>CM026897.1:11311237-11505110 GCA_015227895.2 Colaptes auratus | reverse complement strand
TTTTTTTCCATGGAGGCCAGTGACAAGCAGAGTCCCTCAGGGATCAGTCCTGGGACCAGGCTTGTTCAACATCTCTGTGGGTGCCATGGACAGTGGCAGTGAGTGCACCCTCAGCAAGTTTGCTGATGACACCAAGCTGTGTGTGTGGTGCAGCAGACACGCTGGAGGGAAGGGATGCCATCCAGAGGCACCTTGACAGGCTGGAGAGGTGGGCACAAGCCAAGCTCATGAGCTTCAACATGACCAAGGGCAGGGTTCTGCATCTGGGTTGAGGCAATCCCAGGCACAAATGCAGGCTGGGCAGGGACTGGCTGGAGAGCAGCCCTGAGGAGAGAGATTTGGGGGTGCTAGTGAACAAGAAGCTCAACATGAGCTCTCAGTGTGCACTTGTAGCCTGGAAAGCCAATCAGATCCTGGGCTGCATCAGGAGAAGTGTGGCCAGCAGGTCAAGGGAGGGGATTCTCCCCTTCTACTCAGCTCTGGTGAGACCCCACCTGGAGTACTGCATCCAGTTCTGCAACCCCTATTACAAGAGGGATATGGACGTGCTGGAGTGCGTCGAGAGAAGGGCCATGAGGATGATCAGAGGCTGGAGCACCTCTCCTATGAGGGACAGACTGAAGGAGTTGGAGCTGTTCAGTCTGGAGAAGAGAAGGCTGCGAGGTGACCTCCTTGTGGCCTTCCAGTATCTGAAGGGGGCCTCCAAGAAGGCTGGGGAGGGACTTTTCAGGCTATCAGGGAGTGATAGGACTAGGGGGAATGGGATGAAGCTGGAGGTGGGGAGATTCAGGCTAGATGTGAGGAGGAAGTTCTTCCCCATGAGAGTGGTGAAGCCCTGGAATGGATTGTCCAGGGATGTGGTTGAGGCCCCATCCCTGAAGGTGTTTAAGCCCAGGCTGGATGAGGCTCTGTCCAGCCTGATCTAGTGTAGGGTGTCCCTACCCATGGCAGGGGGGTTGGAACTAGATGATCCTTGTGTTCCCTTCCAACCCTGACTGATACTATGACACTATGATTTATTCACCAACATGTGTTCAGCAGACAGGTCCAAACAAATGTATTTTATTGCAGATTACCTGAAATACAGAAAAGACTTCACACCTGAGGCATCGTTCTATACTCACACAAGGCATAGCCTTTTATATATCTCTATAATAATATGCACAGACAGACTGTATCATGGGAAATCTAACTATCTGCTGAAAATAGTGACGAAAAGAGAATGCAGATAGCAATTCATGAGTTTTGGTTTGCATGTGTTTTTAAGTGGAAGAAAGACCCATTAATCTGCAAAGCAAATAATCACCCATGCCTACCCCTACTGAAGGATTCCAAACTGATAAAGTTGCTAACCAGAATCAAAGAAAAGGTTATAAAATAATACCTTCAATTGATGACTAAAAATAAAAGGAGATGAGTGACCACCTAGGTGTATTGTGCCTGTGGAGTAGGTCTATCTTTAAAAATGTAGAGTAGACCTTTAATAATGTAGCTGCTTCAATTTGAAACCTAGAGAAGTATATCTTTAAGTATGACTGAATTGCTAATCTTTGCTTTTCTGACTGCATTTCTGTGTTCACTTTTTTTTTCTCTTAAATTATTTCTTAAATATCTGATTTAAGAAAGAAACAACATGAAAATTATTACTATGTCTAAGAAAACTTGAGGATAGAACTGAAATGATGGGACTTTGTCTTCCAGCTCCTGATTAGGGGTACAAAATATATTTTATTTATTATTTCTATTTTCTGTTGTCCTTTGAGTTTGCATTTACCACTATGCAGCCATACTGTCAGCCATATTAATTATATCCAGAAAGCATGTTCAGCAAGTTAATTTTCATCTAAAGCAAGGAAATGCTGTAGCTAACCACATGCACAGTCATATCATCTACAGGTGGACCTCCAAATAAACATGTGAAGGAGGCGAAATACTTTTTCTGCAGTAGTCTATGATTAGTTGTGCTTAAACTGATGAAAAAATGAAATATTATATATTAGAACCACAGCAGAGAAGCTGATAGGCTAGATGGGATGCATACATACAAACACAGACACATGCATTCTGGTGTGCTTCCGAGTTGTCATTTGGAGTGCTGTTTGTGTAGATGATGATTAAAAGGAAAAAGGAAACGACTCTTTGTTATGGTTTGGGTAAGATTAAATTTGCTTTGAGAATATTTATTGAACCACAAACAAAGCCCTGAGCTTAAATGGTGTCATTAAATGATATAATGTTGTGATGGGCTATGCCTATCCTGAAAGCGGGGCGGGGGGGGAAGGAGGACTTGTAAGAGCCTTATCTTCCCCAGAGGTGGGGTTTCCCCCTGGGAAACTGAGTTACAATACAATAATATAATACAATACACCAGGTTGGAAGAGACCTTCAAGATCATCACGTCCAACCCATCAACCAATCCAACCCACCTAAATACAACACAGTGCAATACAGTACAATGCAGTACAATACAACCCACCTAAACAACTAAAAAACTAAACTGTGGCACCAAGCACCCCATCAAGCCTCTTCTTGAACACCTCCAATGAAGGTGACTCCACCACCATTCTGTTCCACTCCCCCTCCCTATCCAGCAAGCCTATAAAAAGGAAGACACTGCAGCCATTGGCGTTCTTTTGCTTCTGCCTTGCCTGGATGAGAGGACTGAGTCGCTGCTGGCTTCCTGCTTCTCTGCCACGTGGTCAGGCCTGGTCCACCTCCCTGCTAGATCCACACTTCTTCAAAGCACTGTTGGTTTTGTATATATATTTTCCCATCCATCCTTGTTCCTTATCCTTCCTGTTATTGTTTTTTATATATATACATATATATACATATATATATATTGTTTAAAGTAAATTTTTACCTCTCTACTTCCAAACCAACTCCAAATTATTTCTCGGTAGATTTTTCTCCTCCCTTTTTTCCTTACCCCCCTTTCTTTCCTTCTTTTTTTTTTCTTCCTTTTTCTCTCCCTGTTCTTTCCCCTTCCTTTTTTTTTCTCTCAACTGGGAAAGAGGAAGCAGGGCAGGGGAGGGATTCTCATTCTTGCGCCCCATCTGAACTCTTAAATCCACATGCTACTTAAACACCTCCAGGGACAATGACTCCACCACTGCCCTGGGTAGATAATTCCAATGTTTGATAACCTTGTCTGTGAAGAAATATTTCCTAACATCCAGCATGAAACACCCCCAGCACAGCTTGAAACTATTTCCCACAGTCGTGCCGCTTGACAACCAAAAGAGGCTGGCCCCACTCCTTGCTCTAACCTCCAGAGCTTCAAGTAGTTGTAGAGAGCAATGAGGTCTCCCCTCAGCCTCCTCTTCTCCAGACTGAACAACCCTAGCTCTGTCAGGTACTCTTCATAGGCCATGTGTTCGTTGCCCTTCACTGGACACACTCCAGTACCTTAATGTCCTTATTGTGGTGAGGGACCCAGACATGAACACAGTACTCAAAATCTGGTCTCGCCAGTGCAGAGTACAGGAGGCCCCCTGTTCCTGGTGGACACAGAGTTTCCAGTACAAGTGAAGATGCCTTTGGCTTTCTTGGCCACCTGAGCACACTGTTGACTTATATCTAGTAATCTAGTACCTCCAGGTCCCTCTCCACATCACAACGCTCCAATCATACATCCACAAATCTGTAGATTACTATGGAGTTGTCGTGACCCAGGTGAAGGACCTGGAACTTGGCCTTGTGGAACTTTACAGAGTTAGCCTTGGCCCATTGGTCAAATCTGTCCAGATTCTGTTGTAAAACTTCCCTACCATCTAGCAGATCAACACAGGCGCAAAACTTGGTATCATATGCAAACTTAATGAGAGTGCATTCAATCCTCTTATCCAGATCATTGATAAAGATATTAAAGAGGAGAGGCTGAACCCTGGGGGACACCACTAATGGCTGGCTTCCAAATCATCTACAAGTATTCATGTAAACAGGAAATGAGACATTTCTCCTAGTAGCCTTGTTACTGAAAAAAATATTGAATTGATGGAATAACAGCATAGTATATATGCAAGAGGGATTAGCATCTTTCTAGTTTATGACAAATAACTGCATGTGCAGTTTAAGGATGAACATTTTTTGTTAAAAGTAGATGCACAAAGATACTTGAGATGCCCCAGATATCCTCCTTGATAAATAATAACTGCTGAAAAATAATACCAAATTATTCATTAAAATACACTAAAGGCATTATATGCAGAATGGAGGAAAGGTCAAAGAAGACAAAGCCTTTTTTTGTTAAATGGCAGTTTCTCCTGGCAAATGTGGAATAATATGAAATATCACTCAGGAAAAGCTCCAAGCATTGAATACTTGTGGGTGAGAAATGGATAGATGTGACAGTGATGATCCATCAACTTCATCACAGAAAAATTGTTTCTGTCTAAAATCCCTGAGTTTCAATATTTTCATAGATTTAGAGAGGTATTTCATAGAATAATAGAATGGTAGGGGTTTGGAGGGACCTCTGGAGATCATCTAGCCCAACCCACCTGCTGATGCAGTTAAGTCTAAATCAGGTTGCACAATAATGTCTCCAGGAGGGTTTTCAAAGTCTCCAGAGTATTCACAGCCTCTCTGGCCAGCCTGTTCCAGTGCTCCATTACTCTCAAAACAAAGGATTAATTAAAAGTGAGACCACCTGTGTTCTGGTTTGTACCCACTGTTCCTTGTCTTATCATTGGACACCACTGAGAAGAGCCCAGCCCCACCCTCATGACCTCCACTGTCTAGATATTTTCATGCATTGGTAAGATCCCCCTTCAATCTTCCCTCCTCCAGGCTAAACAGCCCCAGGTCTCTCAGCCTCTCATCATATGAGAAGTGTGTCTGTACCCTAGCCAACCTTGTGGCCCTCAGTTGGACTCTCCTCAGTAGCTGTGAGAGACTAAAGATTGTCTCTCCTGGTGTGACTCAACAAAGATAAAATCACCTGCTGCTTGCCCAGGCAATAGCTGATGTGCCTTGGGCAGAGCCACTGGAAGGACTCTTGGAAGGTGCAAAGATAACCTTGCTCACTAGACTTCAGCTGGCCTACAACAATGGCCCAAGGGCCCAGCCATCACACCTTCAGGACAAGATCATTTCCAGCCATCAGATACCCCAGGAAGGGAGGATGATGAGACAATGGATTCACCACCTGTTTCCTGATGTGTAATGAGTGTGTGGGTAGGTAGATGGAGAAGGAGGAGGTGGAGGCCTCCTTCCCTCCATCCAGACAGTTGCCCAAACTCACATGAATACACAAAAAGATTTCCTGGGGAATGATACCTGGACACTTACCTAAGGATGACTTCCTGGCCCCTGAATTCCTGAGGGACAATACTTGACACATAGCTAATGACTAAAAAACTGTATAAAAGACTTGAGCAACCACTGGCTTAGCAGAAGAAAAATACAGAAGAAAGAAGAAGGCACCACACGCTGGAAACAAACAGTATGAATTAATGGCCACCGTGCTGCTGGGAGGCCATGACATAGTGGGCATTACTGAAACTTGGTGGGATGATTCCCATGACTGGAATGTAGGGATAGATGGGTATAAGCTCTTTAGGAAGGAGAGGCAGGGAAGGAGAGGAGGAGGTGTTGCCCTCTATGTCAAGAACCAGCTGGAATCAGCAGAACTCCACGTGGGAGGGATGATGAATGGTTGAGAGTGTATGGGTTAGAATTAAGGCAAGACAGGGGAAGGAGATATTACTGTGGGGGTCTCCTACAGGCCACCTGACCAGCAGAACCAAGCAGATGAGGCCCTCCACAGGCAAATAGAAGTGGCTTCCAGGTCACAAGCCCTGGTACTCATGGGTGATTTCAACCACCCTGACATCTGCTGGAGGGACAGCACAGCAAGGCACCAGCAATCCAGGATGTTCCTGGACTGCATAGAAGACAACTTCCTGCTCCAAATGGTAGAGGAACCAACAAGAAAAGGTGCTCTGCTGGACCTTGTTCTCAGCAACAGGGAAGGGCTGGTAACCAATGTGAGGCTCAGAGACTGCCTTGGCTGCAGTGATCATGAAGCAGTTGAATTTAATATCCTCAGGGCTATCAGGAGACCTATTCTAAGCTTATGACCCTAGACTTTAGGCGTGCAGACTTCGATCGCTTCAGGAATCTGCTAGCCAAAGTGTCATGGGACGAAGCCCTGGAGGGAAGAGGGACCCAGGACAGCTGGTCAGTATTCAAGGACCACCTCCTCTGTGTCCAGGAGCTATGTATACCAACAAAGAGAAAAGCAGGGAAGAACGCTAGGAGGCCTGTCTGGATGAACAAGGAGCTCCTGGACACACTATGAATTAAAAAGAAACTCTAGAGGAAGTGGAGGGAAGGACAGCTAGAACAGAGGGTATATAAGGAAGCTGCCCGAGCAGCAAGAGGCCTGGTTAGGAAAGCCAAAGCAGAGTTTGAATTGAATCTAGCCAGGGAGGTTACAGGGAGCACTAAGAACTTCTACAGGTATATTAATGGTAAGAAGAAGAGTAGGGAAGGTGTGGGCCCCCTCAGAAAGGAAAGTGGTGAATTGGTCACAAGTGATTTGGAGTGGTTGGAGAGCGGCCAGGCAGAGAGGGACCTGGGGGTGCTGGTTGATTGTAGGTTGAACATGAGCCTGCAGTGTGCCCAGGCAGCCAAGAAGGCCAATGGCATCCTAGCCTGCATCAGAAACAGTGTGGCCAGCAGGAGCAGGGAGGTCATTCTGCCCCTGTACACTGCACTGGTTAGGCCGCACCTTGAGTACTGTTCCAGTTCTGGGCCCCTCAGTTTAGGAAAGATGTTGTCTTACTGACTGGAGCGTGTCCAGAGAAGGGCAACAAAGTTGGTGAGGGGTTTGGAAGACAAGCCCTATGAATGAGAGCTGAGGGAGTGGGGGTTGCTTAGCCTGGAGAGAGGAGACTCAGGGGTGACCTTATTGCTCTCTACAACTACCTGAAGGGAGGTGTAGCCAGGCGGAGGTTGGTCTCTTCTCCCAGCAGCCAGTACCAGAACAAGAGGACACAGTCTCAGGCTGCGCCAGGGCAGGTTTAGACTTGAAGTTAGGAAGAAGTTCTATACTGAGAGAGTGATTGCCCACTGGAATCAGCTGCCTGTGGAAGTGGTGGAGTCACCTTCATTGGAGGTATTCAAGAAGAGGCTTGATGGGGTGCTTGGTGCCAGGGTTAGGTTTTTTTTAGTTGTTTAGGTGGGCTGTATTGTACTGTATTGTACTCTTTTGTACTCTTTTGTACTGTATTGTACTGTATGGTACTGTATTGTATTTTAGGTGGGTTGGATTGGTTGATGGGTTGGACGTGATGATCTTGAAGGTCTCTTCCAACCTGGTGTATTGTATTGTATTGTATTGTATTGTATTGTATTGTATTGTATTGATGTGGAAAAGGCTGAGGTACTCAATAACTTCTTTACCTCAGTCTTCACTGCAAGGGCCTCCAGCCACACTCCTGGTGTCATGAAAGACGATGCCAGGGATGGGGAGGAAGAACTGCCCATCATAAGTGAAGCTCAGGTTGGTGATCACCTGAAGAGCCTGAAAGTGTTCAAGTCCATGGGACCCGACGGGATACACCCACGGGTGCTGAGAGAACTGGCAGAGGAGGTTGCTAAGCCCCTCTCTAGTCTATTCCAGAAGTCATGGCAGAGTGGGGCAGTCCCCACAGACTGGAAAAGGGCAAACATTGCTCCCATTTTCAAAAAGGGTAAGAAGGAGGAACCGGGGAACTCCAGGCCAGGCAGTCTCACGTCTGTGCCCGGAAAGATCATGGAGCAGATCCTCCTGGAGGCACTGCTGACTCAGAAGAGTAGTGAAGAGGTGATTGGGAGCAGCCAGCATGCCTTTGCCAAGGGCAAATCCTGCCTGACAAACCTGGTGGCCTTCTATGAACAGGTGACAACATTAATAGATGAGGGGCGAGCAACTGATGTCATTTACCTGGACCTGCTGTGTGGTGCAGCAGACATGCTGGAGGGAAGGGATGCCATCCAGAGGCACCTTGACAGGCTGGAGAGGTGGGCACAAGCCAACCTCATGAGGGTCAACAAGACCAAGGGCAGGGTCCTGCATCTGAGTCGAGGCAATCCCAGGCACAAATCCAGGATGGGCAGGGACTGGCTGGGGAGCAGCTCGGAGGAGAGAGCCTTGGGGTTGCTGGTGGACGAGAAGCTCAACAGGAGCTCTCAGTGTGCACTCGCAGCCCAGAAAGCCAATCAGATCCTGGGCTGCATCAGGAGAAGTGTGGCCAGCAGGTCAAGGGAGGGGATTCTCCCCTTCTACTCAGCTCTGGTGAGACCCCACCTGGAGTACTGCCTCCAGTTCTGGAGCCCCTATTACAAGAGGGATCTGGAGGTGCTGGAAGGTGTCCAGAGAAGGGCCACGAGGATGATCAGAGGGCTGGAGCACCTCTCCTATGAGGACAGACTGAAGGAGTTGGGGCTGTTCAGTCTGGAGAAGAGAAGGCTCCGACGTGACCTCATTGTGGCCTTCCAGTATCTGAAGGGGGCCTCCAAGAAGGCTGGGGAGGGACTTTTCAGGCTATCAGGGAGTGATAGGACTAGGGGGAATGGAATGAAGCTGGAGGTGGGGAGATTCAGGCTAGATGTGAGGAGGAAGTTCTTCCCCATGAGATTGGTGAAGCCCTGGAATGGGTTGTCGAGGGAGGTGGTTGAGGCCCTGTCCCTGGAGGTGTTTAAGCCCAGGCTGGATGAGGCTCTGGCCAGCCTGATCTAGTGTAGAGTGTCCCTGCCCATGGCAGGGGGGTTGGAACTAGATGATCCTTGTGGTCCCTTCCAACCCTAACTGAAACTATGAAACTATGAAACTATGAAACTATGAAACTATGAAACATCACAGGGCAACACAACGGATCTTGGACTCTGAAAACCCTCTCTCCATGCCTTAAGTTCTGCCTGCTGCAACTCACAGACCTGAAGAAGCTGCTCAGAGGACCACATCTCTTCTACAGCCAAAGCTGCAGCACCCTTCCTCTACAAACCCAACATCTCCTGCAGCACCTTTCCTCCACAGACTCAAACTGTCTTGGGGGGGGTGAATGGTGTGATAATATAATTCCTTTCCTCTTCTCTCTCTCTGTCTCTCTATTTTCCCTCTCTCCCCTTCTGATCCCTCCACTTTATTTGTGTAATAAATAGTCTAGCTGTTGATATTTTGGCCTCGTTTGTGCCTCTCATTTCAGAACACAGACTGAGTCTCTTTCCCTCTCCGGACCGAGACAGTAGCAACTGCCCCTCTTTCAGAACAGGAGGACACAGTCACAATCTGCACCTGAGGAGGTTTAGGCTGGATGTTAGAATTAAAGTTCTTCATAGAAAGAGTTATTTGCCATTGGAATGGGCTGTCCAGGAAAGTGGTAGAGTCACCATCACTGGAGGTGTTTAGGAAGAAACTGCATGGGGGGCTTGGTGTCATGGTTTAGTTGATTACAATACAATACAATACAATACAACAGGTTGGAAGAGACCTTCAAGATCATCACGTCCAACCCATCAACCAATCCAACCCACCTAAATACAATACAGTACCATACAGTACAAAAGAGTACAATACAGTACAATACAGTACAATACAACCCACCTAAACAACTAAAAAACTAAACTGTGGCACCAAGCACCCCATCAAGCCTCTTCTTGAACACCTCCAATGAAGGTGACTCCACCACTTCCACAGGCAGCTGATTCCAGTGGGCAATCACTCTCTCAGTATAGAACTTCTTCCTAACATCCAGTCTAAACCTGCCCTGGCGCAGCCTGAGACTGTGTCCTCTTGTTCTGGTACTGGCTGCCTGGGAGAAGAGACCAACCTCCGCCTGGCTACAACCTCCCTTCAGGTAGTTGTAGAGAGCAATAAGGTCACCCCTGAGTCTCCTCTTCTCCAGGCTAAGCAACCCCAGCTCCCTCAGCCTCTCCTCATAGGGCTCATAGTGTTGGATGATAGGTTGGACTTGATGATCTCAAAGGTCTTTTCCAACCTGGTTAATTCTAGTCTAGTCTAGTCTAGTCTAGTCTATTCAAGTGGGAAGTCAAGAGCTGGGCACAATACTCCAGACAGCTACACCAAGGCAGAGTAGGGTGGGAGGAGAACATCTCCCAAGGCTGTTGGCCACATTTATAATGCACCCCACAACACCGTTGCCTTCTTGACCACAAGGGCATATTGCTGGCTCATGGAAAATTTGTTTGTCCACCAGGAATCTCAGATCCTTCTATAAGGAGCTGCTTTCCAGCAGCCTAAGCCCTAACCTGTACTGATGTTATTCCTCTTCAGGAGCAGGACTCTACACTTGCCCTTGTTGAACTTCATGAGATTCACCTCTGTCCAACTCTCCAGCCTGTCCAGATATTACTGATAGTAGCACAGATTTTTGGTGTATCAGTCACTCCTCCCAATTTTGTGTCATCAGCAAACTCTGTTGCCTCCTTCAGATAATTGATGAATATGTTGAACAAGATTGGGTGCACTACTGACCCCTGGGGACCACCACTAACCACAGGCCTCCAGCTAGACCTTGCACTGTTGATCACAGCCCTCTGTGCTCTATCATTTACTCTGTTCTCAATCCACCTCACTGTCCACTTGTCTAACCCAAAATTCCTAACTTTACCTATGAGTGTATTATGCTAGACAGTGTCAAAAGCCTTGCTGAAGTTGAGGTAGACAACAGCCACTGCTCTCCTGTCATCTATCCAATTGGTCACACCATCATAAAAACTATCAGATAAGTCAATCATTAATCCATCCTGACTATTCCTGATAATCTTTTTGTCTACATGCTTAGAGCTGACCTCGAGAAGGAGCTGTTCCATCACCCTTTGAGGAGTGGAGGTGATGCTGACTGACCTGTAGTTTCCTGGGTCAATATATTATTGAGATAACCCTTTCAGCTGATGTCTGTTGAATGATATTAAAATGTAATTCATTTGGCCTGCTTGTAGGTTTGGGTTTAGGGATTAGGTGGAGTCTGGTGGTGCTGGGTTTTTTGTTGGGGTTTTTTTGTTGGTTGGTTATGTTTGGTTTAGATTTGTTTATTAACCAGCACCACCACTACATTAGTTTAATGAATATGTTTTATGACTTAACTATACTCCTTTTTTCCTCAGACCTTTGTCATTCATGTGAATTATGTGATACTAACTCTTATTCTTCTAAAGTTTGTGGGATTCATTTTGATACAAAACCAAACAAGGATATCTTATAAAGGAGGTCTCCATAACACAGGCTTAACAGTCCTCAGAAAAGCTAACCTAAAATGTGAATGCAGTGATAGACAGTGTAAAATCACCAGAATGAATGAGTGAGTCTGTGAGCATGTGATTAAATCCTAAAAATATTATTTATAAGATATTTCTTCTATTTTTCCACAATATTTAAGAGAAATAGTCAATGTTCATGACAGGTTGTCACATCTGAGAAACATATGAATACATTTATGTCTATACTCTGAGGAATTTTGATCTCTCTTTTTATGTACCAGCATCATCTGTGTGAAAAAACATCACAGTGTTTTAGTAATGCATGTCATTTTATGCATAGTTCCAGGTTCACTGACAGGTATGGGAGACTTTCCATGAAAGTACACATTATTGGACAGTTCACCTGCTAAGACATTATAATCAAGGTAGAGTAACAGAGGTGCCAGTAGCAGAGGAAAGGGATAAGTTCATGTAAGGCCTACTGCTGACATTAAGTCTCTCACTGTTTTTCGCATCTACTGGTATCTGTGAACTCTGGTAAGAGTAGATGGATTGTTTTAGTAGTGTTTGGCTTTACCAGCCACTGGGGACTTTTCTTATGAATATTAGATTAAGTTGTTTGAGTTCTTTGGCATCATCTCTGAAATTTCTCTTCTGTTGGGTATTGCTCCATCTGCTACAGCCAGTGATGTAGTTTCCATGCATGCCTGGGCAGACACAACTGAGTGACTGTCAAAGTAGAACAGTGCCAGGCCTGGAAATGGGATCCTATGATGAGACTGAGATATGGACTACACTATCTAAGTTTAGATCAGTAAGGTACAGAAAGCTATTAGGTGGAACAAATCCAGGTATTTGCTCTAAGGAGATCTAGATGTACTGTAGAATCTCAGAACTGTGTTATCTATATGTTAGCTTGGATTGCACGTCAATCACACATAGCATGTGCAAAGAATTATAGGGCATTGCACCTTCAAATGGCTCTGCTCAAATCTGAAGGACTCTTGGAAGCTCTTAGTAGATGTTCTTATCCCAAGCAAAACTTTTTGTTACATTAAACTGTCTCAAATCAATACAGGAAAGTTATGTTTGGGTACTCTCTGCTCAAGCTTCAAGAAGGAAATATTCAACTCTTATTGTCTTTTTTTTCTCTATGCTGTGAATAATACCTTTCAAAAAAAATTCTTATGCACCTAATTTCATACACTTGCTAAGCTTCTGTGTTAGTCTGTCTGTATCAGCAAGTCTGAACTTCGCAATGGAAGAAATTATTCCAGTGATTTACAGGATTTGTAATATCCAGGGACTACTTGCATTAGGCAATATAAGTTTGATATTGTTACCTAGCTCATTGAAGTGAGAATATATCCATTGCACTCACATTTTCTGTACATTTTAAAGAGTGATGTGGGGAGTAGATAAACCATTCAGTTATTGCCAGCAATCACAGTGTGCTTAATTTTCATTGCTGAGTTTGCTAAGGTCAATGTCTGGAAAACAAGCAATTGTCTTAATGTGTTCAGTAAGGGTTTTTTTTTGTTGTTGTTGCTGCTGCATTTATTCATCTATTTATTTTTCTGTCATAGAGGTAAAAATAAGTATTTTCATGTGGGTGAAAAAAAATCTTATTATAATGAAAAATGTGAAAATGAGATCATGTCTGTCCTTAAAATTTTCAATTTCTTATATTAGGGTAAATACCATTTCAAAGATAGCAAAACTGTCAGTGAAAACATATACAGAATATTCCCTGTTCAGTATGATCATGACTTAGTATAACCTTGTCCTTTACTAAGTGATGGTTTTTATTAGTTTATAGCACTAGACATGTCCCAGGTGATATTTATATTGTAAAACAACTGTTGTAAAAGGCAGCTTGCAACATAAAGCTCTTGAATTATCCCTGCAGGCAGTTTCTACCCACACGTGACCTTTTGCTGACCTCTGCATGGATACATCAGTCTGCCCAGATAAAATAATCAGCAGGACCTTGAATAGGAGATGGAATATCAAAAGCATAAATGGTAACTATGAGACATGATCTGAACTCCCATTTTCTTCTTCATAAAATTTCCTCATTGGAGAGACCAGATCCTTTTTAGCTGGGGTCTGATTTATGGTGGAAATGAAGAACAGATGAATGTAGGAGTGGTAAAAAATCTGGGGCAGCAGCCTGCGCTTAGCTCTAGGAGGGAACACATACTATAGAAGAGTTTCGAGTGGCAGCAGTGAGTCATTTGCATACAAAAATTGCTAGCTATGTTTGCAATCCCTATGAAAATTGTTCTCTCACCAAAGCAGTAATGTAATTTTGATGTAATGGAGTTATCTCATGCTGCTACCCATCGGCAGGTGCATGTAATGTGGTGAAAAATAATAGTTTACACAAAATTTTTAGTAAAGCAGGCAGTGTAATTATAAGCCAAAGAAGTTGTACATAGAAACAGAGACATCATGCCACATTAAGATAATAGGGAAAATTGGATTTCTAAAGTAAACAAAGCAAGTGCAAACTGAAGCAAGTAAACCAAGAATGTAATTTGTATTTAGAACTGACTTAAATTTCTATTTAGAAGAAACAGAAAAGAATGAAACCTTTATCAGTCATTACTAGAAAAACTTAGATGAGAACAGACAGACTTCATTGTTAGAGGAAATGGACTGTTGAGTAAAGTGTCTGTGTCCTATTAACAAGATGAGATGAGAATTTCAAGACATACTGTAAATATTGGCCTGTGCTTGTAATTGGAAAATACTGAAAACAACAGACTGAAAGGCAAAATAGCTAATCGAAAGGGTCTTCCCCTAAGTATGATTTATGGGAGGTGTCAATAAGAAACTTAATTAAAAGCAAGAAAAAGGGAATCCAAATCCTAGGGGAGACTGAATAGTCCTTAGAAAGGGAGGAGAGAAGAAAAAGGAAAAAAAAAAAGATAATATTTTATGCAAGAGTAGTAAAGGGGTATAAACTATAGGAGCAGGATAAGTAGGTTAATGGGAACTCTGTTGAAATCACATTTTAGCCTACAAGTAACACTGAAAAGAGTAAGAAAAATAGGTTGTCTCTAAAACCAACATAGGATTATGGGAAGCAAGCCAGCTCAGGCACTGCTGTACCACTCAGTTATGTAGTGAAGGCATTTCATACACATTGTGGCTATGTATTAAAATAATCTGAGGTGAAGAGGCAAATTAGAACTATCAGCTAGAAAGTTATGAAAAATAACCTCTGGAGGTGGAGGAGAGAAAAGAAGCAAGTATGAAGGCTACAAAGCATTGTAAAGGTGCAGAAGGTAATATTTCACAGTGTGTCAAGAGCAAGATGTAGTCTGAAGAAGTGCTATGCATAGACAACTGCACTACACTACACCAATGTCTTTGTGTGGTGGTTTAGGCTGGGTGCCGGCCCCCTGATGCCACCACACAGGCCACACCTGGGATGTCCCAAGGGGGGGCCCAGCCCAGTGGGTGGTCACAGGAAGCCAGGTATTTCATTCCCATAATGCCCTGCTCCCCTATAAAATATCCACGAGGGCTCCTCCCTGTCTCTTTTCTTCCCCGCCACTGCCTAGGTAATGGGCTGAGCTGCCTCCCTTTGGCCTGGTCAGGCCCAAGGTTGGGTGGAGGGGGGGAGAAAGAGGATGGGGGGTGAGGGGGTTGGGTGTACCCCCAGGTCGGGATGGGATGCTTTGGGGTATGTTTTGGGATCTCTCTCTTTTGTCACGGTGCTTGTGGTTTTCTGTGAAAACTTTCATTGTTTTTTTTTACTTATTTCAACTTTTCCAACCATTATTTTCACAATCCATTTTGTTTGAGTCTTTCTTTTGCCCCGTGGTGGGAAAAATTGGTCTCTCAACCCACCACACTTTGAATCTTTATTATCCTATAAAGAAGAAATTAATAACACCTACAAGGAAGACATATTCATTGTGAGATTCTGTGAGATCGGTTGTGGAACACAGCAGAAAACTTAGTTCAAGAATGTATTACAGGAATCTGCATGCAGTTGAAGTAAAGGTATTGAAGAGAAGCAACAGCCCAAACTGGTGGTGGATATCTTTCTGTGTTTGGTTTCTGCTTGGGACAGGACACCAGAGGACTGTTCTGCTCATATGCACAATAGCACAGCTGAATGCCTCTACTAATAGGTATTCTGCCTATTTCTAAAGTAAATTAAATTTGCAATGCATGGACTTCATACATTTCATTTGATTTCAGAAGAATTGAAAAAGAAATATGGAAGTCAGTTATGTGATAAGAACGGTCAGGAGGAGGGCACACTCTGTCTAATAACTTTTGATATCTCAATGTGGTGGTTTGGCTCTGGCCTGGGGGCCAGATGCCCACCAAAGCTGCTCTATCACTCCCCCCTCTTTAAGCGAACAGGGGAAGAAGGGAAAGAAAATATAACAGAAGCCAGAGGGTAAAATAGGAGCAATTTAATAACACTAATAAGCAAATGGCAATAGACCGCGCGGAAGCAGAAAAGCAGAGAGAGAGATGTTAGTCTCTACTTCCCATCAGCAGGACGATGGTCAGTCTCGGGAAGCAGGGCTCTCTAAGCTTGGTAGTTCCTTGGGAGGATGAACACCATGGATGAATCCCCACCACTTCCTTCCTTCATTCTTATACCTGAGCTGATGTCATATGGTATGGAATACCTCTTTGGCCTGTCTGAGTCAGCTGGCTCAGCTGTGTCCCCTCCCAAGATATTGCCCGCCCATCGATCTACTCTTGGGGCAGGGAAATGTTGAAAGGACACAGCCTGGATACTGGATTCAGCTGTAGCCAAAAACGCTGCTGTGTTAGCAACTACTGCTGCAGAAAACCACAGCACTAGAAAGATGATGTGAGGAGAATTAACTCCATCTCAATTCAACCCAATACACTCAAATACTGTTAAGATACATTATGAAGTTGCCAGTATTGAAACTGTGAAAGTGCCACATTGTATATGATTGCTCATGCACTCTAAAGCCTGCAAATCCTGGAGACATTGGATACACCGCTTCAGAAAAGATGCTTGAGAAGATATTAAACATGTTAAATGCAACCACTGCTGAGGCAAAGGAAAAACAAAGAGGTAACTGGATATAATCAACACAGCTTCACCAAGGGCAAATCCTGCCTGGCAAATCTGGTGGCCTTCTATGACAAGGTCTCAACACTAAAAGATGAAGGCTGAGCAACTGATATCATTTACCTGGACCTGAGCAAAGCTTTCAACACTGTCCCACACAATGTCTTGGTCTTCAAGCTGGTGCAGTATGGGTTTGATGGATGGACCATTGAGTGGCTAAAGAACTGACTTGACAGCTGCACCCAAAGAGTGGCTGTCAATGGGTCCATGTCCCAGTGGAGGCCAGTGACAAGTGGAGTCCCTCAGGGACCAGTACTGGGACCAGTCCTGTTTAACATCTTTGTGGGTGACATGGACAGTGGCATTGAGTGCACCCTCAGCAAGTTTGCTGATGACACCAAGCTGTGTGGTGCAGCAGACACGCTGGAGGGAAAGGATGCAATCCAGAGGGACCTTGACAGGCTGGAGAGGTGGGCACAAGCCAACCTCATGAGGTACAACAAGACCAAGTGCAAGGTCCTGCATCTGGGTGAGGGCAATAGGCTGGGCAATATATGCTGGGCAGCAACTGGCTTGAGAGTAGCCCTGAAGAAAAGGACCTGGGAGGAATGGTGGATGAGAAGCTCAATCAGTGTGCACTTGCAGCCCAGAAAGCAAATCACATCCTGGGCTTCATCAAGAGAAGCATAGCCAGCAGGTCGAGGGAGGTGATTCTCCCCCTCTATTCTGCTCTGGTGAGCCCCCACCTGGAGTACTGCATCTGGCTCTGGAGCCCCTATTACAGGAAGGACCTGGATGTGCTGCAACATGTTCAGAGAAGGGCCATAAGGATGGTCAGCGGGCTGGAGCTGCTCTGCTATGAGGACAGACTGAAAGAGTTGGGGCTATTCATTTTGGAGAAGAGAGGGCTCTGTGGAGACCTTCTCATAGCCTTCCAGTATCTGACGGGGGCCTACAAGAAAGATAGTGAGGGACTTTTTAGGGTGTCAGGTAATGATAGGACAAGAGGGAAGGGAACAAAAATAGAAATGGGTAGATTCAGATTGGGTGTTAGGAAGAAATTCTTCACCATGAGTGTGGTGAGACACTGGAACAGGCTGCCGAGGGAGGTGACAGAAGCTCCATCCCTGAAGTTTTTAAGGCCAGGCTGGATGTGGCTGTAAGCAATCGGATGTAGTGTGAGGTGTCCCTACCCATGGCAGGGGGGTTGGAACTAGATGATCCTTGAGGTTCCTAACAGGTCTATGATTCTATGAAATAATCAAGAATGTTTGCTGCTGAAGCTCTAATGC
Source organism: Colaptes auratus (assembly GCA_015227895.2). Lineage (NCBI taxonomy): Eukaryota > Metazoa > Chordata > Aves > Piciformes > Picidae > Colaptes > Colaptes auratus. Next base: position 11,487,530 of record CM026897.1, on the reverse strand, counting down.
CATGATTCTAGAATAAAAACCTATCCAGGTAAGATTTTACCATAGATAGATAGGCTAAGCAAGGCATATTTTCCAGTACATATCAGACAGCTCTTTGAAGGCATTTCTTGCTCCAGTACTTCTGCAACTGTTTAAGGGTCAGAGAAACAGACAGTGTACAGATACCATGCTATCAGCAATAAGGCACATGAGAGCACAAAGATCAAATCCACAACCATCTAGCATGTGAACAGTGTGAAACAGCCCAGGATTTACAAAGATGTGTCTGTCCTAGGTGCCTTAACCACTGCAATGCTAAGGGACCCCTCTATCCACAATTCTGCAACCTGCCTTTCACTTGCATGCTGTTAATCCACACAGCCAGAGACTGTCATTAGCATGGTATCTCCAGTGCCATAATGCTCACAACTTTCACTGAAGCACTGCTGTGAAAGTGGTTTCCACTTAGTCTTGAACTGGCCTTTTCTATCTTCTCATGTTTTGCCTTGTAGAGTTTTACAGCACAGTATTAAGGTCTCAATTTTCTTTTTTAACCTACTTCCTAGTTTAAAATACTAGAGCTTGAAGGATGACATGAGAGATGTCATATGCATTCATATCAAATATTTTTTGTTCAACAACCAGTCATTATGCAATACTCAAACCTGATCAAGTGTATCTCAATTAGTACTAATAGCATGAGCAGGAGGAGTTAGATGACAGATCCTGGTGTAAACTAAACAGCTACTCTGAAAAAAATATTTGAGCTGACCAAATACCACCTTAGAGAGGACAGCTCTACAATGATGCTTATCTGAGAACCCTATCTCTCTTCTTCCCCAGTGAAGAAGGGAAAAGATTTTTTCCCTTTTCTCTCACTCACTCTTTCCTTTATTTTTGTTGCTATCTTCATCAAGGTAATTTGGATGACCAGGTGTGCCATCAGCAGTGGATGTCACAAACATGTCTAAACTTCCTTTGTGCAACATGACATTTTTTAAGAGTATATCTGGCAAAACATATGGAAATAATTTGATCAACAGCAGGAGGAAGAACAGAAAATAATTCTTCACCACTGTGGTAACAATGAAGTAATTATCAATTCTACATTGTTCTACAGAACGGTGATTTTCTTTATAATTTAAACCAATTGCGCCATCGATTCCTTGTAGACACATGTTCCAAACATCAAGATCATTCAGGTAGCCTGATCTGAATTCCTCACAATAGCATTGAAAACAGAGGACACAAATATTTTTGTTTTTCACATATCCTAGCTCTTTTTCAGTTGTCTTCTACCTGCCTATTTTGGATGTGTCTTTTATGCCCCAAAGAAGCTGACAGGTAGTGTGACATTTTATCTCTTCACCCTGTCACATTTCTGTAGTTCAACAGTATTATCCCATTGTGTTTTTACTCTGTATATGAATGTCTTGTGGCTCCGCTCTTCATCTTCCCACCATAATTTCTTGGAGCATTTCCCTTGCTACAAGAATCTCCCTTTAGTCTCAAACCTGCTTGCCAGTGAATGAACAGTGTAAAAAAGGATTTGAGAACTTCGGCTTTAGCAAAAGGCTCTCAAAAAAAGGATGTAAAAGAAGACATAATGAAAAAAAAAAAGTAAAGGCATAATGTTATCATATTCAGGTGAGTCAGTATATCTCTGGCTGTAAAAAGGAAAAAAATCACCTAAAACACAGTAACTTCTCATCTCACAAGGCAGCTGTTAACTATACACAGCAATGGGAAAAGTGCAACTCTAGAACAGCAGTAGAGAAATTACATACTCAGATATACAGAGACAACAGTACATGGTAAAATCATGGAAAGCTATTTTTTCTGTCATCATAATTTGGCAAAGTAAACTAAGGTCATAAGCAGTAAAAAAGGATTAATGTGACATTGATCAATTAACCTCTTAAGAAAATGTGTAATTCTCAAAACATTTTCTGTACCTCAAAGTAGTTTCTTCTAATTCTGAAGTTTTCATACCACATTATTTCATATCTTCTTCCTGTACAACACAGCACTCAGTTTACTCCCTTCTCCTGTGGACAAACAACTCAGCTAATGTTTTAGACAGAAATCTGACTATATAAAGTAAAATATATTACAGCTAAATATTGCTTAAAATTCAAAGAGACACTTTTAGAGTATTAACTCTCTTCATTGATCTTCATGGTGCTTGCATTTGATATCCTAATATTAATAGGCTGTTATTCTCAACCAGGTTAGAACAGGGAGTGCAGAATACATACCTTTATAATTACTATTAATCTTGATGAGTTTAATTCTTGGGCAGATCCAAATATAAAGAGCATATATCCTCCACTCTACACTAATAAGTCATATGAATGACCATTTGTAAGAATGAATGAACTGCACAGTTTCTTTGTTTGAAGTACTCTCAAGTGAAAACCATATATAATTAACAGGGGAAAAAGTCATCTTGTTAAATTTCAGTTACTTCTTTAAGATTTAGAAGTTTGGTGGCCACTTCATGACTAGAATAAGATGCAATGTCCTGAAGATGTTAAAACAGGGTTATTTACCTTTCTTTGTTCAGAATAACAAAGGTAAGATAAGAATAAGGTAACTGATTACCTTAACACATAACATAAGAGTCAAGTTCATTATCTAGTTCTATTTCCTGTACTCATGTATTCTCCTTGCTGTATACTTGGCCTACTTTGTAGAGATCAAGCCTCTAATGATGTAGAGAGCTACATCTGCCCTTAAGGCTACAAAAATATTAAGCTTATACTTCGGGGGGGGGCGGGGAAAGAAGATAAAAAATATAAAGTCTCTAGGTTTTAAGTATCCTGTTGGAGGCCTAAAGTAATAGAATATAATAATGTTCAGTTATTTCTCACAAAGATGAAAATGCCAGTATTATGTCTTCCTAGAAATAGGTAAGTGGGAATGAAGAAAGATTTTACTGTCATCTGTTGTCCTTGGGTCTAGACAGTGACCTTGTTCCAACTGTGAGTACAAGAAAATTGGAAAGCCTTTCTCCTTTGCTACCCCTAAATGATGATAGGTAATTATAAGAAGCATCTGGGAATTATCTAGTATTTTAAAAATAGATTAACATGCATGATCAGAATCTTAATGAATTACTTTCCTATCTATTTTTTTATGTATGTCTTGCAGTATTAAGAAGGAAATTAGAAAGTGTATGAGAAGAAATTTTATATTGGTTTAGTTGTGTTTTTTAATAAGAAGAAAACCTTCCCCTTTTTTATCACTTTCTTTTCCTTCTTTCTTTTTTTTAATTTAGGGAAGGAAAGCTAAATTGAACACATTAGTTGGGAGGGATACCCAAATGGCTAATTATTAGACAGGACCACATTTTTCTACCACAGATGGGCATGGAAGAACAAGGAACACCATTAAGAAGTAGCAACTGCAGCACAAGATAAATGTACAAGAATTGTTTGATTTTTTTGAATCCAGAGTGCACAGCCAGGTAAAATGAAAATTAGGTACAGGTAAAATCAGAGAGAAAAGAGATAGATGGAAGGGCTCAATCAGAACTGCGCAAGCAGTAAATGAAAGACCTGAAACCACCAATGATACAATACAATACAATACAATACAATACAATACACCAGGTTGGAAGAGACCTTCAAGATCATCACGTCCAACCCATCAACCAATCCAACCCACCTAAAATACAATACAGTACCATACAGTACAATACAGTACAAAAGAGTACAATACAGTACAATACAGTACAATACAACCCACCTAAACAACTAAAAAAACCTAAACCCTGGCACCAAGCACCCCATCAAGCCTCTTCTTGAATACCTCCAATGAAGGTGACTCCACCACTTCCACAGGCAGCTGATTCCAGTGGGCAATCACTCTCTCAGTATAGAACTTCTTCCTAACTTCAAGTCTAAACCTGCCCTGGCGCAGCCTGAGACTGTGTCCTCTTGTTCTGGTACTGGCTGCCTGGGAGAAGAGACCAACCTCCGCCTGGCTACAACCTCCCTTCAGGTAGTTGTAGAGAGCAATAAGGTCACCCCTCAGTCTCCTCTTCTCCAGGCTAAGCAACCCCAGCTCCCTCAGCCTCTCCTCATAGGGCTTGTCTTCCAAACCCCTCACCAACTTTGTTGCCCTTCTCTGGACACGCTCCAGTAAGACAACATCTTTCTTAAACTGAGGGGCCCAGAACTGGACACAGTACTCAAGGTGCGGCCTAACCAGTGCAGTGTACAGGGGCAGAATGACCTCCCTGCTCCTGCTGGCCACACTGTTTCTGATGCAGGCTAGGATGCCATTGGCCTTCTTGGCTGCCTGGGCACACTGCAGGCTCATGTTCAACCTACAATCAACCAGCACCCCCAGGTCCCTCTCTGCCTGGCCGCTCTCCAACCACTCTGACCCCAGCCTGTAGCACTGCATGGGGTTGTTGTGGCCAATGTGCAGAACCCGGCACTTGGATGTGTTAAATCTCATGCCGTTGGACTCTGCCCATCTGTCCAGCCTGTCGAGGTCCCTCTGCAAAGCCTCTCTGCCCTCCAGCAGATCAACTACTGCCCCCAGCTTGGTGTCGTCCGCAAATTTACTGATGATGGACTCAATGCCCTCATCCAGATCATCAATAAAGATGTTGAAGAGCATGGGGCCCAGCACCGATCCCTGGGGCACACCACTAGTGACTGGTCGCCAGCCGGATGTGGCACCATTCACCACCACTCTCTGGGCTCGGCCCTCCAGCCAGTTCCTAACCCAACGCAGTGTGCTCCCATCCAAGCCATGGGCTGCCAGCTTGGCCAAGAGTTTGCTGTGGGGGACGGTGTCAAAGGCCTTGCTGAGGTCCAGGTAGACCACATCCACAGGCCTCCCCACATCAACCAGGCGGGTCACCTGATCATAGAAGGAGATCAGGTTGGTCAAGCAGGACCTGCCCTTCCTAAAGCCATGCTGGCTAGGCCTGATCCCTTGGCCATCCTGTAAGTGCTGCATGATCGCACTCAAGATGACCTGTTCCATAATCTTGCCTGGCACTGAGGTCAGGCTGACAGGCCTATAATTCCCTGGCTCATCCAACCGGCCCTTCTTGTGGATGGGCACCACGTTGGCCAGCTTCCAGTCTTCTGGGACCTCTCCAGTGAGCCAGGACTGCTGAAAAATGATGGAGAGCGGCTTGGCCAGCTCATCTGCCAGCTCTCTCAGCACCCTAGGATGGATCCCATCTGGTCCCATGGCCTTGTGGGGGTCCAAGCGGCTCAGAAGATCTCTAACTACCTCCTGGAGCAGCGGGAAACTATGCAGCTCCCTGGTTCCTTCTGCCAGCTCTGCAGGCCAGCTGTCTGGAAGATGTTCTACCATGCTAGGATAGATTGAAGCAAAGAAGGTGTTAAGTACCTCTGCCTTTTCCTCATCCTTTGTTACAACCTTCCCCTCCGTGTCAACCAAGGAGTGGAGGTTGTCCTTGCCCTTCCTCTTGCTATTGATGTATTTATAGAAGGACTTTTTGTTGTCCTTCACAGCAGAGGCCAGTCTAAGTTCTAAATGGGCTTTTGCCTCCCTAATTTTCTTTCTGCATGTCCTAGCAACATCCCTAAACATTCCGTAGGTTGCCTCCCCTTTCTTCCAGAGATGGTACACCCTCTCTTTTTCCCTTAGTTCTATTAAGAGTTCATTGACCAACCAGGCTGGCCGTCTGCCCCGGCGGCTCATCTTCCGGGACACTGGCACAGCCTGTTCCTGAACCTTCAAGAGTTCTTCTTTGAAGCAGCTCCAGCTCTCCTGGACCCCTTTATTTTAAGGGCTGCATCCCAGGGAACCTTCTGAGTTAGTTCCTTGAGTAGCCTGAAGTCTGCCCTCCTGAAGTCCAGAGTGGAGGTCTTCTTGCTGCCCCTCTTGGCTTGGCTGAATACCGAAAACTTGATTATCTCGTGGTCACTGGTGCCTAAACACCCTCCGACCACCACATCACCCACCAGCCCTTCCCTGTTGGTGAAGAGGAGGTCAAGCATGGCCTTACCCCTGGTAGGTTCACACAGCACCTGGGATAAGAAGCTGTCCTCCATACACTCCAGAAACCTTCTAGACTGCCTTCTTTCTGCTGTGTTGAGATCCCAGCAGATATCAGGCAGGTTGAAGTCGCCCATGAGAATGAGGTCAGGTGACCTTGAGACAGCCTTAAGCTGCCTATAGAATGCCTCATCTACATCTTCCTCCTGGTTGGGTGGTCTATAACAGACTCCAACCAGGATGTCTGCCCTCCCGAGCTTCCCTCTAATTCTTACCCACAAGCACTCAACCCGGTCATCCCTGATCTCCATCTCAACGGCATCTAGTGCCTCCCTGATGTACAGGGCCACCCCTCCACCCCTTCTTCCTTGCCTGTCCCTCCTGAACAGCCTGTAGCTGTCAATTGCAGCGCTCCAGTCATGTGAGTCGTCCCACCATGTCTCTGTGATGGCAACTACATCATAACTTTCCTGCTGCAACAGGGCTTCTAGCTCCTCTTGTTTGTTACCCATGCTTCGTGCATTAGTGTACATGCACTGAAGCTGGGCTGCTGGTTTCATCTCTAGCCCTAGCTTATCTCCCCCAGACTGCTGCCTGAGGTGACTAGTTCCAGCCCCTTCCCCCTTCGTACATGATTGTACAAAGGACATTTGAAGAGTAAGAGGAGAGAGAGGTTCATCTGGACACAGTCCGTGCAGAGCATGGGAAACATCTTTCTACGCAGGCAAGGCAGTACTGAATGATCATAATGTGCTCTTTAATGGGAACAGGGAAAAAGCTCTTCTAATATACAGCAAAATGGCATCGCCTTCTTTTTCTGATCTTTACAGGGGGAAAAAAGGGGGTAGAGGGTAAGGGGGATATCTATCTCTCTTTGACATGCTTTCTTGCAAATAATAACACAGGAAAGAGCTCTTGAATCAAGAGAAATACCATCTGAGTAAGTATTATCTACGTTTCTCTACACAGGAGACCAGCAAGGAAATATATGTCATATATTCAATTTCAGAACTGGTGAGCTGGCTGAGCATTGTTTCTTGGTGTTACTGTTTTCTATAAGGAAAGCTATGAAAATCAGTATAGTGGGGAGAAAGGGACAATCTTCGTGATTCTAACTTTTTTTTAATAAATAAATAAAGCCCATATCTAGAAAAAAACCTTAAATGCAGGTTTTCTAAGAAGAAATCAGAATATCTGTTGTTTTTCACTTGTCATTAAGTCCTTGACTGAAGCAGATAAAACATTTCCTCTTAAGAGTATAATGTAATAAACTCGCTCTAAAAAGATGACAAAACTTACCTTATTTCCAACAGAAAGCAAACTTATCTGTAATTTTTTTTAATAGAACATTTCTAAATGGAGATTTCAGAAGTTAGTATTTTACATGGTTGCAAGAAAACTTCATGCCAGAAGCTTAAATATAGAAGTGATTTCATATGTTATTCCTGGAGAAAACAACAATCTGCCCAAGCTTGTATTCCAAAGAAATTAAACAAAATAAAGCAAAACAGTAATAGTCACCAGCAAACAAAGAAACAAGCATAAGCCTAGGGGGAAAAAAAGGTATTAAAAAAATAGAAAGTCTTCATTAAAAGTACAAGATTGTTTGTTCTTTTTATTTTTAATCACATTTTAGTATTCATGCTCGAATAAGCAAAATTGTAATTTAAAAGTGTTTAGGAAAGATAGAATTGGATGATTACTGTGATTATGAAGAAAAGATATGCTGGGGGAAATTTCTGAGTCCACAAACTGCATTATCATAGTCGTATCATAGTATCAGTCAGGGTTGGAAGGGACCACAAGGATCATCTAGCTCCAACCCCCCTGCCATGGGTAGGGACACCCCACACTAGATCAGGCTGGCCAGAGCCTCATCCAGCCTGGGCTTAAACACCTCCAGGGATTGGGCCTCAACCAACTCCCTGGACAACCTATTCCAGGGCTTCACCACTCTCATGGTGAAGAACTTCCTACTCATGTCCAGCCTGAATCTCCCCGCCTCACAGTGTTCAGGGTTTTCTTCCTCTGCTGTGTTCATGTCTGTTTTAGGGTTTGGGGGTTTTTTTGATAATACACACAGTTCTTTTAATTATTACACAATTTGAATTCCATTTCTCAATGACACTGAAAAATCTGTTGCTAACAGAAGTGAGCTGTATTCATAGGGATAACCAAAGATCATATTCCCTATAAGGAAAGCTGCTCATTTAACTTTCAGATAGATTGCATGTAAATTGACAGGTTCATTGGGTATGACGTTGGAAAGCATTTCTCATGCTTTCCAAGATTTACATGATGATGCCAGATATATTTTCAGAAAAGCAATTTTTTTAATGCTAAATATTCTTTATAATGTCTCACTAAATTATTTCTTTACCATTAAGAGTACATCAGTGATGTCAATTGTCTTAAATTTGAACAGCATTGGAGCACTTAATGCACTACAGTTATTCTACCAAAGTATTAGATCAATACAGCTGATTAGGTAGATCACAGTAATGGGAAATTTAGAGTATAAGAAGAAGGGAGGTGCTCCTGCCCTCTGATCATCTTCTCCTCTGGACCCACTCCAGCAATCAAAAGTCCTTCTTATGCTAGCCCTGAAGAAAAGGACTTGAGAGTGCTGGTGGGTGAGAAGCCGCCTAAGTCCTGCCAAGGGAACCTGCCTGACCAGAAGTCTACATCTCGTTCCACCTGCAGTTGTGGGAGGAGAAAGCTGCCCCCACCACCGCTGTCTGAAGGGCCTGTCCCAGAACTTGCCCCTGCAAGCCCTGAGCTTTTGGCAAGTACCAGACCCCAGCAGCCGCAGCCCTGCCAGGCCCCCAAAAGAGCCAGCTTAGCAGCCAGCTAGCTGTAGCCTAGCAACCAGCCACAAATGAAAGTGTTCTTTTCAGTTTCATGTGTTCTGCACCAGATAAGGTACAGTTTAAATTGCCATGTCTGTTAGATAACGTGGAATTGTAACCTAAGCCTTATAAGCAGTACGCCAGCAATGCCCAGAGCCCAAGTGCCAGGGCAATTCAGAGCACAGTCCATGCACTGCCAGGACCACCTGTCAGCACCCAAACAGCTGTTATTGGATTCCATAGTGCAGTAAAATCCATCTCTCCCTCAGAGCTCTGAAAACTCCACAGCACCGCCAGCACCAGGAAGACCACACCCATAGCCTGCACGTGAACCATGTGAACCTGCCTTTGGCAGAATTCAGTGCACCCCAGAACCTGCCACATCCTGCAAACCACTGAAGAGACCTGCCTCCCCACCCCAAGGAGGGACTGCCTTGGAGACAGCCATGGCACTGCTGAGTTCCCCAAGCCTTGGTAGCAACCACTTTCCTGTTTAGCTACAAAGCTCCCAAGCAACAGGCTACCAAAGCCAACAGAAAGCAAAACTGTACTCTTTCAGCATCCATGTGTTTAATGACATTTTGATTTTATTTAAATCCCCACACAATCCATGTGGTACCATAATCTCTCGGTTATAAATGAAGCAGCCCTGGTAAATTCTGGAGATGATAACTTCTGAGTAAATTTGTTTATTTCTGTAAAGCCTCTTCATAAAATGTTCTCTCATGCTTGACTGCTGCTGTTTCAGCACTTAGGAGCCTGTTGAGTCTACTCCTAGTAGGCAAGCAGCATATTTTGCTGTGGATCCTCTTTCTAGTTTGAAACTCTTTGCATTTTTCTAGTTATGTTTAATAAGTTATAATTATTGCCTGTACCCTTTTGTGCAGATTACCATATACATGTACCTGTAAATATGCTGTAAATAAGTTATTTGCAATGTTTAATATTAATAAAGAATAATTATTTGTTGTATTAATATTTCTGCCATATTAATAACTGCATATTCATATCAGCCAGACTGGGGAGCTTCTTAGAAATGTCCCTAACCCATGCCTCAGGTAGGCAGTAGACCTCCCTGTGGGACATATCTGGCCTTCACATGGGCACTCAGCTCCCTTGAGAAGGGAATCCCCTACTACTATCACTTTTGGTTTTTTTCTTAATAGCACCAGTCTTAAGTAGTAGGACTGACTGATATGCTCTGGGCAACTGTATGGATGGACTTCCATCTCCATCCTCATTCACCCAGCCCTCCATTTCTAGACGCCCATACTTCTTGTATACTGGCAACTGGAAAGATGAGGGAAATTGGGAAGGGGCTTGCTAGCCTCTCTGGGGAGGGGCCAGCCTCTATTCCCCCCCATCTCTTAGGTCTCCTTCTTTTTCTGAGTGGCAAGAGGACATGGGATGCCCTGCTTTCCCTGAAGTCTGCACCTTCTGCCCATCCTTCAGGCATGGCAGAGCCTGGCTCTGTGAGTCTATCTCCCTTTCACATTCCCTTATAGTGCTTAGTCTTACAACATCCTCCTTTAGCTCAGACACCATGTTGAGCAGACCATTCACCTGTTTGCATCTAATACAGGTGTTCTCTCCATCATCCTTCACTGCAAGTGCCAGGCTCTGACACTCTCTGCAGCCAAGGACCTGGACACCAACGCTTTTATGTGTCTGGTCTGTCTATGTGCCCACAGTTTTCCTAGCATCCTTCGCCCAGGTTGCAGCTATGGCTAGATCTCTACAGTCAACTGACCTCACAGGCCAATGGGACACACCCAGATGACTCATCCTTGACTGGCCTTGCTCAGTACTTATGGATCTGTGCTTCTGGGGTGTTTAAATAGCCTGTGCTGGCTGAGGCTCAACCCACACCTGTCCCCACCTCCCTTGCAAAAGACAAGCTGAAATCATGCCAGGGTATGTGCTGGAAGGGGTAAAAGCAAGTCAAACCTGTTTTGCCACTATCCCCTCTTCCCCTTCCCCTTTACAGGGTCCAGAGTGAAGTGAAAAAGCAGACAACAGGCTGACATCAATCAGTCTAACTGAGGGTAAGAATCAAGCCCTGCGCCTCACATAGGTCACATAACCTGAGACACATGCTACTGCCTTTTTGAGAATGTGTGTGCAGCTTACATGCTGGACAACACTTTGAAGTGATTGGCTAAACTCCTGATGTTTTTCTGCCAGTGAAGAGTTTTGTTTTTAAAGAGGAGAAGAGAAGAGAAGAGAAGAGAAGAGAAGAGAGAAGAGAAGAGAAGAGAAGAGAAGAGAAGAGAAGAGAAGAGAAGAGAAGAGAAGAGAAGAGAAGAGAAGAGAAGAGAAGAGAAGAGAGAAGAGAAGAGAAGAGAAGAGAAGAAAGAGACGAGACGAGACGAGACGAGACCAGGTTGGAAGAGACCTTCAAGATCATCGTGTCCAACCCATCAACAAATCGAACACCACCTAAACAACTAAACCATGGCACCAAGCACCCATTAAGTCTCCTCCTGAACACCTCCAATGAAGGTGACTCCACCACCTCCACAGGCAGCCCATTCCAATGGGCAATCACTCTCGCTGTAGAGAACTTCTTCCTAACCTCCAGCCTAAACCTGCCCTGGCGCACCCTGAGACTGTGTCCTCTTGTTCTGGTGCTGGTTGCCTGGGAGAACAGACCAACCCCCACCTGGCTACAACCTCCCTTCAGGTAGTTGTAGAGAGCAATAAGGTGACCCCTGAGGCTCCTCTTCTCCAGGCTAAGCAATCCCAGCCTCTCCTCATAGGGCTTGTGTTCCAAACCCCTCACCAACTTCGTTGCCCTTCTCTGGACACGCTCCAGCAAGTCAACATCCTTCCTAAACTGAGGGGCCCAGAACTGGACACAGGACTCAAGGTGTGGCCTAACCAGTGCAGTGTACAGGGGCAGAATGACCTCCCTGCTCCTCCTGGTCACACTGCTCCTGATGTAGGCCAGGATGCCATTGGCCCTCTTGGCTGCCTGGGCACACTGCAGGTTCATGTTCAGCCTACCATCAACCAGTACCCCCAGGTCCCTCTCTACCTGGTTGCTCTCCTGCCACTCTGACCCAATTAATTAATAATTAATAATTAAATAATTAAGTAATTAGTAAGTAATTAATTGGGGGAGGATTTGAAAGTTTGCCATTCATTAATGGGTTCCTGGCTGTGGGGAGAATGTATGTTCCTGTCCTGTCTTCAACAGCAATAGCCCTTTGTTCCTGGCAGCAGCATGCTCCAGCAGTGCAGCTCTTCATGGCAGCACAGCTCCCTCTCTCACATTTCCTCTGTCTTGGTTTACTGTTTATCACTGTATATTTTTTCCCCCAGAATTACAAATCGTGACTTTGGAAGCATCTTCATGCAAGGAAAATTCCTTCCGGTAACAGGGTAGCCCATTTCTCTGAGCTTCCTGGTTACAGAAAGCCCATGTGGACACTGAAAAAAAATCCCAATCTGCTTCTGGGAGTGAGTGGCTGCAATGGTAGTCACTCATCTGTTCTGAGTGATTGAGCACAAAAGTGTTTTGGTTGGAAATGGCCTCTGACACCATTGACCTACCACCACGACGGCCATTAAACCATGTCAAAACATGTCACGTCTTTTAACACCTTTCAAGGGCAGTGACTCTACTAGCACCATGGGCAGCCTATTCCAATGCTTGATCACTCTTTCACTAGAGAAGTTTTTCCTAATATCCCACCTAAACTTTAGGCCTGATTCTTCCCTTATATAGCAGGCATGATATCAGTATATTATCAAACACTCCACTGTCTGCTTCAGCTGGCTGTCTTGTCTGTAGCTCTTCTCAGAGTCTTGTTTAAAAAAAACAAACAACCCACAACCAAAAAAACAAACCAACAAACAAAAAAAAATCCAACACTATGCTAGAGGAACCCAGGCCAAACCACCAGGAAGAAAACCTATCTGAAATACAAGAAAGCTTCCCAAGTTATCTAAACTGGTATTGAATTTAAATTATGGGATTACTATACTAAATGTCAGGTGGTAAAGGCTTGAGGACAGTCTCAGGTTTGGGCCTAATTACTGCATTGCATACAGCCTGTACTGCTGTTTAGAGCACAACAAACTGCCAGTTTAACAGGATTTCTTTGGTCAAGAATGGAGGCTTGAAAATTGGTTAGAGATTTTGTGTCTTTAACTCAGTTTCATGAGCACCTGCAGGTCTGCATTTGTTCCAAGAATTTTTGCAGAAGTTCATCCCAGAGCCAGAGGCTGAATTTGCCTATGCCTATACTAAACTGAATTCACTTTATGTTTTATCAGAAAGGTCAGAAGCACTATGCCTTCCCCAGTCTTATTCGCAGGTTAAGCAGTACCATACCTGAGAGTTGACTCTGAGCTTGAGAATTGAAAATGACTACTGGCTGCCATTGTACAGATATATTCACAATCCTCATGAAATCAAGAGGTATGGCACTGAGCCTGCCTGCTACTCACTGAAAATGTGACTCCTGATTTTTCAATTTATTTGCTTGACTAAAAGTGCAGGAAAAAAAAATCTCATTTATTTCTGATCCCTCTCACTCTCAAGTCAACACTTCAACAGATAGCATTTATTTCTTTGTATTTCTATGCATCAAGGACTAGATATCTCCTTCAGGACTACCAGTAAGAAGTCTGGGAAGTGCCCATAGCAGATTTATCTGATATGAATGCAGTCAAGGGTCCAGCAACTCTTAACCCACCACACTCTGACTTGGCAGGTCTATTTGATCCCCACAGCATGGCTGAATGTAAGAAGCTGAAGCACCACCTCAGCCATCAAAGCCATCATGAAGAAAATAATACCATGTTTAATTTACCATGTTGAACTGAAATACAACTTAATTTTACAAAAAGCTTTACTGGGGCTTTAGCTGAAACCACCAAATAAAAGAAAACACTGGTATTGAGTTAAGGATTAGAATCATATGATTGCTAATGAAAAATACATGCTGAGCTAACAATCATTTGAAAATTAGGTTCATTTTTTTCCCCTCCTTCTTAACACAGGCTATAATATTCTATTTCACTAACTGATCCTATCAGAATATTAAATTTTTCCATTAGAAGGATTAGATTTAGATCTTAATATTAAACCACGTATGTCACTCCTCTTAAACAAGATATGTTCCCCAGCCCTGCTACCATCCTGGTATTATTCCAGCCAAATATCTTTTTCTGACATTCTGCAGGGATTTCAGCAGGACACAATTCTGAGTATTAGGAGCTGACCTGAGTAGCTGTTCATAATGAAGAGCAACAACTGTAAGGTAAATGCCTGCAGTCATGTAGGATTAAATAAAACAAACAAACAAAACCAAACAACAACAAAAAAAGTAACAGATTACATGAAATGCCAAGCATATGGATGTAATGAATATGATTTTCTAAAACTATAAACAATATTTTTAGAGCACAGTGGAAACAAATTTGTTCTGTGATGCACTTCTCATAACTATAATCTGTGGTGTAAAAATGTTATCCCTAATCACAGAACCACACAGTATCACAGAATCACCAAGGCTGGAAGAAACCTCAAAGATCAAGTCCAACCTGTCACCACAGACTTCATGACTAAACCATGGCACCAAGTGCCATGTCCAATCCCCTCTTGAACACCTCCAGGGATGGTGACTCCTCCACCTCCCTGGGCAGCCCATTCCAATGGCTAAACACTCTCTCAGTGAAGAACTTTCTCCTCACCTCAAGCCTAAACCTCCCCTTGCACAGCCTGAGACTGTGTCCTCTTTTTCTGGTGCTGGTTGCCTGGGAGAACAGACCAACCCCCTCCTGGCTGCAACCACCCTTCAGGCAGTTGTAGACAGCAATAAGGTCTCTCCTGAGCCTCCACTTCTCCAGGCTAAACAATCCCAGCTCCCTCAGCCTCTCCTCATAGGGCTTGTGCTCAAGGCCTCTCCCCAGCCTTGTTGCCCTTCTCTGGACACCTTCAAGTGTCTCAACGTCCTTCTTAAACTGAGGGGCCCAGAACTGGACACAGGACTCAAGGTGTGGCCTAACCAGCGCTGTATACAGGGGCACAATGACTTCCCTGTTCCAGCTGGCCACACTATTCTTGATGCATGCCAAGATGCCATTGGCCTTCTTGGCCACCTGGGCACACTGCTGGCTCATGTTTAGGTAGCTGTCAATCAGCACCCCCAGGTCCCTCTCTGTTTGGGAGCTCTCCAGCCACTCTGACCCCAGCCTGTAGCTCTGCATGGGATTGTTGTGACCAAAGTGCAGCACCTGGCACTTGGACTCATTAAATGCCATCCTGTTGGACTCTACCCATCTGTCCAGTCAGTTGAGGTCCCTCTGCAGAGCCCTTCTGCCCTCTAACTGATCAACATCTGCTCCCAACTTGGTGTCATCTGCAAATTTGCTGATCACTGACTCAATCCCCTCATCCAGATCATCAATGAAAGAGGATGGAGCCCAGAACTGACCCCTGAGGGACACCACTAGTCACTGGCTGCCAGTTGGATGTGGCACCATTCACCACCACTCTCTGGGCACAGCCCTCCAGCCAGTTCCTAACCCAGCACAAAATGTTGTTGTCCAAGCCACGAGCTGACAGCTCGGCCAGCAGTTTGTTGTGGGGGACGGTGTCAAAGGCCTTGCCGATGTCCAGGTAGACTACATCCACAGCCTGCCCCACATCCACCAGGTGGGTCACCTGATACAGACAGCAAAGCCTACTGAGATACTAAGCTGAAAGGTATGTGGAAAGCAAGGTGTATGTTTTCTGTGTAAACCACATGGGTTTTGGGGGGTTTGTTGTTCATTTATTTTCCCAATTGAAAAGTGTTAAGTAATGGGTTTGATGGATGGACCACTAGATGGATAAGGAACTGGCTTGATGGTCGCACCCAAAGAGTGGCTGTCTATGGGTCCATGTCCCAGTGGAGGCCAGGGACAAGCAGAGTCCCTCAGGGATCAGTCCTGGGACCAGGCTTGTTCAACATCTTTGTGGGTGCCATGGACAGTGGCATTGAGTGCACCCTCAGCAAGTTTGCTGATGACACCAAGCTGTGTGGTGCAGCAGACACGCTGGAGGGAAGGGATCCCATCCAGAGGGACCTGGACAGGCTGGAGACGTAGGCACAAGCCAACCTCATGGGCTTCAACAAGACCAAGTGCAGGGTCCTGCATCTGGGTCGAGGCAATCCCAGGCACAAATCCAGGATGGGCAGGGACTGGCTGGAGAGCAGCTCGGAGGAGAGAGACTTGGGGGTGTTGGGGGAGGAGAAGCTCAA
Organism: Colaptes auratus; assembly: GCA_015227895.2. NCBI lineage: Eukaryota > Metazoa > Chordata > Aves > Piciformes > Picidae > Colaptes > Colaptes auratus. Next base: position 11,471,455 of record CM026897.1, on the reverse strand, counting down.
CATGAGCTCTCAATGTGCACTTGCAGCCCAGAAAGCCAATCAGATCCTGGGCTGCATCAGGAGAAGTGTGGCCAGCAGGTCAAGGGAGGTGATTCTCCCCCCTCTCCTCAGCTCTGGTGAGACCCCACCTGGAGTACTGCCTCCAGTTCTGGAGCCCCTATTCCAAGAGGGATCTGGAGGTGCTGGAAGGTGTCCAGAGAAGGGCCACGAGGATGATCAGAGGGCTGGAGCACCTCTCCTATGAGGACAGACTGAAGGAGTTGGGGCTGTTCAGTCTGGAGAAGAGAAGGCTGCGAGGTGACCTCATTGTGGCCTTCCAGTATCTGAAGGGGGCCTCCAAGAAGGCTGGGGAGGGACTTTTCAGGCTATCAGGGAGTGATAGGACTAGGGGGAATGGAATGAAGCTGGAGGTGGGGAGATTCAGGCTGGAGGTGAGGAGGAAGTTCTTCCCCCATGAGAGTGGTGAGGCCCTGGAATGGGTTGTCCAGGGAGGTGGTTGGGGCCCCATCCCTGGAAGTGTTTAAGCCCAGGCTGGATGAGGCTCTGGGCAGCCTGATCTAGTGTAGGGTGTCCCTGCCCACCATGGGGGGTTGGAACTGGATGATCCTTGTGGTTCTTTCCAACCCTGATTGATACTATGATACTATGATCTCCTGTCTTCTGCATGCAAAAGCGCTGATTTGTCCAAGTCGTGTTTCACTCACAGAGTAGCTCTGTAATTTCCATTTTTGAAGGAAGTCAAGACCTGAAACCTGGATTATGATTGATCAGATGGTGGTATAGGGCTGCAAACAACTCAGGAGTTGGTCTAGCTGAGACTGAAGTATGAAATAGGAACTGTAACAAAAAATTGCTGTCATATACTTTAATACCAAACACAAGGACTCCAAAGTGTATTGTAGCTACAGGTCCTTTTGTTATTCCATATCTGACTGTCATTGATGTATGTGACTTGTCCTGGTGCTACATACCCTTGTAAACAGTCCCTCCAGAGCTTTCTCATAGGCCTTCTCTATGTACTAGAAGGCCACTATAAGGTCACGCTGAAGCCACATCTTCTCCAGGCTGAGCAACTCCAACTGTCTCAGATGGTATTTGTAGGAGTGATTCTCCAGCCCTCTGATCATTTTTATGGCACTCCTCTGGACCTGCTCCATCAGTATGTTTTCTGTTTATTTCAGTGAAGTGAGTGTTTCACTCCTGGTACCCTTTTAAAGGTTTGTGCTTGTGAGCTCTTGAGGGATCTTGTTTTTTCAAACAATGATAATAACAATATTCTGATTGCAGAGACAATTTTGTAGATTTTTTGAGGAAAAAAAAAGATGAAAAAATCTTGTAAAAATATTTAGTGTTTAATTAAAAACCTTTATAACCAAGCTGCACATTTTCTCAATGTTTTCACTGGTGATATTAAACAATATAATTGCAGAATACTGGAATAGATTAGCTCCTGAAAACATGAGCAATCAGCTCAGAATTGTTTGAACTAAACATGTCTACTTTTTTTATATAAAGTCAGTTCATTTTCCTTCCTCTACATTTGACTTACACCCTTCCCAAGCACTTTTATCTTTTATTATAATTAAACCCTACCAAACAGTACTTCAGTTCATCATCCCCCAACATCACTAATGCATGCTTTTTGTTCTCAGTGATCTGATGATTTTGGATAATATTTCTTAAAAGAAAGGTCTTTCACATCAGAAGCACAACCCAGAATCAGTTTAATTCGTAACTTATGTGCTGTAAATATAAACATTGCGCTAAAAAGGTTTCTCTTATTTATACTTTTATATAGACATATTGGTTAAATCTGTATTTCTACAGTTTATGACATTCACTCAAAATTGAAGTGTCACACAGTCATCTTGGTCTATATGACTACAGAGACTTGCTTTCTGATTTTGATGTTCATAATTGCCCATTACCCTTATGTTTCTACTCCATCAGGCTTGCAAAAAGTATATCACACTTACAGATTACAACTTCTTGAATTGTGTGCCTTTAAATTGGAGAAGATATTCTGCTCATAGAGGAAAGACATTTTATGGTTGTTCTGGGAGGCAGCCGGGAATAACTGGCATGCATGTACTAGATTATTAAACAAGATGTAACTTCTTCCTTTTATTTTTCAGTTGTTGTTAAAGGTTTTTCTGATTAACAAGATACAATTGTCTTTGTGTACACAAAAAAAGTACAAATGGATATGGGAGAATGCTTGTGTGTAAGTTTGATGCTCAGCTTTGCCTTTGAACTCTAGCCCAGCAGTGGCATGCAATGATGGGTAATTCTTCTCTACCTGAATAGGGTACAGTGAATCTTAAAGCACCAGGGAATTGCAGAGTCAAGTGCTTTTTAACGCTCTCTGTGGTAGAGATAAATGTGCGTATCTGTGACCTTTATTTCTGGAGAACTGAGGTTAGAGATTCTTGGGGTTAGAGACTCATGTGGGTTCCTTTAAGAAGTCTCAAGTTAGCTAGAAGTTTTCACTGAACTTCCTTATACTGTATTGTTTTACAAAGAACTCACAATTTTTTTCAGAACTAGCAGGGTACTTTCTGTTCACAATACTACATTGACAATGTCATGTTTTCCCTCAGACACATTGATTTCAAAGATGGCCAAATTGACCTGGCATGCTCCTAATTAAACAACTGTTGACTTTAACATGTCTTTGTGTGGTAGTTCCAGGATTTCTCTTGAAAATTTTCCACAGGTCTTAAACAGAAATTGGTAGAATGCAAATAAATCACCATTGGATGTAAAAAGGAAAATAATGATAAGCTCTAAATGACCTCATTGGACAAATAACAGACATAAATCTTCGATCGGCAAACTATCTCTCTCTCTTTTTGGCTTCCTTGCTCTGGGAGACACTAACTTGTGCTTCTGCTTGGCTTTGCTGACCTTGGCTGTGCTCCTTGTTGTGGCTGAGTATCTTAACAAACAACTCTCTGCTCTTTCTCTTGTCTCTTGTGTATGGGACAGGGGGAAAAGGGTAGAGAGAAAGCTATTAGCTCCCCTGGTTTTGTCCAGAGGGGGTTCCTGTGCTGTTTATAAATTGTAAATATATGTAAATGTTGTATATTTTGTACATATTAATTGCATTTCATTTTATATTGTAGTTTTGATTGTAAATTATGGTGAAGACACCATATGCTCAGAATTGTGCCCCAGATACAAGAAACTTGTCCCAACATGTTTGGCCACATCCCCCCTCCCACCCTCCTTTCTGGAGTGGGTACTCAGCCCAGAGCTGGGGGGACAAAGGAAAAATGTCCTAGAGAAATGAAGCAGATCCTAAAATAACAGGGGTGTATAATTCACCCTGAGCTGTATATGTGACACAGTGTCTAGGAAGTAATTGGGACAACATATTTTGTAAAACATTTGCCTAGTTTTCAATTCAAAATCCACATTTATTATTTATTGTTTCATGATTGGATTCATATTCAGACAGAGGCACTGTTTTGTACAGCCTGGATGAATTATGACTCCTGTTTAAGTTCATGAAAATATCTCCCACAGATGTTTGTAGAAAGTAAGGTTTCACCTTCGTATTAATAAAACATTTTTAAAGGAAATTATTCATGTAGCTTTGTGAAAATCAGTAACTGTGTTAGATATGCATAGGTGTGGTGAGTTGAAATTTCCCACCCCATCATTAAATTTGCCAGACCAGCTCAGTTGGAAGCAAATGAAAGCTGTATTTACAAGCCAAACTACAATCTACAATGGAATGCAATGAATGTGTACAAAATATACAATATTTACAGATATTTAACAAACAGCACAAGCATGCCCCTGGTCAAAGACCAGGGGAAACTACTAGCTTTTCCTTCCCTGCCTCCGCCCTACCCCCTTGTACAAAATTGAGAAGAAACAGAAGAAGATAATTTAATATCAAAATAATGCAGCCAGGGTCAAGAAGAAGCTTCTTTCCAGACTGAAGAAGTGAGAAGAGAAGAGAAATTGTTTTGGCACAACCAGTTTAAGTTCCTTATCTCTCCAATGGGATTGTTTAGAACTGTCTTCAATGAAACTTGATGTCTTGAATCAGACACCAATTGCTACACCAAAGTTAAATAAATTCATGTTAAAAATATTGTTGCTTATCATATATTGCTAAAAGTCCTTGAACTGATGAGTTTTAGAAAGATGGCCAAGACTAGTTCAAATTGTCTTGCCTTAGAAAGCAACACATATGGTTCTTGTTCTTAATATAAAGTATAAGAAATCACAGTATAACCAAGGTTGGAAGAGACCCCAAGGATCATCAAGTCCAACCTGTCCCAACAGACCTCACAACTAGACCATGGCACCAAGTGCCACGTCCAATCTCCCCTTGAACACCTCCAGGGACGGCGACTCCACCACCTCCCTGGGCAGCCCATTCCAATGACGAATGACTCGCTCAGTGAAGAACTTCCTCCTCACCTCGAGTCTAAACCTCCCCTGGCACAGCTTGAGACTGTGTCCCCTTGTTCTGGTGCTGGTTGCCTGGGAGAAGAGACCAACCCCCTCCTGTCTACAACCACCTTTCAGGTAGTTGTAGAGGGCAATGAGGTCACCTCTGATCCTTCTCTTCTCCAGGCTAAACAATCCCAGCTCCCTCAGCCTCTCCTCATAGGGCTTGTGCTCAAGGCCTCTCACCAGCCTTGTTGCCCTTCTCTGGACACGTTCAAGTCTCTTGATGTCCTTCTTAAACTGAGGGGCCCAGAACTGGACACAGTACTCAAGGTGTGGCCTAACCAATGCAGAGTACAGGGGCAGAATGACCTCCCTGCTCCTGCTGGCCACACTATTCCCAATACAGGCCAGGATGCCATTGGCCTTCTTGGCCACCTGGGCACACTGTTGGCTCATGTTTAGGTGGGTGTCAAATGCATGGCTTGGCAAGAAAGAAAGGCTTGGCAAAGGTTAACAAAATACTTGGGCCAGAGTATGACCTCAGAGAAGCTGAGGGAACTGAATGCATCCACCCAGGAGAAGAAATGGCTTTGGGAAGGCCTGACAGCATCCTTTTTAAATTTGCAAGGAGATTCCTGAGTAGATAGAACCTCTGTAATCACGTACATAACAAGAGCACAAAAGATAATGCTCATAAACTGAAACAAGAGTGGTTATAATTTGAAGCAAAGGAGTATTTGTCATCATGAAGACAGTCAAAATATGTTACCCTCGCTGACTATGAGTCCTTTCACCCAGGAGGATACTGAACTGAAGAAAGTGCACAGCATCCTGGTCTGCATTCAGAAGGACCCTGCCTTGAGCAGAAGTTTGGAATAGAAACCTGGTAAGGTCTCTTCAAACACAAATTATTATTCTATCATATCACTTTGAAAAATAACAGACTAGCAGAAGTGACAAATTCTGTTCTATTTCTGTTTATGACTCTTCCTCAAAAATTTCATCTACTTTTCATTTCTAGAATCTCTGATGAGGAAAGAAGACAAAAGCAGTGATTTAAATTTATGGCAGAGCAGATTTCATGAAACCTTGGAGAACTATTCTGTATGACCAGGACTTTATTTGCACTCCAATTTTCCCTATCATCTGATGCAAACTGAGATAACTAGTTTCTGATGCCCTGATCACGAAATCCACATTTGCTGATACATTTGTAACACCACAGAGCATAATCATCTAACATTTTAAATTTTAAGCAGATATGATGTTGAATTTATTGGGGGATTGTGATATGTGTTATTCTGCTGAGGCAGTACATCCAAAACCTCTTTCCCTTAACCCTGTGAAGCCAGGCTGGCAGGAAACAAAGAAGATGGATAGAGGTGGGTGAGACACCTCCACCCACCCAAGACTGTGGGTCAGTAGACTCACATGACTCCTATCCACAAACCATGTGCCTTTCCAGGCACGGTGAGACACAGACTCCATGCTGGGTACAAGTCTGAGCAAGGAAAAGATGGTTATCTGTTCCTGTCATCCACTTTTATTGTCTGTTTGGGCTTGGAAATGCTTTCTTTTTGTGATTTGTGACAAACTTATAGACAGCTTTCATAAAATGGGACAGTTTCGGAGAAGAGAGCTTTGTCTCAGATTTCCCTCCCCACTTGTGGATAGAGCAGCTGTAGCAGTTTAGGAGAATTCTTCACTAAACAGGGACCTTAACAGGAATTTCCACAATCAGTGAACAGTGTTTGTGAGTATTTGATATATTCCTAAGTCCCCAGGAAGTTCCTTCCTTTGGCAAGTGGGGTATTTGCTACTTTTAGATTTTTCTTTTCAAAATACTGTTCTCAAACTATTTGTAACCACTGCTATTGTGATGATAACCTGGAATCAAACATCCAAACCTTTACAAATTTTGTATTATGTTATGAGGGAGGCAGAGCTAATTCCTAAATAAACCAGAAATATATCCTTTTATAAATTTCTAGGATTAATTCTCTCCTATTCACTTCATCATTTCCTCATTATCATACTGAGGGGTGTCAACTTTGACATTAAAACTGCAGTTAATTAGCAAAGGTCTTTTACTTGGCCTTCAAAACATGTTTTGAAGCTCTGTGTTTAGTTGTTGTATACTTCATTATTATTAGCTAAAACAGTGCCCTCCTATCTTCATAAGACTCCCTCCTTCAGTTATTTGGCGCACTGGCTTTGCAGATTTTCGTTCCCATAGATAACAAAAACGTATCTTTGTTGTGAGGTTTGTGACTTTTCTCCCAAAGAAATTAGTTAGCAATTAACCTGCATTCCTGCCCCAAAGAAATCTAGGCTGTTATCTGACTACTATTGAACAATAAACTCACTATTTGTAGAAATTAAACCCAAAGTCCAAGTCCAAGCTCTTCAGCTCCATGAGTTGCAGCCGGCAGAACTTAGGACACAGAGAGAGGCTTCCTCCTGGTCTGTTTCTTCCAGGCTGCATGGTGATGTCTCTGTCCTTTTCTCTCTTGGTATTTTCTTTGTTTTTCTTCAGAGCAGCATTGCCCGGGTGTTTTCCTTCTCCCAAGCCAGCAGTTGTTCAGATCTTTCATACACTTTTTTAGGTATGTGTCCAGGTGGTGAATGTGCATATTCCAGAGAGTATGGATAGCAGTGGCCTCTGCCTATTATTTCCAGGGCAGCTGCAGTCTGGTGAGCAATCTTTATCTATGCACATTCCAGAGAGTCATTATCCAGCCCAATATCCATCAGCTATTGTCTGGGCAAGCAACAAAGGTGATTTTATCTTTGTTGAGTCACATCAAGAGAGACAAGACTTAGTCCCTCACAATATGCCATCATCTAGTTCAGCTGGCTATCCTCGACTCTCCCAACTTCTTGTGAAGAAAAATAACCCTCAGCCAAACCCAGGATACATACCAAACATAACCTTCCCTTCTACCTCTCCCGTCCCTTCTGAACAGCTTGTAGTGCTCAATAGCTACACTGCAGTTACAGGATTCATCCCACCAAGTTTATGTAATTGCCACCATGTTATAGCTTTCCTGTAGCAGGGTAGCTTCCAGCTCCTCCTGTTTGTTGAGCATACTGCATGCATTAGTGTAGAGGCACTTCAGCTGGGCTGCCAGCCCTGACACCTTCCTAGAAGGGCACCTCACTGTTCCCCCAAGCGGTTTCATGGGAACTACCCTTCTCTCTCCTATTACCTCAGAGGCGCCTGGCTCACATCTGCTGCAGTGTTCAGAGCATGCTTCAGAGCAACAGGTTGAAGGCCCTTAGTATCACCCCATCCTTCCAATCCCAGTGTTTCTTCCTGCCAGCTGTCACATACCATTTTGATACTGTCATCGTCTTCTGCTTTATGTGAGATGGTAGATGGAAGGCTGCCCTTAGGCTCATCTCTAGGGTCTCTGGTTTTAACCCCCTCTTGCTTCAAGCCTAGTTTAAAGCCCTTTTCATGTGCCCCACCAACTCATGCGGCAGGATTTTTCCCCCCTCCGAGACAGATGTAATCCATCTGCTGCTGTCAGACCCAGTGCCATTGTCATGAAAGCACCCTATGCCCAGAATTATGCCCCAGATGTTGCCAAAACTTGTCTCAATATGTTTTGGTCACATCCCCCCTTCCCCTCCTTTCTGAAGTGGGTATGCAGCCAAAAGCAGAGCAGACAAAAGGCCAGGTGCCAGCCAGCCCAGGTAAACAACTCAATCTGCCTTGTTTGGGGCAAACAAGAAGTACACCCACCATATGGAAGACTTATGCTATGTTCATGCTCCTTCCAAGTTTAGGCATAATTCTAGCCGCACACTTGGCCATAGGCTGGAAAGGTCTAATCAAGGTTGACTATTGGTCCAATTCAAGACTCAAGTAACAAATAAGTATTCCCTAAATGGTAAACAAGTCATTCTTTGCTATCAAGCTCTCTGCTCTTTGCCTGAGCTCCTTGCTCTTGCTACTAAGCTCCTTGCTATTGCTTTGGCTATCAAGCTCTATTCAGTTGCATGCATACTGCTGGCCTCTGCAGTCTGGAGAGAAGACAGCAACCTGGAAAGTGCCGCCATGCCTCAGTTTACTCAGAAGCCTGCAAAGAGTCCTTCACAAGCTGTGCTGCAGTTACAGTCAGCCTTGCATCATAATTGCCAGTCCCACCAGTAGGAAAAGAGCCACCATGCCTTAAAAGGCACTGAACACTAATGGTAAATTAATCCACTCTGTGGGGAGGACTAGTCTGAACCTCAGCAAGTCCAAACATCTGCACAGCCACAAGCTGCAGACTTGTGAGCCAAAGCCCTTTGTATACCAGCTCACAAAGCAGGAACTGTGCTCAGCCACATCCTGCATGACCCCACAGTCACAGTAGAAGGGAGCCGTCCACCCATGCCGCTCCACAGACCTCCAAGTCAAGCTGACCTAGGGCAATTTGGATCCGGGACCACCTGTGAGAATCCTATAGAGTTTCACAAAGGACTGATTGTAACCTTAGAAACAGCAAAGCAGTGGCTGCTGAGAAGAATTGGCACCGCTCACTCATTCAAGCTAAGCCAAGGGAAAGCCCTGCTGCTTTGCACTGCCCTCTGCCCACGCTGCCTCCACTGTCCAGAAGAGACTGCTCCTAGGCAGCTGCCTGAGCCCATCCAAGGGAACCTGCCTGACAGCAGAAGTCTGTGCCTTCCCCCCTACAGTTGTGAGAGGAGAAAGCTGCCCCCACTGCTGCTTCCAAAAGGACTTTCCTGGGAGCCAGCATCAGCCCTGCAAGACCTTGAGCTCCAGCAGCGAACAGCCACAGCAGCCACAGCCACAGCTAGATCCCTGGAGCCAGTTAGCATCGACAGATGGCTTGCAGTAGTTTAGCGACTAGCTTAGCAAGCAAAACACTGTATCTTTCCTGTGTTCACATGTTTAGCACCAGATATTGTTCTGTTTAACCCCCCCGTACCTGCACCCCGAGTGGAATTGTTAGCTATGCCTTACAAGCAGCCTCCCCAGCATGCCCGGACTCATAATTTAAGTCTCTGAAAGGTTCCTTTAAGTTCTATTGCCTTGACACTGTCTCTTCTAACCATGTAAGCAGCTGCGAAGTGCATTGTCGAGTTGCCATCTGGTGGACAAGTGGCAGAATTTTTCTAATTGGATTCAATTTGTTATATTGTACCAGATTATGGGATATATCCACAATCATGAACTAGAATATGCACATAAATATTGATAAACAGTTATTAATAATCTTCAAATCTTAAGAAAAATAAGTATCATAGTATCAGTCAGGGTTGGAAAGGACCACAAGGATCATCTAGTTCCAACCCCCCCTGCCATGGGCAGGGACACCCCACACTAGATCAGGCTGGCCAGAGCCTCATCCAGCCTGGGCTTAAACACCTCCAGGGACAGGGCCTCAAACACCTCCCTGGACAACCCATTCCAGGCCTTCACCACTCTCATGGGGAAGAACTTCCTCCTCATGTCCAGCCTGATTCTCCCCACCTCCAGCTTCATTCCATTCCCCCTAGTCCTATCACTACCTGATAGCCTGAGAAGTCCCTCCCCAGCCTTCTTGTAGGCCCCCTTCAGATACTGGAAGGCCACAATGAGGTCACCTGGGAGCCTTCTCTTCTCCAGACTGAACAGCCCCAACTCCCTCAGTCTGTCCTCACAGGAGAGGTGCTCCAGCCCTCTGTTCATCCTCATGGCCCTTCCCTGGACACACTCCAGCACATCCATATCCCTCTTGTAATAGGGGCTCCAGAACTGGACACAGTTTTATTACTGGATGCAGTTTTAATTACTTTTCCTTTTTTCATATTTTCATATTCACAAGTTAATAACCTCTTCATTACAACCATATAAAGTTCCCCAAGTTAAAAAAAAATGCTTATTAATCATGTATGATTTCCTGTTCCTTTCAGCATTCCTTCCTGCACCTAAGGTATTGAAAAAATTACCTGTGCCCCCAGTCCTTCAACCTATCTCCCCAGTGCACTGAAGTCTTTTTGATTGCTTTTGGACTTCTGGTTTCAACCTCATTGCTTCCCACCTGATTAACTAGCAAAGGATAATAATCAGAGGGCTGTACCAGACTAGGCAGCCTTCTGGTAACATCTCTGACCTGGGCCCCAGGGAGGCAGCAGACTTCCCTGTAGGAAGTATCTGGCTGACATATGGGGCCCTCCGTTCACCTCGGAAAGCAATGGCCAATAAAAATTACCGTCTTGGTTTTTTTAAGGGCAAAAGTCCTAATGCAAGGAAGAGACTGATTTGCTTTAGGCAACCCCCTGGATGGTATCTCTTCTGCATTCTCATTCACCTCACTCTCAACTGCCAGGGACCCAAACTTGTTGCACAAGGGCAACCAGGAGGGGTTTCTCTTGACTCTCCTAACAAGGAGCTCTATCCACTCCCTCTTGTTTCTTGGGTCAGCTCCCTCTGCTAGTGGAGTCCACAGAGCCTACTTCCATGAGTCTAACTCCCTTTCACATTCCTTTATGGTCCTTAGTCATATAATTTCTTTCTTCAGCTCAGCCTCCAGGCTGAGCAGATCATTCACCTGCTAACACCTAACACCGGTGTTGTCTTTGCCACCTCCACTGCAAGTGCCAGGCTCCATCACTCTCTACAGCCAGAGGCATGGATGCCTACATGTTTTTGTGTGGCCTCTGTTTGGGTACCCACAGTTTTTCTACAACAGCCTTTGGACTAGTTGTAACCATGACTAGATCTCTCAGGGAAATGGACCTTGGCAGGCTGTCAGGACACAGCTGGAAGCCTCACCTTTGATTGGCCTTGCTTGATGCACAGGAATCACTGTTTTAAATGCTTGATCCTCAAATCTGATTTCAGGGCATTTAAATAGCCCACTGTGGCTGGGGCTGAGCCCACACATGTTGCTGCCTCCCTCACAAGAGAAACTGGAACCCAGCCAGGGGCTGCCCACTTCTCTGAGTTTCCTAGTAAGAGAAAGCCCATGTTGTCACTGAATTTAAAAGAAAACACTGATTTCCCAGTCTGTCACTGGGACTGACTAGCTGTGGTAGCAGTCACTCAGCTGTTCTAAGTGATTGATGTAGCATGGTGACAGAGTGGCAGGAAGTGAAGAGTGACAGACAGGTTGCTAAGCTTTGGCTCTTGGGATCCCTTGATTCACATATAATTGTTAGCAAACACATTCAGTGCTGTGAAGATTGTAGTGGAGTTACGCCAGTGTCCTCTCATTTGTCTAGGTGAAGCACATAGATTAAATTGGTGTTGTAAACAACATACAAGCATTAAGTGCCTGCAGCGGACACAGAGGAGGGATAGTCAAGTATTTGAATAGAGGAGATGGGGGAAAAAGTAAGTAAACAGGAGGAAAGAGATGCTGAATTTTGAAGTGGAAGTCAGTATTAATTTGTATAGCTCAACACCAGGGAGAAAACCAAAAGTATTCAGTAAACTCAAGCAGAAGTGTAGATCAAATCTTGAGTCAGTGTCCGTATTTAAAAGGGAAGTAGATAGTTTTACTTTAAAAGGGAAGTGTAATAATCATGCAAGTAAGTATTAATTTCCATGGAAATTACAACAATAAAACACTCTGAGGTTCTGTCTTTCATGCAGCAATGGTCCTAGGGTACTTTACTATTCAAAACTATTTAAAATAGTGTCAGCATTTTATGTATTTGATTTTAAATCAGCAATGAAAATCAGCTTTTGCATTTTGAAAAATGATGAATATTTTTCATTCGGAGACAAAACTTTTGTTATAGTGCCTCTGATTCCTCCAGTTACCCAAACTTCAGATTTTTAGTCTACCTCTCACTTGCTAATACTTCTGGATGGATCTTTCATCTGTCACTGAACATCAACCCTACAACAAGCAACAGGTGTACAGTGATGAAAAACTACTAAACAGTACTTTAATTTTGCTCTTCCTCTGTGTCTTGCTGTACCAGTGTGGAAGCAAGTATCTTCCAGAACAACATTTTAACTGCAAATGGCTCTAGAATATCACACTGAGGATCCCAGTCCTCATTGTGCAGTGCTCTAGATCTATGGCTTTCAGGAATCTTCCTTGGTTTCATATGTTTCGGTATTATTCTTAGGTTAGTACCTCTATTATTAAAAGGTCTGCAATGGAATAAATTTTCACAGGCTTGGCCTCAGTAGAACAGACTCTAGGACATAAATTTTAATTTCTTACAATAATACAATAAATCCAAGTTGGAAGAGACCTTCAAGATCATTGTGTCCAACCTATCAACCAATCCAACCCACCTAAACAACTAGATCATGGCACCCAGTACCCCATCAAGTCTCCTCCTGAATACCTCCAATGATGGTGACTCCACCACCTCCACGGACAGACCATTCCAATGGGCAATCACTCTCTCTGTATAGAACTTCCTCCTAACATCCAGTCTAAACCTCCCCTGGCGCAGCCCTGAGACTGTGTCCTCTTGTTCTGGTGTTGCCTGCCTGGGAAAAGAGACCAACCTCTGCCTGTCTACAACCTCCCTTCAGGTAGTTGTAGAGAGCAAGAAGGTCACCCCTCAGTCTCCTCTTCTCCAGGCTAAGCAACCCCAGCTCCCTCAGCATTTCCTCATAGGGCTTGTGTTCCAAACCCCTCACCAACTTTGTTGCCCTTCTCTGGACACGTTCCAGCAAGTCAACCTCCTTCCTAAACTGAGGGGCCCAGAACTGGACACAGGACTCAAGGTGTGGCCTAACCAGTGCAGCATACAGGGGCAGAATGACCTCCCTGCTCCTGCTGGCCACACTGTTCCTGATGCAGGCCAGGATGCCATTGGCCCTCTTGGCTGCCTGGGCACACTGCAGGTTCATGTTCAGCCTGCCATCAACTTAGAAAGCTGAACTTTTCTGTCTTTTTATTTGGCTATTTTAATTGAAGCTTTTTCTTTTATGCTGCAAACTCTATGATTCCAGAGATGTTACTTTGAAGGGCTGGGGAACACCTGAGTACAGTTTTAGTCAGTTTTTTGATGCAGTGATGCTACATTTTATTAACTGCAGTTCTTCTCTAAAACCTCTTCCATATTAAGTTAGTTATAAATGTAAATCTTACCTAGGTGCTCTGTAATTAATTTTTCTTGGTCAGATTTAGGATAGGGAAAAAAGTATAGCCTGATGGAATGTTTTCACAAGAGATTTCTTAAAATTAATTGCCATTTACTTGCACATCATCATTTTAAGGGCTTTTCATCGTTTCTAGGTAGTTTGCTCTAAGGAGTCATTTGCAATGCAAGGGCATTTATTGTGACTGGAAAATTAATTGGAATTTGAGAATTATAATACAGATTATGTGATTAATTCTTGCAACGTTTACAGCAGTAGAAAAAAATTACTTGTACTTCTGTAGATGAGTTAAAGCGGCATGAATCAATTGTTAGTCAAAGTGATGGGTGCAAGTCCTTTTTATTTGAATACTTATCAGACAATACATAGAAGACATTGTATTGCTCCTTGTCAGCTGACAACTTTTCCCATACCTTCAAAGTATTCTGTGATATACTGATACTATCACATAAAGATGTTGAGAGTCGGAACTCTACTGCTTGTACAACATAGCACACATTACCAAACTGGAATAGTCACCCATGTTTAGATTTCAGCCATTAGGGTGTCATAAGAAGCCCAAAGCAGAGATTTGGTTTCTGCATTCTTTTAAACTGCCTTGCCTTTGCAAAGCATGTGTTTCATGAGTATGTGTTGGGACTGTCTGCCTGAAAAATTAGGTTTCTTTGGCTCAGAGAGGAACACAGAATTATAGAATGCATTGTTTTGTAAGGGACCTTTAAAGGTCTAGTCCAATCTCCACACAGTAAGCAGAGACATTCCTAACTAGATCAGGCTGCTCAGAGCACCATTAAGCCTGACCCTGAGTGTCTCCAGAGATGGTGTCTCCACCACCTCCCTGTGCAACTTGTTCCACCACCCTCATTGGAAAGGACTTCTTTAGAATAGAATAGAATAGAATAGAATAGAATAGAATAGAATAGAATAGAATAGACCAGACCAGGTTGGAAGAGACCTTCAAGATCATTGCATCCAACCTACCATCCAACACCACCTAATCAACTAAACCATGGCACCAAGCACCCTTTCAAGTCTTCTCCTGAACACCTCCAATGATGGTGACTCCACCACCTTCCCAGGCAGCCCATTCCAATGGGCAATCACTCTCTCTGTGTAGAACTTCCTCCTAACCTCCAGCCTAAACCTCCCCTGGCACAGCTTGAGACTGTGTCCTCTAATGTCCAGTCTAAATTTGCCCTTCTCTAACTTAAAATCATTGCCCCTTAGAATGGCTTTAGTTGGAAGGGACCTTAAAGATAACTAGTTCCAAACTCACTGCCATGGGCAGGAGCATCTTCCACTAGACCAGGGTGCTCAAAGATTCATCCATCCTGGTCTTAAACATTTCCAGGAATGTCCACAACTTCTCTGGGAAACCTGTTCCAGTGTCTCACCACCCTCCTGTTGTCAAATTTAAACCTACCCTTCTCTAGTTTAAAACCAAAGATGACAGAGAGAGATCCAGCAACATCTCTCAGCACTTGTGAATTCACCACACCAGGGCCCATGGACTTCGTTGTCTTTAGTTGGTATTCTAATCTAGCGCTGACTGACCAGCGGAATGTCCACATCTCTCCAGTTCTGCTGCCTTCCTTGTAGAGACTGAGGTTCCTGAGGGCTGGTCTTAGGAGTAAAGATTGAGGCAAAGAAGATGCCAGCAGCTCTGCCATCTCTGCATCATCTGTTGCCATATCTCCCATATCATTCAGTAGTGGGCCCACCTTTTTGCCTGCTCTTCCTTTTATCATTGATGTATTTGAAAAAACTTTTCTTGTTCTCTTTCAACCCTCTAGAGGGATTCGGTTCCTGGAGGGTCTTGGCCTTTTGTGGTGAAGGTGCCATATGCTCAGAATTATGACCCAAATACTGTAAAACTTGTCCCAACATGTTCAGCCACATTCCCCCTTCCACCCTCCTTTCTGGAGTAGGTACCCAGCCCAGAGCTGAGTGGGACAAAGACCAGGGCACCAGCCAGATGAGTAAACAACCCAACCTGCCTTCTAAGGGCTAAACAGCAACATGCACCCACTGCATGGGATGCTTGCGCTACTGCCAAGTAAGGGCATAATTCTAGCTTCACAGTTCCTATAGGCTAAGGCTGGGTGTTCACAAGATCGCCTATTGGCAAATTCAACCTCTTGCCACATCCACCCACTTTCAGTTTAAAGCCTCCAATGGCTAGCCACCTGGCATTTCTAGTTAAAGTCTCTGCTTGAATAGCTTCTGACACATTGCAACTTTCCTTGTATATAGTTAAATCTGCCAAGTGTCTAGTCCAGTCACTATCTGGTGGACAAGTGGTGGAATTGCACCCTTCATTCTTTAATTGAAATTAATTCTGTAAATGTTCTAATTGGGTTCAAATTGTACATATGAGACCAGTTATGGGATATATCTTGAAATTGTGCACTAGAATCTGTATATAAAATAGTGATTAATTGGTTATTAATGCTTTGTATTAATAATTAAAAATTTAATTATTGTATTTCACATTTTCATATCATAAATTAATAACCTCTTCATCACACCTTCCTTGTTGTATCTCTGCATTCTCTGGCTATATGTCTATATCCTACCAATTGACCAGTCCTTTTTTTCTACTTACTGTAAACCACCTTTTTAGTTTTGAGTTTTAATGAGAGTTCCTTGCTTATCCATGCAGGTCTTCTGCCTACCTTACTTGATTTTTTTTTCCAAAGGAATACATTTTTCTTGCACTTGGAGGAGGTAACATTTGAATATTAACAAACTCTTTTGGGGCCCCCTTCCTTCCAGAGTCCTAGCCCACTGGATATTTCTATGTAGAGCCTTGAAGAGGGGAAAGTTTGCCCTATTGAAGTCTAGGGTTGAAATTTTACTTAGCACCCTGTTTGTATGTTGGTATTGGAGGTTTTGTTGAAATTCTCTGATGTGCTATAATAATTGTGTCAGTTTTAGGCTATGCCTTTAAAAACTTAGCTGCAGATTTCGAGCAGAAAAGTAGAGAAATATAAATAATTCACTATTGGGTGTAAAAAGGAAACTAAAATATTATTCTAAACAAATTCATTGGACAAAATGTGTGGGATGGACACAGAGGTACCCTAACAATCGTTCACGTTTCACTTCCATTCCCATTCCTTTTCTTCTTCTCTGGTCTGGCTGTTCTGCTGGGGAGAAAATAAACACTTCTGGTTGGCCTTGAGGAAAAGATAAGAACACTAACATTGGTTCTCTAAACTAACATTCCTTCCTCTGAACTCTTCTTCTGTTACACTGGGGGGGAGGAGGTGGGGGGGGGACAGTGGAGCAGCTTCCCTGCTTCTCTGGGAAACCAGAGGGGGGACAGGGAGGTTTCGTGTTATTTTCTAATTGTAAATATCTGTATAATATTGTAAATCCTGTTTATTTTGTACTTATTCATTGCATTCCATTGTAGAGTGTAGGGGTTTTTGGGGCTTAGGAACTGGCTGGAGGGCCAAGCCCAGAGAGTGGTGGTGAATGGTGCCACATCAAGCTGGCGGCCAGGCACTAGTGGTGTGCCCCAGGGATCAGTGCTGGGCCCCATGCTCTTTAACATCTTTACTGATGATCTGGATGAGGGCATTGAGTCTGTCATCAGTAAATTTGCGGACAACACCAAGCTGGGGGCAGGAGTTGATCTGCTGGAGGGTAGAGAGGCTTTGCAGAGGGACCTCGACAGGCTGGACAGATGGGCAGAATCCAAGGGCATGAGATTTAACACATCCAAGTGCCGGGTTCTGCACATTGGCCACAACAACCCCATGCAGTGCTACAGGCTGGGGTCAGAGTGGCTGGAGAGCGGCCAGGCAGAGAGGGACCTGGGGGTGCTGGTTGATGGTAGGCTGAACATGAGCCTGCAGTGTGCCCAGGCAGCCAAGAGGGCCAATGGCATCCTGGCCTGCATCAGGAAGAGTGTGGCCAGCAGGAGCAAGGAGGTCATTCTGCCCCTGTACACTGCACTGGCTAGGCCGCACCTCAAGTCCTGTGTCCAGTTCTGGGCCCCTCAGTTTAGGAAGGATGTTGTCTTGCTGGAGCATGTCCAGAGAAGGGCAACAAAGTTGGTGAGGGGTTTGGAACACAAGCCCTATGAGGAGTGACTGAGGGAGCTGGGGTTGCTAAGCCTGGAGAAGAGGAGACTGAGGGGTGACCTTCTTGCTCTCTACAACTACCTGAAGGGAGATTGTAGACAGGCAGAGGTTGGTCTCTTTTCCCAGGCAGGCAACACCAGAACAAGAGGACACAGTCTCAGGCTGCGCCAGGGGAGGTTTAGACTGGATGTTAGGAAGAAGTTCTCTACAGAGAGAGTGATTGCCCATTGGAATGGGCTGCCCAGGGAGGTGGTGGAGTCACCATCACTGGAGGTGTTCAGGAGGAGACTTGATGGGGTGCTTGGTGCCATGATCTAGTTGTTTGGGTGGGTTGGATTGGTTGATAGGTTGGACACAATGATCTTGAAGGTCTCTTCCAACATGGTTTATTGTATTGTATTGCATTGTATTGTATTGTATTGTATTGTATTGTATTGTATTGTATTTTGCTTTGTGAATATAGTTTCTGTTCACTTCCAGCTGAGTTAGTCATGCTTAGTTAATGTGAATGGGAAACTTCAACCCACCACAATAATAAAATAAGCAGCATTTAGTTTAGTTCAGACTATGTTACAGAAGAGGCCAGATGCACAAACATTATTTTTGGTTGCAATGACAGTTCAAGATTTTCTTTTCCCAAGACCCTAGCTGCTTATTCTAGCCTCCATGGTACAGTTAGCTTTCTTTTCACTTGTGCCAGTGCCATCTAATATTGTTGCTGAAGATAATGTCCTTTCAGTTGCATCCTGTAATCTGTAAGCCCTCTTGTCTCATTTTACATGGTAAAAATACACAGGAACAGATGTTGAGGGCTCAGAGAAAGTGAGAATGGCTTTACTGAGATAGGCCACAGACACAGCTTCTACCTCCTGTTCTGAAAGAGGACAAAACCAATGCATTAGGGAGAAACTATGACCAGGACAAATAAAATAGTGATAATTTTGCTGGATACTCCTTAAATGTGTCTCTTGCAAATCTATAGAGGTAGTGTTGGCAGCCTTCACTGAGTTTCTCTGCATTAATCTGTTCAGCCTGCCTTTGAAACAAGGCAGACTTTCAGTACCCACAGTACCCACAGCACATCTAAACAGGGGTTAATGTGAATTGCCACCAACAATTTTTTTTCTTTTGTTCTTAAATATTGGACCACCTGCCTATGAATTTCATCTGATACATTCTGTTCCAGTAAAAAGTCTATTTATTGTCCCTCATTAGGTTACTCATGGTCCTTCTTGAATACCAAGTCATATCTCTTCTGTCACTAATTTCTTCTCTGTATTGCCAGCTTATTTTCAGCTATGTATTGACTTGAGTGCAGGAATATCATAACATACACTGTGACATACACTGACTTAAAATTCTCCATTTTGCTATTTTTTAATACTTTTCTTCTTCTTAGCATGTTTTTTGACCACTGCTGAACAGCAGATTGATACTTTCATGGGCTATTATAAATTCCAAATCTCATCCCTGAGTTGTAACAATACTGTAGAGTGCATTTCTTTTAACATAAAAATTAGGTACTTTTGTTTGGGCTTTCCCATGTGCATTGCTTCACATTTATTTGAAACAAACTTTTTCTTCCCTCATTCTTCTAGTGATTATTACAACCTCCTGTAATTCTCCAGTCAGACACCATCATTCCTACAAATCAAGATTATAGTACTATTACAAAAAAATATTTTATTATGCTATATATTGACTTCTTTAGGCTATTTATAAATGTATTGAGAGGTCCTAGCACAGATCTCTGCAGAAATACAAAGATGACAACCCAGAACTGTGGCTATTACTTACTCCTACATGTCAACTGCCTTTTAATCAGTGCTAACTCATAGTAACCTAGTTTCCTTTAACATCTACAACACCCAGACTACATCAACTAACCTAATCCCTCTTATCTTTGACGTAAGAAATTATTGCTTTCACAAAGCAAAATGGTGCTTCAAGCTCTGCAAAACCTGCCTGCAAAGCAGAACAATAAAAATTTTTAAAAAAAAAAGAAACTTCATAATTTAGGTACCTAATCAACTATTTAGGCTTCTTTTTTCTGAATTTTTTGAACATCAGATTTTTATCTGTCTGTGGTGGAAAGAACTCGCTTACCCTTAATATAAAAATTGGACACTTCAGAGAAGCAGCTATAGAAGAAACAAAGTACTTCAATAAAGTGATTATTTAGAAGAATTTTATATACTATTTTAAACTAGTGAAAAATCTTCTGTTAATGTAAAAAAAGCCATTTGAGTGTTTCCTGGAATGGGCAAGGAGTGCAGTTTTATAAAATCATCAATAAGAAAATTTTTGATGCTGAAGTACAGATTTTAAGATGGTAAAATCCTCCAGCAGGATGTCATGTTTTATCCTGTGACAACTTTTCCCAGAGTATTTTGATTTATAGCTGTGTGTAATAAAATATCTCTTTGTGCAAAGAAGGGAGACTATTGGAGGGATGTGAGTGAAATGGCAGAGGAACACTGTTTCAAGGCAAAGACTTTGTATTGTCTGATTGCTAATAAACTCTACGTTATAAAGAATTTGACAAGTGAATCTATTTAATTTGCTAGCTCTGGTTAATTTATATTCCCTGAATAGACCAAAGTCAGTCTTTGATCTTGACCACTTGTAGGCATGGAATGTAAAAACATTTCTGACATGGCTTCAGTTATGTAGTTGAATAGCAGATCCTCATCCTTCTGTCCATTACTTGGGTTTGTAGGTGTTGCCATAATCTTGTACAAAATCAGGACATCAAACTTTCTGGGGATAGAAATCCCAGATGTATTTCCTTCTTCCCTAGAGCCAGTGCTTCAGTCTTCTCTGTGTAGACTGCAGGAATGCAAGTGTGGAACTTACTGTGGGATGCTGTGGCTAAATGCATAAAAAGATGGTTGAATTGGATAGTTACCCACCTTGAGGGTAAGACCAACAATTCAGGGCAAGGACAATCTCATCTAATACAAAACAGGTACAAAGTCAATGTATCAATCTGATTTAGTCACCCAATGCTCCTCTTGCACACCAGTCAGAGACCAGGGTAATGTTTTGCTCGTATTCTTGGGAGCAGAACTAAGACTCAAAATGGAGTCAAGCACCAAGTAACTTTATTTGCCCAACAACAAATTCACAAATGCAGAGGAGAGAGAGAGAGAAAGAAAGGAAGGAAAGAAAGAAAGGGTTAGTTGTGGCAGCTACCACCATCATGGACCTCTGGAGTTCTGAAAGCAAATTCATCTTCTAGCTCAGGGAAATTGTCCATTTAAAGTTGGTAGTCTCACCTCTTTTAGTTGGTCACCTTATTATGTATTCATTTCTCTTCCTAAAATCACTTAGGGTATTCTGAGAGCTTTTTTTACTTAACCACACCCACCACCGGGCAGTGCTGCACATGCCCAATGATATCAGTGGAGGGTTTCAGTGGTTTTCAGGGGTTTCCAAACCCCTCTGTCTGCCAGGCTGAGAGTTTAAGTACATCCACAGGTATCAAGGGTTGAGAAAGTATGTCTAACCACAGAGAAGAGTCTTCCAGGAAAGAGTAAAAATTCCTACAGATGGACGGACCTAGGATATGACGAATTTTTATTTATAACAATAATGCTGTTATTGTTATAATCCTGAAATTCTGTTATCTTACTCTATTTAAGTTGGCAGCAAAGCCATCTCTTTCTCTTTCTTTCCTCTCTTCTCCTGGAGAGGCACCTCTCTTATCTCCTGGTATTTTGTACTGCATAATCATGGTTTAGGTAGTGCAGCCTTGATGGGCCTTGGGGAGGGAGTAAGAGAGGTGCAGTTTGGGCCTGACCAGCCCTGAACTAGCCTAGCAATGGTGGGTGGGGAGAAAGAGTTTATGGCAAACCCCAGGTGGCAGGAGAAAAGGACCACCAGGTTTTGGTCTCATTTGGTGGAGCTTTTGGAGAAGGTCTCTTGTCATATTAGGGTTCTCTCTTTTTAAAAAAAATTATTTTGGACTATTGATTTTGTGTATTTTTATGCTTTGCACTGCTTTGCGCTTGCACTGTAGTTTGTAGGTATTAATAGCACTTTCCATCTAATCTTCAATATATTGTGTATTTCTATCCAAATCCTGTTTGGGTTCTTTCTTTAATTGTTTTGAAAGTAATTTTAGAGCCTGTCTTTCTCCACTGCCCTTTAACCAAAGACAACAGGGCTTAGGTCGTATTTCTCAGAATTGGCTCCACATTCAGTTGTGAAGTCTTGTGGTCCAATTGGTGCTCCATTGCTGTGGTAGTGATGTTGGTGGTTTCATGTTCCAGCAACGTCAAGGCAAAATAAGCAACCAGTATTTAACACCTGCTTTCTAGTTTATGTGGAAAACTAGGAACTCTTGAATGTGATTCATTTCACCTGTTTTTATCTTCTAGTTTAGAATTAAATTAATCACATCTAGTGTCCTTTGACTACATAGAGTAGGTCTCCATTTACTAAAACTGGGAATGTGGACTGTCTAAAGCAGATGTAGATGTCTCTGCTTAGTCTGATGACCCTCAATTCTTTCTGCTTTTCTTGGTTTTAAGCATAAACTATTCTTCTGCATGCAATCTCAGCAGAAGTTACTTGGATTTTAAACAGGCAGAAACATCTGGCCTTCAGTTCTTCTTATAGATTAATATCTGACATAACTATCAGTCTGTTTTCTTCTGGGCACATTTCCCAAGGTTTTCTTGAGCACATTGCATTCGTATGATATAAAGGAGGAGAAAGAATTCAATGAGTCAGTAAAAGAACACTCTTGTTTCATAATAGTTGTCTAATGCACTTCAACTGCCTGTTTCAGTCAATCTTTAGTAATTAACATATACTAAAGTGCTTATTAAGGGGTAAGATTTAGGAGTATGAACTGACAGACTTCTTATATGGAGAATGATATCAAAATTGGTGTTTCTCTTAACCAATTTGAGTAAAACTTCCATTCTTGCAAAGCTGGACAATGTCAGCTTTTACTACAAACCCCAGTAGTGACATTTATAACTTCAGGTGTATGTGTTACTCTTGCCATGTGTGGTTGTTTGGCCCTGGCTGGGGACCAGATGCCCACCACAGTCATTCTATCACTCCTCTTCTTAGATGGATGGGAGAGAAGGAAACTATAACAATACAATACAATACAATACAATACAACAGGTTGGAAGAGACCTTCAAGATCATCACGTCCAACCCATCAACCAATCCAACCCACCTAAAATACAATACAGTACCATACAGTACAATACAGTACAAAAGAGTACAATACAGTACAATACAGTACAATACAACCCAAGCTCAGGAGTGAATTTAACAAAATGCAAAGCCAAAGCAAAGGCCATGTGCAGAAGCAAAAGCAAAGATGTTATTCTCTACTTCCCAACAAGCCAGACAATGTTCATTCATTTCTGTCTTAGTTATTAATATTGAATTTTGAACTATTATTATTTTATTAATACCATATTGTTAATTACTTCTTCTCGGTATATATGACATTTTCTAGTGTACAGTTGTGGATATATTCTCCGTAAGATGGTAGAGTTTAACAATTTTGAACCAAATTTTAAAAATATAAAAGTTATTCAATAACTAGGATGCAGTCTGCCACTTGTCCACTAGGGCCCCACTCACCAAGACACCTGGCTGCTGAATACAGTGATGAGCCTAGGTGTCAGGGCACATACTACTAAAGGAACCTTTCAAAGTGACTTAAACCAATGTTCTACTCATGGATTATGACTCTGAGCAAAACTGGGGGCTGCTTTACAGTCCACACGTTACAATACCACACAGGCTAAAGCACGGGGATTTTGAACTAAAACAAAATTGTGTTGAACATGTGAAAAAGTGCAGTTGCACTTGTGAACGCTTGGGAGTTTGTTGCTAATCTGGTTGCTGAACTGGCTGCCAGTAGCTGCCGAGGCTCCTGGGCAATGAAGGCAGCTTTCTTCCACTGCGGTGGGGATGTGGCATGGGCTCTGTGGGGCGGCACTGGAAGCTGACAGAGTTTGCAGGATGCTGTGGAGGAGCAGCTGAAGGGCCGGGGAAGAGCACAGGGGTGGCACAGAGCAGCATTCCCCCAGCTTAGGTCAGAATGAACTGAGAGTTACCAATTCCTTTCAGCAGCTGCTTTTCCCGTTTCTACAGTGACAGGGCAGCTGCATCTCCCTAGCACTTGGGCTCTTGGGTATGGAGAAATGGGCAGCTGCTCCTTCTCTCATGACTTAGTGGCAGACACAGAAGTGGCTGGGCATGGCTCTAGCTTTGCAAGCAGGTAGATGAAGGTGGCTTTGGCTCACAGGGCTGCAGCTTTGTGCTTGCAGCAGACACACTTAGAACTGCTGAAAGAGATTCAGGCAGGTTGTCCCTGGGGCCTGGCTTCCTAGTTGCCATTGCCTCTATTTGCTCTTTTTCATCGCCCAGGGAGGTGGTCGAGTCACCATCACTGGAAGTGTTGAAGAAGAGACTGGATGAGGCACTTACCATGGGGTTTAGTTGATTAGATAGTGTTGGGTGATAGGTTTGACTTGATGATCTCAAAGGTCTTTTCCACCCTGGTTAATTCTGTCTCTGCCCCTTTAGGGTGCAGTTAGGCAGCTTCTTCCCACCGGTGGAACGGCAGAAACAATGCTAAGCTGGCTGTGGTTTCAGTGCAGTTTATGCGAAGGACTCTTTGCTAGTTTCTGAGTAACAAGGCTTCTCTCTGGACTGTTGACAAAGGCAGAATGCATGCACAAGAGCAGAGCATGTGCAAGAAGCAAGACCAGAAGCAGAGCAAGAGCAAAAGAAAAAGAGCAAAAGAGCAAAGAGTTGCTTCCAATTTGGGTAATAATTATTATTTGCTTAAGGCCTGGATTTAGCCAGTAGTCAAACTTGGTCAGCACACCATTAGCTTATGGCAGAGCATACAGCCAGAATGTGCCCATATTTAAAGGAAGCAGAAGCACAGCACAAACATCTCACACGTGGGTGCATGCTCTTGTTTACCCAAACAAAGAAGGTTGGTCTGTTTACTCTGGGTTGTTGATGCCTGGCCCTTTGTTTTCTCAACTCTGGGCTGAGTACCCACTTCATAAGGGAGGGGGAAGGGGGATGTTGAGCAAAACATGTAGGGACATGTTTTTGACAATAGTTGGGGCATAATTCTGGGCATTATGTACCCATTACCACAACTACTGAGAAGCAGGACTCCAATACACGTAGTGGTTGCTCCAGAGGACAGATGCTATCAATGAATGTCCTCACAGCTCCTTCTTTCACGAGTAGAATAGAATAGAATAGAATAGAATAGAACAGAACAAACCAGGTTGGAAGAGACCTTCAAGATCATCACATCCAACCTATCAACCAATCCAACCCACTTAATCAACTAAACCATAGCACCAAGCACCCCATCAAGTCTCCTCCTGAACACCTCCAATGAAGGTGACTCCACCACCTCCACGGGCAGCCCATTCCAATGGGCAATCACTCTCTCTGTAGAGAACTTCTTCCTAACATCCAGCCTAAACCTGCCCTGGCACAGCCTGAGACTGTGTCCTCTTGTTCTTGTGCTGGCTGCCTGGGAGAAGAGACCAACCTCTGCCTGGCTACAACCTCCCTTCAGGTAGTTGTGGAGAGCAAAGAAGGTCACCCCTCAGTCTCCTCTTCTCCAGGCTAAGCAACCCCAGCTCCCTCAGTCACTACTCATAGGGCCTGTGTTCCAAACCCCTCACCAACTTCATTGCCCTTCTCAGGACACACTCCAGCAAGTCAACATCCTTCCTAAACTGAGGGGCCCAGAACTGGACACAGTACTCAAGGTGTGGCATAACCAGTGCAGCATACAGGGGCAGAATGACCTCCCTGCTCCTGCTGGCCACACTGTTCCTGATGCAGGCCTGGATGCCATTGGCCTTCTTGGCAGCCTGGGCACACTGCAGGTTCATGTTCAACCTCCCATCAACCAGTACCCCCAGGTCCCTCTCTGCCTGGCCACTCTCCAGCCACTCTGACCCCAGCCTGTAGCACTGCATGGGGTTGTTGTAGCCAATGTGCAGAACCCGGCACTTGGATGTGTTCAATCTCATGCCGTTGGATTCTGCCCATCTGTCCAGCCTGTCGAGGTCCCTCTGCAAAGCCTCTCTTCCCTCCATATGGCCTCATATGGCATGGAACACCCATTTGGTCAGTTTGGGTCAGTTGGCCTGGGTGTGTCGCCTCCCAAGATCTCGCCCACCCCTTGGTGTACTCTTAGCATGGGGGAATGTTGGAAAAGTACAGTCTTGGTGATTGGTTCAGCAGTAGCCAAAACACTGGTGTGTTGTCAACACCCAGCTGCAGCACTGCAAAACACAGCAGTAGAAAGATGCTCTAGGGAGAATTTACTCCAGGTCAGCCAAACTAAATACACCCTACTGACTGGTCCTTCAGTGCTTTTGCTCCATTAGGCATCACAGGTGTGAGTCTGTGGACAACAGATCATAAGGCAGAAAATTCAGTACACAGCAATTTTCTATAGTATCTATAAGGAAGTTGTGGAAAACAAGACTTGCTCCTCCTTTTCACCTCTCTTCATATCTCTGTTCTTTTGCCTTTTCTAAAGTATTTTTTTCTTCATTTCCTTCATCAGAGTTTTTTCCAGTCCCTTGAACTAAAAAATAGTAAACACTAATTTATATTTCTAAGAGGTGCTGCAACCACTGTTGGCATTAGATACTTTATTCTTATGCCACCATTTCTAGCTACTATGGATCATTTTGTAGAACAAAAATATTATTTAATTTCTGGCCAGAAAGAATAGGTAGATAAGCAGTCTTGGGGTTTTTTTTTACCTGAATAGGAGGACAGAAAAATTAATCACCTTTGCTTTTCAAACCAAGAGTGGAGTCAAATAACCCAGAAATTTTATCATGAGATGACAGAGAAGTCCAAGGGATAAGGGAAATAAAAAAGATAATTAAATGTCATCAATTTAACAGCTAAAATCTGTGTAATCGATCAGGGCATAATACCCCTGGAACCAACTTTCAGAAATGTTTTAAATTAGCAGATTGCAGAAAGAAATACAGCACAGTACAGTACTGAATCAAAATCGTTGTGTCTGGCAGACACTGACTGTTTTTCAAAAAGCACTTTGTTGACACTTGTTTTTTATGCTTATATTTTCACAAATTGTTGTCAAAATGGTCAGTATATATACAATGATACAACATTCCAGCTTTTTCTGTTTACCACCAGCTACATTTCAGAGTGTCTTCAATCATCATTTCAAGCACTGTCTATAAAACTCCTGAGGAATTCGCAGATAAAAGTGAGCAAAAGATCTCCTGCCAAGTATAATAGAATGGAAGTGGTGAGTAACTAATTCAGTTGCATGGAAATGACATTTCAGAAAAAACTTCAGACCTGGTTTTGAGTATTCAGAAAAAAATACCATAAATGAAAAAGAACTGTTTACATGTAATCAACATACGGTGGTTAGTTTTGACAACAGTATAAAGTTTCATCATGAGAAAAAGGTGAAAAGCTCAAAATGCCTGGAGATCCTGGACCCCACTGCAGAACAATGACATGGCCTCAGGTATTTCATGTCACTTCTCAGCTGGTCTATAGTAATATAATATTTCTGGGCATGATGTCTTTCCATTGCACATGCTCCTTTCCCCTTGAGGAAGAGGATGAAAGAGAAACAGTATCATAGTATCCTAGCATCAGTCAGGGTTGGAAGGGACCACAAGGATCATCTAGTTCCAACCCCCCATGGTGGGCAGGGATCAGGTTGGCCAGAGCCTCATCCAGCCTGGGCTTAAACACCTCCAGGGATGGGGCCCCAAACACCTCCCTGGACAACCCATTCCAGGGCTTCACCAGTCTCATGGTGAAGAACTTCCTCCTCACGTCCAGCCTGAATCTCCCCACCTCCAGCTTCATTCCATTCCCCTCTCACTCCCTGATAGCCTGAGAAGTCCCTCCCCAGCCTTCTTGTAGGCCCCCTTCAGATACTGGGAGGCCACAATGAGGTCACCTCGGAGTCTTCTCTTCTCCAGACTGAACAGCCCCAACTCTTTCAGTCTGTCCTCATAGGAGAGGTGCTCCAGCCCTCTGATCATCCTCAGGGCCTGTCTCTGGACACGCTCCAGCACGTCCATATCCCTCTTGTAATAGGACAGTACAGTCATGTTGCTTGATCTACTACTGGAAGCAACCTAGTTATTGTGAGCAAACTAGTCTAAAGCCTCTGAGAAATAGGACAGGACATTTCAGCCCAAAAATAAGAGAAACACCTATGTGAAATATGGCTTTGTGGTTTGTGTTGTTGGTTAGTGGTGGTTTAGTTGGGGGGGGGGTGTTGCGGTTTGGTTTTTGCTTGGTTGGGTTTGGTTGGTGGGTTGGTTTGTTTTTCTGTGTGTGGAATCAAATTAATCTCATTAAATACTTTGTATGAAAGAAATTCCTGATTACTGATTCACATGAACAAGCAGATATAACGAGTAGACTGCTTTATTTTTAGTGAAGTTAATGGACTCATCCAATATAAAATTAACCCTACTTTTCTTCTTGACATAAGGTGGTTCCAATTAGTATTTTCTGTGGTAATAAGCAGTCTACAGTGTCTGTAGCTGGAAGGTTAAGAGGGAAGCAAAAACTATTCTAAACAAAAAATGTAGTTTGGTGTCACAAGCTAAGTAGCCAAAATGAAGTCCTATATTTGTGAAAACAGAGTGTTATTCAGATATTTTATTCACTGATCATCACATTACAACTGTCTTTAACATAGACCATTTACATTTTCAAGTAAATTGAAGGAGTCAATGTTTGAACAACATACTATTTGTGGATATGTGGTACAAACCTTTGAGCTCAGGAAAAATGTGCCTCTTTCCAGTACAGTTTCATCTCCTTTTCCATTTATAATGTTTTATCTCCATCTTTAGCTCATTCTGGGACTCCCCTCACCGTGAACACTGAGATGGTTTAACAGTAAACTAGGCATTGTAAGGTTTATGGTTGGACTCAATGATGTCAAAGTGTTTTTTCTCCAGTCTAAATGGCTTTATAATTTTATGATTTCATGTTTTGTGCATAGTGTACACATAGCTTGAGCTTTTAAGTGCCAAATTTCCAGACCAGAAGATAAAAGAATCTGCACAGTTATGCCTTGTTATAACCTCTAGTAATTTACTCAGCAGCAATTCTACCTGTCCACATTCAATGGAAAACTCCTATTCTCTTCTCTTGGTTAGTATTCCTTTATCCTTGGGGAAAATTACAAGGAAAACATCCTATTGGACTAGTCTCAGTCTCACAAAGTCTCTGCAAAACAGATATTCTCTAAATAGGGAGCAAAACTTCAAAACTATGCTGTTTCTATAGCACTATGTAGACAGCAGAGATAGGCTTGCAAGTGACTGCTACAGATGAAAAGAGCAAAAGAACTTTCTTTGCAGGTGAGGGAACAAAGTGTAATTGAAAATCTCAGCATGTAGGCTCCTGTTGAAGTTTGGAAAGGAATACAGATAGATTAAATGTGTCCTCTAGACATCTCTCTGCGAGCAAAAGTAGTCAAATGGTTCTCTGAGATTTGCCACTGAGAGCTATTGGGGAACTATGGAGACCCTATGAGCTAGCTCAGGACTGGCAATCCCACCAGCTCTACAAGATGTTGCACCCTGGCAAACACTCAGCAACTGAATATTATTCAGGGCAGCATGATAATGCAGCTGTGCTGTTTCTGGGCCTGACAGTTCAATCAGCTACTGAGCTCTGCATATCAGCTCCAGATGATGAAGCCTGGAGGATGCTTTTTTGCCATTCCCACTGCTCTCTGTGCCCGTGCCATATAGCTACGAGCCTTGGCATGAAGGAAACAATGAATTTATTTGGCATTGATTTAGGAATGGTGAATTTGTGGTCTTTGTTGACAGGTGTAAAATGGATCTGTGTTGTTAAATAGCTCCGGGAAGGAAGGAGGATTCGCCACTACAGAGATGCAGCGGATAGTTGGCGCCATCTAGTGGTAACAGCCGTGGTGAGCGTCAGGAAATTGAGGCCAGTTATGCAAAAAGTGCCTAATTTCACAGGTTATTTCATGGGCTGTCACACCTGATTATTTATATTCTTCTGCAGGGAATAAAGCCATGCTCTTGGATGCATAAATACATGCTCATAACATGCACAGCAACTCAGAGAAGTTTAATGTTGTGGCAGAGATGTTTTTCTCACAGAGAGCATCCGCAGCCTCTTATTTTGCAGCTCCAGCTCTGACACATATGGCTCCACGATGGTGGGCATTGGTGAGCATCAAGAATTTCTACCTATTATATCTTTCCAGTTTTCTGGGAATTAAGATTTTTTTAAAAAAAGAGAGAGGGGGAATTCAGGTTTTCTTTTGGCTAAAAGTATCTGCAACTGCCTTCATGGCCTGACATTTTTGAGAAACCATAATATTATTTGGTTTCTGATTAATAATTAACACATAAAATTATTTTCTTTTTCTAAGACCCTCTAATCAGCCAAGGAAATGTAGTGTACTCACACAGCTTTTTTTAACCATGGTTTTCTTACCTGATATGGAAGAAACAGAACAAGTGCCATCTCCAGTAATGTCACTTGAGGGGGGAAATATTACAAAATAACTCTTAAAGCATTACTTTTAAAATTAATTCTTAAAGCATTACTCTTTCACTATGTTTTATGAATTTTGTATTCTGTTTTCCAAGTGTTTTATTGTATTATTCAGTAAGTTTTATTACGGCTTGTCTTCACCAAACACAGGCACAACTTGGAAAGTCGACCAAAGTCCTCAAAAATCCTTTCTTAGTGTTTCAAAAGCTAGATTGCATAAAGAGTCTTGGCACAAAAATTCTGGCACTTGCTGAGCTTCTGCAAATAAATTATGTCTTTCCTGTACCTTAGAAAGCTGAATGGTTTCTTCATTCTTCAGAAAAAAAAAAAAAAAACAGTATGTTGGACAAGTCAGCCAAAGGCAATTAAAAAAATACAGGTAACTACCAAAGCAAATGGTTCTATGCTGGACCTCAGTTTAGCAAGGTGTTCACAGACAATTTCCTATTGAAAAAAAAAGACCAAAACAAACAAACAAACAAACAAAAAATCCACTAGAGATAATAGCTCCAGTTTTATGTAATTAAATAGCTGTGACTTATTCTGACTGAGTGATATGTTATGTTTACATCTGACAGATCCTACTGACTGACATAAACCTCTCTTTGTTCAGCACCTTCTGCTCTGGGAATTATGTTGCTGTGCATCTCACCTTTTGTACTCAAGGACTTAATTAAGGAATCTGGGCCTATCCTAGAAAGACTGATAAGTGAAGAGTTAGTTCCAGTGGGATCAAAAAATTAGATCTGTGTTCCAGCTTTCCATCCTGTCACCTTCATGTATTTTCTTTGAGGATGGCTTAGTCAATAAGTGAATACATAACTTAGGGACTCCTTTTGTTCAGTCAATGAAATTCAGTTTTATATTTCCTCTTGCTCATGACCGTAAGGCATTTGTTCTGCCTGAAGATAAGATGCTAGAAAGCTTCACCAACTTGTAGGTTAGTGAATAAGATGCAATTTGAGGTGTATGTGAATACAGATTTCAATACTTGCTTCCAAACTCACTGCATTCAACAAATCCAAGTGCCAGGTGCTGCACTTTGGCCACAGCAACCCCATGCAGAGCTACAGGCTGGGGTCAGAGTGGCTGGAGAGCTGCCAAACAGAGAGGGACCTGGGGGTGCTGATTGATAGCCACGTAAGCATGAGCCAGCAGTGTGCCCAGGTGGCCAAGAAGGCCAGTGGCATCCTGGCCTGCATTAAGAATAGTGTGGCCAGCAGGAGCAGGGAGGTCATTGTGCCCCTGTACTCTGCACTGGTTAGGCCACACCTTGAGTACTGTGTCCAGTTCTGGGCCCCTCAGTTTAGGAAGGACATCAAGACACTTGAACATGTCCAGAGAAGGGCAACAAGGCTGGTGAGAGGCCTTGAGCACAAGCCCTGTGAGGAGAGGCTGAGGGAGCTGGGGTTGTTTAGCCTGGAGAAGAGGAGGCTCAGGGGAGACCTCATTGATCTCTACAACTACCTGAAAGGTGGCTGTAGCCTGGAAGGGGTTGGTCTCTCTAGCAACCAGCACCAGAACAAGGGGACACAGTCTCAAGCTGCACCAGGGAAAGTTTAGGCTCGAGGTGAGGAGAAAGTTCTTCACGGAGAGAGTGATTGGCCATTGGAATGGGCTGCCCAGGGAGGTGGTGGAGTTCCCATCCCTGGAGGTGTTCAAGAGGGGATTGGACGTGGCACCTGGTGCCATGGTTTAGTCATGAGGTCTGTGGTGACAGGTTGGACTCGATGATCTTTGAGGTCTCTTCCAACCTTGGTGATACTGTGATACTGTGATACTGTGAAAAGCTACAAAAGAAAAAACAAAACAAAACAAACAAACAAACCAGCTGCTGTTTGTTACACCGTTGAACCAATCCAAACTACACGGATTCTGACAATGATTATAGGTCAGGGCATTTGATGATGCCAACTTTGTGAATTTTTTTCATATGCATGCAGATTTTACACAGTGTAACATCAGTCAATAGTTGTTTAGTATAGGCAGCTTGTTTTGGAAATGTTTGGATGCTTTATGCTGCACACAGATCTTGAGGATCTTTCGCAAGTTACTTTAACGCTGTTTCTAAAATGTTATTCTGGATTTTATAAATGCTGAGTTTTACTTTTCAGCAGATTTTTTTTCTGTTTTTTTTTCTGATTTTCAAACATTTCCAACAGTTTTGATGCTGAATGCTCCTGCATACCACTCCACAGACAGCAGGATAAATTGTTGTACACATGCCGTATTGTTTTAAAATTCAGATAGAATAGAATAGAATAGAATAGAATAGAATAGAATAGAATAGAATAGAGTAGAATAGAATAGAATAGAATAGAATAGAATAGAATAGAATAGAATAGAATAGAATAGAATAGAATAGAATAGAATAGACCAGGTTGGAAAATACCTTCAAGATCATCAAGTCCAACCTACCACCCAACACTATCTTATCAACTAAACCATGGCACCAAGTGCCTCAGCCAGTCTCTTCCTAAACACCTTCAGTGATGGTGACTCTATCACCTCCCTGGGCAGCCCATTGCAATGGCAAATCACTCTTTTTGCGAAGAACTTCTTCCTAACGTCCAGCCTAAACCTCCCCTGGCACAACTTGAAAAAATTTGCAATTGGAGGGTCTGAATGAATGCCTGATCGAAGCTGGTGTGCAATTTTCAGCATAATAATGCTGTGTGTGGAAATTATAGTTATTCATCATGATCCTGGATCCTCTCTGATAAAGCATTAAAGTGCCTTTCTTCACAAACCTTCAGCTATGTAATATCCTATTAAAATCTTCAGCATAGATTATCTGACTAGTCTATGCAATGAACTGAAGTACAAAAAGAAATATTTACTCCTATTCACACTGAAGACAATAGCAAGGGCTACCACTATGGCAGGTACTTTCATCTCTGAACTTCTAAATAAAGTGAGGTGCACAGGAAAGACAAGGACAGCCATCGTGGCAAAAAAACCACTGCAAAAGATGCTGTGATTAAAAAGGTTCTGAAAACCCTTCCACTGTGTCAGATCTGTCAGCAGGTGGCTGCAAGTCTCATCCAAGTCTGCAGGTGTTTTCCGAACAACTTCAACACCCACAGTCTTTTAGGATCCTAAGAGGTTCTGTGTAGGGGAAGATTTGCCTTTGCTCTAATTAGAGAAGGCTATGTTTAGTCTCTGACTTAGAAAAAGAATGTAAACATCTTGTAACTGAAGGGAGAACTTGGCAGAATTTGTCTGGAAGTGTTAGAATATTGTTTTGTTATTTTAACCTATTGTATGCATTAATTACACGCACGCCAGTAGAAAAATAACCAGCTATGATGTGACACATATGCCTTCTGATAGAGTATATAACCTTGCTGTATAACATAATAAACATCTTCACCTGCTAACATCCTGGCCTGGAAGCTGTGCTTGTAGTGACTATAGGGTGATCAAACATCTACATCCATATTACAACAAATGGTGACCATGACATGCACCCTGAGCAACTACAGATAACGACTCTGACTTGCACCCTGAGCATCTACAGAACATAAACAACTACTTGGCTTCACCGGGCTTGCAGAGCTGGTGCTTGCTGCCATCATTACATGGTCGCCTTGAAGTTGTTGGTCTCTATGAGACTCGCTAGTGGCTGTTTTTCACTGGAAGGAGAGCCCAGTAGCTGGTGACGGTCCCCAACTTAGCTTAAGTATAGGCACAGAAAGCATGAATGTCTGGAGGCATAAAATAAAATATAAAGAAAGAAAAATTAAAGGCACCTCTGGAAACAAGAAGAAACTGAAGCAAAAGAAGAGCCATGGGCTGCGGGGCAGAGGTGAGCAGTTGGGGTAATTATAGGGGGGTTGGAGCCACTTTTTTGATGAGCACATAATAGGGAATCAGATGTCAAAAGAAGAGAGAGCGATAGCCAAGAGTCTTTACTCAGATCTTGAAAAAAAGAGCAATAACATATGAAAAGAAACTTGCAGACAAAAGGGACATCTGAAGCAAACTTGTTCTATGAGACGATGGTCTGTTAATGTTCAGCAAAATACCTTTTAAGTGCAAGAAAGGGAATCCTTTCTCTCACCAGTGTCATTCTAAAATGTGATATTTATGGAAATCCTTTACCATCTTATACAGGAAACAGGCAGCAGAGCTTGGGGAGGGGACACAAGATGATACAAAATCCTGCCCTCAAACAATCATTAACTTTTTCCTCCCAGCCACAGAGGGAAGTGCCAGAGTGGATCTTGCCACAGCAGAATCAGCTACAATAAGATCACAGTGTCCATAAGGTGCCACTAAATACCTATGGTCCTATAGGTAGAGGGTTTAGTGCCTTGCTCATAGACCATTCAAGTGCTATAGAAGGACTATTTGTGCTGCCTGGTGTTATTGATTCTGTTATTGATTGGGTTATTGATTCTGATTTTGTAGGTCAGATACAAGACTTAGTGTGGACTCCATCCCCTCCTGTCTTTCTTCCATCAGGAAGCATTATCGCACAACTTGTGCCTTTTGAAAATCATGTGACTAAAATAAGGAAAAAAGAGAGGAACAGATGGACCTACAGGAAAACCTCAAATATACTGGACTCAGACTTTAACTAGTAAAAGGCCTTTGTTAACCTGCCAACTTCTACTTAAAGCTGTAAAACCTTCTGAGGTTCAGATTTGTGGTATGATTGACACAGGAGCTGATGTGACCATTATTTCAGCAAAGGACTGGCCAAGTTCCTGGCCTTTGGTGAAAACTTCAATACAATACAATAAATCCAGGTTGGAAGAGACCTTCAAGATCATCGTGTCCAACCTATCAACCAATCCAACCCACCTAAACAACTAGATCATTGCACCAAGTACCCCATCAAGTCTCACTTTCTGGTATTGGAGGAACAGCAGTGGCACAGTAAAGTACCATGTATGTCCAAATTGGGAGTCCAGAGGGGCAAACTGCCACCACTTGCCCATATGTCTCCACAACACCCATAAATCTGTGTGGATGAGATGTTCTGTCAAACTGGAATGTTACTGTTAGCACCACCTCACCTTTTTTGTAGGGGTCAACTCAACAGCCTCTTCTGCTGCAGCACCAAAGCTCACTTGGCTTACTGAAACACCAGTGTAGGTAGATCAGTGGCACCTTACTGAGGAAAAGACCCATGCTTTCAAAAATCCTAGTACAGGAACAACTACAACAGGGACATATTGTACCCTCAACTAGTCCTTGGAACACCCCAGTTTTTGTAACAAAAAAGAGAAATGGAACTTGGAGAATGATACAAGACCTTTGAAAGATTAATTAAGTCATAGAAGATATGGGACCTTTACAACCAGGAATTCCTTTACCCACCATGATACCTAAGGGTTGGGACACTGCAGCCATAGATTTAAAGGATTGTTTTTCCACTATTTTTCTTGATCCAGCAGGAGCAGGGAGGTCATTCTGCCCCTATACACTGCACTGGTTAGGCCACACCTTGAGTCCTGTGTCCAGTTCTTGGCCCCTCAGTTTAGGAAGGAGGTTGACTTGCTGGAACATGTCCAGAGAAGGG
Organism: Colaptes auratus; assembly: GCA_015227895.2. Classification (NCBI taxonomy): domain Eukaryota; kingdom Metazoa; phylum Chordata; class Aves; order Piciformes; family Picidae; genus Colaptes; species Colaptes auratus. The sequence goes on along the minus strand of CM026897.1, from coordinate 11,435,769 downwards.
CAACGAAGTTGGTGAGGGGTTTGGAACACAGCCCTGTGAGGAGAGGCTGAGGGAGCTGGGGTTGCTTAGCCTGGAGAAGAGGAGACTGAGGGGTGACCTTCTTGCTCTCTACAGCTACCTGAAGGGAGGTTGTAGACAGGCAGAGGTTGGTCTCTTCTCCCAGGCAGCCAGCACCAGAACAAGAGGACACAGTCTCAGGCTATGCCAGGGGAGGTTTAGGCTGGAGGTTTAGGAAGAAGTTCTATACAGAGTGAGTGATTGCCCATTGGAATGGGCTGCCCGGGGAGGTGGTGGAGTCACCATCATTGGAGGTGTTCAGGAGGAGACTTGATGGGGTGCTTGGCTGCATGGTTTAGTTGTTTAGGTGGGTTGGATTGGTTGATGGGTTGGACACAATAATCTTGAAGGTCTCTTCCAACCTGGTCTATTCTATTCTATTCTATTCTATTCTATTCTATTCTATTCTACTCTACTCTACTCTATTCTATTCTGTTCTATCAATCACTCAGAACCTTTACAGAGATCCCAGTGGGAAGTCTTGCCCCAGGTAATGAAATCCAGTCCAAGTATTGTTCAAAAATTTGTAGCTGAATCTCTCTGTGAAATAAGAAAATTGTTTCCAGATTGATTTTGCTTGCATTACAGGGATGATACACTTGTCGCATCTTCAGATAAAAACCAGTTACAACAGACAGCTATGCAAACACAAGAAGCTTTACAAAAAAGAGGGCTTAAAATTGCTTCAAAGTTCAAACAATTCCTCCCTGGAAGTAACTAGGTTGGAAAATTCTAGATCAAACCATTGAACCACAGAATATTAAATTGACTGTAAAAAACTTGAATGATTTGCAGAAATTGCTAGGAACAATAAATTGGATACGTCCATATTTAGGGATTACTAATACTGAACTCACTCCACTTTTTGATTTGCTGAAGGGTGACAATTCTTTGTTATCACCCCAGCAGTTAACTCCTGAAGCTGAGCAGGCTGTTTCCAATATTGAAAGAGCTTTGACACAAAGTTCATAGGCAACATATAGATCATCCTATTCTGTTGTTTGTTTTTGTGACCCTTTGCCAAGCTTATGGACTTGTAGGCCAATGGATATCATCCCCTAAGTGATCCTTTAATTATCCTAGAATGGAAATTTTTGCAAAATCAACCCAAAAAGACCATTTATACCAAAAATTCAAATGATATCAGATGTTATCATGAAAGGCCACAAAAGCATTTTACAAATTTCTGGACAAGAACCATCCACAATTGATATCCCCATAACTACAGATTATTTGGATTGGTGTCAGGCAAATAGTTTACCTTTGCAGGTAGCCTTGGAAGGCTAACCAGGAAAAACTGATATATATTTTCCAGCACATAAATTACTGAATTTTTGCAAAGACATTTTATTAGTTTCCAAACCATTGTCAGCCAACAACGGTGGAAGGCCCAACGGTGTTTACTGATGGCTGTGGAAAATCAGGCAAGGCTGTCATAGTCTGGCAGGCTCACCACAAATTGTGGAGCTATATGCTGTGATTCAGGCTTTTTTGAAATGGGAAAAATCTCCTTTAAATGTAATTACTGACTCACAATATGCTGCTAACATTATTCCAAGATTAGAGAAATCCTGGCTTACACACATTGCAAATGAACAATTATTTTTCTTGTTTAAAAGTGTATGGAATTTGTTGACATATTGAGAACATCCTTTTTATGTCATGCATGTCAGAAGTCATACAAAACCTTCCAGGATTTATCACAAAAGGAAATGCACTTGCAGATGCACTTACATTTCCTGTGCATCTCTCTCCAACACCTCAGATTTTATCTCAAGCTAGGTTGTCTCATGAGTGTTTTCATCAGAGTGCAAAGGCTCTGAGAAAACAATTTGCCCTCTCACGGATGCAGGCAAAACAAATTGCTGGTGCCTGCCCAGACTGCCAAGCCTTCGCCCCCTCCAAACAGGGACCAACCCACATGGGCTACAAGTTCTACAGTTATGGCAAACAGATGTCACTCACATCTCAGGATTTGGTCAGCTGAAATATACTCATGTTTCTGTTGATACTTTTTCAGGAGCACTCTGGGCCACAGTGCATACAGGGGGAAAAAGCAGGAATGATATTAGACATTGGCTTTGCTGTATTAGGAATTCCTCACACTATCAAATCTGACAATGGTCCTGAATATATTTCTCAGAAAACTCAACAATTTTTAAAGCAATGGGGCATAACACATTTGACTGGCATCCCACATTCCCCGACAGGTCAAGCAATTGTGGAACTCACTCACCCCCACATTAAAAGAATTGTTAGAAAGACAAAAGGGGGAAATGATTGGGGAAACTCCTCAAAACAGGCTCATAAAGCTTTATATGCATTAAATTTTCTTTCTCTTACAGAAACGCCGATAATTCATTCTCACTTTGCTTCACTGCAGTCCAAAGATCTTACAACAATCCCCAGAAAGCCAAGGTCTACATAAAGTCCCTGCATGATGGTAAATGGGAAGGCCCTCATGATTTATTAATGTGGGGAAAGGGATATGCTTGTGTTTTAATAGATTCAGGACCCAAGTGGAACCCAGCATGAAGTGTTCAACCAGCCCTAACCAGACCTTCTGAGGAAGCAACACAAGATTCCTGAGATCAGAGAATGATGAAGTTTCTAATATTTTCTGTAATAGTTACCATAACATTGAGTTATCCGTTAACTGAGTACCACCCTTCTAAATTGATTCCATGGAACAGTAACAATATATGGGTAACCTTAGTTAAGGCCTTGAATCAAACTAGTTTTTGTGCCTCCATGGCACGCCAGAACAACCATTTCATACATGTCTGGTAGCAATCCCATTAGCAGATCCCTCAGAGATAGTAAATGGAGTAACTTCACAGTTGCCCAGAAGGTTGGAAAAGACCTTCAAGATCATCAAGTCCACCATCTAATCAACTGAACCATGGCACTGAGTGCCTCATCCAGTCTTATTTTAAACACTTCCAGTGATGGTGACTCTACCACCTCCCTGGGCAGCACATTCCAATGGCCAATCACTCTTTCTATGAATTTCTTCCTAACATCCAGCCTAAACCTCCCCTGGCACAGCCTGAGACTGTGTCCTCCCCTTCTGTCACAAGTTGGACTTGATGATCTCGAAGGTCTTTTCCAACCTAGTTAATTCTATATTCTGTATCCATAAACAGCAAGCTTTAGATCCAACCACTTTACAGGCCCAGGCTGAATTTATAGATACCACGGTGTACAGTACATGGAACAACAAGATGAGGAAAAAAAACACTAGCACATATTTTAAAGAAAATATTTGTAAGAGTGGCAGAGAACCACAGAAAAGGAAAAAAAAAATAAGGAATGAAAATACTTTGCAATTCTTTTTATTTCTGAACAGTTACATTCCAAAGCCTTTAATTAAATTCAAAGTTACCAGGATGGTACACTACCAAACTGAAACACCATACTAAATCATTAAAATATATATATAATCTCTGAGATTCAAGCACAATTTATTAGATTTCAAAGAATTTATGACTTCTATAAGAATATTTCTTACTTATTTTCAAAATAAAACATCTGTTAATAGTACCTGGGGAAAAAAATCTCTTTAGAAATTAATAGCATAGAAAAGAAGTCACACTAACAGGAATGCCAAAGTATAACTCAGAGACAGACCACACTCATGTATCTGACAGCTTCAAAGAGTCTGCTTAGATTATAACTCACAGAAGCATGCATGATCCAAAATCTTGCTAATATGCCATTTCTGCAACAGGCACAAACCAGTTTTCCAATGAAGTGAGGTAAAAGAAGCAGAAGACAAAATTAAGTCACTTCCTTCAAATTAGTTCTATCACTTTCTGCTTTCTCCAACAGACTTCACAGAAATTTGCCAAGGTTGTTACCTAGAATTCCAGGAAACCAGAACTTTTGTAAGCACTGTGTGTCACACATCTACCATGTATTATACACCTAGATCCATGTCTAAAACACAGGCCTGAAGATAGCTGTCAGAACTGCAACTGCTAATGAACAGCTCTGTGAGGTCTTGAACACAACTCACAGGTTTCTGATTATGGGTAAATTGCATTGTCACATCCCACCCTGATCAATGCCCAGCGCTGCTTGCCCCCCCAGTCCTCCCACATGTCAGCAGGATAGGTCCCCAGGCTGTCTCATGCTATGTAGGGATGAGATAGAAAAAGCAGATCACACCTCCCACAAGCTATGGCTGCCTCAGGATGGTCTCTCATGCTTCCAGATGTGTGGTCCACAAGGCCCCATGCAATTAGTGTTGGCTCATAGTCAAACCACACGATGGAAAGGCGTGTATGAGATTCCTTGGACCCATAATTTTCTTTGCTTCTTGGTAAGGGAAGCAAAAGCCACCCATCACTAATGCATTGACGACAAGATGGGTGCTCCAACCTTTCCTGCAACAGTACTCACTGGGTCACTCTGCTGCTCTGCAGGTTTCCAGAGAAGAGGTTGGAAGTAGAGACCTTCTTCACTCACTTACATCAGGCCTTTACCTCCTTTGGATCCTGAACCAACCTACCACTAGTTTGGTTAATGGAGCTGAATTCTTCAGTCACAAGCCCCTGAGAAAAAAAAAATAAAATAAGATACCCTTAGGAAATAAAAATAAGCCCTGCAAGAAATTAGGAGAAAACCAAGGGACAAATAAAAAACATTCTGAAGAAGTCAAAAACCACACTCAATAAAGTAATAAAATAAAATTAAAAAAGAGTAACTTCTCTAAAATTAAATTAAAAATAAATAAAAATCCAAACCACCAAAGGAACAAGAGACTGGGAAGGAAGAAGGAAAGAGGCTGAGGGAAGCAGGCAGTAGCAGGCAAGAACGGGCAGGAGAGGGCAGGAGCAGGCAGACACAGACCCCAGCGCGTGGCTGAGAGAGCAGGCAGCGGCGAGGCACTCGGCTCTGAGAGCTTGCTTCTGGCTTTGCTTTCCTTGCTTTTCAGGAGGTAGGGGGCTGGTGGCTCGGGACCTCCTGGAGAGGGGAGGAGGGGCAGCAGGCTCGGGTTGCCTACGTGCCTGAGGGCAGTGACGTAGCAGGGGGAGGGGTTGCCGCGGAAACCGCGCGCAAACCAAACAGACCCCAGCGCGTGGCTGAGAGAGCAGGCAGCGGCGAGGCGCTCGGCTCTGAGAGCAGGCAGCGGCGAGGCGCTCGGCTCTGAGAGCCTTCTCACTGAGAGAGGGGAAAAAAAAAAAAAAAAAAAAAAAAAAAAAAAAAAAAAGGGGGGGTGGGGCACCAGGTGGAGAGGCTGGTTAAGAGGGTGGTTACAGCAGCATTACAGCAACATGGTTACTACTAGAAGTAAGGCTAGTAGAAGAACAGTGGGAACCCAAACAGAGGCCACTCACAAGCATGCAAGTGTTCAGGTGGGTGGCTGCAGTGAGTGCTGGGATCTGGCACTCGACATGGAGGATGGAAGGAACAACTCCTGTGTCAGATGTGAGCAGATCAGTGATCTGATGAGCATGGTGGCTGAACTAAAAAGAGGTAGAAAGGCTAAGAGCTGTAAGAGACAGCAAAAGGAACATTGACTATTTCCAAAATCTAACCTCTACTAACTAGAACAGGGGGGGACTCTTAGTGGAACAGGGAGTTGATACCTTCTCATCAGCAAGCCTCTCAGCCTCCCTGCAGTAACCCACAAGGGCAGGGCCAATGGGTGCAGGTCTCTGCCCGACGGAAGAAACGCAGACGGAGCAAGCCTGCTACTTGAGCAGCACACTGCCTACAGTGCAGGTACAGAATAGGTATGAGGCTCTGCAGGAGGACAGGTCATAGGTGAGGACGAGGACTCAAGGAAGGCAGAAGCTGCACCAATGACAGGTGCCTCAAGCCAGCTATCAAAACTAGACCGGAAAAGAAACCTCGCAGGGTCATTGTTATAGGAGACTCCCTACTGAAGGGAGCAGAGGGTCCAATATGCAGACCAGACCCATTTCATAGGGAGATCTGCTGCTCCCTGGTGCCCAAGTAAAGGACATTATAGGCAAAATTCCCAAACTCGTGAGTCCTTCAGACTACTACCCACTGCTGGTCTTTCAGGTGGGGTAGTGACGATGCAACAACAAGAGGCTCGCAATCAATTAAAAGTGATTTCAGAACCTTGGGGCACCTGCTAAAGGGATCAGGAGCTCAGGTTGTGTTCTCTGCTATCCCTCTAATGTCAGCGATGGATGAGGGAACATTGAGGAAGAGCCAACAGGTCACTTCATGGCTCCGGGGCTGGTGCCATCGACAGGGATTTGGGTTCTACAATCATGGCTTGGTTTACAAGGCACCAGAGCTGCAAACGACTAATGGGGCACACTTGTCCCAGAGGGGGAAAAGGATCCTGGGGCAGGAATTGGCAGGGCTCATTGATAGGGCTTTAAACTAGATTTGAAGGGGAAAGGGGTTAATAGTCTCCTGCTGGCCTGTGACAAACAGAGGGGCAGCTCACCAGAGGCAGAGGGATGGAGAGCTGGTAAGGGCTCTCAACTTGATGCCCTGAGGCAAGACACAGATGACACACCAGGACACCCTGTGAAAACCAAGGGGAATTGGCAGAAGAGGATGACAGGGCCAGCCCAGCTGAAGTGCTTCTATGCAAATGCACACAGCTTGGGCAACAAACAGGATGAATTAATAGCCACCGTGCTGCTGGGAGGCCATGACATAGTGGGCATTACTGAAACTTGGTGGGATGATTCCCATGACTGGAATGTAGGGATAGATGGGTACAAGCTTTTTAGGAAGGATAGGCAGGGAAGGAGAGGAGGAGGTGTTGCCCTCTATGTCAAGAACCAGCTGGAATCAGCAGAACTCCACCTGGGGAGGGATGATGAGATGGTTGAGAGTGTATGGGTTAGAATGAAAGGCAAGACAGGGGAAGGAGATATTACTGTGGGGGTCTCCTACAGGCCACCTGACCAGCAGAACCAAGCAGATGAGGCCCTCCACAGGCAAATAGAAGCGGCTTCCAGGTCACAGGCCATGGTCCTCATGGGTGATTTCAACCACCCTGACATCTGCTGGAGGGACAACACAGCAAGGCACCAGCAATCCAGGATGTTCCTGAACTGCATAGAAGACAACTTCCTCCTCCAAATGGTAGAGGAACCAACAAGAAAAGGTGCTCTGCTGGACCTTGTTCTCACCAACAGGGAAGGGCTGGTAACCAATGTGAGGCTCAGAGACAGCCTTGGCTGCAGTGACCATGAAGCAGTTGAATTTAATCTCCTCAGGGCTATCAGGAGGACCTATTCTAAGCTTATGACCCTAGACTTCAGGCGTGCAGACTTCGATCGCTTCAGGAATCTGCTAGCCACAGTCTCATGGGACAAAGCCCTGGAGGGAAGAGGGACCCAGGACAGCTGGTCAGTATTCAAGGACCACCTCCTCTGTGTCCAGGAGCTATGTATACCAACAAAGAGAAAAGCAGGGAAGAACGCTAGGAGGCCTGCCTGGATGAACAAGGAGCTCCTGGACACACTATGACTTAAAAAGAAACTCTACAGGAAGTGGAGGGAAGGACAGATAGAACAGGGGGTATATAAGGAAGCTGCCTGAGCAGCAAGAGGCCTGGTTAGGAAAGCCAAAGCAGAGTTTGAAGTGAATCTAGCCAGGGAGGTTAAAGGGAGCACTAAGAACTTCTACAGGTATATAAATGGTAAGAAGAAGAGTAGGGAAGGTGTGGGCCCCTCAGAAAGGAACTGGTGAATTGGTCACAAGTGATGTGGAAAAGGCTGAGGTACTCAATAACTTCTTTACCTCAGTCTTCACTGCAAGGGCCTCCAGCCACACTCCTGGAGTCATGGCAGACGATGCCAGGGATGGGGAGGAAGAACTGCCCATCATAAGTGAAGCTCAGGTTGGTGATCACCTGAAGAACCTGAAAGTGTTCAAGTCCATGGGACCCGACGGGATACACCCACGGGTGCTGAGAGAACTGGCAGATGAGGTTGCTAAGCCCCTCTCTAGTCTATTCCAGAAGTCATGGCAGACTGGGGAAGTCCCCACAGATTGGAAAAGGGCAAACATTGCTCCCATTTTCAAAAAGGGTAAGAAGGAGGAACCAGGGAACTACAGACCGGTCAGTCTCACCTCTGTGCCCGGAAAGATCATGGAGCAGATCCTCCTGGAGGCACTACTGACTCAGAAGAGTAGTGAAGAGGTGATTGGGAGCAGTCAGCACGGCTTTGCCAAGGGCAAATCCTGCCTGACAAACCTGGTGGCCTTCTATGAACAAGTGACAACATTAATAGATGAGGGGCAAGCAACTGATGTCGTTTACCTGGACCTGAGCAAAGCCTTTGACACTGTCCCACACCACATCCTGGTCTCCAAGCTGGTGACACACGGGTTTGATGGATGGACCACCAGATGGATAAAGAACTGTCTTGATGGCCGCACCCAAAGAGTGGCTGTCAATGGGTCCATGTCCCAGTGGAGGCCAGGGACAAGCGGAGTCCCTCAGGGATCAGTCCTGGGACCAGGCTTGTTCAACATCTCTGTGGGTGCCATGGACAGTGGCAGTGAGTGCACCCTCAGCAAGTTTGCTGATGACACCAAGCTGTGTGGTGCAGCAGACACGCTGGAGGGAAGGGATGTAATCCAGAGGGACCTTGACAGGCTGGAGAGGTGGGCACAGGCCAACCTCATGAGCTTCAACAAGACCAAGTGCAGGGTCCTGCATCTGGGTCGAGGCAATCCAGGCACAAATCCAGGCTGGGCAGTGACTGGCTGGGGAGCAGCCCAGAGGAGAGAGACTTGGGAGTGCTGGGGGACGAGAAGCAAAACATGAGCTCTCAATGTGCACTTGCAGCCCGGAAAGCCAATCAGATCCTGGGCTGCATCAGGAGAAGTGTGGCCAGCAGGTCAAGGGAGGGGATTCTCCCCCTCTACTCAGCCCTGGTGAGACCCCACCTGGAGTACTGCCTCCAGTTCTGGAGCCCCTATTCCAAGAGGGATCTGGAGGTGCTGGAGCGTGTCCAGAGAAGGGCCACGAGGATGATCAGAGGGCTGGAGAACCTCTCCTATGAGGACAGACTGAAGGAGTTGGGGCTGTTCAGTCTGGAGAAGAGAAGGCTCCGAGGTGACCTCATTGTGGCCTTCCAGTATCTGAAGGGGGCCTCCAAGAAGGCTGGGGAGGGACTTCTCAGACTATCAGGGAGTGATAGGACTAGGGGGAATGGGATGAAGCTGGAGGTGGGGAGATTCAGGCTGGACATGAGGAGGAAGTTCTTCACCGTGAGGGTGGTGAAGGCCTGGAATGCGTTGTCCAGGGAGGTGGTTGAGGCCCTGTTCCTTGAGGTGTTTAAGATCAGGCTGGACGAGGCTCTGTCCAGCCTGATCTAGGGTAGAGTGTCCCTGCCCATGGCAGGGGGGTTGGAACTAGATGATCCTTGTGGTCCCTTCCAACCCTAACTGAAACTATGAAACACAGACACAGACACATGGACACACACAGCGGCAGCCGCTGCTGCGCGGCCCCAGGCTGCAGCTCCAGGCGTAACGCACTGCGAGACGCAGCGTGTGGCGCGGGGGCGCCATCGGACTCGTGCAGCACTGCCCCGCAGCTGCTGCCGGGCAGGGCGTTGCTAGGGCGTTGCTGTGACGCTAGCGTGACGTTGCTGTGACGTTACGGTGACATTACTGCCGGCAGCGCGCAGCGGCCGGGCCCCCGGCGCCGCTCCTCTCACGTGATTCTCCACGTGACAGGCTTCCGCGTTCGGGTGCTCACAAGATGGCGGCGGCGGCGGCGGTGCGGGGTCGGCGTTTTAAGTGGTCGCTGGAGCTGGCGGCAGCACCAGGGGGGCGGTGAGGCCGAGAGCGGGGGATTGGGGTTGCGGGAAGTTAGGGGGGGAACGATGTGGGGTGGTGTGGTCTCCCTGGCCTCATCTGTCCTCCTTTCATTCCTTCTAGGCCCCGCGGAGCCGCCGAGGGCCGCGGGCCGCTGGGGTTCGCCGAGCGGCAGCTAGGGGAAGGCGGTGTCCATGAGAGCGACAAAATCCTGATGGAGAAGGTAGGCGAGGGGAGACCCAGGGCGGAGGAGGGAGGGACGCCCCCGTGGCGCCTGGGTCCTCCCCTGGAGGTGACAGTCCCCATTTCAGGTGCCCAAGTCCCCTCCTAGGCCGTACCCCTTCCCCCCGCGTCATATCGGCCACCTCGGTTCCCTCTCTCTCCACAGCGCTGCTGGGACGTGGCACTGGCACCGCTGAAGCAGATCCCCATGAACCTGTTCATCATGTACATGGCCGGCAACACCATATCCATCTTCCCTGCCATGATGGTCTGCATGATGGGCTGGCGTCCACTCCAGGCTCTCATGTCCCTCTCTGCCAGTGAGTATGACCCTGCACAACCAGCCCCCCATGGATAACTGCTTCCAGCTGTCCCCCACAGCCATTCCCAGCTGTGCAATGATTTGCCAATGTACTTGTGGTTGCCCCCTGCTCTGCATCTCCCCCTGCAGCAGTTTTCCTCACATTTGCCCCCCAGTCGTCTCTACAGCAGTGCCCAGCATGTTTGTCCTGGGCAATACTTGCCCCCACACATCCTCCAGTAGCCTTCTCAGTGGTTTCCCTACATGTCCCTGAACGGTTTCCCCTGTGTCATTTGTTCCTCTGTGTCCACCAAGAATCACCCTGAAGTCACTCACTCACACACACTCCCCAGCACTTAGCCTATGACACTTGCCCCTATGTCAGTCAGTCCTATGTATGCCCCGACAGTCACCCCCATGCCATCCACCTCGTGCCTCCCCCATGTCACCACCTTACCCTCCCCACCCACTGTGACTGCTGGTCCCCTGCACTGCTGGTGTGCTGGTGACAGTGACAGGTCCTCCCCACAGCACTGAAGGCACTGGAGAGCTCGAGCAGGCGGGCACTGCAGGGACTGGTGTTCCTGGTGGGCAATGGGCTGGGGCTGGCACTGGCCCTCTACAAGTGCCAGGCCATGGGGCTGCTGCCCACCCGCCCCTCTGACTGGCTGGCCTTCGTCGCCCCCCCTCAGGTGAGCCTGGACACCAGGGTGTCCCCCTGTGCCCCCCACAACCCCAAACACTGAGGTCCTCCTTGCCCAGCGGTCCCCCCACTCACCACCTTTCTCTCTCTTCCCTCACCAGCGGATGGAGTTCACTGGGGGGGGCCTGATCCTGTGATCCAATGCATCTACCCACCAATAAAGGCGATGGCAGGATGGTGATGTTATTTTTGAGGGGAATTGCAAGAGTTTAGGGCCCAGCCCAGGGAGGCACCTGGGGATGGGTTGGAGCCAAGAACATTTATTGGAGGCATATGCTGGGGGCATCAAAGCCTGTACTGGGAGCGCACTGGGGGAGCACTTGAAACCTGTGCTAGGAGTGCCTTGAGAGCTTTGGTGGCCACACTGGAGCTGCATTCAGAGGCTCAGGGCCCATGCTGAGAGCCTTAGGGCCTATACTGGGAGTGCATTGGAAGCCTTTGGGTTTGTACTAGGAGCCTCAGAGGCCTCACTGGCACTACACTTGGAGTCTCAGGGCCATACTGGGAGCCTGGGGATGTGTACTCCTGGCAACACTGAGAATGCACAGGGAACATTGGGGCCCATACTGGGATTATACTCGGGTACCTGCAGCACTGGCTGGCACTGTGCTGGGAACACTGGGGCTCTTACTTTGATGTTAGTTTAGACCATGTAGGCATTGTACTGGAAGTACTGGGGTGCATACTGGGATCCGACTCACAGCTGTGGCTCAAGCTGGCATCATACTAATGGGGGACCACACTGGGAGTACTGGGGATGTTCTGGGGTCCTGCTTGAAGAGCTGTGACCCAGACTGGAATTGTACTAGGAGCTTTATAGTTCATACTTATCTGCTGGGCTGATGCTGGGATCATGCTTGAAAACCTGTGGTTCATGATGGTATCATACTGGGAGTGCTGGGCCCATACTGGTGAGTAAGGCAGGTTAGTGCATGTGCTCTGCTGGGATGTACTGGGGCTCGTTGTGAAAGGACAAGGGACGATGGTTTGAAACTAAGAGGGAGATGCAGACTGGAAAGAAGAAATGTTGGACACTGAGGGTGGTGAGACCCTGTCCCAAGGTGCCCAGAGAGGTGGCAGATCCTGCATGCCTGGAATCATTCCAGGTCAGGTTGGGGTTCTGAGCACCCTGCTCTGGTTGCAGGTTGCTCAGGGGAAGGACCTTTCCAACCCAAAGCACTGTGACATGTCTGTATGCATAAATCACAGCCTATGTTGGACCTACACCCTTTCCTCCCGAGAGCAGCCACAGTGACACAATGTGCCTATGCAGAGGAGCAGCAGCAACTGTATGGATGATTCTTACAGCTGCTTCCAAGAATGGACACCTCCCCATGCTGCCTTGGGGGTTTGGCACCTGTGCTTTCTGCTTAGACAGGTTTGGGTTGGAACGGACCTTTCAAGCTCTAGTCCCAGCCGCCTGCAGCCAGCAGGGACATCTGCAATGAGAGCAGGTTGCTCAGAGCCCCCAGACAGCCTGACTTAGAATGGTTCCAGGCATGGGGCATCTGCCACCTCTCTGGGCACCCTGGGACAGGATCTTGCCACCTTCAGCATTAAAAAAAAAATTTTTTTTCCTTCTGTCTCTCCTCAATCTCTCTTTTGGTTTAAAGACATCAGCCCTCGTCCTGTTACAGCAGGTCCTGCTCAAGTGTCCCTAGCTTTCTGAGCAGCTCATGTAAGCACTGGAAGGCTACCAGGAGCTCATTGTGAAGCCTTTTCCAGGCCAAACAACCACAACTCCCTTGTGGCCTTCTCTGGACCCACTCCAAATGGTGCAACTTGGAGTCTTCCCACTATGCTGCTGTTCTTCCACACTGCATTCTATTCAAGGATTGTAGATGACTTATTTCTTTGGTGTCAGGCAGGTTCAGCCTAGCTTTTCCTCAATACAAGTTACTGTAAAGTTGCAGGAGAGAACAAGCTTATGACAAGAACCAGAGGTGTAGTACCAGATGACCTCGAGTTTAGGTGACAATTATTAGAAGTAAATTACTACCAGAGTTCAGTGAAACAGCTGCTCTTCCATTTATTTCAGATCAAACTTGATTCATGAAAGGTTTTTTTCTCACAGACAGGTTTGGTAAGATTGACAGCCATAGCATGTGGCAATTTAGAGGTAGCTGCATAACAAAACAACTTGCTAGCATTTAATACTTTGTACAAAATGGAGACGGACTTTTTTAACAGTACAAGAAATGTTCCATCACAAGTCACTGCTTGATGACAGGAGGGAGTATTCAGTAATCACATCAACAGGGGCCCTGGCATCTGCAGGGACAACAGACAACTTCCCCATACTCCCACCCAGGCTATCATTCCAAGGTCAGGCACGCTCAAGTGACACACTTCAGAACCATTTAGTATTGGATGTCTGCCTCTGGCACAATGTTTAACAGGAAAGCAGCTACAGTCCATTTTATGTTCTTGTATACAGAGACTTCTTAGGTGTTCATATACTGTCCAGCTTCTTCAGAATGAAAGGAGCTGAAAAGATAAAGTAGCATGAAGTTAACCCAGCCGAGGATGAGACGTCTGCAGCAAGTCTGTGCTGATGTACGTGGCGTATAAAATACTCGGGTTCTGGGTGAGTTACCACCCTCTCTGCCTTCCACATCGCCCGTTCCCTTAAGGCAGCACGACTAGCAGGGGGCTCAGGTCAGACGTGCCTGCCTGTGCTGCACGGGTAAGCCTCGGGCTAGCTCCTGACACCACGTGAGGCCGTGGGCCAGAATCACCCCACCTGGCGGATTTGGTTTTTTTTTTAACCGCCGAACAGATGGGCATCCCGAATGGGAAGCCGAGAGACTCTGATGCCATGCACTAAAGCGTGGCCCTGTTTTTCCGCGCTACAGGGAAGCACGGCAGCACCACCGGCGGCCCAAATCCAGGCTCGGCCGTCTCAGGCCCAGCTGCCGCTCTGAAAGCGCCGCAAGGACGGCAGGCCGCACCCACTCTCCCGCCATCGGCACACTCAGCCCTGGCTGCACAGCGAGGAGTCTCCCCCACTCCCGCCCCGTCCCCCTGTGAGCACAGAGGCTGCCACAGGCCAGGACGCCCCGGTGGGACGCGCTCGGCCCCGGCCGCCACCCTGCCGCGTCCTCCGTCGCGGCCAACTCACTGATCCGCAGCAGCGCGACGTAGATGAGGAAATTGCGGACAGAGGTGAGGACATCGCGGCGCATCTTTCGCTTCAGCTCCTCCGGGTCCATCTTGGGCCCCAGCCCCTCGATGCGGAACATGCCGACTGCTCGCTCCCCACACACGCACCGCTACGGCTTCCGCGGAGGGACACACGCGGCCGCGGAAGGGAGGCTGCCTCACGTGACCGGAGGGGGCTGGCGCGCGGCGCTGCCGTAAGGAGGGGCGCAAGGAGGGGCCGCAGGCTTCCTGTCCGCGGCGGCGTTGCTGGGTGCCGCCCGTGCACGCAGGAGGAGTGGGCGTCTCGAAGGACCGACCCTGCTGTGGCCCGCGAAACCGTGGCAGGCTGCCTGCTGTCCGGGCTGCGGCGGGGCGGGACGGCCTCCCAGGAGCGTGGACCGGGTAGTGTCTGTGAACCCACACCACACGGCCTGGTGTCATCAGCAAACCTGCTGAGGGTGCACTCAATGCCACTGTCCATGTCACCCACAAAGATGTGAAACAAGACCGGTCCCAGTATAGATCTTTGAAGGACTCCACTTGTCACTGGCCTCCACTTGGACCCATTGACAGCCACCTTTTGGGTGCAGCCCTCCAGCCGGAGACAAATTGCTGATCGGCAGTTTGTTACTGCTTCATCTAGAACCTGGCTTGCCTGTGCTGCTTTATAATAGAAATAGAAATAGAATAGAATAGAATAGAATAGAATAGAATAGAATAGAATAGAATAGAATAGAATAGAATAGAATAGAATAGAATAGAATAGAATAGAATTAACCAGGTTGGAAGAGACCTTTGAGATCATCAGTCCAACCTATCATCCAACACCATCTAATCAACTAAGCCATGGCACCAAGCACCCCATCAAGTTTCTTCTTAAACACCTCCAGTGTTTTGTTTAGCCTTCACCCCAACAAGAACACAACATGCAAGGTCTTTTGTACAAAGGTAACCCCCATTCCCAAACCGGTTCCAGGAGACTATTGGAGACTGATAGTACTGAAAAGATACAAAAAGTCTGAGAGGGCTGGGGGGCCCAGCTGTGGAAAGGCCCCTTGCCAACCACCAACCTTGTCTCTGCGAGCTGGGGGTTGTGCAAAGCTGGGCTGTGCATGAGTTTCAGCCAGGACCTGCTTGACCTGCTGTTCTCAAATAGAGAAGGGCTGGTGGGAGATGTGATGGTGGGAGGCTGTCTAGGGTGCAGCGACCATGAGAAGGTGGAGTTTTCAATATGCAGGGAAATAAGGAGAAACAGTAACAGTTTGGACTTCTGGAGGGCAGACTTCAGCTTGTTTAAGCATCTAATTCAGAGAGCACCCTGGGTAACAGCCCTTAAGAACAAAGGGGTCCGGGGTGGCTGGACCTACTTCAAACAGGAGCTCTTGAAGGCACATGAACTGGCAGTTTCCATGTGCCAAAAGATGAGCCACCGGGGGAGGCTCTGGGCCTGGATGGGCAAGCAGCTCCTGAAGGAATTAAAGGGGCAAAAAGATGGTGAATCACCCTTGGAAAGGGGGGAGACAACTAGAGATTCGTTTAAGGATGTTGTTAGATCACGTAGGAGAAAAATTAGAGGGGCAAAGCCCAGTTAGAACTGAAGCTGGCCACTGCTGTGAAAGACAATAAAATGCATTTTTATAAATATGTTAATGCTAAAAAGAGGGGCAAGAAGAACCTCTACTCTTTATTGGACCTGGAGGGTAACACTAACTAAAAATGAGGAAAAGGCTGGTTCTAAATACTTTCCTTGCCTCAATTTTCAACAGTAAGGCAGGAGGACTTCAGGATAACTGGCCTCCTGAACCAGTAGATGGAGTCAGGGAGCAGTGTTCTAACCCTGAAATCCAGAAGGAAGTGGTTAGGGACTTGCAGAGCCACTTGGATACTCACAAGTACTCAGGGAGGTGGTGGAGTCACCGTCCCTGGAGGTGTTCAAAAGGGGACTGAATGTGGCACTTGGTGCCATTGTTTAGTTGTCATGAAGTGTTGGGTGACAGGTTGGACTTGATGATCTCTGAGGTCTTTTCCAACCTTGTTGATCCTGTGATTTTCTGTGATGGGCAAGTGTGAGCTGACTTGAATTTGGCTTTGGGACAGAAGCTGGTTCAGGCATGAGACAAAGCTTACCCAGGGAACTAAGTGCACAGCCTGCAGTCCTGACACCTGAGTTCTGTCTGCACTATACAGGCTTCAGAGAGCCAAACCCTATATCTTCCCCTGCCCATGGTAGGCAATGCTATCAGAAGCATTCCTCAAGTGCCAGGACTATTGTCAGAGTCCTAGTGGTGCCCGGAGAGGATCAAGCAAGCAGGCAGGTCTAGAGGCATTCTGCACCACCCCCACAAGATGTCTGGGTTCCATCAGCCACCCTGCTCCGTCTGTGCCCCTTGGGATCAGGCAATGCACTGTAGGCAGATAATTTAAAAAAAAAAAAACAAAACTAAAGATTCCTCTCAGCTAAGCTGCCTATGATTTGAGGGAAAGCCAATTAAAGAGTAGCTGCTTTCACCCTTCTAGTGATTAATGTGGCTAATGGCATATCACACTGGCTGGGAGAGCTTTCCTGCCTTTCTGTGCTAGGTGGAGGGTCCTCCCTCATGTTGCAAAGGATGGTCAAGGAGGGGTGTTCCCGAATCACACTATTCCCAGCACATTTGGAGGACATTCACTCCCCGTCCCCAGTGCAAATACAGGGGCAGCCTCTTGTATTTGCTGAAGTTGTAAGACTGCCCTCTTGAGACCTTTACAGCAAGATTATGGAGGAAAATACAGCAGAGCTTCCCAGACGTTCAGCTGGCACAAACTAGCCTTGTTCTGCTGGATTTCAGGAAATGTTGTTGATTTACTCAAGTTTTCATTCTGAATGTTGAGTTTCTCTGGTCTTCGCTAGCAGGAACAGATTGGCAGGTCCCAAGACCATCTTGGCAGAAATGAAAAAAACATAACCTCATCCTATGTTTTAAGCCTGTTGGTTCTCTCAGTCTGGGACTGTATATGAAAAGCAGAAGTGGTGCTCTTTTCCCAAGCATTGCTCTGAGGAAGATAATTAACTTGGGCAATGTTGGATCAGACATGACACTATTGAAAAGAGGATGGAGCAAAGAGAAGACAAAAAAGTCCTGTTAAGGAGCAGCATAAGCTTTCTGAGGTGCAAGTGCCCATTCTTCTTGCCATTGCTGTGAGTGAGTAGAAGCTCTCTGAAAACTGCAGGATCTGGGTATAAAAATTCTCTACAGGCAAAGCAATAGTGAAGTGGCAGAGATGCATGGTGGGTAGGAATGGAGAAGAGAGGGGCTGGCTGGGCAGGGCTGCCCAGTGATCTGCGTGTGGTCATGCCAGTGAGAACTCATATTGCTTTTCACAGGGGTACTCCCCTTCCCACGAAGTGCTGGTGCTTAGGTAAGGCACAGGTAGTGCAGAGGGGTGGCAAGAAGTAGTGCTCAGAAATTAAAACTGCCCTGATTGCCCTTTTTGATACCTCAGGCAGTTTTGGGGGAGGTGAGGGAAAGAAGCAACTCATCAAGATGTCTTGAACCTCCTCAGTGAAGGTGTTTCCTGAATTGGCCTTCCATACCCTGTTCTGAGGTGTTTCTTCAGGGCTGCTCCTACATCATGGAGATGCCTCATCAACCAGTTGAAAGGACAGCATGCCTTTCACTTAGGCAAGGCAGCATTAGTGTGTCCTGGCTCCTTGAGTATCTACCAGTAAGATTCAAGAAGTGCCAGGAAACTTCACTTCTGGATCTGGATCAAGATGCTTATCACTGATGCATACCAAAGGCATTTCAGAGACCCAGGGGAAGCCCTGCAGAGGCACTGTGGGGAGGCAGAGTATATAGTGCTGGAGCCTTGGTGCTACCTGCCATGTTGACCTTTTCACCCCATCAAAATAATCAATATTGATACATAGTCTAATGGCAACATTTGCCTGCCTGCAAACAAAAAGACTTTCACTTTGTCTGGCCAGCCCGTGGGCTGTTTTCTTTTGAGACAGTCACTAGTGAACAGCTTTCCTCTATTTCCTGTGTTTTCCAGCCTGGATCCGCAGCGTCTGATGTGAAAGTCAGGAAAGAAGACAAAGGATGTTATACAGGATTCTGCTAGTTTCCAGCAAGTTTGTCTTCTCAAATGGTGTGATCTAAATACAGCTATTGTACATGGTGTCTGGGGCAGCTGTACAGCAACATCAGTGCCTGTTGCCATCCAGAGCTATGGCAACAGACGCCCAGAGACAGCATACAATCTTCCATCCACTCATCCCCTGCGTTCTGAGGCAGCATCATCCCCAGCTCACTGGAGAGAGAAAGTCTGTACCTAACTGCACACAGTTCCACCTCTGACCTTACTAGGTCTGAAGTCTTTTCCTTTCAACTAATTCCAGCCAGAAGCTCTGGCATGGATTGCAAGTAATGGCAGCTACTTAATGACAGCTACTTAAAGTCAGCAGTGCTACCACACCTTTGCAGCAGGACTCATAGCGACTGCAAGGTGTAAGACTCTGGCAGAGATAATTTCATTGAATGACAACCCCACAATGGAAACTGCATCATCTCCTACCACTGTGCTACAACAGAGTTGTCAACTGGATGGCTAATCTAAAGGGGAGGCAAAATGTCAAGGAGCTGAAGCAGAGGAAGATCTTGAAAAACACATTGCACTGAGCTCTTCAGAGAACAGGGGTAGGACAGTAGCTAGATTGTCATGCAGGGGTACATTCAGCACAGTGCTGCTGGGGAGAGTGACATCTTTAGCTGACACTAGGGTGGTGGAAGAGATGTTATTTTTCTGCAGAACAAGTAAACAGAAATAAGTCATTGTTCAGGCCCACAGGGTATCCTGGTGGTTATGTAAACTGATAATGAGGGGCAAAACCACAGTAGAGCATGCCAGCAACGTAAACCCACATCATGCTGTTAAGACACAGCAGAGCAATGCCAGGGCAGGAAGGCGCATGCCCTCACTTCACCTCTGCATTGCTGTGGGCACAGTGAAAAAGGCACAGTGGGGCTCAGAGAGATGCAGTGGGAAGAGATGGTGCCAACCATATGAACAGACAAGTCCTTCAGCACCTTGGGCTGGCAGTCTCCTACTTTATAGCCATGTCATGGCTCTACCCAGATCCCTAGTCACTTTGCTGTATGTAGTATCAGCAGCCTCACTAGCTATGTGCTGCTTGGTAGGGACCTGGGGCAGGAGGACAGTCTGTGATGAGAAGAAGCAGGAGGACAAAGCACTGGTCTGTCTCTGCCCTGAAACCCGGGCATGCTTGCCACATGACACCTGGGGCTCAGGGGCTAACTTGTGATTCAAAAGCCACAGGCTGGTTTTCTCTGATTGGATATACTTCACCATCAGAGGTCATCATCACACCCTGTACCCCCCAGGCCAGCAGATTGCCAGCCTTGTCCCAATGGGTGTAAGACAGTGTGGCTTTAGGCCATCCCTTTTCTCGCTGCCTGCATTAGCAGACCAGTTAGGACTAAGGCCACAGAGCAGAGCTTGCTCCTCCCAAAGGAAGCACACCTCCAGCAAGGGGTTCCTCTGCTACTCCTCTCACTTCCTGTGCAACACTCAGGCCATCTCTGGCTATGCCTGTGGTGGTTGCTCCCTGGAACTGGATGGGGACTGGCACAGCAGCCTCAAGCTGCAGCATGGAGAGGGCTAGTGGCAATGCTCAAGTCTCCCCTGTCTGCTCCTGCCAGACTGGTGGAACTGGCTCATCAGTGAAAAAAACATCTTTGAGGCCAGATACAGCAGCCCAGGAGAGGAGAGGCTACTGCACCCAGGCTCAGCCAAGTATTACCACACATGTACACCCCCACAGGACACAGGCACACATGTACATGGCTGGCCACAGACATCCTGAGCATGTACTTGAATGCAGACAGCACAGGCAGCCTCCACCCACTGACTCTTCTGCCCTGAGACCACCATGAAAACATGTGCATACTGTAGAGGCCCTCAGGAGTACTGCTGCATGGGGAGCTGAATCAGGCAGCAGGACAGACTGTGCTGACTGGTGCAGGCCACGGCCACACCGGCATCCTCACCAGAAAACCACTTATGTGCTGCTGGCACTTTTTATTCCCTTTTCCCTCTGTTTTCCCATGTTCTCCCTGAGCCATGCTGATGCTTGTGTTTCCCCACATGTGGTTCCTCCCCTGTGCATCCTGTGATAAGCTGTGTGCAGTCCTGAAATGCCCTTTCTCTGCATCCTGCAGCACGTCCTGTGCCCCTGGCAGTGGCCTCTGGGTCTGTGAGGTGCTCAAGAGAGGGTGGGTGTCCTCCAGCCCATGGGACTTAGCTCCCCTGGCATAGGGAACAGCTGGACAGGGGCTCATTGGTGTCATTGGGCGTATCCTGCAGCTCAGGCCTCTTTTCCTGTGTGCAGATGAGCTTGTCATCATCAAAGTTACCATTCCTGTACTGTGATCCTTCTTCTCTGAGAAAGACAATACTGAAAGCAGTGTTATTTGATCAATCATATTGGAATCTGCCTCAGTCAGCCCGTGTGAGGCCAGGCAGTTTGAAACAACCCATCAGTTCTCAATTCATGCATCCCAGAGGTCTCCCCAGGAATCCACCTTTTTACCACCTTTCAGGCAGTCCTATTGTTCTGCTGTGGTCTGGGACAGCAGCAAAAAGCAGCCTGGCACTCCTGGCACCCAAAGGGAAGATTTTATTTCCTGCCTTTTGCCCTTAACCTTGTCAGGAGCAGAATGCAGTCCTGCCTCTCATGGAGCTACACAGACTCCTGCCTAACATCCTGTGCTGATTTGTTTGCTCAGGTGATGAAAACATCCCTAAAAGCTTCAGTTGGAAGTGGGCGGGGGGGAAATGGAGGGGAAAAAAAAGCACACAGGGGCAGGTGTTCTACAGGTGAGAGAGAAATGCCCTGGCTCAAGCTACAGCCAGGCCTGCCAGTCAGGTCTTCTTACTGGGGAGAGAGAGCTGGTGCACACAGGAAGGCTAGGACAGACACATGCTGTCATTACTCTGTATGGACTCCAGCACAACCACCTCTACAACTCATCTTCCTCACCTCTTTTGTCTTCTGAGCTGCTGTATCTTCCTCTGGTCACACAGGCCATGTTCTATTTTCAGAAGATATCTGGGGCTGCATCCCAAGCAGAATGGGCAGCAGGGGCAGGGATGGGATTCTGCCCCTCTGCTGTGCTCTGTGAAGACCCCTCTGTGGTGCTGGGGCAGCTCTGGAGTGCTCAGCAGAGACAGGGACCTGTTGAAGCAGGGCCAGAGGAGGCCACAATAGTGCTGGCAGGACTGGAAGCCCTCTGCTGTGAGGCCAGGCTGGGAGGGTTGGGGTGTTCAGGCTTCCTGAAGGGGCTGATCAGAAAGCTGGGGACAGACTTCTGAGCAGGGCCTGTTGTGACAGGACAATGGGTGATTCACAGTATCACAGTACATTAGAGGTTTGGATGGGACCTCCAGAGATCATCAGGTCCAACCCCCCTGCCAAAGCAGGATCACCCCAGGGTAGTCTGCACAGGAATGCATCCAGACAGGTTTTGAAAGTCTCCAGAGAAGGAGACTCCACAGCCTCTCTGGGCAGCCTGCTCCAGGGCTCTGTCACCCTCACTGTAAAGAATTTTCTCCTGATGTTGAGGTGAAACCGTCTATGTTCAAGCTTGAACCCATTGTTCCTTGTCTTATTACTGTGCACCACTGAAAAAAGCTTGCCCCTCCATCTGCCTACCAGCCCTCAGCTATCGATAGACATAGATCAGATCCTTCCTCAGCTGCCTTCTCTCCAGATTAAGCAGCCCCAGGGCTCTCAGTCTCTCCCCATAGGGAAGATGCTCAAGTCCCCTAATCATCTTCATGGCTCTCCATTGGATTCTCTCCAGCAGGTCTCTGTCTCTCTTGAACTGGGGAGCCCAACAGTGGACACACTATTCCAGGTGTGGTCTCACCAGGGCAGAGCAGAGGCTACATACAAGGAAATATTTTATATGCTGAGGGTGTGAGGCATTGGCCCAGTTTGCCCAGAGAGGTGGGAGATGCTCCATTTCTGGAACCAGTCCATGTCAGGTTGGCTGGGGCTCTGAGCAACCTGCTCTACTTGTAGATGTCCCCGCTGATGGCCAGGGGTTTGGAGTGGATGAGCTTGAAAGGTCCCTTCCAACCCAACCCAGTCTGATTCTATGATCCTAGAGTAGTATGGGTCACTCACAGAATGCTCAGTGAGGCTTGATAGGCTGGGCCACAGCAGCAGAATGACATGGCTGGCCACAGAGGGAAGAGCTTAAGAATACTGGTGTCCCTTGTCTGCAGCTTTATCCTTCAGAAGGGCAGACCGATTGTCAGGGAATTTGATCTGTTCCTGCACAGATGATGGAACCTAAAACCTGCAGCTCACAGGCACTCAAACGAAGCAGGGATGTCCCTCCACTTCTAGACTAAGAACTCTTGAGAAGGGGCTGACTAAGTTCAGTTTTTCAGATATGTGTAATGTTAACATTTTTCTCCATTTTTCTTCAGTAGATGCAGCTTTCTGGATCCTTAAGCCCAGTAACTCCAGAGCAATTACCTGGCTCATGGCACATGCTCAGCTCAAGGCGACGATTAGCTCCCAGAGGTTTGACACTCTCATGTTATTCATAGAAAGACCATGTCAGGCAAGCAGCAATGAATTGGAAGCTTCCAAATAGTCTTGCAATGTTTCCTGAGACACCTGTGACATGATGAAAATCTGAGCAGAAAAGAAGGCTATTTAGAGACAGAATAACTTTCTGGAGAACTGTTCCCTAAGCTCTGGAAACTTAGAGTAATCAGAGAGAAGGAAACCACATGCTCCATTCCTCCACACATAGGTACAAATATAATATGTTTGGTAGTTTGAGCAAGAAATCAGCTTGCTCTGATTTCTCTTGTTAGTGGACACCACTTTTCATCCGCAGGAAAGATAATCACAGAATCACAGAATCACCAAGGTTGGAAGAGACCTCAAAGATCACCTGTCACCACAGACCTCATGACTAGACCATGGCACCAAGTGCCACATGCAATCCCCTCTTGAACACCTCCAATGAAGGTGACTCCACCACCTCCCTGGGCAGCCCATTCCAATGGCTAATCACTCTCTTGGTGAAGAACTTTCTCCTCACCTCAAGCCTAAACTTCCCCTGGCACAGCTTGAGACTGTGTCCTCTTGTTCTGGTGCTGGTTGCTAGAGAGGAGACCAACCCCCTCCTGCTACAACCCCCCTTCAGGTAGTTGTAGAGAGCAATGAGGTCTCCCCTGAGCCTCCTCTTCTCCAGGATAAACAATCCCAGCTCCCTCAGCCTCTCCTCACAGGGCTTGTGCTCAAGGCCTCTCCCCACCCTTGTTGCCCTTCTCTGTACACCTTCACGTGTCTCAATGTCCTTCTTAAACTGAGGGGCCCAGAACTGGACACAGTATTCAAGGTGTGGCTTAACCAGTGCAGAGTACAGGGGCACAATGACCTCCCTGCTCCTGCTGGCCACACTATTCCTAATGCAGGCCAGGATGCCATTGGCCTTCTTGGCCACCTGGGCACACTGCTGGCTCATGTTTAGGCAGCTGTCGATCAGCACCCCCCGGTCCCTTTCTGTTTGGGAGCTCTCCAGCCACTCCGACCCCAGCCTGTATCTCTGCATGGGGTTGTTGTGGCCAAAGTGCAGCACCTGGCACTTGGATTTGTTGAATGCCATCATGTTAGACTCTGCCCATCTGTCCAGTCAGTCGAGGTCCCTCTGCAGAGTCCTTCTGCCCTCTAATAGATCAACATCTGCTCCCAGCTAGGTGTCATCTGCAAATTTGCTGATGACTGTCTCAATCCCCTCATCCAGATCATCAATAAGGATATTAAGGAGGATGGGGCCCAGCAATGATCCCTGGGGCACACCACTAGTGACTGGCTGCCAGCTGGATGTGGCACCATTCACCACCACTCTCTGGACACAGCCCTCCAGCCAGTTCCTAACCCAGCACAGAGTGTTGCTGTCCAAGCCACGAGCTGACATCTTGGCCAGGAGTTTGCTGTGGGGGACAGTGCCAAAGGCCTTGCTGAAGACCAAGTAGACTACATCCACAGGCCTCCCCACATCCACCAGGCGGGGAGAACTATGGCTGTGTTTCTTTTTTTTAATTAGATTTCTGATTCCTGTGTGGATTGCTTTGAAAACACTGCTGAGGGGCACTGTTAGGAAGGATTAGTGATGCAGATTGCCCAGGAAAGCTGCATGAATCAGCAGCTGATGCAAACCTTTTTCCTGGGCGTTGTTTAATATTATATTAATTATGTATGTTGCGTCCCAACCTCATTTTTTGTTAAGTTCAGTGACCAGAACGTGGTAATAATTAGGAAAAGTGCCAGACAGCTTATCTCTTAAAGAAGCAGAGAAGAAAAATAACCATTGTTTCTGTGAGCAAGTTGATGTGGGAGCAGAGCAATCCCGAAAAAAGGAGCACAGAAGAGCAGCAAAGGTAAAGGCAGAAGGACTTGCAATGTAGAAATTTTCTGGCTAGTTAGGGAGTATGAAGAAGCAAAACCAGTGGGGCACAAAACAGGAAAAATCAATACCCTTCAGTAGGTGAATCGTCGTTTCCTCAGCAGCCCTGGGCTAAATAAAGAGCTGCAGACAGTCACAGAGGAGTTTAAACAGAGCAAGGCATTTTCATAGCAAAGGCTGCTGTCAGAGAAGGAAAAAAAGAGCTGACACAGTGGATGTGGGTTCCTCTGTCCCCAGTTGTGCAGCACCTGAGGAAATCCACAGAGAGCCAAGCAATGTCCAAGCAATTTTGCACCCACATTCTTTGTCCTTTCCACTTTCATGCCCGGAGTACAAGAAGCAAGAGTGCTGCACAGTGTTAGTGATCAAAGCATCTCTGGACACTGACAGAAGAGCACAGACAGGGTCGTAAAACCCAAATCATGCCCTGCTCTGTCTAGTCCCAGGCCCATACTGGAGTCATCACCCATTGGAGGCCCACTCCACAGGCACAGAGAAGAAGAGAGACAAAGAGTAAGCCGAGACTACAAATTAGGGTCTCAGCCAAAGCAAAATCCTGTGCAGGGCTCTCCAGGAGCTGCTCTGGGAAAGGCTCAGCCCCACAGTTCAGCCATGAAAACTGTCAAAAGGAGTCAGCATCTGAATAACCTTGGGACCAAGGAAGGTCCTTGCCATTAACACTGGACATGCCACAAGGTGCAGGGGAAGTGCATTTCAGGGCTGCACAAGGCTTATCAAAGGATGCACAGGGGGAGGAACCGAATGTGGGGAAACATAGGTGTTGACATGGGTTGAGGACAACAAACATGAGAAACAGAGGGAAAAGAGGATGAAAAGGGTTTGCAACACATAAAGTGGTTTTCTGGTCAGGATGCCTGTCTGGCCATAGCCTGTGCCAGTCAGCACAGTCTGTCCTCCTGCCTGATTCAACTCCCCTTGCAGGGATTCCCCTGAGTGAGGGGCGCTCTGCTGTGTGCATGTATTAGAGCAGCCCATGTGCCAGCAGAGCAGCACCTTTGAGCAGTGTGGGTATGCAAGTGAGTGTGTGAGTGCTGGTGACAATCCAGCTGGACAAGTGGCAAGGAGGTGATGAGGCCACAGAGTTGAGGGGCAAAGGTTTCTAGGGTAAGGCCACCCAGAGGGGCTGGCTACTGGGAGGATCAGTCCAGGGCAGTTCTGTATGTCTGTGCTAGTGTGTGCAAGAGGGTCTGATCCAGCAGCTGCAATGGGTCTCCAGCCTCAGAAGCTTGGATGTGCTTGTAGGTGACAACAACTGGGGAGACTGGGAGCCAGAAGCAGCCACCAGGTTCACAGTGTCTGTGTCTGGCTGCTTGATCTACCCATGCCGTACACACACACACTGAGTATTTCCCACTAAAGGACCTTCATGCTGATCAGCCAGAGAGAAGACCAAGCTCAGGCTGCTGGTGCTACTCCTGTTTGTGTGATTGCTGACTGCATGCCATTGTTGCTACACATGGACAGCTATGTTTGCATGTGCTTTAGATGTGCATTTTCATGTGTGCCTTTGGGGTATATATTCTCATTCTTGCTGCTGGTTGGACCTGGGGGTAAAGAGCTGCAGCAGCTTTGCAACTTCACCTCTATCAAGCTGCCAGGTTTAGCCTCTCCAAAACATTACAGAGGCTGGGGAAGGCCTGGGACTTCCTTGGAAATGTTATGCAAAGTCACAAAAGTGAGTGTAGGTGAGTGGCAGGCCAGGCCAGTGGCAGCTATGGGCATGGGTGGCATTGCTGAGCTGTCTGATTTTAATCTACTACCTCTCTGAGCAATCTGTGCTAGTGTTTCACCACTCAGGGTAAAGCATTTCTTAGAATCATAGGCTGCTTTTTTGGTGGAAGGGACCTTAAAGATTATCTAGTTCCACCCCTTCTGCTATGGGCAGGGACACCTTCCACTAGATCACATTGATCAAAGCTCTATCCAGCCTTGCCTTGAATACTTCAGGGATGGAATATCCACATGTTTCTGGAGAACCCGTTCCAGTGCTTCACCACCCTTACAGTGGAGAACTTCTTCCTTATATCTAATTTAAATGTACAGTGCCTGTGCTTTGCACTCGTGTTGATTCCATGCTTTGAATCCTGGGTTCTGTTTTGGGCCACTCACTCCCAGAATTACATTGAGGGGCTGGAGCAGGTCCAGAAAAGGGCAACAAAGCTGGGGAAGGGTCTGGAGAGCAGGGCTGGTGAAGAGCACCTGAGAGACCAGTTTAGCCTGGAGATGATGAGGCTGAGGGGAGACCTCATTGCTCCCTACAACTCCCTGAAAGGAGATTGCAGTGAGATGGAGGTTGGTCTCTTCTCCCCTAGCCTCAAGTGATAGAAGGAGAGGAAATGGCCTGAAATTGTGCTGGGTGTAGTTTAGGTTGGACATGAGGAACAATTTATTTGCTGCAAGAGTGGTTGGGCATTGGAACAGGCTGCACAGGGAGGTGGTGTAGTCACCATCCCTGGAGGTGTTCAAGAAACCTGTGGCCATGGCACTCTAGTACATGGGTCATGGTGGTGTGATTCCATGACAAATGTGTCTTTTCTGTGCAAACAACACTGCTCAAATTGTCTTTATTGTTTGCCTTATAGTAGCTCTAAAAACAGGTTCTTTGTGGGGCCCTGAAGATGATCAGAGAGCTGGAACCCCTCTGCTGTAAGGACAGGCTGAGAGAGTTGGGGTTGTTCAGTCTGAAGAAGAGAAGGCTCCTGGGAGACCTTGTTGTGGTCTTTCAGTACTAAAGAGGGGCTGATCAGAAAGCTGGGGACAGACTTTTGAGAAGGGCCTGTTCTGACAGGGGCTGTAAGCCAGAAAAGGATAGCTTTAGGATAGATGTAAGGAAAAAGAATGTTTATGCTGAGGGTGGTGAAAGCCTGGCCCAGGTTGCCCAGAGAGGTGGGAGATGCCCCATGCCTAGCACCACTGCAGGTGAGGTTGTTGTGGCTCTGAGCAACCTGCTCTGGTTGGGGGCAGCCTGCTTTAGTTAGGGGCAGCCTGCTGTAGATGGGGATGTCCCTGCTGGCTGCAGAGGGCTGGACTGTGTGAGCTTGAAAGGTCCCTTCTCACCTAACCCATTGCATGGAATAGAATGGAATTGGAATGGAGTCCTCTCCTACGCATCAAAACGGCCCAGGCCACGGGCCGGACGCCTTCAGGCGAGGCGGGGGCGAGGCGGGGCGAGGCGGGGCGGGGCTCAGGCGGGTGGGGCGGGGCGGGGCCAGCTGATGGGCTGCGCCTGTCGGGGCAGAGGGTGGTGCGGGCTCGTCGCTGCCGTCGTGTCCGCGCTCAGCCCCCAGCAGCAGGTAACAGGGAGCTTTTTCTCGTCGGCGTAGGGGGATGGGCCGTAGGTTTCCTCCTGTCCTGGGGGCGTCGGGCTGCGGGATCCTCCGGATCCAGCGGCCCCGAAAGCCGCTGACAGCTTCGGGGCCCGGTGCCCCTCACCGGGCGGGCTGCTCTGCCCACCGCCGGGGTGGGTCCCATCTTCCTCCGGGCCCCGCGTCCCGTAGCTGCCACTCGGGGCTCCCCGGGTGGGGGCTTCCCTGGGCAGACCCCTCTGGGGAGTGGCAGCGGTGCGCGGCGCCGTGGGGCTCTCAGGGCGGGCAGATGTGATGATCTGGGGCTGGAAGTGTCGCGGTCGTGCTGGCGGTTCGGCTCCGCAGTGGCTGTTTCTCGAAAGCTACGTGGAAATTGACTCTGCTGCTGGAGTTCGTGGCCAGCTCCGGGGATGTCTGCCCTAAAAACTCGCTGCCATTAAACCACGCGTGTCGGCACGCCGGCGGTGGCCAGGCTGGGCAATGGGGAGGTTGTGCCACACCAACCCGGAGGTCTAGCTGATGTCTCCGAGCTCTGTCTGTGGTCCTGCTGTTTTGTCTAGAAATACCTGCCTTGCGGGGTGGCAGCTGCTTCTACTGTGTGCGAATGAACTGTCAATAACCTTGAGTTTTGTTTGCTCCTCTCTTCATTTAGGTGACTTATTTTAAGTGGCTTCTATCCTGATTTTGCATCAAATGATGTGACCTAATTTTCTTTTTCATGGAAGTTATACCCATCCCTAAACAATAAAGCAAACAGATAAAAAACCCTCTCACTCAATTAGTTTGGCTTTTTAACCACAATGGGAAAATGCTGTGAGAGAAGTTTCAGCTGTGCTTACAGGGGCAGAAGTGAGAGTTGCCTGACCATGCAAGGATCTGTTCAGAGCTCTGTAGAAGCTCCATTGTTAAGGCAGTGGTCTCACTGGACAAAGCAGGTTATCTGCAGGGCAGATGGAGCACAAAAATTATAATACTGTGAAGGACAGAGGGTTGGGTCTGTGTGGCAGTGTGTGTTTGTCAGGCAGGTGCTGCTGCTCAATGACTGGATCTGCCCCATTCATAGATGCTTGTGGTGGCTGTCCACAGCAAACACACCTGCCCACTTCTCCCAGGGTAACAGGGGTGCATACTCATCTGCACCTTTTGAGGATCACACATGCTTGCTAACATTCACTGACTGCTTGTCTATGGCTCCCTTGTTGAAGAATAGGTTTATTATAGTAGTAGGAAACAATCTAAAGTTTCTCCTTTCTGGCATATTTGGCTGAGACTTAACCCACCAGTGATGTGTGTGAGATGAGGCTGAATGGTGTAAAGGGCTTAAGGTCTAAGGCAAGAAATGTTGGGAAGTCCATTAGTCATGTGGGTTGTGTTCCGGAGGAGCAGTCCTTCTGGTCCAGAAGAATCTGCAGAATTGGAGATGAAAGTGGTAGTCATGGTAGATAGGAGGCCTTCAGTGAACCATTCCGTCCACTTCATCTCCCCCTTTGGTGCTGTGCCCACTCCCATTCTTTGTGGCAAGGCAAAGAGAAGTATTCAGAGGGATGTCCTACAACCTGATAAAAAAAACAAAACAAACAAAGAAAGCTGGAAAAGGAAAAAAAAATCTGTAAGTCTGCAAGGCAGCATTTCATTTTTCCTGCATAAATTCCAGCTGCCATCCTTTCTTGACATTTGCGAAAGGGATGTGCAGAAGTTGTTTCCCTGCATTCATGCTCAGTGAAGCCTAAAGCACACGTAAAGACCACCTGCACTAATGGGTGTGGAGGAGCCTGTTGCATGATTTACCCTGAACTTGTATATACTGTGCTGAGTTTTCTTTTCTGTAAACAACCCCAGGAAGACACTGGAAAGAGTCAGGAGTGCCAGACTCTACAGGCTGGTTCCAGGTCTGCACCAGGACATAGAATCATGAAATGGTCTGGGTTGGAAGTGACGTCTGAAGGTCATCTAGTCCAACTGCCATGGAGATCAGTGCCAATATGTGGAGTTCTGCACAGCATCTTTTGTGGGTTTTCTTTTCCTGTTGTGCAAATTTCAAGTGGCATGAAAATATCACTAATGGGGTGTGTTAAAAACACTCTCCACACCAATCGAGAGTTTTAAGTATAAGAAATTTTATTGTGGGTAAAATAAGCAGAAGCAGCGCGCTGGGCAGCTGGGAGTCTCCTGCTCCACAACAGCGCGCACCGAGTAAGAATCCACTCTCTTCTTTTAAGGTGGAGGTATGTCGCAACTGCAACAGCCAATTCCTCATGCATAGGATGCACCCTTCTGGCTGCACAAGTGTGGGTTCCTGATAAGGATCGGCATCCTGGTCTGGAGTCTCTTGTGAGGATGTTGATAGTCTTCCTTATCTTGACCTCGCTTCTGGCAGGCTCAGTGGGTGTCGACCCAGCTGCCCAACTTCTGTAGATTTCTGCCTAGCAAGGGTGAGCTGCTTCATTTCATGGCATTGTCCATAGAGGGGCTGGGAAGGAGAATCTGACTGCATACTTGGAGACAGTTCTTTTGATCACCATGAGAAACAGTGACTCTTGGAAACTAAGTCAGGGAATTCAAGGGGAACATTTCTTCTGTGCTGGCAATTTTGTCCAGAGAGATAGAGCTGAAGGAATGAAAGTCTTCACACACTTCCACACAAGTCTATTTTTAGAAGAGAAAACTGTTCAGGAGGGGAAGTATTGATTTTTCTGCTTTCCACCTTGAACATTCTGTTATCATTTTCCTCAGTTTGTGTGTAATGGACCATACACAAAGATATTCTTAGTTCTCCTCTAAATATATGAGCCAGACAGGGATGTAGGGCCTTCGCTGTAATGATTTTTGTTTGGTGCCTGAAGTCTTTGCTTACTATGTCTGCAACCTTGTATTTTAAAACTAATTCAGATGTGAAGCTTCTTATGTCTGCAGGAAGCCAGAGCACAGCAAGGGTGTAATGGTTAGGCCAGACCTGCAAATTGCTGCAGAAAGAAAACTAACAGCTGTCAGTGTCCTGCAGATGGGCTGAAGAGAGCAGCAGTGCATGGCTAACTTGTGCTCATTGTCATTAACGTCTTTTGGCTGCTGCTGGTCTGTCTCGTCAAGCTAAAAGAGACAGAGGGACCATCTTCACTAGTATCTGTCAGTGCTGATCACCCTGCTCCACTTAGTGTCTGCCTATGACAAAAGAGAAGCGCTCCTAGCTCCCTGGGTCTGGCCAGGTCTCACTTGACTTAAAATCGGCACATGGCAGAGTCCTCTGGGCCTGCTGGCAGATAGAATAGAATTGAATTAACCAGGTTGGAAAAGACCTTTGAGCTCATCGAGTCCAACCTATCATGCAACACCATCTAATCAACTAAACCATGGCACCAAGTGCCCCATCCAGTCAGGTGCATAGGTGTTGAGCATACATCAAAAGAGATATTTGCTTTTGCTGAAAAACAGAGGCACCAGCACTAAGCTCTTGTGTTTCCAGCTTGGTCCATGACCCTCACTGCAGTAGAATCTCACTGCCTGTATTTTCACACTGCAAGCTTTGGCTGTGGGCCCTGAGGCTCTGTACAAGGAATATTTTCCTTCCAACTTGGGGGTTGCTGCTGGCTTGTTAAGAATGGCCAAAGGTGGAGTTGGTGTCTTCCATCATCATTGTTATACACAGTCAGGCTTCCTAGAGGCTGTAGATGGCTGCTTTCCTGATTCTCTCCACTGTAAGCATTACTGCAGGGCGGCCTTGAAGATGGGAAGCGGAAGAAGCCTTAAAGGCCCCTTAACCCCTAGTGAATTTATGTGAGGCTGAGTACTGTGCTTAGTGTTCCTTAAACCTCACAGAGAGCAAGTTATTGTAATTGGGTACCTGCTGCCAAAGCTTTCTTCATCTTCTGCTGGCATCATCATCAGGGCTGGCAGCAACAGTGGTAAGGTAAATGGTAGAAAAGTGTATTTTGTAAAGAGGAAAACATAGTTGTTCTAATATGAATTTGTGTATACTCACAGTGTCACAGCTGCTGATACCCAGTATTTAGAACAGATCAGGCCCCAAACTTCAGGAAATTTGAAACAAAATAAATGGAATACTTCTCCATTTGCCTCATGCAGATGCATCTGGGATCAAGTATCAAGGGTGATTGTGGCTGTTTTTGTTGCCACCATAAAGGTCAGATTCTTTACTCTCCTGTTGAAAATCAAACCTAATCAGAAAGTTGCATCCATCAGCACAGCTCTTAGCGCTCTGGGTGTGGGTGGCTGGGCTGTGAGGAATTGTCAGCACTGATGTGAAGATGGAATGTTGCAGAAAGTTCTCTTATGTGCACGCTCTATTGCCCACAACTGGAAGTACTGCTCTGCCCAGTCTAGTGAATCATTGATGTCTACAGAAGGTCTTGAAGCTTTGTAGATGCAAGGGAGCCCTTCAAAAGAGGAATAAGGCAGATCTGGCTTGACCACCTCTTGCAAAGTCTATGGGAGAAGGCAGAAGGCTAGTGTTTAAGACAACAGAAACCTTTCTCACTGTGTGCCAGCTCTCAGAGCTCAGCACAGAGCTGCAGTCAGACCTGCCAAAGAGAGACAAAGGTCATTTAACCTGGGTTATCTTTCTTCTCTCTGCTGGTTGCTCTGAGAAAGCACCATGCCAAAATTCAGACCTTCTCAGCAATGTGTGCTCTTGAAAGACACTGGTTGGGAAAAAAATGCAGCAGAACAGCAAGTATTGCATTCTCACAAGTCATGATACTCTTCTTAGCCTTGCTGGGATGCTTGTGATGTGCACTGCAGTCCATATGTTGCAGGCTTGCTGCATGGGCAGTGAGCAAGGGTATCAGTACTACAAGACCTCTGTTCATCCAAATGAGCATTGAATGTCATAGCTTGATCAGTGCCCATTCTGCTGAGCTTTGGGGACTGCAGGAGGTCAGGGTGCATTGATAGAACAAGAGGAATAGGCCTTAAGTTGCACCAGGAGAGGCTTAAGTTAGACATCAGGAAAGATTTTTTTTTTTTCCAAAGGGTTGTCAAGTCCTGGAACAGGCAGTCCAGGGCAGTGGTGGATTCACCATCCCTGAAGGGGTTTCAAAGATATCTGGATGTGGTGCTGAGGGACATGGTTTAGTGGTGACCTGGAAATGCTGGATTAACAGCTGGACTTGATGACCTTGCAGTTTTCTTCAAACCTAAACGATGTTATGGTCCTATAATATGCTCTTTGAATTTTGTTTTTGCCTCGCTTGACACTGCACCCTGCTGATTGGCATCCTTTACGAGAAGTACTCGGAGAGATGCTTCCAGAAGCCAAAATGAGAGAAAGTATAGGTGGACCACATACAGAGCTGGTTTGTGACAGTTTAGCGCAACTAAATTTGTTCATGAAGTTCTCTGCTGTCAATGAGTGGAGACCTGTTGATTCTGACTGCTGCTCCTGCTACTCTGTTTTTATTGTGGTGATCAGTTTAAAAGAAAGATGTAGTTTCAAAAACACCAGAAAATAGTTTCAGTTTGATGAATAACAACTTTCCATGTAACATGAGACAGATTGAACTGCTGTCCTTGGAAGTTGTTTTGTTTGTGTTTTTGACCTGAGAGTCAAATCTGGGCTAACACTCCACTGTGTGCCTTCTGCCTGATGGCACAGTCAGCACTCATTGCTTCACATGTCCAACTCTTTGCATAGCAGGCTGCCACTAGCTTTCTGCTCCACTTTGAATGGACAAGAGCTGAGTAGTAATAGAATCATCAAATGGTCTGTGTTGGAAGGGGCCTAGAATGGTCACCTAGTCCAATGCCTTCTGCAGTAAACAGGGGCATGCGCAACCAGATCAGGTTGCCCAAAGCCCTGCCAAGCCTGGGCATTTTTCAGCATGGGTGGAATATATGAACCTGCTGTGCTGCTGCATGGCTGACAGGGAGGCTGTCAGGAAGGAGGGTGATGGGGAAACATTCTCACTGCAGGGCAGAGGTACATGACACACAGGCAGTGAAGGCCAGCAGTTCTCCTGTCCCTTATTCCTGTTTTCACGTGACAGTGCACTTCCCAACGTGTTTGTCTGTTGTACTGCCCTGTGGTTGTGTGCTCTGAGGTTTGCAGAGGTCCTGATCTTCTAGTTGGGGTTGTTGCTGAAGAGCCAGACTCACTCACCTAGATTTCCTCTGAGACACCAAGCAGCAGCTGGCTGGCTGGGTCAGTTACCCATGCCAATACTTGGCAAGGCTTAGTTTCCTATGACAGAGTTTAATGCTCTTTGAGTATTAGCCTTCTTAAGCTGCTTAGTGATGTGCTGAAGGCTTTGGCTCAAAAATAGTTGCAAAAGGGCAGGAGGGAGAATGACTCAGGTCAGAGCCATCATAGGACATCTTTGGAATGAGGAGGAGGTTCCAGCTGCACATGCACTGGTGTATACAAAAGCCTGGGTAATTCTGTCTCATGCAGCACATGTGCATGTGCCTGGTGGGCCCTGGGGGTACCATGAGAAGGAAGGCTGCTGCCTTGTGTTTTACACTGCTGTAGGGCAGTATCTGCTGACAGTGCCTCTTCTGAAATGCCTGTTTCTTGGCTCAGACATTCTGGTTTACTGGAAGGAACAGTAGTGGATTTTTTCCTCCTTTAGTATTTCATCTGGGCTTTTAAAGCATTTGTGTTTGTTCTTCAAGCTTTACCTCTTTGTCCTGCATGTTGAGAGACTTTCTCCAGAGTTTCTGTTTCATGAAGTCCAAGTGCCAGGTGCTGCACTTTGGCCACAACAACCCCATGCAGAGCTACAGGCTGGGGTCAGAGTGGCTGGAGAGCTCCCAAACAGAGAGGGACTTGGGGGTGCTGATCGACAGCTGCCTAAACATGAGCCAGCAGTGTGCCCAGGTGGCGAAGAAGGCCAATGGCATCCTGGCCTGCATTAGGAATAGTGTGGCCAGCAGGAGCAGGGAAGTCATTGTGCCCCTGTACTCTGCACTGGTTAGGCCACACCTTGAGTCCTGTGTCCAGTTCTGGGCCCCTCAGTTTAAGAAGGACATTGAGACACTTGAAGGTGTCCAGAGAAGGACAACAAGGCTGGTGAGAGGCCTTGAGCACAAGCCCTGTGAGGAGAGGCTGAGGGAGCTGGGGTTGTTTATCCTGGAGAAGAGGAGGCTGAGGGGAGACCTTATTGCTCTCTACAACTACCTGAAGGAGGTTGTAGCCAGGCAGAGGTTGGTCTCTTCTCCCAGGCAGCCAGTACCAGAACAAGAGGACACAGTCTCAGGCTGCACCAGGGCAGGTTTAGGTTGAATGTTAGGAAGAAGTTCTCTACAGAGAGAGTGATTGCCCATTGGAATGGGCTGCCCGGGGAGGTGGTGGAGTCACCTTCATTGGAGGTGTTCAGGAGGAGACTTGATGGGGTGCTTGGTGCCACGGTTTAGTTGTTTAGGTGGGTTGGATTGGTTGATGGGTTGGACACGATGATCCTGAAGGTCTCTTTCAACCTGGTGTATTGTATTGTATTGTAACCTGAGTGATACTGTGATACTGTGAAACTCAGCAGCAGTGTAGAGGTGAGGGCTGTCCTTTCTGAAAGGAAGATACAGAGCAGTGGTGGAGGCTGGAGCAGCACAGGGAAGCAATGCTCATCTAATTTCATCAGTAGCAGAAGCAGGTGAGTTCTAAGCATCCAAACAGCCTCTTGGGAGGAAGGGCCAGCTGCAAGCAGGACTTTCCCTGTGGCTCTGAGGGAAATATTAGAACATATGAAGGGATGTAGCAAAGCCAGAGCACTTCATGGTGCAGAGAGGTGGCATCCAAGTCAGAAGATGGTTGCAGCCCTGTGTTGCATGAGGGTCACAGTGTCTGTGGAACTGTCACAATCAGTGAAATACTGAGCCTGAAAGGGAACATGTGAAGGGTAGATGATGACTGCTCAGGCCTGGGTTTGACATGTCCTGTATCTGCCAAGCTGCTGAAGTGCTGTGCTTCTGCTTGCTCTGGTTATTTCTCAGTCAGTGCCTGGAAAGGGAGCAGATTTCCCATCCAGATATGCTGCTTAGAGGCAGATACAGAAGTGTGGCTGAAGGGGCTGTTTTGAATTGTGTTGCATAAGAAAGAGCAGCCAAGACAATGCTCTGAGAAAGAACAACTGAAGGGCTTTTCTGCCCTTTTCTGTCTGTTGCCATGCAGGCAGGTGGGGTGGCAGAATTATGCTGAGGAGAAGAGGTCCTGTTTGTGTTCAGACAAAATGTTTTGTGACTGATTTTTGTCAACTTCCAACTTCCTCTTTTATATCTTGCTATTCTGAAGTTAACTTACTGACATGTCTGCCACAGCAGAGCTCCTGCTATGGGCCAGCAGGCCACGGTCCTGTGCACTGTTCCAGCATAACAGACAATGTCCCCCATGTGCAGAACTTCTAAGCAGAAGACACAAGAGAGGCTCTCGGGACGTACGAAGCTTGCCAGCTTGCCAGAAGATACAGTGTGAAAGGTGAATATAATATTTGTATATCCCACAGTTCTTCAGCAGGACTAAAGTCATCCTATCAGCAGCAGAAGGTACCTGCACAAGGAGCAGGTTGGGTGAGTTGCCATTTTTCTATTATTGATCTAGAGATTTGAAATGGGAGATCCAGGATGAGCCACTTGCTTTACTGATCTCTGGAACCGTGTATGTTCACAGGGCTCCAGGACCAGCAGATGTCAGTTTTATTAAATTTAAGTTTGAATGTGTGTCCTTGGTTTAGAGACTGCTTCCGCGACTGTGAACAGCAAAAGCAAACAGTGCGCAGCAGCCTGCGCTGGCCACAAAGTTTGTTGCTTCATTACTGCTCTCTGTAGAGTGTTGGTGGTTCTGCTAATCCAACAAGAATTGTGTATCAAGGAGGGAATGCATCACCTCTCTGCCTTCCCAGGGCAGCCAGGAGCTGGCTGTAAATCTCACTGCTCTGAAGTGTTTGGCGTGCTTGAGAATGAAGGCTGTGCACTTGCCCCTGAAAAGACAGTCAGTGGAAGAGCATCTCCAGTTTGCATCAGTGTGCAGGTGGTGTTACCAAACAGGCCATGCAGAGATCCCAGACTAAAACAGATAATGTCTTTCAGTCACTAGATGCAGCAGCTTTCTCGTGATGAGAAAAAGGTTACAGGAGTTACTGAGTTATTCTCTACCATGAGAAGCTACTGCACTGTGACCACCAGCCATGGTTACAGTCAGGCTGAGGGCTGTTGTTAGTAGAACTGTGAGTACCCAGACAGAGGTCCTAAGCAGGCATGGAGGTGTCCAGGCCCCTGGCTGTGATGAGTACCAGCGCCTGGCACTTGCAATGGAGGGTTGCAGAGACAACACCTGTGTTAGATGTGAACAGGTGAACGATCTGCTCACCCTGGTGGCTGAACTCAAGGAAGAAGTTGTGAGACAAAGGACTATAAGGGAATATGGAGAGGAGATAGACTTTGGGAGTCAGGCTCTGGCATCCCTGGAGGAGGGTCAGCAGGTGTGGATGGCACAAGAAGCAGGGGATCCCATGCCTTCTTGTCACCTGGAAATAGGAAGAAACCTAAGAGATGGGGAGCAATGGAGGCAGGTCTCTCTCCAGTGAGGCAGAAGAGGCAGGTGAGTCCCCTCCCAATGCCCCTGGTCTTCCCAGTTGCCCACACACAGCAGGTATGGGGATCTTGAAACAGAAAGTCAGACAAACAGGGGTGGAGATGATTGTCCATGCACACAGCCACCCAGGAGTGGTCAGCCAGTGCCACGACTTAGAACTAGTGCAAAGAAGAAAAAAAGAAAGGTGGTGGTAGTAGGGGATTCCTTTCTCAGGGGAACTGAGGGCCTGATTTGCAGGCCAGACCCATCCCATAGGGAGGTCTGCTGCCTGCCTGGGGCACAGGTTAGGGACATTTCTAAGAGACTCCCCGATCTAGTGTGGCCATCAGACTGTTACCTGTTGCTGGTTATACGGACTGAGAGTGATGAGGCAATGCATAGGAGTACAAAGCACTTAAAGACTTTTGGTCTTTGGGGAGATTACTTGGGGGCTAGGAGCACAAGTGGTGTTCTCCTCAATCTCTCTAGTGACAGGAAGTAATATCGAAGGAAAGAGAAAAATACATGTGATTAATAAATGGCTTAGAGGCTGGTGCCACCAACAGAACTTTGGCTTTTTGACCAAGGGAAGTTTTCTTGGCATTGGGTTGGCTGGTGACAGATGGAGTTCATCTGTCCCATAAGGAAACAAGAATCCATGTACATGATTTGGGTGGGCTCACTGACAAGGCTTTAAACAAGTTTTAAAGGGGGATGGGGATGAAGCTGGCCTTGCCACCAAGAGCTCTGGGTGTAGTAGCCCAACGCTTGTGGAGCAGTGTGTTGGCATCTTAGGTAATCAGAAGGTCTACCCCACCTCAAGGTTGAAAACTATGTGCTCAACTCCCTTCCTGACATGTTTATACACCAATGCAGGTAGCATGGGCAATAAACAGGAGGAGCTGGAGGCCATTGTGCTACAGGGAAACTATGATATGGTAGCCATCACAAAAACCTGGCGGGATGACAACTGGGGTCATGCAATTGATGGGTATCAACTTTTCAGAAGGGATAGGCAAGGAAAAAGAGTTGATGGAGTGGCCTCTATGTTAGGGAAACATATGGAACCATGCAAATTAATGGAGGTGATGGTAAGTCCTTATGAGTCCTTATGGGTAAGAATCAGGAGTAAGGCCAGCAAGGGTGATATCATGGTGGGAATCTGTTACAGACCACCCAACCAGGATGAAGAGATGAAAATCTTTGTAAGCAGTTGAGAGAGGTTTCACAATTGCTTCCCCTTGTTCTTGTGGGTGAGATGATTGTGTTCTCTGTCCTTGGGGAAACAAGGAGGGGGGTTAGTAAAACTGCCACCTTGAACTTCCATAGGGCCAACTTTGGCCTGTTCAGGAGATTGATTGACAAAGTCCCTTGGGAGGCCACCCTGAAGGATATAGGAGTCCAGGAAGGTTGGGCATACTTCAAGAAGGAAGTCTTGAAGGCAGAGGAGCAGGCTATCCCTGTGTGCCAAAAAATGAGTCGGCAGGGAAGATGTCTGGCCTGGCTGCATAGGGACCTTTGGCTGGACCTCAAGAGCAAAAGGAGAGTCTGTGGCCTTTGGAAGAGGGGACAGGACTCTCATCAGGACTATAAAGATGTATTAAAGCTATGCAGGGAGAAAATTAGGAGAGAGAACACACAACTAGAGCTCAACCTAGCTACAGCCATTAGGGATAATAAAAAATGTTTCTATAAATTAATTAACAACAGAAGGAGGACTAAGGAAAATCTCCATCCATTGTGGGATGCAGCGGGAAACAGAGTGACTAAGGAGAAGGCTGAGGTGCCCAATGCCTACTTTGCCTTGGTCTTTAGCACTGGATCCAGCAGTTCCCTGGACACCCAGCCTCCTGGACTAGGTGTCAGGGAGGGGAATCAGAATGAGGTTATCACAGTAAATGAGGAAGTGGTCAGCGACCTGCTTAGACACACACAAGTGTATGGGGCTGGATGGGGTAGACCCAAGGGTACTGAGGGAGCTGGTAGATGAGTTTGCCAAGCCACTTTCCATTATTTACCTGAAATCCTGGCTAACTGGGGAGGTCCCAATGGACTGGAGGGTAGCAATGTAACACCCATCTACAAGAAAGGAAGAAAGCAGAATCCAAGGAACTGTCAGTCTGGCCTCAGTACCAGGGAAGGCCATGGAGCAGATCATCTCAAGTGCTATTACACACCATATAGAGAACAACCAGAGGATCAGACCCAGTCAGCATGGGTTTATGAAGGGCAGGTCCTGCCTGACCAACCTGACAGGATGACTCAGCTGTTGGATGAGGGAAAGGCTGTGGATATTGTCTTTACCTAGACTTCCAAAAAGCCTTTGACACTGTTTCCCACAGGCTTCTTGTGGACAAACTGGCTGCTTGTGGCTTAGATGAGCACACACTCTGCTGGATAAAGCCTTGGCTGGCTGGGCCGCAAGAGTGGTGGTCAGTGGTTTTAAATCCAGCTGGCGACCAGACACAAGTTGTGTTCCTCAGGGCTCAGTGTTGGGACCACTTCTGTTTAACATCTTTATTGATGACCTTGATGAAGACATAGAGTGTGTCATCAGTAAGTTTGCAGATGACACCAAGTGGGGCAGGAGAGTTGATCTGTGCCAGGGTAGGGAGGCTCTACAGAGGGACTTGGATAGGTTGGATCAAAGGGCCAGTGTTAATGGGATGAGCTTCAACAAGGCCAAATGCCAACTCCTGCACTTGGGTCACAACAACCCCAAGCAGTGCTACAGGCTTGGGGCAGTGTGGCTGGAGAGCTGTCTGGCAGAAAGGGACCTAAGGGTGCTAATCAACAGGCAACTGAATATGAGCCAGCAGTGTGCCCAGGTGACTAAGTGTGGTGGGTTGGAAGGCAGATCCTCCCTTGCCTCCCACCTGGGCAAAAAAAATGAGACTCAAACAAATGGATTGCAGAAGTGATGGAAAGTTTAAATGGAAAAGCAGTGAGTGTTTTACAGAAGCTACAAGCACAGTGACAAAGGAGATCCCAAAGCATACAGAGTCCCTCACAGCACACCCAGAAGCCTCCCAGCATTTCCCTTCTCCCTACTTGAGGGTACACCCAAAATCCTGGGCTCTTTCTTCCCCCCTCCACTGTTAGGCTAATCTCAGCTGGCCAGATCTGAGATTGCCCTTCCCCTTCTCCTCTTGGCATTAGGCCTAGCCAGGCCTAAGAGGCCTTGAGACAACTCCCCTTCCATTACCAGATAGGGAGCATCTCCCATGGGAGCAGCAAGGGAAGAAAGAGGAAGTGTGAGACCTTGCAGATGGATTTCTAGGGAGCAGGATGTTATGGGGATGAAATACACAGCTTCCTGTGTCCACCCTCTGGGCTGGACACCCAGGGCACCAGAAGTGTATCTTGTGTGGTAACAGCAGAAGGCACCCCAGCCTACACTGCATCACTAAGAAAGCCAAAGGCATCCTGGCTTGTATCAAAAATGCTGTGTCCAACAGGAGCAGGGAAGTGATTGTCCCCTTGTACTCAGCTCTGGTGAGGCCACACTTGGAGTATTGTGTCCAGTTTTGGGCACCTCAACACAGGAGAGATGTGGAGGTGCTGGAGCCAGTGCAGAGGAGGGCAACAAAGCTGATGAAGAGCCTGGAGAATAAGTCTTATGTAGAGCAGCTGAAGGAGCTGGGAATGGTTAGTTTGAAAAAGAGAAGGCTGAGGGTAGACCTCATAGCTCTCTACAACTACCTGAAAGGATGTTGTGGAGAGGCTGGTGCTGGTCTCACAGGTAATTAGTGATAGAACAAGAGGGAATGGCCTCAAGCTACGACTGGGTAGCTTTAGACTGGACATTAGGAAAAAAAAATTCATAGAAAGAGTGGTCAGGCATTGGAAT
The DNA here is from genome assembly GCA_015227895.2 of Colaptes auratus. Taxonomy (NCBI): domain Eukaryota; kingdom Metazoa; phylum Chordata; class Aves; order Piciformes; family Picidae; genus Colaptes; species Colaptes auratus. Next base: position 11,394,388 of record CM026897.1, on the reverse strand, counting down.
GTGCTGCCCAGGAGGTGGCTGAGTTGCCAGTCCTGGATGTGTTTAGAGGTCATTCAGACATGGTGCTTGGCAATATCATTTAGGGGTGAACTTTGTAGAGTAGGGTTATTGGTTGGACTTGGTGATCCTGAGGGTCCTTTCCAACCTGAATCTTTGTGTGATTCTGTGACTAACCCAAAAAAAGCCCAGCCATGGGAGACTAGATGGGCAGGAAGATTCAAAGCAAGCCTTAGAGGTGTTACCAACCTCTGTTAAAGCCTGTGGTCTTCCCAGGGTGCCAGCAGGTCTTGTTCAACATCTTTGTGGGTGACATGGACAGTGGCATTGAGTGCACCCTCAGCAAGTTTGCTGATGACACCAAGCTGTGTGGTGCAGCAGACACGCTGGAGGGAAGGGATGCCATCCAGAGGGACCTTGAGAGGCTGGAGAGGTGGGCACAGGCCAACCTCATGAGCTTCAACAAGACCAAGTGCAGGGTCCTGTATCTGGGTCGAGGCAATCCCAGGCACAAATACAGGCTGGGCAGTGACTGGCTGGGGAGCAGCCCAGAGGAGAGAGACTTGGGGGTGCTGGTGGAGGAGAAGCTCAACATGAGCTCTCAATGTGCACTTGCAGCCCAGAAAGCCAATCAGATCCTGGGCTGCATCAGGAGAAGTGTGGCCAGCAGGTCAAGGGAGGTGATTCTCCCCCTCTACTCAGCTCTGGTGACACCCCATCTGGAGTACTGTGTCCAGTTCTGGAGCCCCTATTACAAGAGGGATCTGGAGGTGCTGGAAGGTGTCCAGAGAAGGGCCACGAGGATGATCAGAGGGCTGGAGCACCTCTCCTATGAGGACAGACTGAAGGAGTTGGGGCTGTTCAGTCTGGAGAAGAGAAGGCTCCGAGGTGACCTCATTGTGGCCTTCCAGTATCTGAAGGGGGCCTACAAGAAGGCTGGGGAGGGACTTCTCAGACTATCAGGGAGTGATAGGACTAGGGGGAATGGGATGAAGCTGGAGGTGGGGAGATTCAGGCTGGATGTGACGAGGAAGTTCTTCACCGTGAGGGTGGTGAAGGCCTGGAATGGGTTGTCCAGGGAGGTGGTTGAGGCTCCGTCCCTTGCGGTGTTTAAGACCAGGCTGGACGAGGCTCTGTCCAGCCTGATCTAGGGTAGAGTGTCCCTGCCCATGGCAGGGGGGTTGGAACTAGATGATCCTTGTGGTCCCTTCCAACCCTAACTGAAACTATGAAACTATGAAAAGAGTTGTGAGTTGGTATTGGTAACTATGAACAGCAGATGGAATATTTCCTCTTATCTTTTATCATTCTGTTTTCCTATGACTTCTAAAACTTTCAGGTAAATGGAAGATTTGGAGGCTAACTTAATCCAGACACGGAAAGCATGCAGAATAGAGCAAATGGTGGCAAAATGGCTCCATCGCTCTCGGGACGGTGCCTCCAGGTAAACGTGGTCTTGGTGAAAGGGGTACCTGAAGATCAGTAACAGCACAACCTGGTTCCCACCAAGCAAGGGTGGTCACAGGTTGCAGATCTTGCTTATTGTTTCATTTGCTCTTGGGAAATATGCATGCAGTAATCCCCAGAAAAAAGCCCTGTATTTTTAAGCATCCCTCTTGGTTTCCAGGGACTGATGTGTCTGACTCCTCCTGGTTTTGTGAGTTATCTGCTCACATGCAGTACTGCTCAGTGCAGAATGTGTGTTTCTTGAAGATGAGGTGTGCTTCCCTTTGTGTCTTGCCACTGGCCCATTGGCAATATTAGGTTGCATTTATACGGGATCCTGGCCCACAGCTGCTTTGCTTTCCTAAAGTCTGTGAATCAAAATTAAGCTGTTCTGGACCCTGGCAGAGAGTCGTAAATTGTCTCACTGCCTTTCTGGGTAAAGGTGTTGCTGTGATTTGTGGAGGTCAGGGCTTGAAATGGGACATGCCTGGACTTTTCCTTGTGACCACTGAGCTGAGGTGGCTAAAAGTTGTGGTTGGTCACAAACAACTGGTGCCACTGGTGTGATGTCTTCATCTTTTTGTGGAACCTGGGGAATGACTGCTGGCGTGCACCACGCAGAGCCACCCATGGGTACCAGAGCAGTGCTGTTCTCTCTGTGTAGTGGTGCAGCCCACTGAAAGTGTGTGTGCAAATATATGTCTGTTAAAGTATCTCCTGATTGCATCGTAATTCATCACTGGCTTCTTGTCTCACAGGGGCAGAGTGTCTATGACAGACAGCACCAGTGATGGCAGTGGCCAGCCTGCCAGCCGTGTCAAACTTACTGTTACAGTGTACAAAGATTTGGTCCTTGGTCACTATGGCTTTGAGATTTGTCCGAGCCTTCCTCTTACAATTGCGTCTGTCGCGGCAGGTAAGCACCATCACGGGTGCAAGAGGCCTGAACTCTCAGGACACCTGCCAGGTATTTATGAGTTTGTCAGGTTCCTCTGGTTGGCATCTGATCTCTGAATACTGAGGGCAAAAGCCTGTGTGCCTGTGGCATGCAGAAGCTTGGACATCTTTGTGGTTCTGATGGCATGGAAGAAATCTAAGCCATTGGCAGCTTCACCACTAATCCTTTGCCTGCGCTTGGACACAGCTTACCTTCAGGGACACAAAAAGCCACTTCAAAGCAAAATTCTTTCTGATGTTCTATCTGAAGTGAAAAGGAAGAATTTGATCCAATCTTAGAATTCTTATTCTGCAGTGGGTCCAGTGATTTATCCCTGAAAATGTTCTCTAGGCTTACAGCCCTGTAACATGGGGAGAGTCACTGCTGTTTACAGGCAGCCCTGGTGAAATTCTGCCCAAGTCAGGTAGATCAACTCTTCCAGTTATAAAAGGGATGGATATAACTCTGCTTTTAAGGTGGCTCAGAGATTTTTAATCAAAACCAGAATCTGTTTTTTATTTACCCCCTCTCTGCCTGGGGAATGGCCATCCAACTGCCTGGGCCTGAAAGATATTTAGTATAAATAAAGGCACTGCAGTACAGCCTTTCTCCTTTCACAGTGCTTTTGAGTGAAATTTTCTCTTGATGTCTCTTCCCAGGTGAAATGTAGATAAATGAGTTGAGAGTCTTGGGGTCTAAAAGGTGGGGAAGGAGGTTTTCTTTTATGCTTTTCTTTATTCCAAGTCAGAAGAGGTCAATGTTTTATTGAAATTAAGGCACGAGGAAGCCTGTCCTTTTAAGTCCTGCCTATTACTGTGGGAGCCCATGACTAAAAGCCCTATGATTAATTACAAATTATAGTCTCAGTGTTTTGGCTTTCCTGTATGTTGCCTGATGCCAGGGTTGCCCTGAGAGCACCTGGCAGGTGCTGGGTGGGTGTGTGGCCAAACCTGTCTGGCAGAGGAGTTCAGCAGTGTGTCTTGGCCAGCAGACTGGCCTGGTGGTTCTGGGAACTGTGTGCACACTCATCCTTCCCAGACCATAGGTCCACCTGTTCCTTAGTCCCTTGGATTCTGCAGCTGCCACCTTCCTGGAAAGCTCAGAAACCATCTTTTTCCCTTGTTGTGGGTCCTGCTAGTGGACATCATGGTTAAGAAGACCTCTATGCTCTCCCAGTTTGCAGAGGGCAGTCCAGCCTGCACTGGGACTGTGGCAGCACCTTGTCCTGGATGCTGGTGTACTGGGAGTGCTGAGTCCTGGTCTACTTGACCAGCTGCTGGGATGTCACCCACAGGGTCAGGTCTGGGTGCAGACCCCACATGGAGGGAGTGCAGTGCTGTGGCAGCTGCCCATGGCAGCCTCTGCAGGCCCAGGGCTTGCAGGCAGCTAAAGGGCAGTCCCAGAGAGCCTGTGAGCCCTCCTGCTGTCACAGGGCAGGTGGTGTCTGAGGATCGTGGGTGGGCTGTGGCAAGAGAAAGATGTTCAAGAGTGATCTTCTGTGGGACAGGGACAGCTTGGGGGGTCAGAGGACAGCCCTGGGAGGCGGCATGGACACAGGCAGTGTTTGTGCCACCAGCTGGCATCAGGGCCCAAACATCCTTTGGCCCCTTTTTGTTTTGCTAGCCAGAGGCAGTTGCTGAGCCAAGTGGGTGCCAGGTGGGAGGAGGAGCTCCCAGCGAGTGTCCCTGCTGGGACACTGCTATGACTGATGGTGTGCTGATGGTCACCCACAGGGAGTACTGCTGAAGGGAAGCTGCAGCCTGGTGACCAGCTCCTCCTGATAAACTCCACAGCGGTGGATGATGTGTCTGTTGAACGAGCGGCTGACATCATCAGGTGTGGTGCTCATGGCCTGCTGTGGGGACAAGGTGGCAGAGGGGTGAGAGGAGAGGTGTGGGCACCAGACTGCAAAGATGCATGGCTCTGTGGGGACCTCGCTGCCCCTCAGGTCTTGTGCTGGGTGAATCCTGCTCCACAGGGACAAGACTGTCCTGCAGCTAAGTGGGGGCCTAGCAGGGGGGGCGCTGCTTTCCTTTGCTATGTCGGTGCTATGTCAATGTTGGCTGAGACTCTTGCAGGGGGTGTGGAGGGGCCAAAGGCCTTGATGATACCATCTGCTACGACACTGGGAAGGAGGGTGCAGGCAGCTGATGGCCTTGGCTGACTGCATGTCTCTGTTACAGGGAGGCCGGTGACGAGCTCCTCCTAACCGTCCTTCGCTGCACATTGGTAAATGATCTTTCTTCAGCACTGTTGGTAGCGCTGCCCCAGATGGGAGGCCAGGGATGGTGAAGTGGCTGGGCTGGCATGCACGACACAAGGGCCCAGTCAAAGCCACAAGGGAGCTGCGAGGGTCTTGTGCTTTCACAGGTGCCCTGTGTGGAGATTTTGGGGACAATCAGTGGTAACTCCTCACAGCTCCCTGGGTGCAGAGCCAGGGTGACTTGCAGAGCCTGCCTGACAGAAAGGCTCCCTCACTGGCTGGAGCCCAGGTGGGCTCTACAGGGGCCAGGAGACCACAACAGTTGGGATGTAGGTATGACTCCTCAGGAGGTTGTGGCCACCAAGAACAGCCTGGAGTGTTCCTCATGTGCTGGGGCTCTCTGGGCTGTGGGGATCCCCCTGAACAGTAAAAGTAAGTGCCAAGGCTGCAGGCCCCAACATCCATCCTCAGTGTTCCTTGGAAGCCCTTCAGGTTTTTCTTTGAGTGCTGGAAAAGTTGGTCCTCTTTAATGCAGACTGTCTGGTTAAGGGCTGGGACCTGAGTGTGTATCCTACTTTGAGAAAAGAAGCAAATTTTTAGTATGGTGCTGATTGCTCATTCCTGTAGCATAAAATTCCCCAGAAGGCACGTGTTTATCCACATGGATTTCAATGTGTGTGAAAGCTGAGCTGCAAAGCAAGGACAAAACTGGGTCTGTGTGCTTTTTGGCTTTTTGCAATGTATGAAAGTGGCCTGAGGGGAATTTTCCCCCTGCAACTCCAAAAAGCATTTTGGAAGGTTTTTTTAGTTTGCTTGAAGGCTTTTTATTTTTACTCATGAACAAGGATGATTTAGAAATGTCACTGGAGCTCTCAGACTTAAGGGTCGTGAGATTTCTTAGCTATTCAATGAGCATGTACATCAAAGGCAAAATTAAATATATTTTTCCAGTTCATAGTTTTCCAGGTGTTGGCATTCAAAAGATGTGCACAAAGCCAAAGTAACCAGAAAAGCTCTAGGCAAACCCACTGAACAGTGGTTTCCATCTCCTGTGAATCTGATCTCCTTTGCACAATGCAGTAGCTGTCAGTCTTGCCAGTGCTTGATCTGGCTCTGGAGATCAAGGATAAAATTAAGAGTTAGTTATGCAAGATCTGAATGCCTGCCAAAGGGAAGGAAATGCAATGGTTTTGCAGAGAAAAGGATTTGGAAAACCCTTCATGGCATCTGAAACACTTCACAGGCCTTCATGCATTGGTGAGAAGCAGGTGGGACACAAACCCATTTTTGTTTTTTCTTTGCAGGTCATTTTAAGGACACCTCCAAATACAGCCAAGGCTGATCTTGGGTTTGGGGATGGCTCTTGCCCCACTCTGAAGGCAGCTGTGCTTAGAGCTGAGAGGTAACACCTCCCATCATGGACACCAGACCCTCTGCTGGGGCAACTCTGGCTGCACTAGAAGGAATGTGGGAGGCCTTGGCCCTCCTGCGAGCAGCTGTGAGGCATGATAGACTAGACTAGACCAGACCAGGTTGGAAAAGACCATCGAGATCATTAAGTCCAACCTATCACCCAACACCATCTAATCAACTAAACTCATCCAGTCCTGGCAGGCACTGGTAGAGCAGTGCTGTCTGTGCACAGAGACTCTTGCCTGCATCCCTTCCTTCATCCTTGCCTTGGAGCAGGATGAGGCTGGGGCAGGATGGGAGGCACCTGTGCCTCTGGCAAGAGTGTAGGAACTGCTCTACCTTGAAGCTGTCTGGGACACTGAGGGTTACTGCCTCTGTTTCTCTTAGGGAATATTGTGCGTTACAAGGGCAGGACATCTGAGCACAGGGACTTGGAGGTCCCTAAGCTTATGTGGTGACTTTTGAGTTTGTTAGGCCCCTGTAACAGTGAAAGCTTGGTTATGTGACAGCCCTTTATGGCCAATTTTCTTACATACTTATGGTATGAAAATGTGCTTCAGAAGCCCTAGCTGAGCTGGGAGGTGCTAGATACATGGCTGTGTTCTTGTGGTGCACTGATGGTGGTTTCACCTGTCTCTGCCTGACACTCTACACCTGTGGGTCCATGATAATGTATAGCCCCACTGCAGGTCAGCTGTAGGTACATCAACAGTCATTCTGCAGGACCCTGGCGTCATTGCAGGAGTTGGGGAGATGCCTAAACACAGAAACTGGTTAAAGTGTCATGAAATTAAGAGTGTGTAGAGTTCACACATGTCCAGTTGCTGCTTTGGGTTCAGCAGGCAGCAACCACCCATACAGGTCAGAAAGGCCTGAAGCAAGCCCAGAAGCTGAGGGACTCTGACACCTCCAGTTGCTGTGAGTGCAGTGTGGTGTGAGCAGCTTCGGCACCGGCTGCCTTGCACCCCTGCCTGTGCTGCAGATCTCTGCCTCTCATCTGGAGGTGTGAGAGGCTGAGCTGCTGACCCAGACTACTGTTTTCTCAGGGTGGGCCCAAATCATCGTTTCTTACTGCAGAGAAGAGGGCCAGGCTGAAAACAAACCCCGTGAAAGTGCGTTTTGCAGAGGAAGTGCTGGTGAACGGACACACACAGGTCAGTGGCACGCAGCTGCAGCTGGGCACCCTGGGCGCTGCACACTGGGCTGCTCCCGGGAGAGATGCTGGGCTGGTTTCACATGGGCAGGACCTACAGAGGGGCTGCACCCTCACCCTGACAGTCTGCCCTGGATATGCATCCAGGCACCTGGTCCTAACTTGCTTCCTGTGCTCACTGGTGGACTGAGGGAAGAGCTAGCACCTTCAGGGAGTTTTGTCTTTGATTTGCTTACTTAACAAGTGGAGAATACCTGCATGTACCCCTTTTGTTATTTTACCATCAGGTAAACTTTAAACCAGCATCACCCAGCTGTGGCATGGAACAGACATCTCTCGAAGTGCTAATCTCCCCAGAGCAAACCTAGGCTGAAGCTTGGGCACAACAAATCTTAACCCTAAAGATGGGAGGTGAATCCTACTGTCATGCCAGGTTTATTTGCTTCTAAAGCAGCAGGGGTGTCAATCCCTGGCCTTCAGCCATGTTCAGGTAGCCTTATGTTCAGAGAATTCAGTGATGGTGACTTTGTTTTGCTGTTGAACATGATGTGTTCTCTAGGTGATGGGGTGACAGCTTGCTGTGTTTCATATCATTGCAAAGGGTTTCCACAGAGAATTCAGAGATGCTGACATGACAGACAGCTGAGCCAGTCTGTTCTTATGCAAATCAAGATCACTGGATGAGTCCTGCAGATCTTTCACAGGGTTTCTGGCACTGATGAACTGCGTAGGTATGGGTCTGCCTGCAGCAGAATAGGATAAGCAGTGAGGATGCTTGTAGCTTCCCTGAAGTATGAACAGCTCTTAGGTGTTTCCATGGTGACTTATCAAGCTCAATGTGGTTATGATGGACTGGAGTCAGTTGGGAGCTTTTAATTCTGAGTTTCTCTTTTTCTCTTTGGAATGAAAAATTTCAGTGCTCAAAATCCCTCACTCACTTCTCATAAGTGCAGTCCAAATCTTGCATCTGTGCATCTTGTAGTGATGGTGAACCAACCACCAGGCCCTTTTCTTCTTCACTTCTAGACTCTATCTTTGTTTCCTGTCTTTGGTGGTAGTAGGCTTTCCTGACCCACCTCAGGCAGAGCCTTCCCTGTAGCAGGCATTCCCTCTTCTCCCCCTGCACCAGGGCAGAGGTGCAGTCAGAGATGCCATGGATTTCACTAACCAGGTAGACAGGCACAGTATGCATGCTTTGGCACCTGTGCCAAACTCCAGGCATTCAGGGACTGCTTCTTCTCTGGCCTGGTCTACAGAGCAGGAGGGGATCAAGTGTGACTCTGGACACATCTTCCAGTGAATGTCTACAGGCTCTGGGGTCCTTTCCTTCCTGACAAGTATTTGCCAGATGTGCTGAAGCTGCTTCAGGGTTCAGCTCTGCTATTCAAAGTGCTGTTCACATGCCTCTCATCTTAAAAGGCAGGTCTGTCTGGGCTCCTGCCAGGGTGTTATGGCAGCTGGGTCACACCCTTCCTGTCACACAGAAACCAGTACTGAGCCCCTCATGTGGCTGGGAGATGTGACACGCAGGCTGCAGAGCTCATAAGGCAGGGAACAGGGAAGACAAGGATGTGCACTGGAAGTGGTATCAGGCAGAGACAACCTTGGGCAGAGAGGCCTTGGGCAAGGCTGGTGGTGGGGTACGGCCAGACCTTAAAAAGCCAGCAGTCTCTGCTTGTTCGTATAGCTGAAGGTTCACACTAGTGCCTGCTTGAGAGCTCCTATGGAGCTGTTTCTGCCAGACACTGAGCACCGGTGTTGCAGCACATGAAGGTCTCAGATCTGTGCCAGTCACTGACCCAATTGCAAGGTAGGTCTTGAGAGGTCCAAAGGTGGAACTTCTGGAGGGCACACTTGTACTCTGTGCTTGCTGCAAAGCCTCATCAATACTCTGCTGAGCTAAGCTAGTCATAGCTCTGCAAGTGTAGAGGAGTGACATAATCTGTGTAATTTGCATTAATTTAATGATAACATGAAGGTAAAAACATGTATTTGGGTGTTGGAGTCCCACTTGTGTTAGCTTCCCTTTTCACCAGCTGGATGTGAACCCTGTTTTGAGTAGTAAAGTATTAGCACAAAGGAAGAGTAGATGCATCTTTTGCACGTTTATGACTTCTTTCTGGAAAACGACTCTTCACCATAGACAGCAGCTACTCTGCTTGAGTGTTTTAAAACTGCTCTGCTTTCAGTGGACTAACAAAAAAAATGGGCATTAAGGTCCTGAAAAACTGCAAAGCCTCCTGTTTCAGTAAATGTGCTGCTCTTGTCATCTTAATGGAGCATTGCTGGGTGATCTTTGCGGCAGCTGGAAGGAGCCCAGAGGCTGCCTTCCGCAGCTGAAACCTGAAACTCCAGTTTGGGAACATAAATTGTTAATGAGCCTCGGTGCTATTCAGCCTCCATTTTCTGTTGCAAACTGATGATGTATTTCCATGTAATGGAGCAATATGCAACAGACAAGTCCCTGAGGACCCTTGGGTCAGCATCAGGCTGTGTATTATTAGAAGCTGTGGGGCTAGCTGCAACATGGAGTAAATCACCCTCGCGCCAGACAAAGCAGGAGGGGTACAGCTGCTTAAGCCACAGCAGAAGCTTTCAGAATTAATTCTCATCAGTCATTTGGAGTCTGCACAAAAGGAGAGAAATCTCATCTGGGTGTTCTGGCCAACTAATTGGATCTGACCAGGAGAGCTGTGGTACTTAATTTGTATATGAATTTCTGTATGGATTTCAAGTTCTGCTGAGTGCTGGCTGTACAAGGCCTTGTTCATTTGATAACTGACATCTGTGTGAGCTGCCAGAGTGAATGTGCAGCTGGTGCAAACCCCAGCATTGCTTTTCTGAAAGGGATGGCAGACACAGAGTCTGCCAAAGACGTGATGTACTCACGATGCTTAGCATAAAGGAGTTAGAGCTTGGTCTGAGGAGCAGCAGCAGTGTGCACTCTTGTTTTCTTAGTGATAGATGTAGGCTTGAACACCACAAAACAAGGGGTGAGGGGGCACATGGAGCAAGATTCAGAAGTGCTTGGTTTGATACTTCTAGGGTATATTCACTCTCTATCAAGAGGGACCAGGCTGTGAGATTTATAAGGTGTTGCACAGCAAATTAAATATAGGGGAAATTATCTTACAAATGCCATTCTTAACCTTGAGATTGTCATGGCAAGATCAGTTCTGTAAGACTGGAGAAGCATCCTGGTCCAAGAACACAGGAAAAATCTGCTTAATGGGAAGTCCAAGGCTGGAGAAGTAAACCTGCTCAGCACTGAACAAGAAGAAGGATGAAAACATGAAGGTGCAGATGAGCTCTGGTGGAAGGTGGAAGGCTGGAAGGTGTGGCTCTAAACAGCTGCAGAAAGGCAGAGGACAATTCCCAGACCATTCCCAGGGCACCCAGTGAAGATGCTGTGGGAGTCACTGCCTTGCGTCGTGCATTTGAGACCTGGTGACATCATGTCCTGTCTTGGAAACCCCAAAGTCACTAACGTTTGGGGAATGTGCAGTAAGTGCACTACACCATGTTTAGCTGAATCCTACAGCCTTCCCATTGGTATGCAAGCTCTGTTTGTGCTGGCACTGAGGGGTTTGGTAGCTCTTGAGCTGAAGTCATGGCTGCTGCCAATGAGAAAGTGTCAGTGTGGGGGCTACTGCTGCCTGGTTCCCAGTGTGGGAAGATGACTTTTTGGGCAAACAAAAAGTCATCTTTTCTGGTAACAAGCAGGGAAGATGGGTCTCAGCTTTCAATGTCTGCCAGATCCTCCTATGACAGGTGAGAAGTGGCCAGAGGGCTCATGCAGGACACGTGCAACTGCTGCCCTGGCTGCAGTTTGATGGCAAAGGCATTCACGAATGCTCCTTCCCTTGGTCCGTGCCAGAATCATACTCAGGAAATAAAGCTTGGTGCCACAGCAGAGGAGCGCAAAAGCAGAGAGATTTTCATTTATACCAGGATGTGCTGTGTCAGGCAGAACAGCCTGGAGGCTTAATGTCCAAGGATTAATGCTGTTGCTTTTGTTCTGCAGGGGAATTCTCTTCTTTGCATGCCCAATGTTCTCAAGGTATACTTGGAAAATGGACAGACAAAGGCTTTCAGGTTTGAGACGAGCACTACTGTGAAGGTAATGATGCTTGATTGTCTGTCTTTGTTTCCACTACCTGAATTCAGTCCAGTAGCAGCAGTGCAAGCAGTGGAACTTACAGCCTTCTGGTTGTGTTGGCCTGCTTGTGGGAACTGGATGGCTAGCTGATGCTGAGCATGCTGGATTGTTCATTCTCCTCTGGCAGAGGAGGCATTGCTTTGGTTCACCTGTTTTCTTCACAGGAAATAATTTTCACAGAACTGGCAGGAACTTGCCTATGAGACCACTACAGCTTTGTGAAGTGTGATTGAAGTTGGGCAAGAGGACAGGTTGGTGGGAGACTGGCAAATCATCACCTGTCTGCACAAATGTTGATTTCCTTGGAAATCACATGGCAGAATACAGAAGAGATTGCTTAATGCATCAATGATAATGTGCACCCCTGAGAGGGAGTACAAGTCTCATGGCTTGGGACCTGAAGAGTGGAGTCCAAGGTTGGAGATCATGTGTACCCAACAAGTGCAGTTGTGCCAGGTGTTACTTAAAATGCCTGTCTGTATTCCAGCCTTATTTCTGCACTAGTGAAAGCATTTTCTTGCCAAGACATAAAAACTGAGGGTTCTGAAAAGCAGAACCACCTCCCTAGGATCACTGTGCTTGGTGGTGTTAAGGACAAGTTACCATCATTCTGGAACAGGCTGCCCAGAGAGATTGTGAAGTCTCCCTCTCTGGAGACTTTCAAGCCCTGCCTGGATGCCCTGCCTGGATGCATTCCTGTGCAGCCTGGTACCTGCATTAGCAGGTCATTGTACTCAGTGACCTCCAGAGCTGCCTTCCAACCCCTGCAGTTCTGTGATTCTCAAAATACAAGGTGCTACTCCCCAGAGCCATTTATCATAGAACCACAAAATGCACTGGGTGGGAAGGGACCTCTAAAGGTCATCTTGTTCAAAGTGCATGCAGTAAGCAGGGATGTTCCCAGCCAGGTCAGATCAAACTGGAGCTGGAATATCTCCAGGGATGGGGCCTCCACCCTGGTCAACTTGTTCAAGTGTTCCACCCCCTTTATAAGTAAATAATCATTTTCTAATGTCCAACCTAAGTCTCCCATTCTATAGTTTCCAGCCACTACCCCTTGTCCTGTTACTGCAAGCCCTTGTAAGACTACCTCCGCTACCCCTCAGCTACTTTAAGGCTGCTATAAGTTCTCCATGGAACCTTCTCTTCTCCAGGCTGAACATCCCCAACTCTCCCAGCCTGTAGGAGAGGTTCTCCAGCCCTCTAATCATCTTCATGGCCTTCTCTGGACCCTCTCCAGCTGATCCATGTCCTTCATGTGTTAAGGGTGCCACAGCTGGACACGGGAGGTCTCCCCAGAGCAGAGGGGCAGGATCCCCTCTCTTCAGCTCTGGCCATGCTGCTTTGAATGCAGCCCAGGCTGCCCTTGGCCTTCTGTGCTGCCAGTGCCCATTGCTGGCTCCTGTCCAGCTTCTGCCCCCCAGTGCCCCAAATCCTTCTCTGCACGGCTGCTCTCAGTCTCCTCTCCCCCAGCCTGGATTGGTACCAAGGATTGTCCCAGCCCAGGCTCAGGACCTTGCACATGGCCTTATTGAACCTCATGAGGTTCTCCTGGGCCTACTTCTCCAATCTGACCAGGTCCTTCTGGATGACATCCTGTCCCTCGAGCATATTGATCACACCACTCAGGTTGGTGTCATCAGCAAACTTGCTGAGAGTGCCTCAGTCTCTGTATCATTGATGAAGATATTGAACAGCACTGGTGCCAGAATGGACCTCTGAGAGACACCACTTGTCACCCATCTCCATCAAGACATTGACCTCCACCCTCTGGATGTGACCATCCAGCCAATTCTTTATGCATATCTCTCCAGCTTAGAGAGAAGGATGTTGTGGGGGACTGTATCAGCCTTCAGGGAAGTCCAGTTTGATGACATCTGTTGGTCTTCTCTTGCCTGCTGATGCAGTCACTGCATTATAGAAATCCACTGCCTTGATCAGGCAGGACTTGCCCTTGCTGAAGCCATGCTTCCCAACCACCTCCCTGTCCTTCACGTGCCCCATCAGAGCTTTCAGAAGGATCTGTTGGATGATCTTCCCAAGCACAGAGGTGAGGTTGACAGGCCAGTGATTTCCAGGCTGAAAGAAAAATTGGGAAAAGCAAGGAGATTTCGTCTATAGAGCAGAAGAATTTCCTCAAAAAGGAGGAGTTTATTCTCTAAGCTTCACAAAGCTGTTGTAGTCCTCACGCAGGTAAGTCTCTGCAAGTCTTGTCACTTGCAGGGCATGAGGAAAGGGAAGACAAGTGGAAAAGAGAGATTTGAATGCCCACCTGCAAGGGTTGAGTTTCTGAAAGATGGATTAGCTCTTCAAGTTTGACCTGATTTGCTCACCTCTGATCTGGAAACAAATTTTTCTGTATTGGATTTATGTGCAGCTCTCTCCAGCCTCCTACAGAAACACTCAAATGGGCAAAGTGCTTCCTGAGTTAGGTGTTTTCAAAAGTTCCTCTGCTGTTTGAGAAATCCTTGCTTAAAACTGAGTTGTGACAAACACTTTACTTACCTCAGGAGGGTGAGTGAGTCAAAGAAGTTCTCTTTCAGTTTGTATTCAGCCAAGCCTTGTGTACTGCTTTCTGTTTGACAAAAATAAAGCTGGTTATTTCCATTACAGTGTCCTGATAGACTTCTCCATACCACTGAAACACCAGTTTCAGTCAGATTTGAGGAGGTTTTGCCATTATGCTCTCAGATTCTTTTTTACTGATAGGGACAAGTGTTTTTCACCAGTTCTTGGCAGTTTCTTCGAAAGCTGTTGTCAACTTCAAGAAATCTAGAATGGTTAACAGCAAATGTTTGGATCAAGGGTGACAGAAAGTGCTTGACCTCACCAGACTGAAAATAGTTTCATAGTTTCATAGTTTCAGTTAGGGTTGGAAGGGACCACAAGGATCATCTAGTTCCAACCCCCCTGCCATGGGCAGGGACACTCTACCCTAGATCAGGCTGGACAGAGCCTCGTCCAGCCTGGTCTTAAACACCGCAAGGGACGGGGCCTCAACCACCTCCCTGGACAACCCATTCCAGGCCTTCACCACCCTCACGGTGAAGAACTTCCTCCTCACATCTAGCCTGAATCTCCCCACCTCCAGCTTCATCCCATTCCCCCTAGTCCTATCACTCCCTGATAGTCTGAAAAGTCCCTCCCCAGCCTTCTTGTAGGCCCCCTTCAGATACTGGAAGGCCACAATGAGGTCACCTCGGAGCCTTCTCTTCTCCAGACTGAACAGCCCCAACTCCTTCAGTCTGTCCTCATAGGAGAGGTGCTCCAGCCCTCGGATCATCCTCGTGGCCCTTCTCTGGACACCTTCCAGCACCTCCAGATCCCTCTTGTAATAGGGGCTCCAGAACTGGACGCAGTACTCCAGGTGGGGTCTCACCAGAGCTGAGTAGAGGGGGAGAATCACCTCCCTTGACCTGCTGGCCACACTTCTCCTGATGCAGCCCAGGATCTGATTGGCTTTCTGGGCTGCAAGTGCACATTGAGAGCTCATGTTGAGCTTCTTGTCCACCAGCACCCCCAAGTCTCTCTCCTCTGGGCTGCTCCCCAGCCAGTCACTGCCCAGCCTGTATTTGTGCCTGGGATTGCCTCGACCCAGATGCAGGACCCTGCACTTGGTCTTGTTGAAGCTCATGAGGTTGGCCTGTGCCCACCTCTCCAGCCTGTCAAGGTCCCTCTGGATGGCATCCCTTCCCTCCAGCGTGTCTGCTGCACCACACAGCTTGGTGTCATCAGCAAACTTGCTGAGGGTGCACTCAATGCCACTGTCCATGTCACCCACAAAGATGTTGAACAAGACTGGTCCCAGGACTGATCCCTGAGGGACTCCGCTTGTCACTGGCCTCCACTGGGACATGGACCCATTGACAGCCACTCTTTGGGTGCGGCCATCAAGCCAGTTCCTTATCCATCTGGTGGTCCATCCATCAAACCCGTGTGTCACCAGCTTGGAGACCAGGATGTGGTGTGGGACTGTGTCAAAGGCTTTGCTCAGGTCCAGGTAAACGACATCAGTTGCTCGCCCCTCATCTATTAATGCTGTCACCTGTTGATAGAAGGCCACCAGGTTTGTCAGGCAGGATTTGCCCTTGGCAAAGCCATGCTGACTGCTCCCAATCACCTCTTCACTACTCTTCTGAGTCAGTAGTGCCTCCAGGAGGATCTGCTCCATGATCTTTCCGGGCACAGAGGTGAGACTGACCGGCCTGTAGTTCCCTGGTTCCTCCTTCTTACCCTTTTTGAAAATGGGAGCAATATTTGCCCTTTTCCAGTCTGTGGGGACTGCCCCAGTCTGCCATGACTTTTGGAATATAATAGAGAGGGGCTTAGCAACCTCATCTGCCAGTTCTCTCAGCACCCGTGGGTGTATCCCGTCGGGTCCCATGGACTTGAACACTTTCAGGTTCTTCAGGTGATCACCAACCTGAGCTTCACTTATGAAGGGCAGTTCTTCCTCCCCGTCCCTGGCATCATCTTCCATGACACCAGGAGTGTGGCTGGAGGCCCTTGCAGTGAAGACTGAGGTAAAGAAGTTATTGAGTACCTCAGCTTTTTCCACATCACTTGTGACCAATTCACCAGTTTCCTTTCTGAGGGGGCCCACACCTTCCCTACTCATCTTCTTGCCATTAATATACCTGTACAAGTTCTTAGTGCTCCCTTTAACCTCCCTGGCTAGATTCAATTCAAACTCTGCTTTGGCTTTCCTAACCAGGCCTCTTGCTGCTCGGGCAGCTTCCTTATATACCCCCTGTTCTATCTGTAAATGGCACAGCCAAGGCCTTCAGCATAAAGCAGCCCAGGAATTGCACGCCTGGGAAATATATTTGAGGCCTATTACACCTTGGCATCTTACTGCACTCTTCACACAGCAAGCAGCAGGTCCCTACCTTGTCCTCCCCCTTGCCCTATCTTTGTCTGTGCTTCCCCTGCTCAACTCCATTCCCTACCAGCTGGCTGGCATCAGTGCACAGGGGTGGGTCTGACCACAGTCCTCTGACTGCCTGGCTGGCACATTCTCTTATTGCTCCAGCTAGGGTAGCTCAGCAGCTAACTGCCATGCTTGTGCTTGGTGTCCCAAAGAGGCTGCTATCTCCCATACCTCCACTTCTGATGAACTTGCAGTCTTTCCTTTAACCTTGAGACCTGTGTGGTTTGTCTAGGTCAGTGTACTCAGAAGCTGTCAGTGAAGAGGGAAGGCAGAACATCATCAGGGCACTGGTTTCCTGTGATGCAGCACTAAGAGTTTCACTGTTGCAGCATCAGCATGTTCTTGGCTGCGGAGTTTTGTGTCTATGCCCTGCCCATTCACTGCTGCCCACATGGCTGCCAGCAGCCAGAATCACCTCCATTCACATGGTGAGCCTGCAGTGCTCAAGAGCTGTGTCTAAGTTCTGTCTGACAGTCTGTGTGCTTCCCTGCCTAGGACATTGTTCTCACTCTGAAGGAGAAGCTGTCCCTCTGCAGCATCGCACACTTTGCACTCACTCTGGAGGAGCAGTACAACGTGGCCAAGATCCACCTGCTGCATGAGGAGGAGCTCATCGAGCAGGTGAGGAGAGAACTCAAAACCATGGGGGGTGGGACCAGCACCAGCACTGGATTGTGGCCAGCAGGGGGCAGAGGGACCTCAGCTCTGCAGGTGTCAAAAGGAGTGAGCCTGACCCCACGTCCAGAGGTGGTGTTCTCTCTGCCTGTCCCACGTGCCTCTGCATTAACCAGAGCCCCTGGAGAAATGGTGCTCTTAGGAGTACCTCACTCCACTTAGAGAACCCACAGAGCAATACCTAGAGGCTGGTATTGCTGGGACCATGAAGAATGTGCTTTGTGCCACCAGTCAGGTCAGGCCTATCTGCAGATGACTGAGTAAGCCTTCAAACAGCTGTGTACCCTGGGTGGTCAGAGTTAACCAGCCAGGTGCCGCTTTGATCAATTTCTCAGTCAGGCAGTTGTGTCCTGTGAGCAAGAGGTTTGCTCTGTCAGTATTCTGTTCTCTTGGTACCCCTGGGGTAACCTTATCTGTGAGATATGCCCACTTGGGGATCTCATCTCTCTGCTGGGGTCTGTCTTGGCTGGTGATCCACTGTGACACAGAGAGGTCCAAATACTGAGCATCATTGGAATGTGCTGCCTGGGGAGGTGGTGGAGTCACCATCATTGGAGGTGTTTAGGAGGGGACTTAATAGGGTGCTTGGTTGCATGGTTTAGTTGATTAGATGGTGTTGGATGATAGGTTGGACACGATGATCTTGAAGGTCTCTTCCAACCTCTTCTATGCTATGCTATTCTATGCTATGCTATTCTTGCCTCAGAATTTCTGCTGCTTTTTTTTTTTCAGTTAGTGACCCTGTAAGAGATCTGCCCAGAATAAAATATGAGAACACAGAACCTAGGGATCTTCACATTTTATCGACATTAGGATGATGATCCAAGTGTCTGCTTAGGGCTACTCTATTTCATGGCCAAACATAAAGCAGAGAAGCTTGCCCCTTCATCTGTCCTGATCATGCTGCAAGTATGTGAGATCAAAGGATATTTCATGAAATTTTGCTGTCAAAGGAATTCCAAGCTACTGCAGGGGGAAGAGAAATTAGAAGTAGAGCCAGAAATAAAATCTCAAGCACCCACAATGTCTCCTTGTACTCGTGAAGGACAGTGGCTAGGCTGCAGCCATTGGCTTGCCAGTAACTTTAAGTGATTTCTCTGCATTCCAATAAGCCACAGGCTTACTCTGCATCTATGGAGGGAGGGGCCGCAGCAGTAGCTGTTGCATGATGCTGTTCTCCATTGCAGGTTGTCCAGAAAAGAGAAGCTCATGACTGTCGATGCCTCTTCAGAGTTTGCTTTGTCCCAAAGGATCCCTTAGACCTCCTTCAGGAAGACCCAGTTGCCTTTGACTATCTCTACCTGCAGGTGAAACTGAATCATTCCATGGTTCAGAAATTCCAGATCTCATTTCTGCTTTAAACCAAAGCTTTAGGCCAGCTCAGTTACATGAATGTGAAATGCAGAGCACTTAAGAGCAGATCACTTGGGTTCAATTTGCCTTAAATTCTTATATCAACTTGACTCTTTAAGAGAATGAGATTGAAATGAGTGACTCCCTGTGTTTGATGTGTGGTTGTCATGTCAGAGGCCTTATCCTGAGTTCTTGAGCTCCCATCACCACGCTGACTCAGCGCTGTTTATTGCAGAGCTGCAGCGATGTGCTTCAGGAGCGATTTGCTGTGGAAATGAAGTGCAGCGTGGCATTACGTCTGGCTGCTCTGCACATACAGGAGAGGATCTGTGCTTGTGCTCAGCCTCAGAAAGTGTCCTTGAAATACATTGAGTAAGTTCCTGCATTTCTGCCTTGCTGTGACTAACGCTGTAAAACAAAGGAGCCAGCTGGAAGTGGTAACAGCTCTGTGCTTGCCTCTGAACCAAAGAGACTGAACTTCAGGGCAAGGTGGCTTCAAGACTTTCCCTGGTTTCGATCTGATGAGCTGCTTGAATCATATGGACAGTATAAGACTTGGGCATGTCCCTAAACAGAGGGAGGTTCTGATCTATAGTTAAAGCAGGGACATAAAAATTTAGGTGAGACTAATGATATTCTGGAGGGTAGGAAGGCTCTTCAGAGGGATCTGGGTTGATTGGCTGAGGCAAATCGTGTGGGCTTCAGCAAAGCCAAGTGCCAAGTCCTGCACTTAGGCCACAACAACCCCTGTCAGTGCTACAGGCTTGGGCGGGAGTGGCTGGAAAGCTGCTCAGCAGAGAGGGACCCAGGGGTGCTGCTTCACATCCAACTGAACATGATAGCAGTGTGCCCAGGTGGCCAAGAAGGCCACCAGCATCCTGGCCTGGATCAGCAATGGTGTGGCAGCAGGAGCAGGGCAGTGATTGTGCCTCTGTACCAGGCAGAAGTGAGGCCACACCTGGAATCCTGGTTTCAGTTTTGGGTCTTTCACTCCAAGACAGACATTGAGGTGCTGGAGCAGGTCCAGAGAAGGACAAGGAAGATGGGGTCTGGAGAATAGGGCTGATGAGGAACAACTGAGGGGCCTGGGGTTGTTCATACTGAAGAAGAGGAGGCTGAGGGGAGATCTCATTGCTCTCTACAGCTCCCTGAGAGGAGGCTGCAGCCAGGTGGGGATTGTACTCTGTGCCAGTTTGAATTCTTTCACAAGTCACAACTGATAAGAGGAAATGGGATCAGGTTTCACCAAGAGAGGTTCAGGCTGGCCATAATGAAAAACTTCTATGCCAAAAGAGTTATCAAAGACTGGAACAGGCTTCCCAGGGAATTGGTTGAGTCACCATCCCTGGATGTATTTAAAAGCCTAGTCACAGATGCACCTAGAAGTAAATTGGAGTGAGGTAGTCATGTTGTGTGAGCTGTCTGGAGGTGTTACAGCACCCTGGGGCTTGGTGTGGTGCCTCTGGCCTATTCTGCACATTCCTGGGTTCCTGTGGGACATCATGGTTGGACTCAATGATCTTAGAAGTCTTTTCCATCTGAAATGATTCTGTGACTCCATGTTGCACAGCTGGGACCCCCTTTGCTCCCTCTCATCTTTCTGACAGGAGGGACTGGGGAATTGAAAACTTCATCTCACCAACTTTGCTTCGAAACATGAGAGGCAAGGACATAAAGAAAGCCATCAGCTACCACATGAAGCGGAACCAGGTGCTGCTGGACCCTCGGCAGAAGGTAGTGCACGTCCTGTGGCTTCCAGGTGCCTCCTAGGGTGGCAGCAGCATCTGTAAGGGTCAAAGAGGGAATTTCTTTCCTTTGTAGGTCTCCTCTCTTGGAGCTTTTCCTGTATCTTTTTCTCCTCTACTGTCCATGCACCCCAATTTCCCTGCTTTTTCCCTGTTCAGTTAAGAGTTTGCTTGAGGGGTTGCCAGATGGCAAACGTGGTTATGTGGGATGGTCCTCTACTATTGCCTGTCCAGACCAAGCTACATGTGTTGGTCAGATGCTAAGTCCTGTAAGGAAGGAACATCTTCTAGCCTGGCAAACCTTCATCTGCTAACCGGCGTGTCTTGAAATCACAGCACATGCTGATGGCAGTCCAGGTGCGCCTCAGCTACCTGCAAATACTGGGAGACCTGAAGATGTATAATGGGAGGATCTTCAATGCCACCTTGATGGTAGGAGTGCTATTTTGTTTTGTCATGCGGTTTTGGCTTACTGTGTTACTGCCTGACTTGGTGCATCTCTTGTGGCAGTGTACTTTGACAGTAACTAAAAGGCAGGACACAGAGGCGGTTTTAACCCTCTTTCTTCACCAGTGGGTGAGATCATGTCTTAACCAAAGCAAGCTCTGTCTAAAGCAAGGCTGTTCAAATACTTTGCTGAATTGATTTTTGATGTGAGACTAGCCACAGTGAGTCTTCCCTTTCTCTGTGTTGATGCTTGTAGAAAATGTAACAGTAGCTCTGAAGATGGCGTTTCAGCCAGCTCCAGTCACAACAGTTTTTCCTGTCCTGAACTATCACAACAAAAGCTGGTACAGAACTCTGCTAGGGTCACTCAGCACAGTTTCACTGGAGTGACCGGTACAGCACCCTTCACAATAATGATGTGTGTTTTGTCTATATAAACGTTGTGACTCCAGCTCTCCACATGAGTTCTGTCTGTTTGTTGCACATAAAAGCTCCATTTCAAAAGCTCCTCCTGGCCACACATCAGCCTTGCAACACAGGAGAGCACTGCTCTTTCCACAAGAAGGTTCTCAGATGTTTTTTTCCTATCCCAGCTTGGATCTGCATTGAACTGTGGACCACAAGCTGTTCTGTACAGAGAACTGAGCAGTGTAGCTAGGTCTGTACCAGAGGAGGACCTTACTGATGGGTTGCAGTAATGTAATTCCCATTTGTGTGGAAATTGAAAATATTTCTGCCAAACTATATAGGCATTAATTCCTATTTTTAAGTGATCCTAACAG
Source organism: Colaptes auratus (assembly GCA_015227895.2). Lineage (NCBI taxonomy): Eukaryota > Metazoa > Chordata > Aves > Piciformes > Picidae > Colaptes > Colaptes auratus. The sequence continues at coordinate 11,373,148 of CM026897.1, read as the reverse complement.
AAAATATTGACATATCTTCCAAAACCAAAAGTACCTTCCTGAATTTTTTGCCAGCTCCAGCAGGTATCTCTAGGTCCATCTGGCACAGCTTGCCAGGTGACACTGCTGACAAGCAGCCTGCTGCTGACCACAGCTTCGAATCTGCTAGATACCTGTTGCACCTCTGGGGCCACCTGCCTTGGGGGGCAAGGGCAACTGGCAGTCCCCAAGCCATACAAGAGAATGGCCAGGAGCAGGTGACCTTAAAGCCTGTAAGTGGCAAGGGGCTCCCTTTGCAGCTGGTGCAGCACAGTTGTCAGGAGAGTCCCTTGTTGAAAGACACCATAAAAGATTGGGTGGCTGAGGAGTCTCTGCCCTGCACTGGTGAACAGGCTTCTGCTCAGATTTTGGCTACAGTTTTCACCTCTCCCCCTGCAGCTACAGGACAGAGAATCGTACGTTGCCTTGCTGGTGGGTGCCAAGTATGGGGTGAGCCAGATTGTCAACAACAAGCTCAACATTGTGAGGAGTCTGGCTGAGTTTGCAAATATCAGCAGGCTGGAGCTCACTGAAGAGTCTGAGAAAGTGAGCATGGTGAAAGTCTACCTGCAGGACCTGAAGGTGAGCTGTGCTGTCCTGATGACCAGCATGTAGCTGTATCAGAGACAGAGATTGTGGGGGGGCTCATTCACACCATCTATACTTTTCACAGTCTGACCCTTAGCTGATGATGCAATCAGTACAGAAGGTTTAGATCAGACTGAGTAAGGAAAGCTTGTAGAAAGAATACAAAATGATTGAAGAAAAGTGGTTTGTTTTTTTTTTTCCCTGCTGTCCTCCCATCGGTGAGACATGACACAGAAAAAGAGAGAAAAGTAGTTTCTGTTCTTCATCTTTTCTTCTTGAAAACTGGAGCACTCTGCAGTGATGGTGGTATAGGAGATGGGAAATGTCTTTTCAGTGTGGAGCAAACAATATTTGCTGTTTTCACTCCCACTCTCCCCTCCCCCTGGCCGCGGATAAGGTGCTGACCCCTGCTGCTGGAATCAAGCAGTGCAAAAGATCTTGTCTGCCTCATCACTGGCTATTACAGACTCTTTGTGGATGCAAATGTCCCCATATTTACCTGGGCAGAGAAGAGACAGCAACTGCACCGTGTGTCAGCTGAAGAAGGTTTGAAAAAAAGACATTTTGTTCTTTGCCAGAAGTTGGGAAGGAAGTGGTTGGATCTTTCACCATGAAGGTTTGTTATTCCCTTCTGGGAATAGCATCATGCTAAAGCAGTAGGCCAGGGGTGTGCAGTGGCACTGGAGATTGCTGTCTGCTTGCCTAGGTGAGACAGCACCAGGTTTCTGTGTACCCCAGAGGTGTGGGGCTAAGCAGAGCAGCAGTAACTGCCAGACAAGGCCAGGTGCCTGCCATGTCAGTGCCAAACTGCCCCTGAACGTTCCTGCTTTTTTACCCACCTCCTGAACAGCCTCCCTCTGCTGGCATCCCTCAGCCAGGAGGGAGAATACCTGTTTAATAGGCATCCTGTCCCTTCTCAGGAGAACTCCAGTCTCACAGGGGGTGCTGGCTGAGGCTTTACTGCTGCTGCTCTGCATCTCCATCTGCAGCAGAACCAGGCAAAGCAAGCAGGAGGTACCAGGCCTCCACTGATGGGTTGTGGTCCTGCTAGTCAGGCTGCATAGTCTTGTTCCCTGATGAACAAGGGAGGGCATAGCTCTCTGGGCTTTGAATCTCTGCTGTGCAGACAAGTTCATAACCCTTTTATGGCTGTTCTCCCTTGCCACAACCAAGGACAGGCTGATAGATGTCTTTAAATCTCAGGGTATGAATCTCGAACCGGCAGTGACTCTGAAGACTCCTGGGAGCTTGATTCATCCTCGGAGCACGGCTTGGACATTGCTACAGCATACTGCAGCGTCCATCCAGTGTGCCATGAGGAGGAGCTGGGAGAGCTCCATAGCCTGCAGGAGGACAGCACAACACCCCAAGCTGGAGGAAGTGACCAGTGTGATGGGGGAGACAACACAGCAGACAGCACATCTGAGGCTTCCGACTCAGCAAACACAGAGAGCCGGGGATTTAAGACAAGTGGCTCCAGTGACTCTATGGATGCACTAGAGGAAGATGAGTTGGAAGCTTACTTCTCCTCCAGACCAGAGATCTTCCACTTCTGCACACCAACAGTGCAGGAGATGAGCAGCTCAGACAAGACCTTCTCCCCCATTCATTCTGCAGGAAGCTCCAGCAAGGCAGAATCCAGAGACTACTTCTGTTTCTTGCAGGTACCACATGTGGAGGAGCCTGGGTGTGAAGACAGCCCCTCTGAGCAGAGAGGGGAGGACACTGGTGTGTCTGTGCTGGAGACTGAACTGCCTGAGAGAAACACCATGGGCTACTACAGCCTGTGCTACAGCATATCCCCTGCGGGTAGTGTGGAGAGGAGCTGCACTAGTCACAGCCCTCAAAGAAGCCCTTGGAAAGATGCGTCTGCCCAGGAAGAGGCACCATGTGGAGCAGAGCCAGCAGAGGCCAGTGATCTCATACAGGAGCCACCTCCAGGCTTTGGTGACACCAGCTCTGAGGAGGAGTTCTATGATGCTGCAGACAGGCTCAGCCCCCCAGATGCCCTGGCAGGTAAACCCACATACCACAGGTCACCTTCCTCACACCCCCCCCAGCTGAGGTGTTGCTTCTTTTTCCTCTCAGTCTTCCTGAAGGGATTATCTTTCAGCTCTTTATAGTTTTCCCAAGACTTTTGAAGGACCTTTGAACACCTATTCTTTGTAAGCCAATTTTCAGCAGAAACACAGTGGATATACGCACAGGTGTCAGAACTGCAGTTTGCAGGGAGGTTTGTCATCACTTCCAAGCATTGTATCCCAGAAAAAAAAATATATACTTGGCTTTTAAGTTTGGCATTATGGGAAGTTCCCATGTTCCTGGAGGAATTTGGGAATAGTGATTCATGGCTCTGCCTGATCCTGAAGCCAGTATGCTGCAGGAGTTAAGTTCTCTGAATCCTTCTGTGCAGGCTGATTCTTCAGTGAGAAAATCGTGACAAGTCCCAGAAACAGAACTGGGGAAAGATGCCTGTCCTGGAACTGACAGGGGGCTGCATGTCAAATATTCCCACTGCCATGCAGTACCTCCTCTCTGCTGTCTTCCTTGAAGCTGAGGAGAGCTAAAAGCCCTCAAACGTTATTGTTCCATGCATCCATAAGGTGCCAAAGGGGCCAAAGAGTCCTGTGGCTGAGCAGCTCCCTGGTGGGTTTATTTTCTCAGAGAGGAGAGGATTCTTGTTTCTGAGGCAGTCAGCTCTCTTAACAGTAACTGAACTTCTTAAGAATTTGTTTTGCATGTGTCTCGGTCCAGAGAGGGAGAGACTCCGTTCTCTTGAATATGCCCGTGTTATGAAATGAGAGGCACAGACGAGGCCAAAATATCAACAGCCAGGTTGTTTATTACATAAAGTGGATGGATCAGAAGGGGAGAGAGAGAAAATAGAGAGGGAGAGAGAGAAAGAGAGAAGAGGAAAGGAATTATATTACCACACCCCTCACCCCCAAGACAGTTTGAGTCTGTGGAGGAAAGGTGCTGCAGCTTTGGATGTAGAAGAAGGGTGCTGCAGCTTTGGCTGCGTTGTCCTCTGAGCAGCCTCTTCAGCTCCATGAGTTGCAACAGGCAGAACTTAGGATATGGAGAGAGGGTTCCTCTTGGTCTGCTTCTTCCAAGCTACATGGTGATGTCTCTGTCCTGGTATTCTATTTTTCCTTCTCGGCAGCACTGTCCAGGCCTTTTCCTCCTGTGTTTTTCTTCTCCTGAGCCAGTAGTTGCTCAAGTCCTTTTATACACTTTTTTAGTCCTTAGGTATGTGTCCCCCAGGAAATTGTCCTTAGGTAAGTGTCCAGGTATTGCTCCCCAGGAAATCTTCCTGTGTATTCCTTTGTGTTTGCACAGGGGTCTGGAGGAAGGGGCTGGGGGCCCTCCGCCTTCTCCTTCTCCATTGACCTGCCCCCACTCTCAATACACATCAGGGGCCAGGTGGTGAATCCATTGTCTCACCATCCTCCCTTTCCGGGGTACCTGATGGGTGGAGATGGTCTTGTCTTATGCATATTCCCGAAGGTATCCATGTGGCCTTGGTCCATTGTTGTCAGGGCAGCTGTAGTCCAGTGAGCAATCTTTATCCTTGCACCTTCCAGTGGCTCTGCCCAATACACATCAGCTATTGTCTGGGCAAGCAGCAAAGGTGATTTTATCTTTGTTGAGTCAGAAGAGACAAGATTTTAGACTCTCACAGCAATCATGCATAGTAACAACACAGTGATCAAGCACACATCAGTAATCTCTTTAATTTTTATAGTTTAAATACCCAGGCTGGGAATTTCTGATCATGTTTCTATTTGCTGTTAATGAATCTCCAGCTGCAGGCAGTGCTCTCTGTAGCTGCTGCTATTATCACCACATTTAAGGTGAGAATTACAACTGTACCTGTAGTCAGATCAAGTGACTGCACCAAGCTACAGGTCCTGGACTGCAGTCTTGGTAGCCACAGGCTCAGACCCTGCTTTTCATGACACAGTTGATGATAACATGGTAGAGTTTCCATGCAGGACCTGTGTTGAGAGCTTTTTGGCCCACTGCAGGGATGCAGATATTCTGCTGCCCAGGACTATTTCCTGACTCATGGTTTGTTTTTTCTTGCTAGCAGGCTTCAATGTGACATCCTGGCAGGGTAGAGATAACTGCTCATGCATCCCAAAGAAACCAAGGTGCTACAGCTCAGAAGAAAATGTGATGGCAAAGCAGACTGCAAGGGAAAAGGAGCTGGCATATGCCAAGAGCCTGAGGAAGAGGAGATCTTTCCTGCAGACTCACTACACCTCGCAGGTCACTTTCCCCTTGGCTTTGCCAGGCTCTCTGCAGAGCTGTTGCTCTTGGCCACCAACTGTCCCACTCCTTGCTCAGCCACCGGCTTCTCCCGCCTCAGAGATCACCAAGAAGGTTGCAGACCTGGGATGTCCTGCTGCCACCTGGGCCCAAAGAGACAGTGCTAGCACAAATGCCTCCCCTGACCCAGTGGAAATGGAGCCTGACACCATGGAAACAAAGTCAGTGACTGACTTGGTGATCTCTTCCCTTTCAGCTGTTCAGCTGCAGGGTGGCCAGTGCACAGAGCAGAGTGCAGGGGTGGCTACAGATGTGGGCAGTGGCCTCCAGCCTGCACATGCTGTACATTCACCTTTCCTGTCTGTGGAGGAAACTGTGCTCCTTCCTGAAGGACACAGAACTGCCCAGGAAAGCTCCTCTGTGAAGACAAATGCAGTGAGCGAGGAGAGCTGCAAGGCCACTGGCGGCTCAATGGCCCAAGTGGCACTGGAGGAAATGGGTGAGGTGATGACAGCCCTAATGGCTGGTGGTGCACCTCCGTTGCTGGGCCAAGAGGTGACCTGCCCTGCTAATGGACACACACTGCCACCCTCAGCTCATGGCCCCAGCATGGCCGCTCTCCATGAGGTGGACCAGGACAAGACGACTGCTGGGAGGCAAGCAGTGTCCAAGGGGCTTGTGCCAACTCCATGTGAAGAGAGAAAAGCCCATGGCAACATCTGTGCTGGACACAGTAGTGACAGTCCCTTGTCAAAAAGCAGACAAGTGGTGAAGAAGGAGGCCTTCTGGAAGGTGCACAATAAACACCATGTGGGCTTTCCAGAGGCAAGCCAGCTCATGGCAGATTGCAGCAGCACTTCAGGGGTTCTAACTCGCCTGTCCTGGCTCTCATTTGGGGTGAGGACAGACCTTACATCACCCAGCCCATCTCAGGAAAGGGTAGATAACCCACAAGAGCTTTTGGCCTCTCAGAAGACCAGTGGTTGTCTGGGGGCAGATGCTGTCAGAAGGGAGATGCCATCATCTCCAGCTGGACCACCCTCTGAGAAAGCGGTGGTAAGCAGGGAGGGGATGGATGGAGAGCCCGAAAAAGGTACAGGAAATGTGGCTCACAAACAGCTGTGGCCTGTTCAGACTCCTCTTCATGAAGAACAGCCTACTGAGGTGGAGAAAGACTCTCTTCTGACTCCATCTTCTCCTGGGTTTTCCTCAGGCACAATTCCCCTGGGCTCACTGGGGAAAAGAGCAGGAGACCATGGGGCTTCAAAACACTCCTTCCTCTGCTTCAACCACAAGGTGAATGAGCAGACACCTCCTGACCCCGTCATGGTCAGCACAGAGAGGAAGACATCACCGCAGCTTGGGATAGACAAGTGCAACTGTCACCTGTCCTACATCAGCTGCTTCCACAGGCCTGATGACAAGGGGGAACATGAGATCACTGTCCCCATGTGTAGCACATTTCTGGGGCCCCTCACCACCCCACCACCCAGCAGCTGTAGTCTTCCTGGGATCCCTGTGAGCTGTTACCCCATCTCCATTGCTAGGGGTGTGGCAGGGCAGGATCCTCACATCCAAGCCCTCAGCCAGCTGAAGGACCAAGCACAGATGAGCCCTGCAGATTTCTCCTGCATCCTAGCTTACACCACAGAGCTCCAGGAGGTTGTGGAGAAGCTCTCTGGGAACCAAAGAACCCACCTGCAAGATCAATGTGCAGAGCAGGGTGCTGAGAGCAAGGGTGCCCTTGGCTTAGCCTCCCGGGACCTGCTGTCCAGCTGCCAGGAGCTCCTGAAAACAGAGCAGCCCCTCAAAAAGCTACAGGAGGTGCTGAGGGTGACATTTGACCACCTGCTTCAACTGGCAGTGGCCTGCTTCCAGGTGACATATTGCCAGCTGTGCAGGCAAAGGCAGCCAGAGCTTGGGGCTGCACTGGTGGATGTGGTGGGCACCTACCACCAGCTTGTGCAGGCTGTTCACCAGCAGCTTCACAGGCAAAGCTGCCCGGATCTGGGTGCCAAGCTCCTTGCTCGCCAACACACAGCCCTCACTGCTGCCATGTTTTGTCTCCTGCAGCAGTTCAGGGCACAACCACTGTTGTGATGGGGCTGTTAGGTGGCACACAAGTGCAGAGTGGGGAAGAGCCCAGCCATGTTCCCTCAGTCCAATCTTGGGCTCTCCCCTGTGGGCTGTTTCACCCCACAGGACATGCCTATGCTTAGTGCCACCAAGAGCTGCCTGTCCTGCCTGGGGTGGGGCAGTCATGGGGATATGCTTGCTGCTCTCCACCCTAGCTTTATGCAATTCCATGATCTCTTTTATATGCAAACTTCAGTGGCTTAAGTATCGTGCCTGGGGCTTGTCCCTCATCTCCCAAAGACCTTGAAGGCTGCCACTCTCCAGGTGTTGTTCCAGCCACCCTCTATCACCTGTGGAGAAAGACAGGAGCTTTCTGGCTTGCCCCTCCTCCTGCTCTTTACAGGCAGACTCTGAAGTAGAGTGATATCAAATCTTTCCCCCCACCCCAAATGGATCAACTTAGGCTGCTTTGTCTGCCACCTTCCATGGTGAGGATGTGCCAGGACTTGGAAACCTCGCTGGGAACTAAGCCATACTGCATTTAACTGCTTTTCCCTGAAGGATGGCAGAGGGCTGTGCCAAGTGAGGGAGGCAGCACCACAGCCTGCTCCTCTGACACAGTTTCTGCATCAGGCAGCTCTATTTGTCTGCTAATACTTGAAAAAGTCTCCAGTTACCCCCAGCCATAGATCCATGTCTTCCAGAAGGAAACAGCAAGCCCTGAGGTGCAGATTTCACCTCTCATCTATGGAATGACCCCCTAGCTGGCTGCCCACGGAGAGGGTGAGTTCCCAGCCTTCTTGGTGGCTCCTCCCTGCCTTGGTGCATCCTGGTGCGTGCCACTTCTGGGTGGCAGCAGTCTGCACCCAAAGCCATTCATCTGTGGGCCCCCAGCGAGCCAGCCCTGTCCTGGAAGCATCACCTCTGGTGAGGAGGGCAGAGACAGGTCCCTGGTGGCTGCTATAGGGGCTGATTTGGGAGCTGCCCACAGCCGATGCTATGGTGAGAAGCTGTTACTGCAGCCGAGCATGCTCAGCCTAGTCTGCAGCAGGCAGTGGCAGAGCTGGGTGCACACAGCTCTGCCCATCCACACATGCCCCCCTGCACCCAGGCAAGGGCCTGCCTAGGGCTCTGGGACATGTGAGGGAGGCCACCTCCACTTTTTGCTCAGCCTCTAATGCTTCCAGATGGAGAGGGGCAAGTTCTTGCAGCTGCACCTTGGTGTGAAAGAGAATGGCAGCAGGGCAGAAGAGAGTGCTCCATCACCCCCAAGACATGGCTAGAGTCAGCCAGGCTGACTCTAGCAGCCAGAAGAGTGAACATGCACGAGTCCAGCGGCACACAGCAAATCCTCCCAGAGCTGCTTACAGGCAGCCAGCTACCAGGGCATGCTGCTTCCCTGGCCATATAGGGACAGGGTGGCCAAAGCACCATCTGCTGGGTATCTGGGTTCGTGCATGCTGCTGTGCATGGAGGCTGTCACTGCTGCAGTGTCTTACAGTGAAGCCTGAGTGCAGCCCTGTAACTGCACAGCAGCAGCTGAGAGGCAGGGGGGATGCAGAACGTAAGAACCGGAGCATGCAGGGACAGAGTCCACAGGGCACAGCAAGGCTGCAGCCTCCTACATGCACAAATTCAGCCAATGCTGGGAGCAGCTGCTGCTGCAGGCTCTGCTGGCAGGGTCTCACAGGCACTGGGCAGCAGGTGGTGGAAGAGGCTCTTGATGGGAAGGAGAAAAGAAAGCACTTGAGCAAATGGGATTGTAATTTGCCTGAGAGGACTTTCAAGTTCTTCCATGGGTGCTCACAGTCACTCACCACATGGGTTGGGTTTTTAGCAATGGTGGCTGAGGTTAGCACACCTACACTGCACCAAAAACTCACTCTGCTGCAGCCATGAAATGCATCATAGCTCCCAGTGCAGAGTGCAGCCAAATCCCAGACACCTCTCCAGGAGGTAAGCTTCTCCCCTCACTTTTTGAGGATACACCAGGTGGCAGTGACTGCAAGGACACCATGGAGGTTTGAACATTGCATTTCAGATCTTTAGGTTATCTGCACAGGACACCAAGTCCTTGGGCCCTCTGGTTTAAAGTTCTTAGGACATGGTGCACCTGTGAACAGGCTCTCTGCTGGGGACTCACTTTCCACCTTGTGGCCCCCAGCTGGAACAGCCCTGACTATTTCTTCACCACTGAGCTTTGCAATACTGACTTCTCCTTACTTAAGAGTTTAATGAAGATCAAAGAAATACTTTAAAGTTCTCCTTCCCCTCCCAGATCAAGTGTAGATGCCACAGTCAGAAATGCTCTAACAAGCATCTGCAGAGAATCCAAATCAAATTCTTGTCTCTCATTGGCCACTGGCCTCCAGTGGCTTTTGTTCCCTTTTCAAAGGGAAAAGTCACTTCCAGGGGTGTGCTGATGATGTGGAACGTGTCACTCTCAGCAGGGCCCTTACTCTTCTGGTGCCTCTCCTTGGAGTCTGGAGTTTGCCTCTCTTGCCTGCACAGCTCCTTGTGTCACAAAATGCAGCAGGGTCATGCTGAGGTGCTTCCCCTTATTTCGCTGCATCTGGCAGCACGTAGCCTTTTCCAGCGGCAACTCCAGCCTTCAGAGCTGCTGGCCAGCTTCGGGTCTTGTAGTATGTGGACAGAACATCAAAGACTGTTGGGACAGAGAGAGATGCCATGCTGTGACAGCAGTGCCAGCAGCCAGCACAGTGACACACACCCAACTGGATGCAAAACACCTGCAAGCTAAAGCAGCTGATGGGGTCTGCGCTGCCTCCAATCAAATGATTGACAAGCAAGTGCCTGAAGCAGCTCTTGCAGGAGCAGATGACTCTTCTAAAGATGACTGCAGGGACCTCTGGCTGGGAAAAGCAGAGACTGTGTCACCTAAAGCAAGGTGCCTCCATCACTATTCTGACTCCACACAGTACATCCAGTGAGTCACAGCTGCTGTGCTTCCGCCACAGCTCCTCGGGTGCCATGTCCCTACATGAGGCTTGCCCTGACACAGATGTGCTCTCTTGAGCTGTGCTTGGTGCTCTGCAGAGATCCCTGCCACCTCCTCTGCCCTCTTGTGATGGAGGTGGCCTCAAAGTCCTCGTGCCAGAGGTAAGAATGTATTAGAGCCAGCCTAGGACATCACCCTGGCACAGAAGCAATTACAAAGTCATGGACTGCGAGCAGAGGTGGAGGGGCATGGGCACATCAGCTGACATGACCACCTGGTCAAGCCTGGGGTTGCCAACATGGAGCTATCAGTGTGGTACAGCACAGAGACCATCCAACCCTGGTGGTGGGAGCCTTCACTAAGCCAAACAGGCCTCCCCTGCCTGGGGCTTTGACTTGCAGCAGCAGCCACCTCCTAAGACCTCCCAAAAACCACTCACTGATTTGTGCAGAGTGGTTGCTCTGAGTCCTGCTCCCCTGTCAAAAGCCTGATGCAGGGCAGCACACAAGTCCTTTAAAACAGAGGCAGCTGGGATAGAATGTTCCTGGAGAAACTACTGCTCCCAGTGTTCCTCCTGTGAGGTATCACTGGACCTCCCTCCATTTGGCAAGCACTGCTGCTCCAGTGTTGACAGCCTGCCCCTGCTGCGGCCTGGAGGCACAGCAGGGCTCCACTCTCACCTTGGTTGATTGCCAGTGTCTCTGAGTGGTAGTTCCTGGTGCTGCTGGATTTCACCATGTACTCGCGGATGGGCAGCCGGGCTGTCTGCAGGGCCTGCTCCTGTGCCCTCTGCAGGGTCAGCTTCTGCAAGGGCAACAAGCACAAGGTGCCCAAATGTGCACATGCGGAGGGTACATATCAGTGGGTACAAGCAGCTACAGAGCTGAAAGCTGTCCTGGGATCGCTTCACACAGAGTGCTGCAGTCTCCCTCAGCCTGATGCTGAAGCAGCCAGAACCTCGAAGGAAAACCACTGCTGGCTCAACAGTGATGCCTCAAAAGGAGGCAGCAGCAACCCTGTCTCTGCTCTCAGGAGCGAATGGGGCAGACAGCATGTTCACCTTCCAACAGCCTACTACTCACCTTGTGAATACTCTCATCCACCAGGCCTCCAAGGACATACACTTTATCTGCATCAATATCTTCAAGGACTGGAAACAGAATAAGCATTTGCTCACCACCATGCAACAGTAAAATCCTGCTCCACACTGTTCTCCAAGGAACAGCCTATTCCTATGAGAATGTCATAGCCAAGTTCACCCTTTACCCTGGAGCCACAGACCATGCATGAGTCTGAGGGCTCTGAGGCAGAATCAGCTGCCAAAGCCCAGCCATGGGCTTGGGGATATGGTTAGGGGGTGAACTTTGTAGAGTAGGGTTATTGGCTGGACTTGGTCTTTTCCAACCTGAATGTTTCTGTGATTGTGTGAAATGTGGAGATCAGGCACAGGCTGAAAGCAGAGGATGGCCAGAGGTCTCCTACACTGTTCCATGTAACTCCTGTTCTGCTGTGGCTGAGCTGCTTAGTCTGGTCCCAACCTGCCTCAAAGGCATCTCTGCCCACTGTCAAGGTTTCCTCCTCAAATTTTCCCCATCTTGTGTGCCAGACTCTTTATCAGAGTAAGGCACCTGGGTAAAAAAGACAGGGACCTACAGTCCCAGGAACATGTGGCCAATTAGAAATGGAGGAAGAAAAGAAAATAAACACAACAGTAAAGTAAGCAACAGAGATTATAGCTGCTGCATTATTTCAGAGAAAGATGTCATCCAGGTTGTATCCAGAACTGCCACAGCATCTCTACTTTGTGGTACTACAAACTACAGCGGAGTCTACAGATAAGTTTTAAGTCTGCTGCAGATCTCACACAGCACTCAGTTGAAACCTCACTCTATGTCAAAACAGACTGAGACACTAAGAGACTGAGCAATAGAACCACGTGCACAGTACAGATCGTGCAATTGGAGACAAATGCCTGGAAGTCAATCACCTGAAGCATGCCATAGTTGCAGAAATAAAAACCCCAACATAAAACCCAAACTTTTGCCCCAGTTCCCCTGTGCCTAAAGCGCGTAAAATACTTACCGTTGTCCGAGTCAGGAGTGAGATAAACAATTGCATCTAAAGGGAACAGGTCCAGATAGCTTTCTTGAGTCGTATCCATCTCAAAAATGAAGACAGGGAGAGAGGGAACCCATCAGCCCAAAGTCCACCTGCCAGAGCAAAACCCACTCCCACAGAGAGAAATGTTCTGGATCTCACACTACTGCCTCAGGTCTCTGAACTGCTGCAGAGGGGGCTTTAGACTGGAAAATGTTTCTGGATGAGCACTGAACAGTACTTACCTCATCAAAATGCCTAGGTGTCGTTTGAGAAAGGGAGATCAGCAATAATTACCTAATTTTAAATGAGAGATTCAAGAATCTCCACTGGGGTGGGTTTCTCCCCTCACTGTTATCATGCTGTAGAACACACATGCAGGTCTCATGCTAAGCTCCATACAGAAACTCAGGGCAGGAATGAGTGACCTGCAACCAAGCTGGTGTGCCTGCCTGTCCCCAGTACAAAAGGTCTCTCTGCAGAAACAGCATACGGAGAAGTAATTCTGCTGGCAGGATGAAAATGTGTTCCAACCCGAAGGCCTGACACACCACCCCATTACCTGTCAGCTCGTCTCCTGCCTGTGGGCTGGAAGGTGTGCTATTAACCACCATCACTGAACTGCATTCCCACACCACTCACAGCTCTCATCCCAGCCCACCTCAGCTTGTCTTGGGCCAGCACTGTGGCTGCAGGGCACCAGGAGCCTAGAGAGGGCTGTGGTCCGGGAGTCTTACCAAGTAACTGGAGAAGCCATCGTTCATGCGCAAGCACTCCCTGTAGATCAGCGAGCCCTCCGTGAACTCTGTCAGGCAGAGCCAGAAGGGCTTCTCTGCTCGTCTGTTCGCCCCATAGAGTCTCCTGATCTGGGAGGCCAGGCGGCTCGTCTCCTTCAACAGACAGCATACAGGTGACCCTCAGACCCAGGCACACAGCTCCACCCAGAGCCTGCAGACTCCCCTGACAGCTGTGTCCCCCAGCATCTGCTGAGGCTCTGTTCTGGAAAGCACAGCACAGTGCCTATGGGCCTCAAGGAGAAGCCAGCAACCATCAGAGGCTGAGTTTCAGAGAGCTGCCGTGCACAGCCTCAAACGTCCCAGCTCTAGCTGAGCTGGAAATTTTCTCAGTCTCCCAACAGAGATAGAATAAACCAGCAACTTGCCTCAGCCACCCCGCTCCCTTGGACACTGCAGAGCAGGAGCAGAGGGACAGACAGATGAGATGGTTGGATGAGGTAACCTTTAAAAGGTCCCGTCCAACTAAAGTATTCATGATTCTATGATCAGGGCAGTTGCCAGGTTGTGTCACGACTACAATGGGGCATGTCCACTGGATCTCTGAGAGGTTTCCGGACCCAGGAGAAGGATTGTGCTGGCAGGCAGCACCCATGCAAAAGCCCCCATACCTTCTCTGTCATACGGGCAGCCACGCCGAGATCTATGCACAGCCGCGGTCCCGAGGCCCGGGCTTCCAAAAGCCGTTCCTTGGCAAGGGAGGCCAGGGCCCTGCCACCATTCCGGCCGGCAGCCCCTGTTAAAGGAAAGGACAGGGAGGGGACACGGCAGGGCAAGGTGAGGGCAGCCCAGGCCCCGTGGGGCCCCACCAACCCCCAGCCAGACCTCTCTCGGCGGGGCCGCGCCGCCCCTTACCGGGGTTCTCGGCCCGCCGGGCCCTGATCCTCTCCCGCTCCTGCGCCCGCTTCCTCCTCCTCGCCGCCAGCACCCGCTCCCAGCGCCTCCGCTTCCGCAGCACGTTCCGCTGTGGGGGCAGCGGAGCCTCAGGCCTGCGGGCTCCTGCCGCCAGCGGCCCGGCCCAGCCGACCCTGCCCCGCGGCACCTACCGAGCACGGCGCAGCGCCGCCCGCCTGCCCTGCGCCGGGGCTGATGGCCGAGGGTTCGATCCGCAGCAAGCGGAGGGCCTCGCAAAATAGCGCTGCCTCCCCATCGAGCTCCACCGGCGCAGCTCCGCCAGCTCCGCCGCTTCCCTCCATCGCCGGCGCGCCTCGCTCCGGGGCGGGGCTGCAGCCGGAGGGGCGGGGCTGCAGCCGGAGGGGCGGGGCTGCAGCCGGAGGGGCGGGGCTGCAGCCGGAGGGGCGGGGCTGCAGCCGGAGGGGCGGGGCTGCAGCCGGAGGGGCGGGGCTGCAGCCGGAGGGGCGGGGCTGCAGCCGGAGGGGCGGGGCTGCAGCCGGGCCGGGGCCCCAGACAGACGCTGCCAGCAGCGCCGCGAGTGCCCGGGAGCGCGCGGTCGGGCCGGAGAGAGAAGGGGACGGAGGGGCCTGCCGCGGAGGGCGGGCCGGGCTGAGCCAGGCCAGACCAGGCCACGCCCCCCTGCCCCGTCCCCGTCTTTCTCGGCCCGCGGCGGGAGGACGGGGGCCATGAGCGGCGTCGCGCTGCGCGCTCTGTGCCGCGCCCGCGCGCCCGTGAGTAGGGGCTCGGCCCGCGGCCGCGGGGAACGCGTGGGTCTGACCGCGGGGCCCAAGCAGCGGGAGGCGCCCGGGCCCCGGCACCTCTGGGGCGGTGAGGGTGGCTCCTGGCCAAACGCGGGCTGCGAGCCGGGTCTGGTCTCGGTGCCCTCGGGGGCCCGGCCGCCGTATCCCGGGAGAGGCGGTGGAACAGGACAGCGGAGGTCCGCTGAAGCCGCTGCCTTCTGCCCCTGGACGGTTCCCCGCTCGTCCTCGGGATGTCACACACCGTCGCAAACGGAGGAGGAATTCCCGCCGAGAAGCTGCCACCCCGTGGCACGCACCCTGCGCCCTCCGAGGCTTGTCCTCCTGTGATAGAGTGGGAAACCCACTGCAGTCTTGCCCCGACGTGTGCGGGCGTGCTCCGGCCCGCAACTGGGGCACAGCTGACCCCCGTGTGGGGGCAGCCCTTGCTTCCGGGCGCCTGAAGTAGCTGCTTGATGCACCTCGGTGCAGTTTTTTAACTTGTCCTCAAAAATGAAATTTCTGAGATGGCTTTCCTGTTTACACTTGCTTTAGTGCTCTTCTCATCATTGTCAGTCCTGGATACATTCTAGCACAGCTCTTCCAGTGTCTTCCTTCCTTGCAGCATCAAGTGGAGGAGTCTCTGTGTTTGTCCTTACTACTGGTTTATGCTGCAGTGGTGTGTTGGTTTTTCAGGCCGGAACTGAAGTATATGCCAACCCCCCGCCCCCATGTACGATCCAGCAGGTTTTGTTTTCACCCCAAAATTGGGGAGACCATTATGTGCTGGTGGGGGGTGATCAGGTACCCTTGTGGTGTCCCCGGGAAGGTCCTGCACCGCTCTGGTGTGTGGAGAGCCAGGAGGGCACTCTAGGTGTGCTCCAAGCTGGGCTCAGGATCCCTGGGTTCTGCTCCCACACCTGCTTTCACTGCCTGTGACCAGTTGAGGCTATGTCTTTAAGAAAGAGACAGTTGCTGAACACTCTGGCTGAATGTTTTTGATATTTGAACAAAAACAAGATAGTCTAAACTAATTTCACTGGTAGATTGTAAAAATGCAGTTTTGAGTTTGGGTTCTGTTAGTTCAGT
Source organism: Colaptes auratus (assembly GCA_015227895.2). Taxonomy (NCBI): domain Eukaryota; kingdom Metazoa; phylum Chordata; class Aves; order Piciformes; family Picidae; genus Colaptes; species Colaptes auratus. The sequence continues at coordinate 11,357,624 of CM026897.1, read as the reverse complement.
CTGTGTCTGGTCTGGGTTCAGGCTGGGTGCAGTCTGTGCTTCTCTGTCCTGTGGGCTGGACGGCTTCTCTCTTTCTGAAGCAGGAACGGCCTTGAGTTAACAGCTAACCAGATAAGAAAGCTAATTCTTGCATGTGCTTTTGAGCTAACAGAATTTTTCTTCCTTAATTGCCTTTCTCTCTCTCTCTAAGCCTTTTTTGGGAAAAAGGGGAGGTAGGGAGGGAGAGAGAGGGGTTCAGGGAACCCCCCTGGCTGGCTGGAGGGAAAAGGCTTTTCTGCATTGTGTTCATTGTTGTGTATTTCTGTATATATTGTAAATATTGTATATTTGTGTACATATTCATTGCATTCCATTGATGCCTGTAAATAGAGCTTTCATCTGCTTTTCCGACTGAGCTAGCTGTGGTTTCTTTCCCTGTGTGTGGGGAGGGAACTTTCTCACCCCACCACACTGCCCACCACTGAGTCCCTCTACTTCCCTTGCCCAGCGTGCTCATAAAGGTGCAGCTGCTGTTGTAAAGCCCCTTGCCACACAACTGACAGCAGTGGAGTATTATGAAGGGTGACATGGTCCTGTCAGTACCAAACGCTGCCCAATGCTCTCTGCTCTAAGCCTTCAGAAGGCCTGATTCTGTTGCTGCTGCTGTTTCTGGAGAAGGGAAGGTGGCTTTGCCTGGAGGGCTCATTGGCAGAAAAATAAAAGGCCCTGAATTTATTCCTTGTACCCCTTTGTTGGGGGAGATCTGTTAGGGCCACTACTGGGTGTCCATGTGATGTTGCTGTGTGGCAGGAAACTGCATTGTTGGTAGCAGACGCTTGAGCTGGGGAGAGGCCACAGGTTCAGCAGTAGTGCAGGTGGACTATTCCATGGCTGCTGAGGGCTGCAAGGAGCAGCAGCTGTGGCCTGCAGCTGTGGTGGTGGTGGTTAAGAGAGAGGCAAGGGGAGGTGATGCTTGCCAGATGCCCACAGAGCAGCTTTGGGCTATGGTCAGGAGTGAGACTTGGGTGATTTTTTTTCCTAGGGCACTCACTGCCCTCCTGATGGAGCAACAAGTAGCTTGCAGTGGCAGAGGTGACCCCGAGTTCTGCCATAGCAGGAGCAGGTGAAGAAAAGTTCTGCCACAGTCTGCTGAGGAGATATGTCTCTTTCCAAATAACAAACTGCCCTGTCCCCTTTCTCCCCAGCTGATGCCTCTCTTGGCCTCAGGGGCACTCTGGAGGCAGTCCTGGCTGGCATACAGCACCAAGGAGGAGAGGCCTGTTGGGCGGTACCCAGTACCCAACAAGAAGGACATGCCATATGACATCGTGGAGCTCATGGAGGAAGTAGAGAAGAAGGTAAAGGAGTTCTGTTGCAAGATTGTGTCACTGGAAAGGGTCCAAAATCTGAGCAGTAAGAGAGCAGTTATGGTCCAGCAGGGGCTAACACAAAGCTGACAGGAGACCAGACTGGCCAGCACTTCATACGAAGCCCCTTCCAGTCCACAGGATAGGGATTTTGCTGGAAATCATGGAGTGTGTCGACAGGATTTTGAGTGTGGCTGGTTCCATGAGAGCAGTGGGTTGTTTCAGGTGGTATCTCGTGCACAGGGTGAGCTGGGGCATTTGTTTTTCTGGGAGAGCAGCAGCTGGACAAACTATTAGAGGTATTTCTGACACTATCAATGGACAAAGAGCAAGGCAGTAGCTGTTTTGATGACACTATTGAAAGGCTCAGGGTATTTCTGCATTTGAACTTGGACATGTTTTCTCCCAAGCCCAAAAGGCTGCATGGTGGTAGAACAGTAAGCCTGCTGCAAACTGTAAGTGAGAAAGAGGGAACTGGACAAGAGTTTCCTTCTCTGCTGAGGAGAGGAGTGCACACAGTTCTTCCTGGTGGCTGAAGCACTCCACCAGCCACAGCTTCATGGAGACTTGGGGCAGTGCCTGTCCATTCCTGTGCTCGCAGCAGCACTAGTGAAGCTTGCATAACAAAGAAGTCAGCAGTCTTGAGGGTAAATATGTACAGAGGAAGAGCCAACTCTAGAGTCACATGTTGTGACGTGAGGCCCTGTGTGTTTGTGCACTGCAGGGATCAGCAGTGACCTGTGTGCAGGATCCAGTGAACCCAGAAGACTTGGATATCCAAACAGTGCTGCCAGCCTCTGTTGCCAGAGGTTCTGAAGTAAACTGGTGGCTTGTGGATGATGAGGGAAGAGCTTCCCCTTGGTTACCTAGCAGCAAGCAGAGGGCAAGACAAGAGGAAAGCACAGGCAGTTCGGGGACAGTGGAGGGAAGTGAAGAGATTCCTCTCCTTTTCCATGACAGCCTGAAGAGCCTGTGGACACTTTCACAGTGACAGCAAACCCAGTCTGTTCAGAAATGCAGTGGGCAGCCAGGCACCAGGGCTGATAAACCCCAGCTGACTGCTGGGACCCAGGCAGCTCATCCTGCATGTGGAGACACCAAACAGTACTGGGACAGGCAAAGAAAGAGCCTGGGCATCAGCAGTTACTGTGGGCAAATGATGGGTGAAACAGGGCAGCATCCTTGTGCCAGCATGTAGAGCAGTTGTGTGCCAAGGGCTCTGGCTGGCCTGGTCCTGCCTCATGTCATGTAAGCCTGAAGGGACCAGAAGAGTTGTGGGAGGGTTGGGATGGTCAAATGTGAGAGCACGTGGAGATAGCCTCTCAGGAGAGCAGCTCATCAGTGTGATGCTGTGGTTATTGGTGCTGTGGCTGGACTGAGTGGGGCAGTTAGTGCCAGGACAGCACTGCAGCAGCACCTGATTTCATGTTCAGCCATATGTGTAAGTGGGCTCAAGGGGCCAGAGAATCAGTCTGCAGAGATTCCCCAGCCTGCTGGACTAACAAATTGTGCTCTAAGCCTCATGTGTTGAAGTTGCTCTCTGTGCTAAGTGACAGTTCTTGTTTTTCTTTCCCTGTTGAACAGACTGGATTCCTGCCCAATATCTTCAAAGCTATGTCTCACAGACCTGCTGAATTCAGAGCTTTTTTTGCTTACTACAATGCCATTATGAACAAAGACACAGGTAAACCATACCACCACCCCAAGTGCTCTTCTCTTTCTAAATGTGAAAAGTTGCTAGAAGGAACACTTCTGACACCCTCAGATGTATTCCATCACTTTGTATACTCCCAGCCCATAACAGCTGCCAGAGTCTAGAAGTGCATGTCTGCTTCTGGCTTTGCTCCTCTTGCACACAGCTTCACACTCTTTACCTTGTGGTTCAAAGGCAGATCTCAGGCTGAGCCCTGCTGCCTCACTGCACTGTGCTCTGTATCACGACAGAGAAAGGAGGGGATGCTGCCTGAGGGAAGGCAAGCCAGGAGCTCTGTGTGCTGGCCTGGAACAGGCACAGGTAATGGTTTCTTGGGTAAGGCTGCACCCTCATGCTGCCAGAACAAGGTGAGCAGGGCAGGTCTGACAGCTGTAACTGGTTCAAGACTGTGGGGATTAAGAATATCAAGACAGAATGTCAGCCTGGGGCTCAGTCAGGTTCCACACAGGGCTGGCACTGCAGTGTGCCTCAGGTGGGGTCCTAGTCATGGGCCCAGTAAAAATCAGCTCCTGAGGGAGGGGCAAGTCCCTGCCAAGCCTCCTTGTCTCTTTCTTCACAACAGTTTTTGCCCAGGACCCACCCAAGAACAGCATGCAGTCTGTGAGGGAGGCTGTGCCCTCTTGTTCCTGATGTGCTGTGCCAGTGTCTTTGAACCCAGGGTGTCCATACCCTGCAGTGGCAGGGAGAGGATGGGGCTGCTTGCTCTGTGCTAGGGTAACTGAGCTGAGCAGTGAGTGTGGTGATGAGGGAATGCTGGCAGCAGCTCTGCTGCTGGCAGCACTGCACAGCGCTCCAGCAGGTCAAGAGCTGCCTGTTCCTCTCCTGCTTCTGTGGTATCAGGCACTCAGGGCCTGTTCTCATGCCTTTTGCTCTGAAGTAAACCCCAGATTTTGTGAAATAACTTGCTGTGTGTAGTCTGTTCCTCCTGCTGAAGTGAGAGGAGGCCTTAGGAGGAGTGTCTTGGCAAGTTCTGGGGTCAGCAAGGAGTGCAGCCTTCCACCTTTCCCACATGGTACATGCTGTCTCTGTTTGAAGCTCCCTGTTCTCCTGTGCTGTGGCATGAAGCTGTGCACCTGGCTGTATGAGAGCTCCTTTCCCCCTTTGCGTTTCCATGCTTCCTTTTTGTCTGACCTGAAGAGTAAGGCTATTTTGGATCCCATCCTCCTCAGTGTCTTTCCTGCAGAATCATCATGTTGCCACCAGAGCAAGCAGACCTATTCTGACACCTCTTTACCTTGTTGTGGCATGTTACTCTGGTGGTCACTGGAAGTTCTCAAAGCACCATACCTAGGGTACCTCATCATCTCTTGTGTTTTTCTTTCTGCCTTCAAAAGCTGCCAATAATGTTTGCTTGCTGACACCTGCTCAACAGGTTTCAGAGCACTGCACCTTTCTGTAAAATCAGCCATAAAGCATCACAGGAAGGACAGACAATATCCTCCCCAGCTGTTTGCTTCTGAGATGTATGCAGAGAAGCACCAGCCGAGCTTCCTAGTCAGTCAACAAGCAATTCTGCTTTGCTGAGTTGTTCTGTCATCTAGAACTGTTTCCCTGTTGGCCAAACCTCATGTCCTTCATCATAATTAGGTGCCCCACAAGCAACTATTCAGGTAATTGGGTCACATGGATGATCACAGTATCACAGAAAGGTTTGGATTGGAAGGTACCTTACAGTACATTTAGAGACGATATAGTTCCAGCCCTGCTGCCATGGGCAGGGAGACATCCTACTACACCAGGTTACTTAAAGCCCCATGTAGCCTGACCTTGAAGACTCCACTTGTCACTCTGGACAACTCATTCCAGTGCCTCACCACCTTTACTGGAAAACATTTTATGTCCAGTGTAAGCCTGTGAACTTTCAGGTTGAAACTGTTGCCCCTTGTCCTGTCACCCAGGAGCATTGGTTGCAGGCAGCTTGTACCCAGAGTCTTCCCCTCTCCAGTGGTACTTATTGTGGTGGACATTTTTAATAGCAAACTGTGCCAAATCTGCTGTCCCTGTAGGGCAGCTCAGCAAGGCAGACAAAGAACTCATCATTGTGGCTACAAGTGTTGTGAACAGATGTCCCTACTGTGTGATTGCACACGGAGCACTGCATCGGATCTACTCCAAGCAGCCAGCACTGGCTGACCAGGTCAGTGGCATTACAGCAATGCATGCCCCACCTCCTTCTCATGGTCCTTTGGGTGGTGAGAATGCCCCTCTCATGTCTGCCTTGTCCCCTGAAGCTTTGATCCATAAGTCTTCAGCAGTTCCCAGAAATCTTCACAGCTGAGGCCTTAACTCAGTACCTGACTGAGTAGGCTTACTGGTGAGCAGTAGGGGTAGGACCTCAGGATGAGTTTTGTGTATCCTCCTCTGTCTTCAAGCAAGATGCAGGGAGGGACTGTTGACCTGCAGAGCATTCACCTTTCTGATGTGTTCTCTGCTGGTTTAATCTGTCTGCTACTAATGGGGAGCTGCAGCATTGGGTCCCATTTCAAGAGGTCCTCCACAGCCTGGTCAGCAAAACTGCCATAGTCCATGAGAGGAGAAGGATAGTAAAATAGAGGTGTCCTTTGCTGATGGCAGCCAGGGCATCTGGATCTGGTGCTGAGTAAGCCTGTGTGCTGCCATCTCTTTGTTTCGCAGAACAAAAAAGGTGGTTCACCCACTTAGGCTGCCTCTGCTTTCTGCCCTCTCACAGGTGACTGTGAACTGGAAGTTGGCTGACCTGAGCGACCGGGAGGTGGCGATGCTGGAGTTTGCTCTCGCCGTCTGCCGTGCTGACACCATCACTGAAGAGCATTTCCAGAAGCTGGAGAGGCATGGGTTTGGCCGTGAAGATGCCTGGGACATAGGCATGATTTCTGCTTTCTTTGCCATGTCTAATCGCATAGCTCACTTCATTGACCTGCGCCCAAACAAGGAGTTCTACACTATGGGCAGAATGCCACATGGGGAGAAGGAGGATGAAGCTTAGTGTGCCTGATATGGCTCTCTGATACCTCTGTATGTGAGTGACCAATCGAGTTCTAAAATCTCAAGCTAGTGTGCCTTATTTCTGAATGTGTGGAAGGATCAAAAGGTAATGCCAGGCTGTAGGCATGAGGGATGGTGGAAATCCCTTGTCATCAGCTTCCAGAAGTCATAGAATCACAGAATGATTTTGGTTGGAAGGAAACTTTAAAGGTCATTCAGTCCAGCCCTCCTGCAGTGAGCAGAGACATCTTTGACTGCCCCATTCAACATGACCTGGAATGCTTCCAGGGATGGTGTGTATATACTACCTCTGGGCAGCCCATGCCAGTGTCTCCCCACCCTCATAGTAAACCAGTATTTCTTTCTATGTAGTCTGGATTCCTCCCCCTTAGTTTATAACTATCACCCCTCATGCTGTTGCAGCACGCCATGCTGGGAAGTCTGGTGAGACCTCCTGGGCATGTGCTACCTCCACTACTCATGGCAGGGCCAGGGGGAGAGCCCTGGTCTCTGCACTGTCCGCAGGCAATGAGCTCACTGGGGCACGACGTGACTGAGCATGGGCTGTTCCGTGCCCTTCTGCCAGCCCAGCGGTTGTAGATATAACACATCCCGTAACAGAGCGCCCGGCTGCTGTCTGTGCTCGGGGACACGGGCTGCTGTGGAACGGCGCTGCCTGCCCTGGGCACCCGATGCTGCCAACGAGGCCGTGGCCCGGCCGGTGACAGTCGGAAGAAACATGAACTCGAGGCCCGTGGAGCGCAGCCTACGCGCTGCGGGCTGGAGTAAGCTTGGGGTCCACGAGGCAGCCCGCGGCCTACGGCGGGGGGAGGCGATGAGAGCGCGCGCCGTTCTCGCCGCCCGCCGTTCTCGCCGCCCGCCGCGGCCTCCCTGCGCGGCGCCGGCGGGGGCGGGCCGGGGCGGGGCTGCGCAGGCGCGGGGCCGTCGGTGGAGGGTGAAAGGAGGCGCGGCCAGGCGATGCCCGCGCCATGAGTGCGGAGGAGGAGGAGGACCCCCGGGCGGGGACCGGCGCCGGCTCGGCGGTCCCGGGGCCCGGCTCGCCCGCCGGCATGAAGCTGGCGCTGCAGCCCGCCTCCCCGCAGGCGGTGCCGGCGGGGGGCGGCCTGTTCGGCTGGCTGCGCGGGCGCTGCCTGGGCCGCAGCGCCGCTGTGGACCCGGCGCGGGACACCTTCGGCGCCATGACCGGGCTGTACGCCTCCATCCAGCCCGCTGACTCCGTGTACCTCAGCACCCGTACTCACGGCGCCGTCTTCAACCTGGAGTATTCGCCCGACGGGTAGGGCTCCCCGCTCCCCTGGTACCCCCGGTTCCCCGCCGCTGCTCCAGCCCTGTCGCTGCCTGCCTGCCTAGGGTGCGGGAGGGCGTGGGGTGCCCCGCTGCGCAGGAGCCGCGCCGGCCGCGGCCGTGCCCCTCCCGGGTTGCTACTCATCCCGCCCCTCCGTGCCTTGACGGCTGTCCTGTGGCGACTTAGAGTGCCGAGGGCACCGTGAGGGCTGAGCCGTCTCGTCTGGAGGAGAAGCGAGGAGACGGGCCCGGCTAGCCGGGCCCCGGCGCTCGTTCCTGTCTGCCAGCAGCTGCCCGGATGCCGTACCGGGACTCGTCCCATTGTGAGGCGTCTGGCCGGTGACTTGCGCCGTGTGACAGCCGCGGTGCGGGCCTCAGGCACCGGACAACGTGGGTGGAGCTGGGCAGCGGTGACCGAGGGTACCCTGCGACCAGGTGCTACCCCACGACCCGGCGAGGCTCCTCACTCCCATGGGTCCTCCTTGCGGCAGGCGGGGGAACGGTAAACTGAGGCTGAGGATTGAGGACAAGGTGGTGGAACCGTGTCTGCAACCAGAAAAGCACTCGTGGCAGATGTCCGCGGGCAGCTGAGCGCGGACCGCGAGCCTCGCTGGTTCCGTGGGAGCGCCTTGGAGTTTGCGGTCGGCGCTGGCAGGTGTGTGCAGAGGGGTCCTGCAGTACAGCTGTGTGACAGGGTAGGTAAAGCAGGCGACAGCTGCGTTGGTTTGGAGTGGAAGCGCCGGCAGCCGGCACAGCAGGCACTGGGTGGTGTTGGGGGTAGGCCCGGCCTGTGGCACTGCCGAGTTCGGTTCAGAGGTACCTGCGTGTTTGTGTGTTGCAGCAAGCTTGTGGGGGAAGTCTTGGCAGAGGCTTCGGGCTGGGGCAGCTTCGGGCTGGGGCAGCTATGTTTTGGGTTTGCACAGAGCTGCAGTCTGTGTGACTCTGGATGACTAGTCAGGTTTCTGTTTCCAGTGAGTTGTCCTGAGAGCAGAGGTCTGGTTCCATGAGCACATGAAATTATGACAGTTTTGCTGTGATTGTGTTGTAGAACTGAACTTCTGCTCCCTGTTTCCTTCTCTGTTTTCCAAGGAGATCAAAGTTAATCTCCAGAAACTATCAAAACCATTTTCAGGTCACCGTTGCTGGAAAGCAGCTACCTCTGGATCCCCAGCCTGGAGATCCTGAGGGAGGTGCAGGGTCTGGTCTGCTGTGTGTGGTAGTGGCATTGCTTCACTAGAGTAGCCACAGTGCCTGGGCTTGAAGAGCTATCACGTGTGGATGTTCTGTGCAAGTGTAGAAGCTGTCAGCTGTGGGAGCAGCACACCTGGGCTGTGCAAGTTTCTGGCAAACAGTAGTTCCCCATGCCTGGTACTTGTGAGGCTGCATGGTGAGCTGAACCTGGGACCTTCCCCCTCCTAAAAGAGACCCAGCAGAAAGGTTCTGGTGTTAAAGGGGATGTGTCCGTGGACCTGGCTGCAGTGCTTGGCTCAGCAGACAATGTGTGGTGTTGAACGTAAGTTAGGACCTCAGCTGCCTTAACACCAAGTAAAAAGAGCCTAGGCCTGGCTCGCTTCTGTGCTTGGCTGATTTGGTGCTGGTTAGGCTCAGCTTGGAGCAGTCACAGATCTGCCTTAACCTGTGGAGATGTCTGGTCTCTCTGCAGCTTCTCCTAGAAGAAACCCAACTAATGTTAGTTATGCTGCCTCCCTGCTCCTTGCCTCTCTTGGCTCTCCTTAAGGCACTGCTCTGAAGTGTTGCTGGTTGGATCTGTCCTTGTCCTGGGACCTGCTCCTCTGGGGCTCACTTTAAGTACTGAGGCATGCTCCCTTCTTCCTATGCCACTGCTGATCTGGTTGGGGATGTTCTGAGCTTTCCTGCAGGTCACTTCGCCAGTTTAGCAGGCCAGGATCCGCTGTCACTGTTGTGTCATTGTACTTAGTCAGACCTTCCCAGTGTGCACTAATCTAGTAAAGACTGATGTGGATGACACCACGATGGGTGGGAGTGCTTGCCTGCTTCAGAGTAAGGAGGCTCTGCAGAGGGATCTAGACAGACTGGATCAATGTCCTTAGAGCAGCTGTATGAGATTCAGCAAGGCCAAGTGCCAGGTTTGCACGTTGGCCACAACCACCTAGTCAGAGCTGCAGGCCCTGGGGAGAGGAGTGGCTGGAGAGCTGCTCAGCAGAGAGGGACCTGGGGGTGTTGATGGATGGATGGCTGAATATGAGCCAGCAGTGCCCAAGTGGCCAAGAAAGCCAGCAGCATCCTGGCCTGGATAGCAGTGGTGTGGCCAGCAGGAGCAGCATTCATGCCCCTGTGCCCAGCACTGGTGAGGTCCCACCTGCAATCATGTGTTCTGTTTTAGGCCCCTTGCTCCAAGAAGGACATTAAGGGGCTGGAGCAGATCCAGAGAAGGGTAACAAAGGTGGAGAAGAGTCTGGAGAACAGGGCTGGGGAGGAGCAGCTGAGGGAGCTGGGGGTGCTTTGTGTGTGGAGGAGGCTAAGGGGAGACCTCATTGCTCTCTACAGCTCCCTGAGAGGAGGCCAGAGCCAAGTGGAGGTTGGTCTCTTCTTACAAGTTACAGCTGATGGGGCAAGAAGAAACAGCCTCAGTCTGTGCCATGGGAGGTTCAGGGTGGATATTGGGAAGAATTTCTTACTGAAAAGGTTCTCAGGCATTGGAATGGCTTGCTGAAGGCGGAGTGGTTGAGTCCCCAACCTTGGAGGGATTTTCGATTCATGTAGACATGGTGCTGAGGGACACATATTAGTCAAGGACTTGTCAGTGTTAGGTTAATGATTGGCCTTGATCTTAAAGGTCTTTTCCAGCCTGGGCAGTTACATGATTCTGTGAGCCCCATCAGAAGCTGGTGCAAAGCTGGACAGCCTGCCCAGGTTCTGGCAGTTATGTTTCTGCGACTGTTGGGACCCCTGTGAACTCTGCCAAGATCTCTCTGGTCTCGGTCACAAGTGATCTGTATACTGGACAGGGCCACAGAACCAAAGAATCACAGAATGGTTTGGGCTGGGAGGGATTTTTAAGATCGTCCAGTTCCAATGCCCTGCCATAGGCAGGACACCTCCCACCAGCCCAGGTTGCTCAAAGCCTCATCTAGCCTGGCCTTGAACACCTCCAGGGAGGGAGCATCCACAATTTCTAATATCTAATCTAAATCTGCCCCTCTTTCAGTTTAAAACTGTTATGCCTCTTCTCAGTACACTCCCTGGTGATGGGTACCTGCCCCATCTTTCCTGTAGCCCCTTTAGGTGCTGGGAGACCACTGTAAGTTCTCCCAGTCTTTGACCTGTTTTTAATTATTTTTTTTGCTTTGAGAAAATTTTGTAGATTAATAGATAGAGATCTTCCTGTGGGGAAGAAAATGTTATTTATTGGTTTTTAATTTCTTTTTTTAAAGGAGTTAATGTCCTTGAAGACGTAGTTCTTGGAGTTTATTGTGAGTTTGGTGTGAATTAGGCTGTACAGGAAGATACTAAATGTTCATTCAGATTTCCCTCTGTCCTCAGAGCAGTGAAGATAGCCTCATTCAGTGTCTGCCATGAGATTAAATCTCGGCAAACATGGACAGCAGGAGGCTGTGTCCCCAGCCTGGGTCTCTGCTACTGCCTTTGACCACCAGCTCATCGCTGCTCTGCTCTCAGGACACAACTCCTTTTGCCACAGGAGGTTTTTTCAGTGTAGCTCAGAGGATGTGATGTCTGAGATCCCCTGGCTTCTTGCTGTTTTAAAAAGTAAAGCTTTTGAATCCAAAATTGCTAAGATTTTAGTGAAAAATCACCTTTGTGGCAGGGAGCTTCACTGTTTAACATAAACCTTCCAACTGGTCTTGTTTCTGGCTTTGTACAGTTCTGATCTAGATAAACACAGGGAGTCAGCAGGACTGCTGGCCCTGCAGTGTGCTGGGGAAGGGGCCGTGCTGTAGAGCTCTACTCCCTGTACACAGCCCAAGGGGGCCTCTGCTGCTCTGCTAAGCCAGGTGCCCCCTTCAGCCTGGCCACCTGTTAGGGTGGTGGTGGGGCCATGGTAGTGGTGGTGAAGCTAGAGTCCCTCCTGTAAGAGTCTTAAAGGACTGCTGTTGTAGTCGGTAAGGGAGGGTGGCTGAGAGGCACTGCCAGCTGTCCTCTGTAATGAGGGTTAGTGCAGGGACAGTGTCAGTTACCTGATGGTGGCTCACAGCTGGTGGGACACACAGCGGAGCAGGCTGCCAGCACCTAGTGCAGGCCTGTGCCTTCACAGAGCTCCTCAGCTGGCCATGTGACACCCTCAAAAGCAAACTTTGTGTCTCAGAATCCCCCTTGAAAGTGTTGCCAGTGAATACACAGGGGGGGCACAGTTTGATGGGGAGTCTGCCGCAGAATTTCAGCATAGATACCTTTACACCTGGATGCTGTTGTGGGGTTTTTTCCTCTTTCCTGCAATATTAGGCAAATATCCTTACATGAACAAAACAGTTTCACACCAGAGCTTGATTCTCCGTTACCATATGACAGGATCTGCTGAGCTCACATGCTGGAGTGCTGGGACAGCTCACTCCCAAGTAACTCCTGATGTCAATCCCTTGGCTGGTGTGATTTAAGTAATGCCATCACTGGATCTGTGGAGAAGTTAGCTTGTTCAGAATGAAACTCTGCTGCTTGCTTCTACCTGTTCTGTGTGTTAGGTACTCGAGAGCAGACACCTGCATGAAGGCAGTAAAGCTGCTGCACGTCTTGTGCAGTGTGGGCAGAAGGCCAGGCCCTGGATGGTCCAGCAGTGCTCTGTGGGGTGAGCTGCTGCACACAGGTGTTAATGGTTTCACTGAAGTGTTTCTGCTCTGCTCTTTCACCTGCAGGTCAGTGTTGACTGTTGCTTGCGAACAGACTGAAGTACTGCTCTTTGACCCCATATCTTCAAAGCACATCAAAACCCTCTCTGAAGCTCATGAAGACTGTGTAAATAATATAAGGTAGGTCAGAAGGAATGTTTTGTCTTGCCATAGTTGTCCTGAGCTGGTGTTATGCACTTGCTTGGAGTAGTTTCTGTGAAGCCATTAGGCTGTAGTTTGTGCCATTTCCTTTCTCTGTGTAGTTGGGGGTGGGAGAAGGCTTCAAAGGGGAAGAGCAGGAATCTGCACATGTTGGTTTATGGTCGGTGAATGGTTTTGTGGATGAGGGAGATGTGGTTTATGGGAAGAAAAGTGTGAAGGTATCAGCACTTGTTTTGGTAGGCCCTGAATGAGTGTGGTAAATCAGAGCCTAATGAGTAGTGAATGATTGATGCTTGAAGTGCAGGTCTGAGACTGGCAAGATTAGAGAATCACAGAATGTTAGGGGTTGGAAGGGACCTCCAGAGATCAAGTCCAACAGCCCTGCCAAAACAGGATCACCTAGGGCAGGTCACACAGGAACACATCCAGATGGGTCCTTGAAAGTCTCCAGAAAAGGAGACTCCACAACCTCTGGGCTGCCTCCTCCAAGGCTCCAGCAGCCTCACACCAAAGTAGTTTCTCATGTTGCGGTGGAACCTCCTTGGTGTTCCACTTGGTATCCTTTGTCCATTGTCCTATTGCAGGACACCACTGAAAAGGGCCTGGCCCCTTCTTCTTGACACCCATCCCTCAGGTACTAGTAAACATCAAGAAGATTCCATCTGGGACCAAATAGCCCCAGGGCTCTCAACCTGTCCTCCTCGCACAGACCTTGCAGTCCTTCCATTGTCCTCACAGCTTCTGTGAGACGCTTTTCAGTAGCTCCCTGTCCCTTTTGAACTGGAGAACCCAGAACTAGGCACAATACTCCAGATGTGGTCCCACCAGGGCAGAGCAGAGGGGGAGGAAAACCTCCCTTTACCTCCTGGACAGACTCTTCTGAATGCACCCCAGGAGTCCATTGACCTTCATGGCCACCAGGGCACATTGCTGGCTCATAGATAAGTTCTTGTCCACCAGGACTCCAAGGTCCTGCTCTGTGTAGCTGCTTTCCAGCAGGTCCATCCTCACCTGTACTGGTGCAGGGGGTTGTTCTCCCCAGCTGCAGATCTCTGCACTTGTTCTTGCTGAGCCTCATGAGGTCTTCATGCTTTAAATCCTGTACCTATTTCTCAGGTAAATGGGAAACAGTGGTGCAGGAGCTTAAATCATCAGTAGTGCTTTTCCTTTTACATTCTGTTGTTGTTAAGCTGCTTCGAGTCTGAGGGTGGACTTTGACTTGTGAACTTAAGACACCATTTAACCTTGAGGAAAATATTGCAGCCTCTTTTCACTCAGATTCTTAAAGAAAACAAAACCCCCAAACCTCAAAACCCAAACTAGAACCACAAACCCCCAAGAGAACTGTAGAAGCAGTCTGAGGCTTTCCCCCTCAAAAGGGCTGAATAACATTTGTGGTGCCAATGTCTTCACACATTCTTCAGAGGAACTGATTTTTCTTGCAAGCTGTCTGCCCTTTTTAGGAGAGGTGAAGTTTCACATCAGCTGGATGCCTTTCAGAAACACCGAAGCAGAGGATGGGGTTAGCTGACAGCAACAGAAGATGTTGAGAAGATGTGCTTCTGTAAGGAACTGCAGCTTTTCAGGCCTGGCATGCAGTGGTTGCCCTTGACACATGGTCAGGGTTTAGATGAAACTAGCTGAGCGGCAGAGCCATGTTGCGAGCATCCAGCCCTTGTAATCACTCTGCTCTGGCTCAGGACTGTCTGGGTGGTGTTTTACCAGGAGCATTCTCTTGCAGGCTCCTTGACCACTGGATTGTCTCTGTTGCACTCAGCTGTGCTGGTCTTGAAAATTTGTCAGGTTCCTTGGCTGGGAACTGCACTGAAAATTCCTGCCACTCTCTTCTCTTACTCAGAGGTTCTCCTTGCTCACTTTGGCTGACTGTGAGGCTTTTTAAGGTGGTCTTGATCCTTAATGTCTGGCTTCTGTATAGTTTGATTTACATAAGTGCTGGTGCTCCCTCCAAGCACATAACTTGGGTCTACTTTTCATCACCAGACTAAGATCCACCCTAGCAGCATGCAGGAAACTTTCTGCTTTCTTCAGCATGCTTCTTCAAGCTTTATTTTGTCTTTGTGGGATATTGGTGTCCTTTTCTGTAGTTTTCTGCAGGTCCCCATCTGTTTGTTGTTGTAACCTTCACAATAGACTGTAACACACAGTTAGCATCACCAGGAGTGTTGTTTCTGCTTAGTGACCAGGACTCTAGGCGCTATGGTGCTACAGAAATTCCTGTAATAAGCAACAAAACCAAACAGCACTACAGCAGGCGTCTCAAGGAAGCCTGCAGAGGTCCTCTGCCAGGGGCCTCCTGGTCACTGGGGATTTCTATTTCATAGTATCAGTCAGGCTTGGAAGGGACCACAAGGATCATCTAGTTCCAGGGACACCCCACACTAGATCAGGCTGGCCAGAGCCTCATCCAGCCTGGTCTTAAACACCTCCAGGGACGGGGCCCCAACCACCTCCCTGGACAACCCATTCCAGGCCTTCACCAGTCTCATGGTGAAGAACTTCCTCCTCACCTCCAGCCTGAATCTCCCCACCTCCGGCTTCATTCCATTTAATCATCTGAAGCAGACATTTTTTTCCACTTGAATTTGGTCAGGTTTTGAGCTTACTTAAACCTCTCCTGTGGCAGAGCTCCATGGCACAGATATGACTGAATGAGTATTTAATAGTGTTCTTTAAAACCTAGCTTAGGTTGAGCTAAAACTTAGGCCTACGGTATTTATTTTTGTTTCCTTAATTAGGAAGACAAGGAAAAATTAGTCTCTGTTTACTTTTTACGTGTCAGTTTTACATGCCTGCTTTTTCTGCACCTTCAGTTAACTCTCTGCTGGGTTATTCCCTGTTTGAAAGCTGTTTCATACCATTTGTATCTCCCTGTCTCTCTTCTGAAACCTGTTTGCGGTGGGTGTGAAGTAGGGCTGCCTGTAGCACCCTAGATGAAGGCAGTTGATAGAGTACATTTCTTGCCTGTGTAAATCAGTTTACTGTCACCCCAAAGATCTGAAAGTTTGGATTCCTCCCTTTGCAGATGGTTATTTGTCACTGGAGCCTTTGCTATTTTCAGATGCTGTGGCCTGGTTTTACGTCTAAAAGGTGAAATGCTGTTCTTAGGGATAACTTGCCACACGTGTCTGTGGGCTGTTCTTGCCTTAGTGTGGTGCTCTTTGGACAGGTTTTGTTTTCCCTTCTATGTCAGGTAGGGTGTTTTTCCTAGATGCTTTCACCAGGCTTGAATTTCAACCAAAATTGTAAGCTTTGTCCTTCTAAAAGGAAGGGCAGACATAGACCAGAATGGAGGATGATGAACTGATCTGTATAGTGCAAGCTAAATCACTTTGCCCAGAAATAGCCTCAGCGAGTGTTTGTGATATGAGCAGATAACTTGTCAGAGGCTTGTTCAGACAAACGCCTCTCTTGGTGGTTTTGAAAAGTCTCACATTTGCTCCAGGTTTAATTTATGACCTAGCTGTGCCTCTCTTGGTGCTGATTCCAGCTCTTCTATCCTCTCCTGTCTGATGGAGTGTATTTACATCAGATATTCTTTCTTCTGTAATCACTTGGCAGTGGTCAGGGTGCCTCGGAGCTTCAGGCAGGAGTGACACGTAGCTTGGATTTTGACTGAACACCAGAGATTCTATCAAGATAAAAAGCTGCCACCCAAACAGGCTAACCACTGAGCCTGAGCAGTGCAGTAACCCAACTACTATGGCTCATGTTCTTCACGTTCTCACCCTCTCCCTGTATGACAGTGCCGAGCCTGCCAGCTGTTCAGAAGGCAGGACGCAAACCTGCTCAGTGCAGAAGGTGCTCAGTCCACATGGAGCACTGTGCAGGTGACACAAGTTCACTGCTGCGTGAAGGTGCTCTGTAGAACTGCAGGTCTGTAAGTAGCTGGTGAAAGGAGCAGAGGCAGCAGGCAGGCAGAGCCCTCCTCTCTCACTCTCAGGTTCCTGGATAATCGACTGTTTGCCACCTGCTCCGATGACACCACCATAGCCCTCTGGGACCTGAGGAAGCTGAATACCAAGGTGTGCACCCTGCATGGCCACACCAGCTGGGTGAAGAACATCGAGTATGACACCAACACCAGGCTGCTGGTGACGTCAGGCTTCGACGGCAACGTCATCATCTGGGATACCAACAGGTACCTGGTGGTGGCCAAGTTGTCCCTGGGGTGCATCACGATGGGGGTCTTCTGTAAAAGGAAGAAAAGCTGCTCCACTGAATGGTGCCAGGGTGCATTCTTAATGCTGTCACTGGCTTGTAGTCCCTAGAGGGCTTGTCACCTTTGTATGGCTCAGTAGGTAATAAGAGAGCTGTTGTTGCTGACCTGCTAAAGTGTAGCTCCTCTAATTTTTGAAACAGTTCTATTTGTTGATAGTTTAAAAACTGACTTCTGCCACTGCATTAAGATCTGAGCTAAGCAGGATAAAGACAGTGCTCCAGAAGAGGTGTTGGGTGAACAGTGATGCCCAGCACCTCCTCTGGACATGACTAGGGACCGGAGCTGAAGGCAGCTGCCTCCATTTCTTGTTCTGTTTGGCTGTCCAGGTGCACAGAAGATGGATGTCCCCACAAGAAGTTCTTTCACACTCGTTTCCTTATGCGCATGAGGCTGACGCCAGACTGTTCCAAAATGCTGATCTCAACCTCCTCTGGATATCTTCTGATCTTGCATGACCTTGATCTCAACAAGTCATTAGAGGTTGGCAGCTACCCAATTTTGAGAGCTAGGAGAACTACATCAAGTTCAGGTGAATGCTTGTGGAAAAAGTCTGCAGCAGCTTCTTTTAGAGGTATTTTATGGGATACACTTAGCTAGCAAAAGAGGGCAGAGGTGGAGGGGTTCTGCTGAGGACCTCTTGGGCACAGCAGGTGCTTTGTTCCTCAGAGGTCATGTATGTCTATACTGTTGAGTGGCATGTTCTGACTCAGAAGAGTGTCTGGGGTGATTTTTAGAGTCAAGACATCAGCACTACAGGATATAGAATCATATAAACTGGATTGGGTTCAAAGGCACCTTAAAGATCATCTGGTGCAACCCCCTTGCAGTGGGACATCTTCAACAAGATCCCCAGACAACTTGACCTGGAATGGTTTCAGGAATGGGGCATTTACCATCTCTCTGGCAACCTGGTCCAGGGTCTCCCCACCCTCATGGTAAAAAACATCTCCGTATCTAGAATAGCAGAACTTCTTGGGTTGGAAAAGCTCTCTAAGATCATTGAGTCCAGCAGCCAACCCAACAACACCATGGCCATTAAACCATGTCCCCAAATGCCATAGCCACACATTTCTTGAAAAGCTTCAGGGATGGTATCTCCACCACTTCCCAGGGGAGCCTGTTCCAGTGCCTGACCCCTCTTGCAGCACAGAAAGTGTTCCTCTTGGCCAACCTAAACCTGCCCTGGTGCAACTTGAGGCTGTTTCCTCTTGTCCCAACACTTGTTCCTTAGGATTGGTTGTCACTCCCACTTGCAGCTGTCAGGGGGCAAGAAGTCAGACAGGCAGCAGACGTGGTGGTGGTCCCCCATGCTCTGCCCTGGCCCCAGCCACAGCAGCAGGGGCTCTGGCATGGTGCCATGCTGGGCCAGGTGTGGAGAGCAGGAGGGAGCAGGCTGGGCGGGCAGCCACTGGTATGGCAGTGGCATCTAGTCCAAACCTAAATGGACTGTGGATTGTTGTTACTTGGAGCAGGCAGACTGTGGCTGTAGTTGTTTACAGTCCTTGCTTGGTTCTGTCTCAAGAAGCTTCACCCATGCTGGGTGAGCTCCTCTTGGCAGCAGGCTCGCAGCATTGTGTGCTCTGAAATGTCACATCTTGCTTCGTCCTGCTTGTGACAGGAGCAGAGCAAAGTACTGGCAGAGTCTGCCATTTGGTGCCAGGCCTAGGGACAAATCCATAGCCCATCTTCTGGTAGTGACAGTTCACAAGGAGGGAGGATGGCAGCCCCCCTTTTACTCCCACTAGAGTTTGCTATGCACCAGAGAGTGGAACTTACAGACTCTAAAACTGAACTTTGGGAAGTGTTGTGTTTTGGGGTTGTTTTTTAACCATATGCTAACCTTTACATTTGCAAGAGGGTTAAGTGAGAGCATGCCCAGCCAGGGGGCTGTGCCTGGCTGTGCTCACCTGCCTGGTACTGTTTGCAGACATCATCTCATCATCGGGTTCCTCTGGCCTTCGAGCTGTGGGGTCACCCTGTCACCAGAATGATTCCAGTCCCCTCTCTGAGAAACACATCTCGAGGTCCTCCCAGCGAGAAGGTAGGAAAAGATTGGGGGTAAAAAATAAAAAATTGTGGGCTTGATTCATTGCACTTCATGAGAGGCCAGAGTATAAGAGTGAAAAACCTGCATTTTTGTCTCTGGGACTTGTAAAAGGGTTGTTTCTGTTAATTCTGTTACACCAATGAAGTATCATTGAAAAAGATTATGAAAACTGGTTACCCTGCAATAAGCAGACTTCCTCTGGGCCTAGGACCTGCTTTCAGAGTGATCATGAGCAGGGCAAATTGGCAAATGTTTTGTGAATCTCCTGTGCTTTAAAATAAATAAATTATTGTCCTGAGTTTCAACTATTCATGGCTCTTATGAAAGGAGAAGGCTCCTCTGGATTGGCATCCAGGTGTGAGGAAACCTGCGAGAAGGTTTCTAGGGTCAGGGGAAGAAGGGAGCTGAGCAGACTTCAGAAGGACATGGAAAGGACGTAACACAAGTTTGAAGAGCCGCCAGTAACCCTTACAGAAAACCCACACTTCACAGTTGGTGTTCATGAGGAGTGTATGTGTGTGAAGTTAGCTCAGACTGACTTCATGGTGTGAGGAGATTTAATGTGGGTCTTGGAAGGCAGCTTTCACAACAGGAGGTATCTGAGATCAGGGCTGAGCCCAGTGGTATTTAGGTGCAGTTGTTCACATCCTCTCTCTTGATTTATCCTTTCCTAAAGCTGCATCTTTTCCAGCAGCCAGGTGCAGGTGTCACATGTGTGACCTGGTTTCAGCAGTAGGCTGCTGGTGAGGCAGAGGATCACTGTACAGACACAAGTGACCCAGCTGACTTCTGCTTCCAGGTGGGTCACCGAGAAATAGCTTGGAGGTCTTAACACCAGAGGTTCCTGGAGAAAGAGATCGAGGCAACTGCATTACGTCGCTGCAGCTGCATCCCAAAGGGTGGGCGACGCTGCTTCGGTGCTCAAGTAATACAGATGACCAGGAGGTAAAATGGGTGCCTTTGAAACATACCTTGGTGAGGAGATCTCTCTCATGCGGCTGTGTGGGGGTAGATTTGCATCTGGATAAACTAGTCACTTATTTCTGCTTACAACTGCATTAATTTTACACCAGGATTATGAATTTCCCCTTTTTTGATGACTTTGTATCCCACGTTCAGTACCCCTGTTGCCCAGCTCTTCTGCAGAATACATTTTACAGTTTTCAAGCAGTAGCTCTGCTGCCAAACACATCACTTAGAAGTAAGTACCTGCCAAGATATAGAATGCATGAACTTGGAAAAGTCAGAGGATTAGAGAGTTGTGCTCTGGTGACCATGAATTAAGTTGAGCAGTGAAGCTTCTCTGAACTCCTCAAGTGCCTTGGCAATATTTTTGGCCTCTGTTGGCACTCCAGGGATGAGGGCTCCTGCTGCTTCCCAGAGGCTGCTTCTGCACTGCTGTGAAAAAGCCTCATGGTTTGTGTCTGCATCTCCAGAAAACTGCCACGCTGTAGTCTGTCTGATCTCCTCCACTGATGGCTGTCCCATCGGAATGCCCTGGCATGGTGGCCAACTCCCACCCTAAATCTCTGCAACTGCAGTATAAAGAGTGTTGGTGTTGGATTCTGTTGTGAAGTGTCCCATAACAGCTGCTGTACTGCGCTGGGACCCTGTTTTAAGTCTGTAGTGCACTCAGAGCTAGTGACAAAGCCTCTTCATGGGCTGCATGTAGAAAGCAAGAGCCTGCAGGTTGTGTGGGGGATCACTTGCTTTTGAAGAAGTAACTGCCAGGTTCACTCACAGCTTCACCCCCAGCCAGAGCCCTCAGGACACCTAGGCTTTAAAGGGCACTAAAAGAAATTCTACCAATACAAGACAATGGTCCTCTTGCAAGCACACGTTTTTCCTTGGCTTTTTTCAAAATTAGTTGTGCAAACCACTCTCTTTTCAAGACATGGAGGTTTTATTTTCCCTAACCATGCAGAATTCTCTGAATAATTGGCCTGTAATGAACAGTTTTGTTAATTCAATAGCTAATGTAAATTTGGGCAGGTTTGGGGGTTTTATTTGTCTGGGAGGGGTGGTTTGAAGAAAGCCACTCTTTATAATGGTCACCTCCTGCAGAGGTGTAGAGGGCTGGATGGAAGTGTGACAGATTTGTAGGAAACTTAAAGGCAGGGTCTGTAAATTACATCAAAGCAGCAGTGCACAATGTAGGAGCTTCTCCAAGCACAAATACTCTGTTGGGTCAGGCTCTGCTGACCTGGTTACAGTCTCCACGGGGTCTGCCTTACTCTCTGCTGGTAACATGCTTCAGTAAAGCTCCCTTTGTCTGTATTTCAGTAGAATACTTGGAACTGAACTGAGAACATTTATTTTGTCTTGTGGCTGAAACTGGGTCTTGCACTGTGATGCAAACTGTGATGGAGCTGTTTTTGCCTTTTGTCTGAGATGAGATCATTGGAGCACACACTGAAATCCCTGCCTGTCTCCTAAGTAACGAGCTGGCTATAGAGCTGCTCATAAGATTCCTTCGGGGGTCTATTTCCCTCCTGTTGGCAAATTTGTTCCCTTTGTGTGTTAAGGGCACATAATGCCAGTGGTCAGCTGTAAACTGCAGCAGGATGAGCTCTGCTTTGCTGTGGATTTAATTTAAACGTTTACGAAATCAGAGCAGATGCATGGCCAAAGGATTAGATATTGCTCTTTCCAGATGAAATACAGATTTGAAAGATTATACCCAGAACCCATTCAATTAAAATAATAGCGCTGATGCCAGAGAGCTGTTTGGTTTAGGTGCCAAAAGAGCAGGCTGTTCTCAGCCTCGCAGCAGCTCCTTACTGAAAAGTAGATCACAGCGGCGCTGGCCACTGCTGTTCTCACTGAACGTGCCGCTGCAGGGGAGGGGCGCTCGCAGTGCTTGCCCATCCCTTCAGCCTTCTTTTCTCCTCTCCCTCCAGTGGACTTGCGTCTATGAGTTCCAGGAAGGGGACCCGGTGCGCCCGGTCTCGCCGCGCTGCTCCCTGCGGCTGACTCACTGCATTGAGGAAGCCAACGTAGGCCGGGGCTACATCAAAGAACTCTGCTTCAGCCCCGACGGCCGCATGATCTCGTCCCCGCACGGCTTCGGGATCCGCCTGCTGGGCTTTGACAGCCACTGCAGCGAACTCGTTGACTGTTTGCCCAAAGAAGCCAGTCCCCTTAAAGAGATCCGTTCCCTCTACTCCCACAACGACGTGGTCCTGACAACCAAGTTCTCTCCAACACACTGTCAGATTGCCTCGGGGTGCCTTAGTGGACGTGTATCTCTCTATCAGCCAAAGTTCTAGGCACATCTTGCATCAGCAGGACCTTCAGATGTTTGTGGGTTTTACTTCAGTTTGGTTGAAGTGTGTTCTTTCTGAAATCTCTAGATCCAGAGGAGACCATAGTTACTATGGTCTCTGAACACAGGAAGTTTCCAGCCCGGCACTATGCCTCCTCATAATGCATCCACAAGCCCCTTCCATGTGCTGCGAGACCTCTGCTCCTGCTGATCCTGTGCCACCAAGTCACTGTTTGGGTTGTTTGTACCATAGTGCTCATGGGCAGTTCCTTCACTGCCCCTTGAGCTACCTGAGACACGTGTGGAGGGGCAGGGGCAGCAGTTCCACCAGAGCTGGCTCGGGCTCCCCCGCTATGACCCCTCCTTGTTCCAAAGGAGCTGGACTTTGCACTTCAGCTTCCTCAGCCCTTCCTGTCAACAAAACTACTGGAGGGTGGTTATGAGATAATGAGCTGCTTTTCTATGTAACCAATGCCACGAGTTGCTGTTAAAAAGAAAAGAGCAGGGAATTCATTGTGCCCCTGTACTCAGAACTGGTTAGGCCACACCTTGAGTCCTGTGTCCAGTTCTGGGCCCCTCAGTTTAGGAAAGATGTTGACTTGCTGGAACGTGTCCAGAGGAGGGCAGCGAGGCTGGAGAGAGGTCTCAAGCACAAGCCCTATGAGAGGCTGAGGGAGCTGGGGTTGCTTAGCCTGGAGAAGAGGAGGCTCAGAGGAGACCTTATTGCTCTCTACAACTACCTGAAGGGAGGTTGTAGCCAGGGTTGGTCTCTTCTCCCAGGCAACCAGCACTAGAACAAGAGGACACAGTCTCAAACTGTGCCAGGAGCGTTTAGGCTCAAGAGGAGGAGAAAGTTGTTCACAGAAAGTTATTGGCTATTGGAATGTGCTGCCCAGGGAGGTGGTGGAGTCACCATCCCTGGAGGTGTTCAAAGAAGGATTGGACATGGCACTTGGTGCCATGGTTTAGTTGTCTTGAGGTCTTGGGTGACAGGTTGGACTTAATGATCTCTGAGGTCTTTTCCAACCTTATCGATTCTGTGATTCTATGATTTGCTTTTGTTTATATATAAATTTGGTTGTTTGTGACTGGCTAGGAGTCAACTTTTATGTAGTGTTTTTCTGCACTTGAAACATCTGTTTTTATGTGATTGCACATGCTATGTTTATTGCCAGAAGAAAGAAGTTCTGGATGGAGATGTAGCTGCATTTTACTTTTTTTTTTCTTTTTTTTTTTCTTCTGCAGAATTTAGTAGGAAAAGACTGGAGCAGGGAAGCAGGAGTTGAATGAGTGAAGACCTTGCCCCATGTTACCCACAGAGGAGCTCTTGGAGTGCTGGGTACAATGGGGCTCTCCTTGACTGTGACTGCTGCCTCCAGACTTTCTGCTGTAGGGAGCTCTCCACAACAGTAACTTAAACCTTCATCTCATGCCTGAAACTTCATGCTGCAGAATCTCCTGATGGTGTTGTTAAGGCTCTTTTCCACTTGACTGTTCTTCCACACCTTGCCTGCACCACTGTTGTCAGAGGAACTGGCCCAGGACACATCCATAGCATCACCAGAAAAGCCTTGATGGGAGCTGCTGATCTGGGGATGGGTTAAGAGCATGCCTGTCTACAGTAAGGTCTACTTGGATGTGACAGATGTTAATGTTCAGCATTAAATCAGATGTGAAGTATGACTGCCAGGTTTCCACCCCTCCAGCTCATAGGGCTAAGCTTGCAGAGGCATCAATGGCAGTCTCCTACGTCTGAGCTTGTAGCAATCTCATCAATGACCTGTTCCACGACTTTGGGGAGGGCTTGCTGACCACTCACCCTGAACTCAGCAGGAGGCTTTACCCAGGCAGAGCTGTCACATTCTGGAGTGCAGACTCTCTGTTTCTGGCTTGACGGAGCACACTTTGTAGCTGACTCTTGCAAAGCCTTTTCAGCATTTGTGTGTTGTGAGCAAGGAGACATCCACCAGGGTGAGAGACCTGGAAGTGCATGAACCCAACCACCCCCTTGTAGTTCTGAATGTGTGTGGGTTCTGTGCACCACGTGGTGGTGAAGTCATTGAAACTTGAGGCTGCTCTGCATTATGAGGAAAAGGTATTTTATTTTTACTTGAAGAGTTTCTTAACAGGAAGCCTTCAGTATTGGGGATCTGGTAACCCGAGGACTAGTTGATCGGTCCTGAATTGGTTTTCATCATCTCTAGCAGCAGGCTGCTGAAGGACTACACTCAAATAGTCAGGTCTGTGCAGCTGAGAGACCTCAGGCTGCCCGGTAAGTCCTAAACTTTGTGTTCCCATGGGGTTTCTCATGATGATGGTGTCTCAGTAGAATACTATCCAAGCTGGAGGAGGGACAGTCATTTGTATGTAATTGTACTCAGTTAACTTAAAATGCAGATAGATGCCCTTGGTCTTCTCATCCACTGCCAGGCTGGAGCGTTCATAGCATTTCTGAGCACTTGGGCTGCTGCTGAAGCCATTGCCTGGAGCTGGAGAGCAGAGATGAAACCATAGATGAGGAGGTGACCTACTGGCTCACACTCACTGCTGAGCTCCAGCACTTGCACCCTTTGTGTGCTGCTGGAACCGTATGCAAGGACTGCAGTTCATAAAAAGGTGTTTTTTTCACTTTAATTGGCCATGCCATGAAAAAGGAGACCTAGTCACTGAACAAATAACATTGTCAGTGTACCCCAGTCCAGATGGGAGCACATCACTGGCACCCAGCTCCTCCTGTGTGCCTGACAGCCTGTGACCCCTACCCCTTCCCCCCACTCCCCGAATCTTGGCTTGTCAGCAGCAGTTCAGGGGGAATTTCCCTGTGTGTGACTTTGTGTGGTGGCACACAATGGTGTGTAGGGAACTTGAGGACAATTGGAATGCAAGCTAGAGCTAAACTGCTTTGGGGGGAGGAAACCCAAAACCCAGAAATCCCTTGAACATACCCCCCCAGCCCAGTAGCAGCATGTGGCAGAACTTTGCATATCAGACTCCTGACAGGAGCTGAGAGTCCTGTTCTGAAGCGTTTTGGAGGGGTATGTGGTGTAGCCCTGAACACCTGCAGGTCTCTGCTCTTCCCCTCTGCTGGAACCTGTGCCTAATAAGGCTAACTAACAAAGAAGCAGGTTCTGCCCCATTGCCCTAGGGTGCTGTCGTGGCTGTTTCTCAAAGCTCTCCTTGCTTCCAGGCTGTGCTTTCCTCACCTTCTTTAGTAGTTTGGAGGAACATCACTGAAGGGACTGCAGCTGGTGTGCTGAGAGAATCTTGCTGTTCCCACAGGCTTCAGCTGTACTTGCTTTGGAGGCCGGACAGCACCTATGAAATCAAAGCAGTTCTAGTGTCTGCTTTCATGGCTGGTTTTGTTTTCTCCCCACCAGAAACCCCAGTAGATCCTTCAGGACTTCAATTCCATGCCTGTCAATATGCACTGAGTGTTAACTTTTAATTCTACCTCATGATAGTTGTTTTTCACAAGAGTGTTGTGCTGAAGCACTGGACACCAACCTTCATTTTGTGTGAGGAACCCTTACTTGCAGAGAGATGCTGTCACCTCACCCAGACACTGCCTGCAGGAGCAGGGGGTTACTAGCCCTGCCCTGCTCTGCAGCCAGGGCCTCGCAGCAGGGCTGCTGTCAAAGCTGTCCTGGGTAAGGGTCTTGGTGGTCATCTTTGTGCTTTTGTAGCCTGTCTTGCAGGTGTGTGCTAGGATAGATTCTGTCTCTGTCAGCTGTAGAAATGTGACTTCTGGTTACATTTGTAGTCAGCTTGGATGAGTAGATAACCTCAGATGCTGGTTTGGTTGCTCCTCCTCAGCAGCAGGTGGAAAGTTTCAGTGGGAGGTCATCTCTGACTGCTGAAGTGCATGTAAGGCTGCAGCACTGCTCACTGGTCTGCAGCTGACCTGCCTTGCAGCTGCACCTGCTGGAAGGAGTTGTTCAGTTGTCTTTCTGAATAATACAGCCTTGCCTTACTTAATTAGTGGAGTCATTTGTTGGTGAGCTTTGGGTTATTTCTAAACCATCAAAAAGGAGGGGAAAAAAAAAAAGGTTTATTTTGCTGTTATGTTTGAAAAGATTAACCTTTCAAAACCATGTAAAACTGTCTGCAACAAATGTTTCCAAGAGCAGATGGAAGCCTGCACTGACAGCAAAGGGTGCTGGTGGTTCATACCTCAGGTTTCCTTAAACTGGTTCACTTTTGGCCATCGAACCACGGAACTGTTTAGGTTGGAGAAGACCCCGAAGGTGATCAGGCATTAAACCACTCACATGGTGCCATCGGCTGCTGAATTTCACCCCACTCCCACTGAAGACAAAGCTCCCTGTTAGACTGCAAAGCATGTGGTATGTTTTCAAATGCATGGGTTTTCATACTCATCCCCCTGTGCAGTGCCGGAGTCCTTCCCTTCGCAGCACAGTGATCAGCTGGAGCAGATCAGCTGCGTGAGAGAGATCTCTGCAGGAGCAGCACAGCGAAGTGTCCAGAGGAAACAAACTCCTGTGTGAAGCCTGCAAGGCTACAGCCCAGTGCCTGCTGCGGCAGTGAATGGTATCCCAGTGCTCTGCTGCAAGGTTGGTCGCTCAGGTGCCGCAGCACCGTTAGGCGTTGGGGGAGGGATGGAGGAGCTGTTGACGGCAGGAGGCAGCAGTGCTCAGCCCTGCTGAGTGTGAGGCTGTTTGCGTCGCTGTGTGCACGGCTCAGGCCCAGCCGTTCGTCTGACGTGGGTAGTTCAGGGAAAAACGTAGCCTCCAGAGCTCTTGGGGATAGAAGAAAAGCACAGAGACAGACACAAAAATGCTTGTTTGCACTCTTGGAGCCTGGGCAAGGACGTTGGTTGCCTGCTACCAGAACTGGAATGTAAGCATCAGGTTTTGCTGGTGTCTGGGGGGGAGGAGGTGTTTGATGTGGTTTGGGGTTTTCTGTTTGTTTGTGGGTGATATTTTGTTCTTAATTTGGGTAACCCTGATGTGGAGAAGGTCCTGGTACCCTAAAACATGGGTCTGTTGCTCTGAAGTGTGAGCTCTTAGGAGAGATGTACACTTGCCAAATGAAAGCTTTTACAAAAACTAGTTTTACAAGATTCTAAAATGTTGGAGTAAAGGAAAAAGTCAACAGCCCATCATATTTTTGTCCTGCAGGAAGAAGAAACTTCTCCTTTCCTGATCTTAGTCAAAGGTGCATTTTCTTAAGTACTGAGTATCTGAAGCATAAGGTTTTTAATACAAGAACAAATTGTGCATGTAGAATATTTTGAAAATACCTGAGATTTCATAGGAAAAACTGTAGCCTTTTAATAAAGTATCAGAACTGCCCTGGAAATGTTGTACTTGGAGCTGTACAGTAACTGTTTGTGGACAGTTTCTCTTGCTTGCATAAGGAATTAAACATTTAATAATTCAGTGAATCAAAACCCCGCTGTAATGTTTGTCTCACACTCAGCAGGGCTCGCTGGCTCTAGCTGCTGGCTCTTGCCTGCTGCCTGCAGCCAAGAGGCAGAAACGCTGCAGAGAGCAGAGCCCCCGCAGGGGGTCCCTGTTCCTCTGTGGGACTCTGCTGCTGCCTGCGAGAAGAAAGGGTAAGGGCAGGACACGGGGCTTGCTGTGATTAATTACAAACACAGTGTAATTAACCATTCCATTGCCTGAGCACCTGCAGGGCAGAAAGCTCCTTTTGTTCAAATCCTTGAAGGCAGTGCTGCTGTCCCTGTGGCATTTTGCTGGAGGAGCTTTGCAGTGATGAGCAGGCAGGGATCTGCCCACGGGGCACAGCCTGGGACAGAAAACTGTTGCCTATTCTGGCACAGGGGCATGGCTGGGTATGGTGTCTGTGCCAGCAGTGCCATCCTGGCCTGTTACACTCAGAATCACAGAAGGGTAGGGGTTGGGTGGGACCTCCAGAGATCATCCAGCCCAACATCAGCTTCTGCTAGAGCAAGGTAAACCAAGGGCAGGCCCCACAGGAACACATCCACATTGGCTTTGAAAGTCTCAAGAGGAGACTCAGCATCTCTGGGTGGCCTGCTCCAGGGCTTCAGCACCCTCCCAGTAAAGAAGTTTCTCCTGGTGTTGATCTGGAATCTCCTGGATTCTAGCTTATATCCATTGTCCCTAGTGCCAGGTGCCACTGAAAAGAGCCTAAGAAAAGACCATGGAAGCAGCTGAGAAAGCAGGCGCAGGTGGTTGGCCTGTCTTTGCCATGCAGGGGGCTGTGCTGTACTGCTGCAGCATCACAGACCCAGCTGCAGTGCTCTTCCACTGAGCTTTGAAAAGGGGACAGGCAGTCAAAATTTACTCTGTTATCTGCCCAACAGCCCTGTTTGATGTAGCCCAAGCAGTGGAGCACAGTCTGTACCCTGCTTAAAATACTCCACTGTGTTCAGTGAACCTGCCTTGCTGCTGCAAAAGGGCTGTTTGGGCTTGTCAGTGCTTGTGACTTTCTCCTTTCCCCTTGTGACACCTTGTCTAAGGAGGGGAGAGAGCTGCATCTGGTTGTGAGCTGTGGGGTTTCAGTTTGTGTGAGAAGAACCAACTGACCATCACAGCCAGACTGGCCTACAAGAGGGGCTGTTTGCAAAGGCCTGCAGGGAGAGGACCAGAGACAATGGCTTCAAACTAGAGCAGAGCAAATTTAGATTGGATGTGAGGAACAACTTCTGCACCATGGGAGTGGTGGAACACTGCAACAGGTTGTCCAGGGAGGTGGTTGAGATCCCATCCCTGGAAATATCCAAGGTGAGGCTGGACAGGGCTCTGGGCAACTGGATCTAGTGGAGGCTGTTCCTGCAGAGTGTAGAGGTCTTGGACTGGATGAGCTTTGGAGGTTCCTTCCAACCCAAACCATGCTGTGACTCTCTCAGATCTTGCCTTTTCCAGCCGTGTTGTCATTTCAAAACTGCTGAGAGGTGCTGCCCTCATGTTAGTTCACTTTCCTTGAGCGTTCTGTCCTCACCACACAGCTAAGAGCTCGATTACCTGATTAGCGTAAAACACAAACAAAAGGTCTTTGGAACAGAAGTGACGCCTCAGAAACTCAGTAGTGTGTGGCACTGCCCTCCCTTGCTCAAGGCAGTTACTGCCTGGGCTGCTTCAGCGACTCTCCAAGCAGCTGTTCTCTCTGTGCTGAATTCCTCTGCCCTTCTGCAGCTGGAAATGGAAGGTGTAGTCCCACAAGAAGAGCACCTGCTGGAGATAGCAGCAGCAGCCGCCATCAGAATTCTGATCTGCACCAGCCTCATTCGGGCTGCAAGTGTTCAGAGCAGGCAGCAGTTGAGGATGGGCCCCTCTGGCTGCCCTTATCACATCCTGGTTTAGCCCCAGCAGGCTGAGATTCTGTGACTCCGAGATCAGCAAACCAGGAGCTGGGACTCCCAAGCTGTCCCTGACCAGGACACACCCTCAGGGAGATAAGGCAGGCCAGGGTCATTTCCCTGCACACTTTCTCCTCTGTGCCCTGCAGTAACCCAGCCCAGCATGCAAAGCACAAAACCAGAGTGAACTGGTACTTGGCTGGGATTTCTGCTCCCCCTGATCCTTGTTCAGCGTGGCTTCAGTTCCCACACTGCACCTGCAGTAAGCATGGCACAGAGGTGGCCTGGTCACAGTCAGTTTAAGACAAAACAGTCTTGAAACTGGCCTGAGCAAAGCTTTCTCATGAGCTAACGCATCACAACTCCTTCTGTGCTCTCGTTCCCCCACCCCAGCAACACATCCCCTTCACTGTGGCGACACAAACCACAGCTCGTGTGCCAAGGCTCACTGGTGCTTCTCTCCCCAGTCACAAGTATCCCCCCTCCCACATGCAGCACACCTGCAATTTGTACAGCTGCAGCACTGCACAGCTGTCTGTGGTGGCAAGGCAAAGGTGATCCTGCAGCACACCTCCAGCAGGGACAGCAGCACTCCAGGGCAGCTTGTTCCCTGTCTGCTACAGCAAAGCCAATCACCAGCCAGTGGAAGGCTTACCTTCAGCTGTGACCCTTCCCACCCCAGGTTTCCTAACACAGAGAAGTCTGTAACATCCTCCAGGGAGAGACAGGATGCAATTTCTGTTTTTATTCCATCAAGGATTGATTACAAAAAAACAGTTCACTGGTAAAAATCAGATTCTGCCAATAACAAACACAAGCAAACATTTTATTTCAATGCAGATCATCACAACAATCAGATACAGGAAAGCTCACTTGTGCCTGGCTGGTCTTGGATGAGAAGCTAGGGACTGACTTGTAACACAATGATCAGGGTATCTGAGGAGAGTTTAGCAAATGGAAAACTCAAATTAAGAGCAGTAATAGCTCCTCCAGAACATGGGAAAAGACCCAGTTCAGACCACATTCTGGAAGCTTTTGTGCCCCATTATATTTGTCAAAGGATTTTGTTTTGCATATATATTTTCATAAAACAAAGTCCCCCAGGAAAGCAAATGCTGTTTGGGTAAGAGCCTCTCCTAGTTGATGGTTATGCTTGCTCTTCTGCGCCTCTCCCCAAGTCCCTCATCTCTCAGGTCTGTAGGACACAACAATTCCTACTTCTGTAAGGCTTTTTAAAATTCACCTACAGAACTCCTTAAACATATCTTCAAAGGCTGCTTTTGTCCTGCCCAACTGCCTCTGAGGTCACCTTTGTCTCTGCTACCCTCAGAGACCTCCACTGAAGTGGGCAATACCCAGAAACCCCCTGGTCAGTGCCACCGAGCAGCCCTGTCTGATGGGACTGCGGAGCACACATTGAGCAGGCAGAATGTCAAGTCCCAGGTGAAAACGCCTCACTGTGATCCATGATTCCACAGCCAAAATGAAACAGAAGTGTTTGCAAAACACAAGATCCCTCAGCACAGGAGAGCGGTGTTTGTGAGCTACCTTTGCAGTTGCAGAAGCTGAGCTATTTAAGGGCCGTTTTCTTCTTGACCCCAGAGCTGAAAGCAACAGAAAAAGCAGCAATAAAAAAAAAGAAAAAGGCAAAACAATCTCCATGTTCACAAGCAGAAGGGCTTTTAACAAGGAAGGACACTTTAAAGCTTTAGTAAATTCGCTTTCAGCTCTTCCCTTTTCACATGAAGGCACACAGTGCACACTCAGAGATCCCAGGTGAGCTGCAGCCAGCTCATACTGCAGCCCCTGAGCACTCAGTGGCCACCCCTCACACTGATGAATGAAATAATCCCAGCCAGCACCAGAGCAGCTGGCAGAAGAGTCTGTATAGGCTTAGCTTGAGCTTGAAGTTCTAAACTTCAGTCATCCCCATATGGATACATCCTTTTGGCTTTAAACAGTAAGGATTACTTAGGACCCTAACACATTGGAAATGCAGTTCTTAAATCACCATTTTGAAGTTTGTGAGTGTGGTGGTTTTAGGCTATGCCTTTAAAATTTAGTTACAGATGTTGAGCAGAAAAGTAGAAAAATATAAATAAATCACTATTGGGTGTGAAAAGGAAAACCAAAGATTATTCTAAACAAATTCATTGGGTAAATACCTGGGATAAGAGGAGCTGTACCATAACAATTCTTCCTTTTTCTCTTCTGATCTCTGGCTGTTTTGCTTTGCTCAGGAGAGATAACCTGCTTATCAACTGGCTTTGGCTAAGTCCAGCTTCTCTGCTCCTTCCTCTTGTCCCTTTTGTACAGGGGGGCAAGGGGGTTAGGGAGGGAGAAGCTAGTAGCTTCCCCTGGTCCTTGGCCAGGGGTGTCCTTGTGCTGTCTATTAATTGTAAATACCTGTGTAATATTGTAAATCCTGTGTATTTTGCACATATTCATTGCATTTCATTGTAGAGTGTACATTTTGCTTGTAAATGCAGCTTCATTTGCTTCTAACTGAGTTGGTCTGGCAGAAGTTAATGCCGGGGGGGGAAACTTCAACCCACCACAGTGAGGCAAGGGAATTGATTTTCATCAGCCCCTCCTTGATTTTCGTGTTCTACAATGTGGGCAGGGGAGCACATTCCATCATGGAGCACTGGGAGACTTTGGGAGTGATACAGAATCAGCTGCTGGATCCAGAAAAGTCTTCTCTGTTTTTAAGCCTTGTACTTGCCTAGTAGCTCCAATGTGGGCAAACTCACCTGCCAGAAATAAATACCTCTAAGTGTTCATCTGAATTGCACCAAGGTTTGGGTGCATCACCAGTCACCCTCAGGTACCAAAGGCCAGTTGCCTGTGGCGGTGCCAGGCACTGCTCTCTGGCACGCAGCGGCACTGCACGTGCCAATCCCCAATAAGCAGCAGAGCTGCAGCAGGCAGTGGTGCTCACAGCAGCTTCAGCAGGAACTCGTAGGTGGCATTGATTATGCCCCAGGACAGCAGGGAGCGGTGGTAGTTCAGGTGGGCTCCCCTGAAGAGGTGGATCAGCTTCCGGTCACGCTCCAGCCAGATCTTCAGGAACACCTTGGAGAAGGACTGGAACTCGCCCCCAATCTGCGCCTGCATGCGAGTCTTGACGACGTTCACCGGGAAGAACAGGAAGCCCAGCATGGCGCCCAAGAGCCCCCCGCAGATGAAGTCATTCACCAAGTGAGCGCTGTAGGAGGTGGCCTCTGGCAGGCACTGCTTGATGGGTCCCCGCAGGCCGAAGAAGAGCACGTTGCTGGGCCCGTTTCGGAGCAGGATGGGCACCAATCCCCGGTAGTACTCCCGCAACCCGTAGGCCTTCAGCACCTTGAAAGCCTGGTAAGTGTTTGTGAACTTGTCGTGGTGCTTGTAGTCCTGCAGCAGGGTCTGCACCCGCTCAAAGGGCGTCAGCAGGGCCTCGGTGGTCCCAGCCAGCACCGCGGCCATGCTGCGCGTCAGCAGCTCGGGGGCGCTCGTGTGGCTGTGCAGCAGGCAGGAGAAGTCCTCATACAGGCCGAACATGAGGGCCAGCGTAGTGGTCTTCTGCATCAGGGGGGGCAGGATGCCGCGGTAGAGGTTCCGGAGCCCATCCTTCTGCAGCTGCTGCACCGCATCCTTCGTCCTCAGGCCGTAGAGCTGCTGCCGGAAGAGCACCTTCTGGATGGGGAAGGTGACAGCGATGTTGGTGAAGGCTGCACAGTAGCCACAGAGGTAATGCTTGCCAGAGGCAGCACCTGTGTCACTGCTGAGGTGCTCCTTGGAACCCGCTTCTGGAGCCATCATAATGGATGTCCCTCTGCACTGTCTCAGCTCCACTTCCCTACAGCAGAGAGAAAACAACGACCATGAGCAGCAGGAGGTGACCTGTAGCCTGTCCCACACTACTGAGTCATTCCAGCAGCACCTGGCACTCTATACAGAACTGTTCTGGGTGGAGAAGACCTCCAAGATCAGAGTCCAGCCATCACATGGCACAGAAAAGCCCACAGGGACCGAGGTGTGACACATGCCGCAGCAGATGGATGTGGCTCTGTTTTCTACTCAGGCCTCAGAGACACAGGAAGTTACATTTTTTCCTTTCTGTGCACTTCCAAATTAGGACAGAAATAAACTGTGAAGGAAATCAAGGTATGAAGTTCTCAGGTGCCACAGGAGAGCTGACATGAGGAAGCCCACACAGTGACTTCACTGCTCACTCTGCCAAAGAACTCAAACCACAGTCTGCTGTCACACAGATGAAGCATCACTGCCACAGAGGAGTGGGGACAGCAGAAAGCCTAAGAAAAAGACAAAGCAAATGAAATACATGCAGAGCACTACAAAACCTGGCCAGCTGCATACCAGGCTGCATCCAAAGCAAATGAAAAGAGGGTATACTGCCCCTTTGCTCTGGAGCCCTTGTCCTGAAGGGCCAAGCCCCAAAACATGCCATAACCCAGGCAATGGGTTAAGCACCTGTGAATATGCAGACCTGGACAGTCCCTGGGGTCCAGATGGTCCAAGCAAATGTGTAGCACCTGTAAACTTTGTAAGACACCTGTGAACTGTGTGTGCCCCTGGCACTCTTTGGATATGCTCCATCACACAGGTTCAGCTGTCAGGGCTCTCTGTTACCAAAGGGCATTAGCTGCCTTGGGACAGTACTTAAAGCAGAGGAGGAGTTGGGCAACTTGCCTTGGTCTCACCCAGTCAGCAACAAGAGCCAAATGCTGCCAGAGCAGCAGCTGAAGAGCCTGCACCAGCAGACCTTGAACTTGGACCAAGGCAGAAAGAGGAAAGCTCCAAGAGAACTGAATCCCAGAAGAGCCACAGAAAGGCTAAAGCCCAGCAACAGAGCACACAAGACAGAGAGACTCTTAGCCCTCTCCAAGCCCAGGGAAAGCTCCAGACCATGAACTGGGCATGAGAGGAGAGAGGCTCTTAGCCCTCTCTGAGCCAAGGACTGCTCAGAGCATCAGGGAAGATACCAGACACAGGAGCAAGTCACGAGTCCCTGGCTAATTTGCCACGGAAACCCACTTGTGGAAAACCACAGACTGCAGCACCTTTATTTCCAATTTGAATTGCTGTATTGGAAAGTCTTAGATCTGTGCTTAAATCGTTTAACTGTCTTCACATGTGGGATGTGTCACTCTCAAACACACACCAGAGCCTGTAAAGACACTTTGTAAGTAAGTTCTGGTGGTGTTTGAAGATACCTCTGCCCAAAATATTAAAGTGTATAAAATTATACATTTTATTACAGCCCTCAACACAGGAAGGACATGGATTTGCTGGAGTGGGTCCAGAGGAGGGCCACAAAAATGATCAGAGGGCTGGAGCAGCTCTGCTGCAAGGACAAGCTGAAGGAGCCGGGGGTGTTCAGTCTGGAGAGGAGAAGGCTCCATGGAAGCCAAACAGCAACCTTCCAGTACCTGAAGAGAGCTATATGAAGGCTGTAGAGGTACTGTTCACAAAGGCCTGTAGTGACAATACAAGGGGCAGTGGTTTGAAAGTAGAGGAGATTTAGGTTGGATGTTAGGAGGAAGTTCTTTACCATGAGAGTAGTGGAACACTGCAACAGGCCACCCAGGGAGGTGGTTGAGGCCCCATTCTTGGAAATATTCAAGATCAGGCTTGCCAGGGCTCTGGGCAACCTGATGTAGTGGAGGATGTCCCTACTGAGTGCAGGGGAGTTGGACTGGATGACCTTTGGAGGTCCCTTCCAAACCAAACCGTCCCGTGATTCGATGACACATAAACAGAGAGGGTCCTAGCAAATAAAGCAGAGGAGTACTGAAGCAGTACTCCTCTGAAGCAGATAAGCAGTGGACTGCTTATCCACCAGGGACCGAAAGCTGGGTTTACAGCTGCACCAAGGCCAGCACAGCACAGCCTGGGCTAGGTCAGGAACAGCCAGATGAGGCTGGTGGAACTTTGCCAACTTCAGTACTCCCCACCAGCAATATAAAATCTTCCTGATTTCCAGATGGTGTCTGGAGCAAATACTCCTGCCTGCAGCCACTCTCAGTGTGCCATGTGGACAGCACATGGCAGAGGCTGCAGAGGGACCACCTGGACTGCTCCAAGTCACCCAAAGATGGCTGTGACCAAGCACAGCACTCATCTTGAGAAAAGAACACAGATGTGCCTGGATTGGCTTCTCCCCTGTGTTAAGGCCTGGCAAGCAAAAATGTCATCTGAAAAATGAAGATTGTTTCTGTCAATATCACCAGGGATAGATTCGTCATTGGTGCCCTCTGCACTACTTCCCAGAGGCACCAAGCTAGGTATCACTGTTGTTCTACTTGCACACACTATGAAGGCCACATCTCAGACCCAAGGTCTGAGAGAGGTGCTGTGCTCACTCAACCCACACCATGTGAAGTCTCACCAAAGACAACACTATGAAGGGGACAACTCCAAAGGCCTTTGACCACCAGAGCCCTCACTTTCAGACAGGCTTTGTGAGGCCTGTGCCACCCACAGGTACCAGAGCACAGCAGCCACTTTGTTAGAATTTAACACGAAAGAGCACAGGTTTTGGATCCAGGGCACTGCTTACACACTGCACTCCCAAGGCTGCTGCAACACCTCGTTTGGACATAGCAGCTCCCCTGACTCCAGGAGCTGATTTCAGCAGGTTCTAAGCCTGGGGCACAGGTCATCCTTTCCAACATCAATTTCCTTGATTCTCAGGTGCCTGCCACTGTCACCATCCTGTGGTGTGCATCTTTTGTGCTCCTTGAGAAGGACCTCAACCCATTCACCTGCTAAACGACCACGGCCTTCAGCATGCTGCCACACGACCCCCCGGGTCTGGAAAACAAGGGAAATAATGAAGAGAAGGGCTGCAGGAACAGCACTGCACTGCACCTCTGTGCCACTGTGAGCAATGGCCACGGCTGCTGCCGTCCTGGCTGCTGCCGTCCTCCCTGCTGCGGAGCAAACGCACTGCCCAGCAAGTCCTGCGAGCCCCACCGCTGTCCCAGATCGCTCTGGGGGTGGATAGGTCTGAGCGACGCTCGCACCCCTGCACCGTTAACCGAGAGCCGTTCACGCCCCACAGCCGGCGCCCAGGCGGAGGCCTGTGTCAGCACGGAAAAGCTCCGCGCTCCCTGCTTTCTCCAGCCGACCGCACACCGCTGTGGCACACACACCGCCACCAGACCTACCGGCCCGCGGTCACCGCCAGGCCACGGGGACCACCGAGCCTTCCCCGACCGACCGCATTCTAGGCGCGGGGCTTCCCGCGGTGCGGCCGCCCGGACAAACCCGCGGATCTCAGTGCATCCGACGGCGCCGGCAAGGCTGCGGAGAGCCGGCGTGCGGAGAATGCTGGGGAGCGATCACGGCCCCGCCGCGGCGCGGCCCCGGGCGACCTAAAAGCGAAGAGCCGAGCGCTGCTCAGGGACGCGGCACGGCCGCACGGAGAGGCCGCGGCTAGCGACGCGGAGCCCGCCAGGGCCGGGCCTACAACGCTGCCCCGCTCCCCGCCGCCATTCGGCCCAGGCAGATGCCCGCGGGCCGGGATCGCGTTCAAGGTCAGGCTGGCAGCGCGGCAGAGCACAGGGCGGCGGCTGCAACCCGCTCCCGGCGGAACCGCACTCGCCCGCCCGCCCGTGCCTGCTCCGCCGCGCCTGCGCGGCCGAAGAGCCGAGAGAGCCAGGCCGGGCTGGGCCGAGCGTGACCGGGCAGCAAGCCGGGCCTCCGGTACGCACCTGCAGCCGTTGCCATGGCGGCGGGAGGGGACGGAGACGTCCGCCGGCGGCCCGGCCCCGCGGCCCCCGCCGTGAGCGCGCCGCAGAGTGACGCAGGCGCAGCGGCGCAAACTGGCGGACGCAGCCGGCGGGCGCACAGACCCCGCAGGTCCTGCTCACGTGACCCCAGCGAGGGGCGGGCGGCGGCCCTGCCCCCTACCGTTGCAGCCAATCAGGCAGCGGCGCGGGGCACGAGCCAGCTCAAGCTCCACCCCCCACGTGCCGCCGCTCTCCGGGTCGGGCGGGGCGGGGGCCAGCGGGCGGGGGCCAGGCAGCGCCAGGCAGCCAGAGTCGGGTGGCCGCTGCCGGGCCAGCAGCTGGGCGAGCAGGCAGCGGCGGGGCAGTGCCGGGCAGCCAGCGTCGGGTAACCACTGCCGGACAGCCACTACCGGGCGCTTCCTGTCCCGTGTGACCGGACCGAGCTCTGGCTCACAGCTTCGGCGGTCACGCCTGCGCGGCGGGAATCCCGCAGCTGGCGGGGGCGGCGGGAACCTCAGCAGCACTGGCAGCCTGTGTCTCCCTCCTCCAGCGGCTGGTGCTGCTCCAGTTCGAGCCGGTCCCTCGGCCCCGTTTGCAGGGACGCGAGCAGCTGCCTTAGGACGTACAGCGTCTCGGGTACCTCGGACAGAGGTCCTAGGCGCGGGCCACGGGCGCTCCGCCTCAGCAGAACGTCGTCAGGACAGCCGCTGCCTGATCGCCGGTCCCCCGGCTGCGAGCCACGGGCGGCCATGGGACTCCCGGGAGCTCGGGCTCTGGGTCCCCGGCAGCTGCAAGGCTGCTGGGAAGTGGCCGGGAAAGTCTCCTCGGTGTCCCTCGAGCCAGGCGGCATACCCCGTGCTCGGCTGGGCCTGATGTCAGGATCGCCTCTCTCCGGGGGAGGGGCTGCAAGCTACAGGGGTCGGAAGGATCTGCGGCGCTGCTGCCCTTTTGTCGCGGCCTTTGATTCGAGGCGGGACTGGGCGACAGCGACTGAAGACGAACCAGTGGCCAGACGCCCGAGCAGGAGGACCGTAATGCCACCAGCGAAATACTGGAATGCTCTTGGGCTGGTGGCAGAGGAGCAGTGGAGGGCTTCTGATCACTTTCAAACCAGGCAGCTGTGGGAGCCACCCTGCTCTCCTGGCAATGTGCCATGGATGATGCCGCCTTGTAGGTGCTGCCTCATCTTCCTTGCTGGCCCAGGCATGCTGATGTTGCCTGGCTACAGAATGTCCTTGTGGAGGTGGCAGTCCTGGGCATGGTGTTTGCACAGCATGGGATCAGGCCAAGGAGAGCCATGGCCATGGCCCTCCTGCTCCTGTCCAGCCCATCTGGGTGTCACTGCTCTGGCAAAGGTTACAGCATCCCAGCATGGTGGGGCTGGAAGGGACCTCAGGAGCTCACACAGTCCAATCCCCCTGGCTGCAGCAGGGCACCCACAGCAGCTTGCCCAGCAGCACAATGCCATGGGGGGGTTGGAAGCTCTCCACACAAGGAGACTCCACAATCTCTCTGGGCAGCCTGCTCCAGGCCTCCAGCACCTTCACACCAAGCAACTTTCTCCTTGTGTGAGGAGTCCCAAACCTGCAGCTGCCATTCCCATTGTCTCCCACAGCACACATGCCTCTGGAGAGGCATACAGCCTCATCCCCAGCCTCTCCTGCACTCTCAGTGTCCAGGGCATGCTCTGAAGTAAGCTGATCCCAGAAAGGTGAGCAGAGCATTAGCAAACCTCTCCATTTCCACTGCAGCATCTTTTCCCCCTTTCCTGGACTTCTCCTTTCCTGTTGTTCCCCAGGGATCACCCCATCTACCCACACTCCCCTGTCATATAGACAAGGGGCCTTGGCTGAGGGCTGCAAGCCCCTCAGGCTGCCTGTATCCTGGTTGGAGTTTTACATGGGTTATGCCTGCTTCACAAGGGGCTGATTGAAGCTGAGAGTATCAATCTGGCCCCGAGGTGGGAATCTCTGATCCCCCTCTACTTCTGCTACATCCATGCCTTGGCACTGAGAATCATAAGATTGTTTAGGTTGGAAGAGACCTAGATCATCCAGTCCAGCCATTAACCCAGCACTGCCAGGTCACCACTGAACCATGGCCCTCAGCACCACACTGAGAGGTCTTTGAAACCCATCCAGGGATGGGGACTCCATCACTTCCTTGGGCAACCTGGGCCAGGGCTTGACAAACCGTCAAGGGCAAGAAATCATTCCTCATGTCCAACCTAAACCTGCCCTGGCAGAACCTGAGGCCATTTCCTCCTTTCCTATCTTTCCAGCATGCTGCTGAGAAGGCCCAGAGTGCTGCAGCTCACGATGAAACTGCAGATGAGTCACAGCTCCTTTGGGTTCCAGTTAGCACTCATGGGTGCTGCTGGCAGATGAGGTCAGAGCAGACTGTGGCACAGAGCAGTGATTATTAATTGCCAAAAGGCAATTAAGATACCTCTGTTGCAAATGGCTCCAAATCACAGACAAGAGCATCACTTTTGGCTTGGCTGCCCAGGAACCAGCTCTGCTTTGTGTTTCTCTTCTCCCTTGGCAGGCAGATTTAGCCACAGCAGTTCATTGG
Organism: Colaptes auratus; assembly: GCA_015227895.2. Lineage (NCBI taxonomy): Eukaryota > Metazoa > Chordata > Aves > Piciformes > Picidae > Colaptes > Colaptes auratus. The sequence goes on along the minus strand of CM026897.1, from coordinate 11,318,142 downwards.
TCACCCCAAGCCCCATGGCAGTCAGGAGGACCCAGGTCTGCTGCCTCCTCGTGCCCCAAACCAACCACCTGGAACACAGCAGCAAGGGGCTAATAGGAGATGAAGAGCATGAACTCACGATGTGTCTCAGCAGGGTGCTTCAGAGCAGCCCACACCAGACCTGGCCCAAATGGGCCTAAGGAGAATTAACCTCCCAGCAAACACAGCAGCTTCCCTCTGCTGCGACTGCAGAACACAGCCTGGGCAAGACAGAGGCTTCCAGGGTCCAGCACAGGTAGGGACAAGCAGTTTCCTGCCAGAAGCAGCATGGAGACAGGGACCTGAGGGCAGACACCAAGTGGAATGTGACCCAGAAACACATCCCTGTAGCAGAGGCTGAGGGTGTCCTGGGTGGTGTCAGGAGACAATCTCCAGCATGTGAGGCAGGTGATCCTTTTCCTCTGCTCAGCACTAGGGAGGCCACAGCTGGAGTGTTCTGGGCTCCCAAGCATGAGCCATGGACACAGCAGAGCCTGGGGAAGGGTTATTAAGATGCTACAAAGCCTGGAGCACCACTGCTGTGGGGACAGGCTGGGAGAGCCAGCACAGCTCAGACTACAGCAGAGAAAGCTCAGAGGGACCTTATCCATGTTGTAAATGCCTAAAGGTGCCCAGAGGAGTTGGCTCTTCCCAGGGCAGCAGAGGTTGTGGGCACACACTGAGCATGGGGGTGGGTCTTTCCCTGTGAGGGTGACCAAACACTGTCACAGGTTACCCAGGGAGGCTGCAGAGCCTCCTTCATTGGAGATACTCAAAGGTCACTTGGACATGGTCCTGGGTACCTGGGTGTGACTGGTTTAGGCTGTGCCTTTAAGGAAGGCACAGTTGCTGAACACTCACCCTACCACACTGGGTCTGGGCCATCCTGCTTGAGCAGAGGTACAAGGTGACCTCAAGGGTTCCTGCCCAACCTCAGCCATCCTGTGGCACAAACACTGCTACTGATGACTAGCAATTCCCATGGTATTAATTATCCCCTACCAGAACCCTGTTTGTGTCACTGCTAACGAGAGCTATGAACTGGACACTGAGGTGTGCAAGGACTTACCCTCAAAACAGCAAAATGACTAAGCCCTGAGCACTCCCTGAAACAAAGACAACTCAGAGGACATCACAGAGGCTTTTTGCTTTAGGTGATCCTCAGCTTTTCACAAGCCCCAGACTCCTGCTGCTCTGCTTGGTGAACATCTGCAATGAGGACGAGAGCAGGACTGGTGAGGAAATACAGAGAAACAACCCAAGGACTGGGAATCCACAGCAGTGGAGCAGCATCACCCTTCCTGTGGATGACAGCAGCTCTGAGTTACCACGAGCCTCCCTCTTCTGCAAGCTCTCCTGTGGCAAGGTGACTGCTGAGTGGATGGGGTGTGGGGCTGTGGGTGGTTTGTCTGGACTGGAGCAAAGCCTTTGACACAGTATCCTCATGGAGATACTGGCAGCTTGTGGCTTGCATGAGTGGAGGCTTTGCTGGGGAAAAAAGTGCTGGATGGCCATGCCCAAAGAATGTGAGGGATGGAGTTAACCCCAGTTAGTGGCTGCTCACCAGTGGCTTCCCCAGGACTCAGTGCTGGGCCAGGTCTCTTTATCAAGAGAGCCAGGTGGGGGTTGGTCTCTTTCTACCCATTAACAAGTGATGGAACAAGAGGAAATGGCCTCAAGTTCTACCTGGGGAGCTTTAGATTGGACATTAGAAGAAACTTCTAAGCTGAAAGGGTTCTCAAAGCCTGGCACAGGCTGCCCAGAGGTGGCTGAATCCCCATCCCTGGAGGTGTTTCCAAGAGGCAGAGATGTGGTGCTGGGGTACATGGCTTAGCCCCAGCCTTGGCAGAGTTAGAGAAGGGGTGGACTGGGTGAGCTTAAAGAGCTTTGCCAACTGAAACAGTTCCATGGCTCTACTCCACCACCCTAAGCAGGCAGGGCAGAAGTGGCAGAAGCATTTTGCGCTGCACCCTTTTTGCAGACAGAATGGCACCAAAGCTCTGCAGAGAAGCCCAGAGCCTGGGGTCCTGTGTGGCAGTGCTATGCTTTGCCTCTCCTGTGCTTCCTGCCCTGCCTGTGTGAAGGGGTGAATGGGTAGCAGGGCACTGCCAGAACAGTCAGATGGTGGTTGGAGGGGGACCTGCAGCTTCACAGCATGTCCTCCTGCTGGCACAGCCTGCATCTTCATCCCCTCACACAGACAGAAGCACTTTTTCCTGTTTCTGTAGAAAAAGCTGCACCAAAGCAGCAGTTTAATGAGGTGTGGTCCAGCCCAGCCTGCAGACAGAGTCTCATGGTGCTGGTGAAGGGCAGCCAAACCAGCAGGTGTCCCTGGGCATCTCTGTGTGCAGCACAGCAGTGGTTCCGCTCTGTGCCACCCTGCTGGGGCCTGCCGCCGCCTCAGGTCACTCTCTTGCGCTTCCACCGCCCCGGTGCCGCCTTCTGCACGGGCAAGGGCAGGGAGAGTCTGCCCAGCCTGTGCTTCTGATCCTCCTTGAGTCCTGGCAGCCCCTTGGCATTGGAGATCCTCAGCCGCATGGCCTTGGCGATGTCCAGCACCCTGGGGAGTGGCAGAGAAGCTGTCAGTGGGCAGGGAGCCCTCTGTGCCATACACTGTGCCAGGCAGGAGGCAGGGCACAGCAGGATGCAGTCTCCACCTCACAGGATCACCCTGCACACACAAGCTCAAGGCCACAAGGCAGAGGCCTCCTGGGAGGGACAGAAGGCTGCTGAGCTGTGCACCACCACCTCCAGGAGCATCACCACCAAGGGTACCCAGAGGCTCTGCTGACCTCCAGGTATCACCAGACCCTAGAAGCACAGCCCTCATCCAGGAGCCCACAGTGTGCCTTCTTTGTGCCCTCCACAGGCCCTATCCAGCCAGAAGACCCCCCCCCAGGCAATGCCAGCAAGAAGGACCAAGGTGCTCCAGCCAGGAAGCTCTTGGTGGATAGGGCAGGAGTAGCACAGCCAGACACCACCAGACAGCGCTGGGAGCTGCTGCCGACGGCTTCTGACCTGTCCTGCAGCAGCTGCAGCCAGGCAGCACTGACTACAGTAGAGGCAGTGTGGAGTTGAGGAGCTGCAGCAGCTGCGTCTGACACCTGCTGGGAGCAGCCGGTGCTGCAGCCACTGACACTGCCTCTGCCATGGGCAGCTGCAGGCCAGGGAGCCATAGCCAGGGCTGTCTGCCCAACTGCTTTGTGCCTGTCCATTCACCCTGACTCGGCACTGCCTCACTGCACACACAACGACTGGCAGCTCTGACAACCACTCTGCTGCAACCTCCCCAGGCCTATCAGTGTTCCAGAAACAAAAATGACCTCCTGGGTGCTGAGCATGGAGTGGAGAAGTGCCAGGGGCCTGCAGTCCCTCCAGTACACACCAGCTGTAGGCTCACACTGCAGCTGTGAGGAAAGACTCCCTTTCCAGTTTCCCTGTGGCAGTCACCTGCAGACCTGCACTGGCATTCAGACTGGCACCTCAGAGCAACCAAAGCTTGCTACAGGTTTAAGGACTAATGTCCTAATGGTAAATAGAAGTTTTCCAGAGAATTTGAGATAATCCAGGGGAATGGATGTCTGCAAGAGGCTGAGCAGAACACAGGAGGTATCTTTATCCCTTTCCATTGGTCTGCAAATTTCTGTGCCACCTGAGGTGCAGCTTGTTCCCCTGGCTGCTTCCTTCCCCCTTTCCCCTTCTGCCTTTGCTTGCCTTCTCCTCACCTTCTCTGGGTCATGGTAGGAGCAGTGGCAGGGACAGGGGAGAGATGATTCTTGCTAGCTGGCACAGCCTGCTGGGCTGTGCCCAGTGGGTCTGGCTCTGTGGGGCTGGTTGTTTCTATCTGTATGTTTATTACCTTTTATATTTAGTTTGGTTTTGTGTTTAATCTATGTTTGTAAATATTATTTCCATTTAATTTCCAAATTCTGAGCAGGTGTGGTTATTTTCTCATTCAGGGTAAATCCCAGCTCTGTGTGGTGCAAACCCACCACACAGTTCTAGAGGGAGAAGGGCACAGAGCACCAGGAGATGCCACTTGTCAGGCATGAAACAGAGCAAGTCCTGGGATTTGCCCTGGCTGGCAGTGTTGTTGATGCTGCCTCTGCCTTCCTCCCTGCAGCTGAGCACCTCCTGATGCACCTGAGGACCTCCTGGCAGCCCTCTCCAAGTCTGAGATGTACAACCACCCTCCTTTCGAGCACCATGACCTCAAGGTAAAGCCTCAACATGCTCATGAAGTCCAATTACAGCAGAGGAGACTCACCAGCAGCTGTGACTCTTGTCACCCAGGTACCAGAGAGGCGCCAGGGGTCCCTCCCAGGAGTCCTCTGTGGGAGGACCCGAGCTGTCCCAGCAGGCAGGGACAAGCAGGTTAACTCACCTGCTCTCAGGGAGCTTCAGGTCATTCTGCAGGACTGTGAGGTCTGTTTGGAAGTTGTTGATGTGCAGAGCCAGAGCAATGACATAGGCTGTGATCTTGGCTTTCATGGATGCAGAGATGAAGTTCTGGACACTGCATGGCAAGGAAAGGAGAAGAGGGGAGATGGGAAGCATGGAGGGGCACAGGGCAGATGTGGGGTGTCCCATGAACCAAAAGACAGCCTGCATGGCTGGAGGAGCTTTAAAGGTCCCTTCCTACACAACCCATTCTGTGATTCTGTGAACTTGCAGGAGCCTCCCAGCCTCTGCTCCAGTCTCTGCCCTTCTCCTGGCAGACCTCCATGGCACCACCAGGTAAATCAACCTCTGTTTCTGCTGGGTCTCAGCCCAGGAGCATCGACCAGTGCAGATCTTTAGCTTCATCTCTGCAGGTTTCAGTGGAGAACCCAAACAACTGCCTAGGGTCATGCAGTTGTGAACTAAACTGCCTGAGAGCAAAACTCAGCATGTGCCACAGCAGCACCTCTGAAGTGCTGCAAGAGCTGAATATCCACCTTGGCTCAGTGGCAGTACAGGTGTGGAGAGCTGCCCCAGCAGCTGCACAACCTGCACCCACACTTGTCCAGGCTGAGGGCTGTGCCTCCCCCTGGCTATGCTGGCCGAACCCATGGGGGCAGCTTTGCTGTCACACTCAGAGCCCTGCTTCTCCCAGACAGTTCAGACCTGCACTGTCTGCACACATCAGCAACCACCACCCAGGGAGCACTGCTGAGGCCATACCTCAGCTTGGGGCCCCTCACTGCCAGAAGGACACTGAGGGCTGGAGCAGGGGCAGAGAAGGGCAAGAAAGGTGGGGAAGGCTCTGGAGAAGAGGGCTGGGGAGGAGCAGCTGAGGGAGCTGGGGGGGCTTAGTGTGAAGAGGAGACTGAGGGAGACCTCCTTGCTCTCTGCAGCTCCCTGAGAAGACACTGGAGCCAGGTGGAGATTGGGCTCTGCTTCCTAGGAACAAGTGACAGGATAAGAGGAAACAGCCTCAGGTTGCACCAGGGGAGGTTTAGCTTGGACATGAGGAACAATTTCTTCCCCCAAAGGCTTGTCAAGGCCTGTGCCAGGCTGCCCAGGGCAGTGGTGGAGTCCCCATCCCTGGAGGGAATTAGGAGAGTGTAGACATAGCAAGATGGTTTAGTGGTGCCCTGGCAGTGCTGGGTCCATGGCTGGACTCAGTGACTTTAAAGGTGTTTTCCAAGTGAAACAACTCCTTGACTCTAGAGGGCTCAGGGTGTGAAGCAAGGGAAGCTACTGCTATCTTCCATCTTGGTAGGAGGTCTCCAAGCTGAACTCTGCCCTCTGCCCCAACATCACAGCAAGCAGAGTTTCTTACCTGCCCTTGTCGTAGGTCAGTGAAGTGAAGTTCTTCATCAGCTTCCTGCTGATTATGTTTGGGCAGTCAGGACCCATTGGATCTAGGACAGAGTGGGGTTTGCAGTGAGTCCTTCTGTGCTGCCTCCATGCCCACCAGCACCATGCACCTGTGTCACCATGGCACTGATCAGCAATTCCAGGAACACAGAATGAAAGGAACCTGGGCACCTGATCTCCAGGTCTCATCATTTCCCAGGCCCCAGAGAGGCTCCTGACAGCTTCTACTGTCCTTACAAATGGGGCCTCCCACGTGAGCACCACTCAGGCTCAGGTGTGTCCATCCCCTGCATCTGGCAGATGCCTGCCTTGCTGAGATGATCCTGCCACACACAACTCAGATACCAACAAACTCCTGCTAGCACCAAGCATGGTCCTTCCCTCACCCTCCACAAGTCCTTCATGGTGGCTCCTGCCTTCAGCAATGCAGGAGGGTATCTACACCAGGCTTGCCATCTCCTCCACCATCCTCCAGTGACAGCATTTTCAGAGGGCACTGACACATGCTCTGTGAGGGACAGCAAGCCCTGCTCCTGCATCCAGAGTGCAGCCAAGGGTGCATGGTCACCCTAACCCACACATGAAGCCGAGCAGCAGAGGATGAAGAAGGCTTTCTCAGAGGCACACAGATATAAGGGATCTGTCCTGTACTGAGTGCCTCCTGCACCTGGAATGTGGAGGCTGGAGGAGGGAGTGTGGACAGCTTTCATCCTCTTGGCTCAGGACTGAGGCATGAAAATATGAGCCATGTTTGTAAGCACAGAATTATGGATGAACCAGAGAGAGGCTCAGGGTTTCCAACCCAAGCTGCCCTGCCTCAGAGGATCTGGTGGTGCCATCCTAATGCACAGCACTGAGGAGGACGAGATAACAACCTCTGACAGCATGGAGGCTTAGCCTGAGAGTGGAACAGGCTGAAAGCAGCTGCTGCAGATAGCTGTTGCATTGTACAGCTCAGCCTGTGCAGCTCCACTGCAGCCATGACAAACCAGGTCCCAGCAGGCAGTCTGAAAGGGGAGGAGCTCAGAACTCCCTTACGCTTCTTCCAGATGATTTTCAGGCAGCTGAACTTCACCAGGGTGTCC
>CM026897.1:11179735-11304384 GCA_015227895.2 Colaptes auratus | reverse complement strand
GAAGGCAGAGATGTTCTGTGTCTCCTCTTGGGTCACATCCTGAATCAAGGCTGTGGAGGAAAGGAGAAGTGTATTTGGACAGCAAAGGAGAACACAGACCACAGAACCACAGCCCAGATCCTTCCTACTTCACCGCCTACTGAAGGGTGGTTCTTGACCAACACCAGTCACAGCAGGAGCCTCTGAAAGTCTAAAACTCCAGCTGAGGTTTCACATGGGGGCTGACTGCACATCAACCACTCCAGCAGGCACAGGAGAGCTTCTGACAGCCCTGCCATGCACCCTCACTTCAAACCAAGACCTTTCTGTTCCTTAGAGTTCATAAAAACCACACAAGAGTACAGAAAACTCCAGGGAAGGAGTGGTCCAAGACTGCTGCGCTGCAGCTCTTGCCTGAAGGATAGGCACCCTGGGCTGCCAATGGGACCTGCTGGGCACAAAGCAGTGCCACCAATACCCACCCAGCAGAGGAGGGGTGAGATGCGTTCTGCAGTCAGACACCTCTCCCATTCCTGGCCAATGGAATTCAGAATCCCAGAAGTGCCAGTGGCAGCAGCTCTGGAGGTGTCTGTCCAACAACTGCCTACAGCACAGGCCAAAGCAGCCCTGCCTTTGTCCTGCCAAGGCTGGAAAACCCCAGGGATGATGACTCTACACAACTCTGTGACCTGTCTCAAAGGTGCCACCCTCCAAAGCAAGAAAGTTCACCCAGCCTCCAGCCTCTCACCCAGACCTCCCGAGGTCCAGGGACCTCTGCAAACTGTGCAGCTGACTCCTGCTGGCACTGCTGAGAAGGGTTTGGCTCTGAGTGCCCTTCAACAACATGTGGGCTGCTGCGGGATCCCCTCTGACCTCCTCTCTGGCAGATGAACCAAGCCTAACTGCCTCTGCCCATCAGCTGTGTGCTCCAGGCCCCTGTTCTTGCTGCCCTGCCATGACCGACTCCTCGGTCACTCCTCCTTGATCAGGGCAGAACAGGGGCTGGCACAGGCTGGCCAAGGTAACACAGGTGCAGCCTCCCCAGCACCCAGTGGCAGGGTTATCAACATCACTTAGCTGTGGAGAGTGAACATTCCCTGCAGCAGGCACAGTAGCCAAGCCCAGACTCCTGCTTCCTGCTCCCCCAGCAGAAGCCTGATGAGGTCCCAATGAGGTCCATCAACCTGGCTGACAGCAGCACTGCTGGGCCTGCTCTGAGGCACAGACCCTTGCTCATAGGCATGCCATGTGAAGGCAGGGTACAGTTCAGCTTCAGGAACACCCAGCACCCCAGAACAGGTGGAGGTACTGCCTTTATGCCAGTAAGCTGACATCCAGGGACTTCCAAAGGAACTTCCAACAAAGCGGACGCTGATGCCACAGGGACCTTCCCCACCGACGCAACTCCACCTGACTGCAGCAGGACCAGCAGGGAGCAGCCCCTCTCCAGCAGGAGGCTCGCGGGTTCCCCGCTCGGCTGTGCCACCAGCCGCCTCTGCTCCCTGCAGGGCAGGCCGCAGTGCAGACCCCCCGGGCGGCCCTGGCACCTGTGACTCCCTTGGCACTGATGATGAGTGGCGGCTGCTGCCTTGCTGACAGCCGTGCTGACGACGTCGCTGCCCACCGCGTTCAGCCGCCGCGTGCTCAGCACCCGCTTCTGCTTGCTGGTGCCAAAGGCCTCGATGCACAGATCCATCTGCGGGGACAGCGACAGGGGCAGGCACGGGATCAGCACCTGACAGCCAGGCCGCTTCACACGGGCACCCACGCCTCACCCGGGCACCCATGCCGCCCACGGGCACCCACGCCTCGCCCATGGGCACCCACGCCTCACACGGGCACCCACGCCTCGCCCACGGGCACCCACGCCTCACACTGGGGCACCCATGCCTTGCCCACGGGCACCCACGCCTCACCCGGGCACCCACGCCTTGCCCACGGGCACCCATGCCTCGCCCACGGGCACCCACGCCTCACCCGGGCACCCACGCCTTGCCCACGGGCACCCATGCCTCGCCCACGGGCACCCACACCTCACACGGGCACCCACGCCTAGCCCACGGGCACCCACGCCTCACACGGGCACCCACGCCTAGCCCACGGGCACTCACGCTCACATGGGCACCCACACCTCGCCCACAGGCACCCACGCCTCACACGGGCACCCACGCCTCACACTGGGGCACCCACGCCTTGCCCACGGGCACCCACGCCTAGCCCACGGGCACCCACGCCTCGCCCACGGGCACCCACGCCTCGCCCACGGGCACCCACGCCTCACAGATACCAAAACCTCACACAGTCCCCTGGGCCCATCCCAGCCACGCAGCAGGCCCTGCCCTTCTGGGGCCATACTCCAGCCTGAGGCACTACTCATCTGCTGCCCAAGTGAGCTGCTGGGCACTGAGAGAGTGCTGAGCCTGCAGCATAGCAAACTGTCCCACTCTGCCACTGTTACCGGACCAGAGCAGAGCATGAGGTGGGGTTCCCATCTTACCTTCTCCCTGTAGGACTTGTTCTGGTGCTCCCTGCTGTCATCAGCTATGATGTTATCTGCAAGAGAGCAGAGGGCAGCGTGCCTGGCTTGCAGCAGACACCACAACACTGCCACTCACACCCTGCCAGCTCTGACTCACTATTGCAGACTTGGCACACAACCTCCAGATCTCCTCTGGAGCCTTCTCCAGCTAAAGAGCAGCTGAAGGTGAAACAATTGCCAGAGCAAGGGAAGAGGCTGTAAAGCCTCTGCCCTGACCCTGGGGGCTGCAGCAGTGCTCAGGGCCTGCTGCACAGGGTGGAAACAAGCTCCCAAAAGAGCAAATGCTCCCAAAAGAGCTTGTGCTCCTGGGGCCAGTGGCAACCAGCAGCTGCTGTGTCTCAGTGGTGCAGTCCCTTGGCCCAACCACTCCCCCAGCAGAGGCTGCATTTTGAGCAGGAACAGCTTTGTTACTGTCTCCAGCACTTCCACCCTGCCTTCTCCCTCTGTGTCTCATGCCATGCAGGGCCTCAGGAGCAGACTGTAAAGGTCTCCTCCTTCCTCCATACTGAGGGCAGGAGGCAGAAATAAGGCAGAAGGAGCAGCCAGGGAACCAGCAGCGCCTGCAGCGGCTGGATGCACACCAAGGGATAGCAGACAGTGACTCAGTGCTGAGCTTGAGAGCATTCCCCTCCTACCTGACAGCAAGGGCTGCATGTTGAATATCTCAGAATTGTAAACTTCCATCTGCCCAGAGTCCTTGTCCAATACACCCACAAAATACCTGGGAAGGAAGATGGTTAGTGAGAGACCCCTGGGAGCAGGGTGCAGACCGATCTGCACTCCCCAGCCCCAATCCCTTTGGCTGTTCCAAGCACCCTCACAGTGTGCAACCTGCCTAGGTGAGCCTGCTGGGGCAGTGGTGCTGAGGAGGAAATGATCTCTAGAGGTGCCCTGAAGCCCCTCGTCTCCCATGACTCCCAATGTCACAGCAGAGCAAACTGACATACTTCCCTGTTCTGGCTGATGACTGCTTCCCAACATCAACCTCACCCCTTCCTTCACAAGGCCCTTCCAAGGACCCTCTGTCTGCAGCATCACAATTCCCAAAGGAGCTAATATGCCCAAGCAGCTGCTGGCTTGGGTGGGAGCTGCTGAGCCAGCTGCAAGACAAGTTCCCAGGAGCTGTGAGCAATGCCCTCTGCTTGCAGCTCCATCTCCCAGTGACCCCTACCTGCAGAGGGAGTTGCACTTCAGAACCCCGCTGTGAAGTTGTTCCCCACATAGGAAAGCCTCTCAGTTTCTGAGACCTGAAAAGCAGAGAGGGAAGGGTTAAGACAGGGCTGTGAGTGACCATCTGCACGGGCTTCTGTCCCTGGTGCCACAAAGCTCTGCACTCCAGACACCAGTCAGGCACAGGCAAACTTCACCTTGCCTGTGTGGGCTGTTTTGTACCAGGACAGACACCATCATCTGAAGCTGAAACTGCCCATGATGTGAAGCTCTACCTCAGCTCTCCCTGGGCTGGAAGATGAGGAACCCTGCAAGGAAATGTGGGACTTGTGACTTAAACTGAGTTCATCAGCTGCAAACGTCGGGGTCACCAGAGTTAAACACCTTGCTGTGCTGACCACTGCACTGCGTCAAGAAAACAGCACAGGATCACAGATCACAGACATTAGGGGTTGGAAGGGTCCTGTGGAGGTACAAACAATACAATACACCAGGTTGGAAGAGACCTTCAAGATCATCACGTCCAACCCACCAACCAATCCAACCCACCCAAACAACTAAACCATGGCACCAAGCACCCATCAAGTCTCCTCCTGAAACACCTACAATGATGGTGACTCCACCACTTCCACAGGCAGCTGATTCCAGTGGGCAATCACTCTCTCTGTAGAGACTTCTTCCTAACATCCAGCCTAAACCTGCCCTGGTGCAGCTGAGACTGTGTCCTCTTGTTCTGGTACTGGCTGCCTGGGAGAAGAGACAACCTCGCCTGTCCACAACCTCCCTTCAGGTAGTTGTAGAGAGCAAGAAGGTCACCCCTCAGTCTCCTCTTCTCCAGGCTAAGCACCCCAGCTCCTCAGCCTCTCCTCACAGGGCTGTGTTCCAAACCCCTCACCAACTTCGTTGCCCTTCTCTGGACACGCTCCAGCAAGTCAACCTCCTTCCTAAACTGAGGGGCCCAGAACTGGACACAGGACTCAAGGTGTGGCCTAACCAGTGCAGTGGACAGGGGCAGAATGACCTCCCTGCTCCTGCTGGCCACACTCTTCCTGATGCAGGCCAGGATGCCATTGGCCCTCTTGCTGCCTGGGCACACTGCAGGCTATGTTCAGCCTACAATCAACCAGCACCCCCAGGTCCCTCTCTGCCTGGCTGCTCTCCAGCCACTCTGACCCCAGCCTGTAGCACTGCATGGGGTTGCTGTGGCCAATGTGCAGAACCCGGCACTTGGATGTGTTCAATCTCCTGCCCTTGGACTCTGCCCATCTGTCCAGCCTGTCGAGGTCCCTCTGCAAAGCCTCTCTGCCCTCCAGCAGATCAACTCTGCCCCCAGCTGGTGTCATCGGCAAATTTACTGAGGATGGACTCAATGCCCTCATCCAGATCAGCAATATAGATGTTAAAGAGCATGTTAAAGAGATCTCCCAGTGCAAGCCCCTGCCAGAGCAGGAGCAGAGAATCCAGCACAGGTCACACAGGAACACATCCAGACAGGGCTGCAAAGGCTCCAGAGAAGGAGACTCTACAACCTCTCTGGGCAGCCTGCTCAGGCCTCTGGCACCCTCCACTGCACAACTTCCTCCTCCTCTGCAGCTGGAACCTCCTGTGCTGCATTGCCAGCCACTGCCCCTTGGCAGGGTGCAGCTGAGCACAGCCTGTGCCCTGCCTCCTGACCCCAGCCCTCAGCTCTTGAGAGATATTGATCAGATCCCTCTCAGCCTTCTCCTCTGCAGCTGAACAGCCCCAGGGCTCTCCAGTCTCTCTTCCCCAGGCAGTGCTCCAGGCCCTTCCTCACTTGTAGCCCTCCCTGGGCTCTGTGCAGCAGCTCCCTGTCCCTCCTGAGCTGGGGAGCCCAGAGCTGGATGCAATCTTCCAGGTGAGGTCTCAGCAGGGCAGAGCAGAGGGGGAGGAGAACCTCCCTCTGAACACCTGCAAGGGACCCCCTTGTCCTTCTTGGCACCCAGGGCACATTGCTGTGCCTTCAGACCTTGCTGCTCTCCAGCAGATCCCCTCCCAGCCTGTGCTGGTGCAGCCTGAGAAAGAAGCAGGGTTTGCCCACAGTCACCAGTGAAGAGAGAACAGAGCTCTGGAGTCACCCTAAGGTACAACTGCCGATGTCCCAGGGTCCTTAGCACAGCTGTTCAAAGCCTGTATGAGCTTATACCAGGATGAACTTCACAGACTTCAGCCTGGGCATGCTGGACAGGGTTGCCACCACAAGTGAGGGGAGCTCAGTTTACAAGGGGGTTCCCAGTGACCCCTCTGAAGGTCTGGTACTGCCCAATGACTGCAAGTCACTGACTGAAACCTGAGCTGGCACCAGGAGTGGCTCCCTACATTTCACATTTGTGTGCCCACACCCTGCAGCACACTTCCCCCGAGGGTTTGGATGAAGAAATTTACTCCTTGAGCCCTAAACCTAACAGCAACAGCAGCAGAAGGCACCTTCTGGCTTTAGTCTGGGCTCTCTCTTCACACAAAGAACAATAAATCCCTTTAAAATGCAATTTTACAACAATAAAGCTTTGCTGAAGCCTGGAGATTTGTTGCCCGAGACTCTGATGGGAGTTAAGGGCATGGACTGCACTTCAACGAGGCAGGTGTGTGGAGGGAGCAGCACTCTCCCTGGCACGGGGCCACGGGGGCTGCAGGTCGGATTGGCCTTTGTAGTTCCCAGCTGCCATCACCACTGCCACATGGGGAAAAAAATCGAAAGTCTCACCCTGACCTCTGCATGGGAGTCAAGCCCTCCAACCATGGCCCACAGCAGAGCACTCCACAGCACGCACACGGGCGGGGCGATGGCGGCAGCGCTGTAGCCGCCACCGGGGCCTGCTCCGGGGCAGGCGCGGCCACGGGAGCCCGGAGCTGAACCTGCCCGAAACAGGCCTCGGGATTGGCATGAGGCCGGCCGCAGGCGGCGGTCAGACCCTTACCAGGATTCTCCGGTGCTTCTTCCGCGGGTGGCCTTATCCTTGTTGCGGTAGACGTGTGAACTGCAGGGAGTCGGAGCGCTGCAACCTGCCGTTGGAGAACCGCACTGTACGGTGCGGGAATGCGAGAAAAGCTTGAGACCGGTGATGCCCGCTGCTCCCCAGCGGCCCGCGGCCCCCGCCCCCACTCCCGCCCCGCGGCCCTGAGCCGGTCCGGTCGCGGTGCCTCACCCAGCAGCGCCGGCTGCTCCGCCTCGGAGTCGCCTCGGTAGCGCCAGGTGGCGGCCGCCATGTCGCGCGGCAGTGAGGAGGCCGCTGATTGGCCGGCCGCCAGCACGGCGCCCTGCGCGAGGTCGTCACTTCCGGCCGCCGGCGCCGCCGCAGCAGCCGCGCAGGGCCCGTGCGGGGCGGAGCCGCGGGGGAAGGGGCAGCAGGGCCGAGGACGACGGCCGCGCCCGGCCCTTCCCGCCGCCCTGCGGAGCCCCGCCGCGGCCCGTCCTGCCCGGAGAGCAGAAGCACCGGGGAGGGGAGTGGGGACCGCAGGTGAGCCGGGGCGGCGGTGGGCCCCGCGGGCGGCGCCGGCGAGGGACAACGGTGGGGTCGGTGGGTGACGTGGGCGGCCGGGCCGGGGCCAGGGCGGAGAGCAGAGCGCGGAGCGCTTGTTCTCATTCCAGCCCCGGGCAGCCGCACCGGGCCATCTGCAACCCCCACGGAGGGCAGGGGTACCCCGGGGGGTGTTGAGCTGTGGGCAGGCCACCGGGAGCCCACCCGGCGGGGAGCGCAAGAGATCCGCTCGCTCGTGCTGCGGCGCTTGCCGGGGCGGAGGGCTGCGGTGGATGCCGCCGGGGTGGAGGAGAACTCCGTTCTGTGCGTGAGAACAACCGCTGGGGCAGCCCGCGGCCCTGGGGACCAAGCGGTCCCTTGGCGGCTCTCGATCCGTTGGCTGCGGGGGGGTCGTGGGCCCGCGCGGCACGGTCCACGCTGGTGACAGCTGCACGCTCCGTTTGCCAGGGTCCAGCTGGACGGAGCTGGCACCGGAGCTCTGACTCGGGACTCCGTGAACGGCGTTTGGCTCCGACCCGGTCCGCACCGGAGCTGCGCCGCCGGGCCGGGGTGAGGCGGTGGAGGAGGCTCTCTGGAAGCTTTCCGTGGTGTGTCTGGGGTGGTCTCTGTCAGAATACACAATGAAGTTCGAGGGTGCGTTTGACTGCTGGCCGTTCGTGGGGGATGGGCTCGGGATGCTCTCGGGAGCCTTGAGGACATCAGACAGCAGCAGGCTGGAGCATTCCACCGTCAGCAAGGCGAGGGAGCTGGGGTTGTTCAAGCCTGCACAAAAGTCTTTTCAGGACTTAGGGGGGCTGCAGGAGAAACGAGAAGTGTTTTTTAGGGAGCTAGTGATAGGATAAGCTGAAAGAGCGTGGATTTAGCCTAGGGTATTAGGAAGTAGTTTTGCTGTGAGGTGAAGATGTCCTTGCTCACCGCAGTGGGGGGGACTGGCTGACCTTTACAGGGCCCTTCTCTGTGATTCTGCGCCATTTCTGGGGGCAGGGTTGCAGTGCACTCAAAAGGGAGCACGGGAACAGCCTCTCTTACCTGCCAGTTAGTGCAGTGCCAAGGAAGCACCTTCGATGGTTTGTGACAAACGGGTCTGACCTTCTGTGCTGGGCTAATTATCGGCTGATGGTGTAGGGGTCAGCACTGAAAGGAGAGATGTACCTGTGTTGCTGGTGCCCCCTCCCCCTTGCCAGCAGTGTTCTCTCTGCAGCACTGACCTCACCAGCTGCCAGCGGTTCTTGTGGCCATGCCAACAAAGGGAGCTGCAGCAGTGGGCTGGTGACCCTGTTTGTGCTCTGCTGGACAGAGAAGGTAGAGCTGGAGAGGTGTCTGTGTGGAAGGGAAGAGGTTACTCACTCTGAAATGGCAAAAGCTGCTGAATTTCTTCTCCATCTTTCAAAATTAGTCAGGAGGAAATCAGTTAACTCAGCACAATACCCTCAGAGCATGGTCACTTCACAGACCACAGAAGCATCCAAGTTGGAGAAGACCCTTGGACCACCACTGACTACTCTCCACAGTTCACCCCAAAGCAGATCCCCAAGCACCACATCTGAATGCCTCAGGATTGGTGACTTCCAACACCTCCCTGGGCAGCCTGTGCAATCCCCAACCACTCCTGCTGTGAGCAAATTCTTCTCATGTCCAGCTTACACCTGCCCTGCTGCAGCTTGAGGCTGTTCCCTCTTGTTCTGTCCTGGTTACCTGTGAGCAGAGGCCAGCACCAACCTTCACACAGCCTCCTTTCAGGGAGCTGGAGACAGTCATGAGCTCTGCCCTCAGCCTGCTCTGCTTCACACTAACCATCCCCAGCTCTTCGGCTCTCCTCATCAGATTGCTTCTCAGCCCTTCACAGCTCCTTGGCCCTGCTCTGCCCTGGCTCCAGCACCTCCACATCTCTCTTGTGCTGGGGCCCAAAACGACACAGCACTCGAGGTGTGGCCTCCCAGAGCTGAGTCCAGGGCACAGTCCCCTCCCTGCTCCTGCTGGGCCACAGCACTTCTGCTCCCAGCCAGGATGCCTTTGGCTTTCTGTGCCACCTGGGCACTGCGGCTTCTCTTCAGCTGCTTGTCCATTAGCACCCCCAGGGCCCTTTCTGCCAGCAGCTTTCCATCTGCACTGTCCCAAGCCTGGAGCCTTGCCTGGGGTTGTTGTGGCCCAGGTGCAGGCCTGGCACATGGCCTGGTGGAAGCTCATCCTGGTAATTGTGGCCATGGATCCAAGTCCCTCTGCAGAGCCTCCTTACCCTTGGGCACCTAATTTGATGCCATCTGCAAACTCACTGCTGATCCATTCTGTCCTCATCAAGAGATCAGTAAAGATGTTCAGCAGGAGGGGCCCAGTGCTGAGCCCTGAGGAGCACCACCTGTGACCAGCTGGGTTTTTAAGGAGTGGTTGAGAGCAGGCATCCTTTGCAATCCTTCATTAGTGCCTGCTGGTGCTGAGGCCTGTGGCAAGGGTCTGGTAGCAGTGGGGCTGAAGGGGGTGGCTTTGTGAGAAGACCCCAGAAGCTGTCTCATAGCAGATGGAGCTTGTTCCAGCTGGCTCCAGGTTGGACCTGCTGTTGGCCAAGGCTGAGCCAGCCAGCAGCAGTGGAAAATGTGAAACAGTCCCGCAGACACCAGGTCAGTGAAGGAGGGAGAAGAGGTGCTGCAGGCAATGGAGCAGCCTGTGCTGAAGCCCAAGCTGTCCACTGGAAGCCCACCAGTGTCCACGTGAAGCAGGAGGATGTGCCCTTGAGGAAGCTGCAGCCCATGGAGAGCCCTTGCAGGAGCAGGCTCCTGCTAGAACCTGTGGCTCAGGGAGGAGCCCACTCTGAAGCAGTCTGTGAAGAAGTGAAACCGTGGGAAGAACTCCTGCTGGTGCAGTTCATGGAGGGCTGTCTGCCATGGGAGAGACCCCTTGCTGAGCAGGGCAGGAGCAGCACAGCTGAGGTGTTGTGGGCAGCCCTCATCACCTGGCCCCCAGTGCTGCTCAGGAGAGAGAAAGAAGACTGGAGCCTGGGAATAAAGAAGGTAGAGGGAAGATAGTTTTGGTTTTGTTTTTCTTCTTCTGCCTCTGTTATTTGTTGCAATAAATTAACCTTGCCAAGGCAGTGTTTGGGATGTAATTGGAGTGTGCCCTCTCTGTCCTTAGTTCATCTGCTTCACCCACATCTTGCAGAGGAGGGGGAGTGTCTGGCTGGGTGTCTGACCAGCCATCCACAGTGCCAAGACAGACCCAGGGTGCAGGGCAGCCCTGCAGACACTGGTCCTTCTGAGGGTCAGGAAGTGATGATAGAAGATGAGCTTTTGGAAGAGTTTGGGAAGATGACAAGCAGGGAATTGAGCAGATGTGCTTTGGAGCAGGGGTGTCCTCTGCTGGTGGGTGTTAGGTGGTTGCAGCTGTGTGCTGAGTCTGTGCAGCTGAGAGGAGCCCACTGCAGGGTGGTAAACCAGCCTTTGTTCCTGGATCTGACCCTGGCTCTCCTTGGGGTAAAAGCTGAGGCAGAGAGGTCCCCAGGGAGGGTGTCTGGGGGCTGGGATCTCTGGTGAGTGAGGCTGAGGAGCTGGATTTAGAAATGATTGCCATGGTGCTGGCATGGGGCTGCCTGCAGCCACCCTTGGGTTGCTCATCAGCCATGGCCTGTGGGGCAGCTGGGTTTGCTTGGCAGCTCTGGGGAGAGGGCAGCAGCAGTGGCAGAGCAGTGCCATGGAGCTCCAGACAGGCTGCCTGTGCTGATAACCAGCTGTGAGCTCAGGGCTGTGCTCATGCTAGCAGTTTGTCCTCCCACACCTTCCAGTGCTGCACTGCCAGTGGTGTGTGGTCTCTTCCCTGCTTTCCCTGTGCCAGTTACCAGGTGGTGACATGGCCCAGAGAGCATCCTCCAGCACTGCCATGCCCGGCAGCCCCTGGTGCTGTGGAGCAGCATTTTCTCACCTCTCAACACAGTTTTTTAGCTTCCCAAGCAAGTTCTTAGTCTTTTCTTCCTGTTCCTTGCTGATGCCTAGGAGGCACTGGGCCCTTGTGAGCTGAGCAGGGGAGCACAGCTCAGCTCCCCTGAGAGACACCAGCAGCTGCATGGCCCCCAGAGGGGATGTGGGACCCTGCTCAGCCCACACAGCACAGCTCTGCCTGAAGGGCAGCGCCTGCTGGCACAGCACAGGGCAGCCTGGCCTCTCAGGTTTCACTGTGTGGCTGCCTCTGAAGGCTCTCCTTGTGCTCAAGGTCTGGAGACCCTCAGGAGATGCCTCGCAGGGCTGGGAGGAGGCAGTGGCAAAGTCAGGGAGCAGGGGAGTGGCCGTGTCACCTCTGGTGCCCAGGGGAATGTGGCCTTTCCTGAGAGCCTTGGCACACTGCTCTCAGGTGCTTGCTGCAGCTGGCAGGCTGTACTGTGTCTGCCCACTCAGGAGCTGGTGCCACCGTGGGCTGGACCATCCATTTACGTCCATCTGATGGTGAGACAGAGCAAAGCCCTCCTGCAGTGCAGCTTATCCTTCCTGGCACCTGGGCAGCTCAGGCCTCACCCTCCTGGCAGCACCTCCAGGGAGGTGAGTGGCAAGAGCTGTATGTAAGTCTGGGGGCACAGCTCCAGGGAGGTTCTGCCAGGTGGGGACTCTGCTGCCCAGGCTGGTGTGTGTGTGGAGGCTGTGTGGGATGTGGCTTCGAGCACAGCTTGGGTGCGGTGCTGTGTGATTGAGGTGAAGAGAGAAGCAGTTACTAGGGCTAGACTGGCACCCTCTCAGGCTCTGGCTGTGTGCCAGGCATTCCTGCAGGGCTCCTGCCTGGAACACCAAATCCCTTAAGTGCAGGTGTTGGGAGTGGGCTGGAGGAGTGTTCCTGGTGAGGAAGCTCCAGGTGCCAGCCTGTGTCTGAGGTTTCTCCCGACAGCCGTTTGCTGCGTGGAGTGTTTGGGCTGGCAGAGATCTTTGATGTCACCAAGGAAAAGCACTCTCCAGGTGGTGTGGCTGAGGTAGCTTTTGCTGGGGGCAGGAGCACGGAATCAGTGACTGCAGATGTTGAAAACTGTGCTGAGGGGGGAGGCTGAGCTGCCATTGGGATTTCTGTGTGACCACAGGAGTCTGACTGCCTGGCAGTGGCTCAGGGCTGCACTGTGACTCAGGCTGTGGCTTTAGTGCTGGACACAGCAGTGCCACTTAAACAGGTCCTTCCTTGGAGCTGTTGTTCCCTCACACTGTTTGTAGTGGCTGAGCTGTAACTTTGCTGAAAAAAAACCAAGGAAGAGTGTTTGGTTGTTTGCGTAGCTCAGTGCAGGGCACTTCCCTGCCTGCCTTGTGCTGTCCTGCTGCAGCCTGAGGCCTGGAGCAGGGAGGTTTGGCTGTAAGTCTGTGTCATCTTATCAGTGCTAATCACTGGAGACACAGAAATGAATCAGGAGAGGAAAATTATTGCCATGAGAACAGCAGAGATATTACTAATTAAACCTGAATTCTCTTCAAGCACTTGCAGTGTCCCTTCTCCTGCTGCATGGCACTGCAAGCAGCTGTCCCTGGTGTGCCCTGCCTGGCAGATGTGCACAGCTGGCTGGGGCCCCTGTTGAAGAGGGCAGCTGCTTCTGACTGAGCAGTGGTCCTTGCAAATTTGGCTGCTTCTGTAACCAGACACCAGCCCCAACAAAGATGAGGAAGTTTGGTACCTGATCTGCTCCTTGTTGCTTGTAGCTGGAGCTGACAGGGAGGCTCTGGGGTAACAGGCTGTGGAGCTGCCATTATGGTTCTTTTCCTGCTGTTTCAGAGCGCTTGGCATCCTCTCCCAGCTGGGAGTTTTTAATCTTGACCCTTTCTTAACGGGGAAGGCTTAGTCTGAGAAATCTGAGCCTTCTCTTCACCCACAAGCAGGAGGAGTATTTCATGTGCCACCAGGGCTGTTGGGTGACAGCCCCAGGGCAGCTCAGGGAGGTGGAGGCAGGAGAGGCAGCCCAAGCAGCACCTTGCAGGGCAGCTCCCAAGCCTTTGCCTGGTGGCACCCCATCACAGGGACACTGGCAGGAACGCAGGCCAAGGACCCTGTCCAAGCTCAGTAGAGTCTCAGCCAGTGCCCTGCCATGCCTCAGGGGTTGCTGCACTGCTGGGACAAGGAAACCAGTTTGGGACTGTTGGAGGAGCCAAAACTGGGGCAGAGGAAGAGTTGGGAGATATTTGGGAAGGAGTAAACATGGAAATGCAGAGGCATAAGGGGGTGAAAAGGACTCCTCTTGCAGAGGCAGTTGGGTGACCATGGCTCTTGCTGGCCATTCACTGTGCCTAACCTGTGCCATTTGTCCTGCTCCTCCTTGAATCCTTCTTGGCTCTGTCCTGGGTGAGGGCTGTGGGGTGCTGTGAGTGCAGCCACAGCATGGAGCATTCTTGGGGCTTTGGCTGCAGCCAGTGTGCTCAGTGAAGATCAGCCTGCATGAGCTGGAGAAGTGGCCTGGCACAAGGAGGTGCCTGTGGGCAGCTCTGGGTGTGCCACTGCCTGTGTTTGTAGGGGCAAGAACCTGTCCAGGTCAGCTGTGTGCCTGTGACAGCCTAGAGCCAGGCTGTGGCCTCTGGGACTCTCATGCCTGCTGCCTGGACCCCGGGGCAGCTGCTGGAGGGGTCCCCCTCCATCACCTGTGTGTCTCTTCTGACAGGTGGGTTCCATCCTGCCCTGCTGTGGCAGGGAGCAGGATGAGGCTACAGGTGCTGAGCCTGACTGTGGCATGTTAGTGCTGGCTGGGACACACAGCAGCCTGGGCTCTGGGGGCTGCTGGGGCTGCAGTGCTGAGCTCCTGCCCTAGCCCCAGTGCTGATGCTGGGCACAGTGCAGAGCTGGCAGCCCGAGCGCCAGGCAGAGGGGTCTGCAGCTCTCTCTTGAACACCAAAGCACCCCACAGGCTGCCCAGCTGAGAGCCAGAGAGGCACCAAGTGGCTTAGTGGCTGCCCCGGGTAGGGGCAGCATCTGCAGGTTTAATTGCTGTTAATGGTGTTCCCTTGGAGGAGAGCAGGGCTGTGGAATGGGTGCAGGGCTCCTGTGGCTTCACCATCTCCTGCCTCAGCCTGCAGGCAGCCAGAGGGGTGGTTTTGCAGGCAGGGCTTTGTAGATGGTTTTTCATTGCTTGCCCTTAAAGTTTTTCTGCCTCTTGCCAGGAGTGTTCTGGTTGTGGTGAGGTTAGTGATGGCGACCACAGGTCTGAGTGTTTGTGGGCAAGATCAGGGGGAAGGCCAACAAGGCAGATGTGCTGGGGTCGCCTGCGCTAGAGCCTTGGGAGGCAGCCCTGGGGGACCAAGGGTTCCAGCAAGGCTGGACACTGCTCAGAGGGAAGCCTTGGAGGCACAGGAGTAGGCTGCCCCCCCCGAGGGCCTGGCTGAACAGAGGTTTGGGTGCTGCTTGGGGAGAAAAGGAGAAGGGGCATGACAGCAGTGGGAACACCTAGGTAGTTGTAAGGCTATGCAGGGAGGAAATGAGAAGGGCCAAAGCCCAGCTGGCAATGAATCTGTTGAAGAGAACAGGAAATTCTACAATAAATCAGTAACAAGAGGACGATCTCTGTCCTGTGTTGGATGCAGGGAGGAAGAGAATGACAAAGTAATGGTGTGGGCAGCAGGAGCAGGACAGGGGTCCTGCCCCTGTGCTCAGTACTGCTGAGGCTGCACCTGCAGTCCTGGGGTCAGCTTTGGGCCTCTCACTCCAAGGACACTGAGGGCTGGAGCAGGGGCAGAGAAGGGCAAGAAAGGTGGGGAAGGCTCTGGGGAGGAGTAGCTGAGGGAGCTGGGGGGGTTGGTGTGGGAGGAGGCTGAGGGAGACCTCCTTGCTCTCTGCAGCTCCCTGAGAGGAGGCTGCAGCCAGGTGGGGCTTGGGCTCTGCTTACGAGGAACAAGTAGCAGCATGAGAGGAAATGGCCTGGAACTGGGCCAGGGGAGAGTTAGGTTAGCCACGAGGAACTATTTCTGTGCTGCCAGAGTGGTCAGGGTCTGGCACAGGCTGCCCAGGGAGGTGGTGGTGGAATCCCCATGGCTGAAGGTGTTGCAGCAAGGTGTGGCCATGGTGGGGTGGGGTTGATGTTTGGGCTGGATGAGGGCTTTTCTAACCAGACAGGTCCATGGTTCTGTTTCTATTTGTAGTGGAACTACTTGAAGCCAAGCACTTGGTTTTTACTGATGGTCATCAGACTAAGCTGCTCCTTTTCCAGGCTGCTGGACTCCAGATCTGCTCTGGGCAGCGCTGCTCCTCCCATGAGCCCTGCTGTCTTGAGCTGGCTCTGCAGCACCCTCACCCAGCATTCACTGGCTCCCCAGGACGTGGGCTGGAGCTGGCTGTGAGCCTCAGAATGGCAGCAGAGGCTGGCTCCTGACACCCCACTGCTCAGCTGGTGGCCCCCTGCCCTCCATCCCAGTGGTGGTTTGAGGGCCGTGCAGCTGACAGGGGGTTCAGGCTGTGCTGGCTCTGTGGCTGTCAGCACTCTTGCATGAGGGATGCCATCACTTTGGGGATGAATTCTGAGATCCCAGAGCATTGCTCAGGACTCTGGCCTGTTCTCTCCAGTTCAGATACAAATGGCTGCTGGGGCAGCAGTACCTGGGGCCATCCCTCTGACCCATCCTCCTTTCTGGAGCCCAGCTCAGTCTTCTTCCTGGTGTGGGATCCTGTCCTCGTATTGGTGTTCTCCACCTCCAGCCTTCTCAGGGCGTTGGCTCAGATGTGTCCTTACACAGCCCTGGAGCCCACCACCTGCCAGGACTGGCTGGATGAGGCCATGCATGAGCCCTCAAGTGCTTGATGCCTCCTGCAGTGCCTTTGCTAGGGTAGCTCACAGCAGTGCACTGCTTGGGTGCTGCTGACCAGCTGCTGGTGACCCTCAGAGTGGGAGCAGGCTCTGGTGGCTCTGTACAGGTGCAGCAGTTGAGCTTTTGGGTACAGATGCAGCACAGCAAAGTGCTCCTGCCATGGCTGCTGGTAGTGCTGGTGGTTCAGAGCTGCAGAAGCTGATTCCACGATGTCCTCCAGGGCTGGTCCTTAAGGACAGCACTTCCTTGCCTCTTCTGGTGTGTTCCAAGTGTGTGCTGGTGGGCTGCAGCATTGTGCATGGTGTGGGTCAGCCATGCATGGAGCTGTGCCACTGTCAGATGGTTCTTCAGAGCTGTCTGTCTTGGCTGAGGAGCTCAGTGGAAAGGGAGCCACCAGCATCAGGTCCTCCAGGAGCACATTGATGCTGTAGCTGTGGCAGTCTAGATGTAACAAGAATTTCTTGTTGCTGTGGCAGCTGTTGGGCCCCCTCCATCTCCTCCTCGCTCCCCTGTCTTAGTTCTGTGAAACCAAGAACAGATACTGCACCTGGCACAGACCTGGCCCATCTCAGAGGCAGGTGAAGATCTGTGAATGGTTTGACAGTCCCCTCTCCACCCCACAGAGGCTCCTGGCTGGCAGGGAGCACAGTCTGTGCATGGCGCCTGCTGGAATGAGCAGGGCAGGAGCTGAGCCAGGGTGTGCCCGGGCAGCAGGGACCTCTGCCAGGACCTGAGCTCCTCATGTCCCTCTGTCCAGCTCCTGAGGTCAGTGAGGTTCTCCGTCTGCTCTTCCTTTCCTCCCTCCTCCTGCAGCCACCAGGAGTGTTGTGATTGCCTCAGGAGGTGGAGCTGCACAGTCCAGAGGCTGTCTCTGACACTTTTTATTGGAATGCTGTCTTACAGTTGCTGATGAATGTACCTTGGTAGGGAAAGATATGCAGAGCAGCTAAAATCTGTTAAGCAAGATGCCAGCTGGAACTCCTGCTCTTGCACACCTTCACTCACAGAGGTGCCAGCTCAGAGCCTGGGCCCTCACCGCTGCTGGAAGGCAAGAGCTCTGATTGATTGATTGATTCCCTTTAAAAGGCACAGGAACCACTTAGAGCTGGGGACAGCTCCTCAGTGTTAGGCTAAACTGTGGCTGTTTGTGAGCCAGTATCCTTGCAGAGGGACGAGGTTCTTTGTTCACTGCTCAGGTGGTGACAATTTTCTCCACCAGAGCTGGGCAGTGCCTGTTGTTTGCTGAGGAGGAGGAGGGGTGGGTGCCAGCTGCCTTGTGCTGGGGAACAGCAGCAGTTGCTCTGGGGCTGCATCCTGAGGCTTTCTGTGACCTTATGGCTTCAGCCTTGGTGTGTTTTGTTTGTTTGCCACCTCTTCTGGCATGGGTTCAGACCTCTTTGCCTGCTCTACTGCTGAGTCACTGCATTATGTGTGTCCAAGTGCACCAACAGCCACAAACCTGAGCAGGTCTCTTTGTCCAGGTTGCCCCAAGGGATTTCTTAAGCCTAGGAATCAGAAGGTGTTCCTCACACAGCAGTGTCCACAGGAGCCTGAAGAGGATGAGACCAGAGAGTGTCTGCAGTTGAGGCCTTTCTGCCCCACAGCTGGCTCTGGCTGCACAAAACTCCTCTGTTTCATGACCAGAGGTGTTAGGACAGGTACTCTGCCCATCCCTCCACAGCCAGTGGGACATGGTCAGGTGTGGGCTCAGGAGGTTGGAAATCCAACAGGATCTGTAGCTGTGGGCTAACAGGAGGGTCCTGGGTTGTGTGCCTTTGCTGGACGGAGAACTCAGCCTCTGCTCTGCAGTAGAGCCCTGCTCAGAACTGGGCTCAGGCCCAGCCCAAGCATCCTCTGGGGTCTGGAGGGACTGGGTCTGGGTCTGATGGGTGCTGAGTGGGAACAAGCAGGGCTCTCGTGCTCTGCTAGAAGGAAGGTGGAAAGCAGTCCCAGAGCAATGCTTTCCTCTTTCACACTGTAAGGGAGAGCATTGCTGCTGACAGGATTGCTGTGGGGCCCGGGGAGTTTCTCACACAGAACCATGGGGAAGCAGCTGCAAACAACAGGCCAGGCGGAAGCAAGCAGCTCTGTACCAAGGCTCCTGAGCAGGACACTGCACTGGTAGGGACACACATCCTGTGCTTGACTTTGAGGTGTGCATTTTGTTTGCCATGAGAACCCTGCCCTGGTGGTGCCTGCTGAATGGACTCCTGAGCGAGGTCAGAATGTCTGCTTCACAAAGAGGGTCAGGAGGGGTCTCCCTTGCCCGCAGCACATTGGTGGCGATTACCCCAGGCTGGGGAACATGGCAGGGGTGCTTTTGGAGCTGCACTGCTGCTGGAAGCACTCAGGTCTTTCTGGTTCTGCAGCTTCCTGCACACATGCACACCTGTGTCAGTCTAGCTGGGATCTTGTCTGTTGCTTGGCTTTCTGACCTGCACTGGTGTTGCCTAACAGCAGTTGTGTGTCTCCAAAGAGGCCATCCCTGCTCTGCCCTGCCCCACACCAAAGGTGAGCCACAGCCTAAGAGAGCATCTGTGGCCTCCTGCTGCTGTTGCTTCATGCTTGCAGCCCTGGGAATTGCTCCTTATTCATGCAGCTGGCAACTGCACATGTGCAGGGTGGGTGCTGGGACAGTGCTGTTGAACTTGCCGGTGACATGGGCAGCAGGGACTGAGGCATCCTCAGCAGGGTGTGTGGTGTCGTCAGCAGGCTGCAGGGAAGGGATCCATCCAGAGAGACCTGGAGAGGAGGGCCCAAGCAAACCTCATGAAGGTCAACAAGGCTGAGTACAAAGTCTTGCACCTGGGTCAGGACAAGCCCCAGCAGCCCTGTGGAGAAAGACTTGGTGCTTGTGGGTGCAAGACTGGAGATACAATACAATACAATACACCAGGTTGGAAGAGACCTTCAAGATCATCGCGTCCAACCCACCTAAATACAATACAGTACAATACAACCCACCTAAACAACAAAAAACTAAACCCTGGCACCAAGCACCCCATCAAGCCTCTTCTTGAACACCTCAATGAAGGTGACTCCACCACTTCCACAGGCAGCTGATTCCAGTGGGCAATCACTCTCTCGGTATAGAACTTCTTCCTAAGATCCAGTCTAAACCTGCCCTGGTGCAGCCTGAGACTGTGTCCTCTTGTTCTGGTACTGGCTGCCTGGGAGAAGAGACCAACCTCTGCCTGGCTACAACCTCCTTCAGGTAGTTGCAGAGAGCAAGAAGGTCACCCCTCAGTCTCCTCTTCTCCAGGCTAAGCAACCCCAGCTCCCTCAGCCTCCTCATAGGCTGTGTTCCAAACCCCTCACCAACTTCGTTGCCCTTCTCTGGACACGTTCCAGCAAGTCAACCTCCTTCCTAAACTGAGGGGCCCAGAACTGGACACAGGACTCAAGGTGTGGCCTAACCAGTGCAGTGTACAGGGCAGAATGACCTCCCTGCTCCTGCTGGCCACAATGTTCCTGATGCCGGCCAGGATGCCATTGGCCTTCTTGGCTGCCTGGGCACACTGCAGGCTCATGTTCAGCCTACAATCAACCAGCACCCCCAGGTCCCTCTCTGCCTGGCCGCTCTCCAACCACTCTGACCCCAGCCTGTAGCACTGCCTGGGGTTGCTGTGGCCAATGTGCAGAACCCGGCACTTGGATGTGTTCAATCTCCTGCCCTTGGACTCTGCCCATCTGTCCAGCCTGTCGAGGTCCCTCTGCAAAGCCTCTCTGCCCTCCAGCAGATCAAACTCCTGCCCCCAGCTTGGTGTCGTCCCCAAATTTACTGATGATGGACTCGATGCCCTCATCCAGATCATCAATAAAGTGTTGAAGAGCATGGGGCCCAGCACTGATCCTGGGGCACACCACTAGTGACTGGCCGCCAGCTGGCTGTGGCACCATTCACCACCACTCTCTGGGCTCGGCCCTCCAGCCAGTTCCTAACCCAACGCAGTGTGCTCCATCCAAGCCATGGGCTGCCAGCTTGGCCAGGAGTTTGCTGTGGGGACGTGTCAAAGGCCTTGCTGAGTCCAGGTAGACCACATCCACAGGCCTCCCCACATCAACCAGGCAGTCACCTGATCATAGAAGGAGATCAGGTTGGCACTGAGCACTGCCAGCACAGAGCCAGTACTGCAGTGGGCTGATCCCTGGCAGCAGAGGCACGAGGGGATCTCCTCTTCCCTCTTATGAGACCCACCTGGATCATTGTGTCCAGCTCTGGAGCCCCCAGCATGCTCACAGAATTTTCAGAGAGCTTGGACAAGAAGTAGCAGAGGTGATGCAGCCTGCGTTGCACCATTTGCAGCACCAGTGTTGAGGGGGTGCTGCACCAGGTCGCCTTCCTGCTTCTTCTGCAAGCAGGGCCAGGGCACACATTGTGCCTCTACTTCTCATGGGGGAGGCCACACCTTGAGGGCTGGTTTCAGTCAAGAAGCACATGGAGGGGCTAGAGCAGGCCCACAGAAGGGCAGCAAAGCTGGGGAGGGTCTGGAGAAGAGGGCTGGGGAGGAGCAGCTGATGAGGGTTGGTGTGGAGCAGAGGAGGCTGAGGGAGACCTCCTTGCTGTCTGCTGCTTCCAGAGAGGCGGCTGCAGCCAGATGGGGCTTGGGATTCACTCTGTAGGAACAAATAATAAAATAATGGGCCTCAAGTTGTTCCAGGGAAGGTTTAGGTCAGACATTAGAAGCAACTTCTTCACTGAAAGGGTTCCCAAAGCCTGGCACAGGTTGCCCAGAGAGGTGGCTGAATGGCCACCTCTGGAGGTGTTTCAAAGAGGCAGAGATGTGGTGCTGAGAGCCATGGGCTAGCTCCAGCCTCGGCAGAGTTAGAGAAGGGTTGGACTGGGTGAGCTTAAAGGGTTTTGCCAAGCAAAATCATTGCATGGTCCCAAGACTGCTAGCTTGGACAGCACAACAGTATGGCCATGGCCAGGTGGATCAGGTGCTGCTCAGTTGCCTTTCAGCCATCATGTATCAGCTTCAGACCCAGGTCTGCTGGGTCTGTTCAAGTTACAGCTTATTCTTTTGTTGTTTTTGTAGGATCATGGATTTCCCAGGACACTTTGAGCAAATCTTTCAGCAGCTCAACTACCAGAGGCTCCATGGCCAGCTTTGCGACTGTGTCATTGTGGGTGGGGAACAGGCACTTCAAAGCCCACCGGTCGGTGCTGGCAGCATGCAGCACGCATTTCCGAGCCCTCTTCACGGTGGCCGAGGGGGACCAGAGCATGAACATGATCCAGCTGGACAGCGAGGTGGTGACGGCGGAGGCCTTCGCCGCGCTGATCGACATGATGTACACCTCCACGCTGATGCTGGGCGAGAGCAACGTCATGGACGTCCTGCTGGCCGCCTCCCACCTGCACCTGAACTCGGTGGTGAAGGCCTGCAAGCACTACCTGACCACCAGGACGCTGCCCATGTCCCCGCCCAGCGACCGCGTGCAGGAGCAGAACGCGCGCATGCAGAGGTCCTTCATGCTGCAGCAGCTGGGGCTGAGCATCGTCAGCTCTGCGCTCAGCTCCGCGCAGGGCGCCGAGGAGCCAGCGGCCGCTGTGGGCGCGTCCCTGCGAGGCTCTGGGGAGCCGCGGCCGCCCTTCCCCATGCGCCGCCTGCACAAGCGCAAGCAGTCCTCCGAGGAGCGCGCACGCCAGCGCCTCCGGCCTGCTGTGGATGAGGCCGCGGCCGACGCAGCTGCCGAGAGCGGCCCCTCCACGGTGCACTCCCCGCGAGGACTTCTTCTCACCAGACTCCCTGAAGATGGTGGACAACTCCAAGGCTGACGCCGTGGCAGACAACCAGGAGGACAACACCATCCTGTTTGACCAGTCCTTCGGCGCCCAGGAGGACGCTCAAGTGCCCAGCCAGTCCGACAACAGCGGGGGAAACATCTCACAGCTCTCCATGGCATCCCAGGCCACGCAGGTGGAGACCAGCTTTGACCAGGAGGCTGCTTCTGAGAAGAGCAACTTCCCCTGTGAGAACCCAGAGGTCAGCCTGAATGAGAAGGAGCACATGAGGGTGGTGGTGAAGTCGGAGCCCCTGAGCTCCCCAGAGCCGCAGGATGAGGTGAGTGATGTCACTTCACAGGCGGAGGGCAGCGAGTCAGTGGAGGTGGAAGGAGGGGTGGTGAGCGCGGAGAAGATCGAGCTGAGCCCCGAGAGCAGCGACCGTAGCTTCTCCGACCCGCAGTCCAGCACCGACAGGGTTGGAGACATCCACATCATGGAGGTGTCTAACAACCTGGAGCACAAGTCCAGCTTCAGCATCTCCAGCTTCCTCAACAAGAGCAGAGGGGAGGCTTCGGCGCCAGCCAGAGCAGCGATGACAATATCCCGAACACCACCAGTGACTGCAGGATGGACAGCAGGATGGACAGCAGGATCGACAGTGACACCTCCTACTTGCTGAGCCCGGAGTCGGGGCCTGCTGGTGGCCACTCCTCCACCAGCGTGTCTCACGTGGAGAACCCCTTCAGCGAGCCTGCAGACTCCCACTTCGTGAGGCCCATGCAGGAGGTGATGGCTCTGCCCTGCGTGCAGACCTCAGGGTACCGGGGGGCCGAGCAGTTCGGCATGGATTTCCCACGCTCGGGCCTGGGGCTGCACTCCCTGTCGAGGGCCGTGATGGGCTCCGTGAGAGGCGGGGCCGGTGGCTTCCCCGGCTACCGCCGAATCGCCCCTAAAATGCCGGTGGTGACCTCCGTCCGCAGCTCCCAGCTGCAGGATGGCTCCTCAGGCTCCCAGCTGATGCTGAATGGTAGCACGTCCTTCGAGGGCGGGCACCCGTCGCAGCCCGGCCCGCCGCAGCTGACCAGGGCCTCAGCCGATGTCTTGTCGAAGTGCAAGAAGGCCCTGTCGGAGCACAACGTGCTGGTGGAGGGCGCGCGCAAGTACGCCTGCAAGATCTGCTGCAAGACCTTCCTGACGCTGACGGACTGCAAGAAGCACATCCGCGTGCACACGGGCGAGAAGCCCTACGCCTGCCTCAAGTGCGGCAAGCGCTTCAGCCAGTCCAGCCACCTCTACAAGCACTCCAAGACCACCTGCCTGCGCTGGCAGAGCAGCAACCTGCCCAGCACTTTGCTCTAGCGCCTGGCCCTGGGCCCGGGGCGCTGCCGGCGGGGGCGCCCTGCGGGGCTGCGGGCCCGGGGGGGTGCCCTGCGGGCCTGGGGGGACGCTGAAGGTGTGATGGTGCCACACACTCAAAAGTCTTGGTTCTGTCAATTGGGGATATTTCTGTACCTACCTCACAGGGGTGTTGTGAGGCTTAACCAGCTGTCAGCGAGGACCTCGCTGCGCTCCCACAGTGTGCGCTCAGGCCTTGGGCTGCCGGGGATGCAATCCCCACGGCCAGGCAGTTCCTTTGCAGAGCAGAGGGGTGAGAGCGTAGTTGTCTCATAAAGTAGCAGGTTTGGAGAGTGAGCAACTGAAGTGCAAATTTCCTCTTTATTATTTTTTTTCCTTATTTAGTATTTTGTAAAAGTGGAAGCATTTAAACAAGTGACCTGTAAGAGAAGTTGCTGCACTGTGTGCGGGCAGCGGCGCAGCAGGCTGCCAGGGCCTGCTGACCCCACCCGGGCTGCAGCTGCCTGGCACAGTGCTTCACAGTGTGCTCATTATAAACATAGTGTAGGGTTATGAATGTCTGTTTGGCTGTTCGTAGTAAAGGACACTGTGTATCAAAGGTGCTGCAGTTGAATCCAGGACAGGTGACTGCACATCCTCCCTCTGCAGCCGCACCTGGGGGGGTGGCTGAGGGTTTCTGTTCTGTAGGGCCTTGTATTCAGTGGTAAGTGAAGTACTGTTTCTTGTTCGTGCTACTCCTAGCAGTATTTTAACCAATTTGTATCTCCTGTGTTACAGTTCTATATACACACAGTCTGGAAGAGCTCATCCTTGTCTGCTTTGCTGCTCTGAAGGAGAGGGGTGATCGGTGATGGCTTTTCTCCCTGCTGGGTGCTCTCCTGCCATTCCCAGAGGCTGGCAGTCACCCTGTCCCTGTCCCCAGGCAAGCACTGTTCTTGACACTCTTATCTCCAGTCTTTGGTTTCCTCCTTTGCATACTGACTGCCTTTCCCTCACAGCTGCCACTAGATCACTCAGAAAGGGTCCTCATTTGCCACATTTTCTCTGCGTAATGTAGTTGCTCCACACAGTCCTTCCCCTGACAGCAGTGCCACAAGCGTGCACAGAAGCGATCCAGGGAGAGTTTAACTGCAGAGAGCAGCTCTGCACACTCGGTGCAGCAGGAACTCCCTGGTGAGGGAGCAGTGTAGCTCTTGTTTTGATTTCCTTCTCTTTGCTGCCTCTGTGGCTCTCACTGCCTGCTGCAGACACGTGAGCTAACAACTGGTGATCAGCACATGAGGTCTCTAGACAGGATTTTGGAGCCCTTCTGCTAGAAGGTTCTGCTCTGCCAGGCAGGAGCAGGCCAGGATTGCAGTGCTTCCATGCCGCTCAGGAGGGACAGAGGTCTCCTGGTGCCCAAGCCACAGAGCAGCAGCTTTCTGTTCACAGAACTTCCCCCTCTTTTTTTTTTATTCAGTGCAGCAAATGTGCCCTGTGTGAGGACACTCAGTGGCTGGAGGGGTTGGTCAGCCCCTATCAGCTTTCTTAAACATCTTGGACTTCATTGGACCAAATGTCAAATGGTCAAATCCCAACCTGCAGTCCCACAGGCCCCTGAGCAGGAGCTGTCAAAGCTACTGAAGCACAGACACCACACAGGCACTGCCAGACCAGAGGGGATGTGGGGTGGAGACCTGTCTGCAGGTGGCTGTGAGTCAGCAGTGTGCTGAGGAGGAAACCTGTCTCCATCTCAGTGACACTGCTGCACCTGCAGGTCATCTCCCCTTCAGCACCTAGGGGAGGAGGATGCTGCCCTGGCTCAGCTCCTGTGAGTGGCCAGGGGTCTGTTACAGCCTGTGTGGAGCTGTCAGTTCTGGGCTATGGCTCTACAGGCATTGAGGAAACTGCTTTTTGTAAAGCATTAGGATGTGCCACTTTGTTTGATAAGAGTTTTGATATCTGGGGATTAACAGCATGAGCCCCCTAAACTATCCTCACTGAAACATCAATAAAATGCAGTATTTTGTACTTTACACTCTCTTGTGTTGCCTCATTAGTAGCATCTGAGTGCTTCAGCTTCCTTCCATTTCTAGTATTTTGTTTTAGAAGGGGGGGTTGCACATTTTCCTCCTGTGGCACATCTAAATTCCTTCAGCTTTTAGGGCACCATCAGTGAGGAGAATCAGTTTGAGAACCAGTATCAGCAGGTGAAGATATGTAACTGTGCTTCTGATGTGTTTGTATCAACGCTTCAATAACTGTGAGATACAGACCTCAAGAGGAAGGACTTCTGTCTTGCTTCAAGAGAAGTTTCCACCTGGACCATTTTTTGGAGGTAGCAACTTTAAGTTTCATTGCCCACTGGCATCTGGAAGAGCATTCTGCAAGGCCAGGAGCTGTGGCCAGCTTGTTCTTTTCCTTGTCTTCCACTCTGAAGCAATATCTCCGAATGGTGTCTCCAGGCCTGTGGGCCCACAGCCTGCTCAGAGGGCTCCTCACTTGTGCTCAGGACTCACAGATGCTGCAGGAGCTCTCACCTGAAGCTGTTGTTTTGTTAGTATGATGCAATAAACCCTACCTCTCTGTGCTGCACTGCCTGACTTCATTCCCTGGCTGGTGCTCCCCTGGTGCCTTTGCCAGCAGGTGGGTGGTTGGCTGAAGCAGCCAGGAGTTCTGTCAGCTCTTGGGCCCCATGCAGCTGCAGTGCCATGCAGCACAGAACCAGCCTCTTGCAACTGGGGCACAGGCATGGGGGGCAAGAGCACAGAGTGCTGCTGATGGCAGCCTCCTGCTTCGTGCTGGGCTTTGCCGGCTTTGAGAGGACACACAGCGGCAAATTAACAAGAGCTAATGAACTGTATAAAGCCAGTAGGGTGTCTTGAAGGACTGTGTTGTGCCATCAACGCTTGGTGAGCTAGTGTGACCCAGCATGGTGCAGCTGGACTGCCCCTTGGTGTCTTTGGTCAGGGTGGGTTGGTGTCTTGTGGATAGCTGCCTCCTAGCTGGCCCTGCTCTGGAAGGACCATGGGAGGTGTTTAGTGCAGGCCATTGCTGGTGCTTGCAGAGATCCTGCTGCAGCCTCAATGCTTAGAGCTGTGCTGCCTGTACCTCCCTGATCAGCCAAAGGCTGGAAAGCTGTGGGACTGTGGGAGCATCCCCACTTGTGCATGGAGGTCACTGATGTCTGTGTAAGCTCTGTCACCTCCTTGTTCACTTTAGATGGGGCAGGTGCTTGTGCTGCCAAGGGAGCAAGAGGAAGTGGCTTGGTAACGGCATGGGCTTGGTCACACCCCCTGAGTGCCCATCAGTGCCCTTCCAGGTCTGCAGCATAAGGCTAGCAGGGGCTGGCCTGCTGAACTGCAAGGTGTTAGTGCTGACCACACTGAACTGCATGGTGTGATGGCTTCATGTCCTGAACAGGCAGGAGGCTAATAAAATACATGTTGAGACAGCACAAAAGCAGCAGTCTGTAATTTAAGTACTGCACTGCACCTGATCTGTCTTGATAACGTGAAGTTAAATTCAGTCTGGACCCTCCACTGCACAGGAATGACTGAGCTGCTGAGAGATGTCCCTTGATAGAGGTTGCACATCAGCACTCTACCTGTGCAGGATGTGGCTGAGGGCATACAGCCTGAGCTAAGCCTCGAACCCCTGCTGGAGAGCAGAGAGGTGGACAGGCTGTGGTCAAGCTTCCTGCTGGAGAGCTCCTGTGGAGCCGGGGCTGTGCCCTGTCCTCCAGCAGCTGTCTCTGCAGAGATGCTGCAGCTCCCTCGCTGTCGTGGCTCCCAGCAGAGTTCTGTCATCTCACCAAGTCTGCCCATGGTCTGCCTTTTCCCTCGGTCCAAACCCACAGCAGTCTCAGGCATCAAATCTCAGAAAAATGAAGACTAACAGAAGGGTAACAGCAGCAGGGCCAGCCCAGGCTGGTGCCTCTAGGGAGGGAACCCCTCGGTGCTTTCTCTGTTTTGTGAAGCCTCACAGCCTGCAACAGGAGCTGTGTGCCTGCTCTCGCAGCACCTGTGTCCTCTGTCCAGCCAAGCTGTTGGATGGTTACTTGTCCTCTTTGGCCGGAGTTTTGCTGTGGGCAGCTTTACCGTGCAGAGTTTGCTCATTTGTTTGTTCCATCTGCCCCTGGAGCTCAGCAGTCTCCTGCTGACTCCAGGCTCTTTCTTCACTCCCTTGAGCTGCAGCTGCTTCCCTTTGATCAGAGCCTTCACTCTGACTCAGTGCTAAGCACAATCTTCCTTACTGTAATTAACGCATCCTCATCAGCTTAGCCCAGTGACAACACCCCAGGTCACACAAAACTCACAGCCACGCCTGTTTGTATGCAGGAGCTCAGCCTGTGCCTCACAGCTGGTGGCCAGAGGCTTCAGCAAGCAGCTGATGTGCAGAGCGAGGTCCCTGCTGCCAGACCACACACAGGGTTCCACGCTCAGGAGCGAGGTCACCTCAGTGATAGTTCAACCTTGCCAAACCCTGCCCCACCACAAGGAGAAAACCTCTGCTCAGGAATCTCAGCAGAGGGTGTCCCTGGTTCACACCTCAGTAGATGTTTGGTGCTGAGCTGCTCTTGACTGGGCATTTTTCCCATCTCACTGAGCCTTGCAAGCAGAGGAACACTCAGCCCTGCAGCCACTGGCTGCCTGCCTTGAGGCACTGCTGGGGCAAAGCAGTTGGAGTGGATGATCTTCAGAAATCACCGCCAAGCCCCACCATGAGGGAGTCTGCACTGCTCTGGGCTCTTGCTCCTGCTGCCAGCACACAGTGAATGGAGAACCCGCACTGTTGCTGCTGTGAATCCGCTTCCCCAGTGCCCTGCCCTGTCAGCAGCAGCACCAGCAGCCAAGCCACCACCACAGCCTGCCCCCTAAAAGGCAAAGGGATTCTAACTCTTTGTGACAGCCTGGGCAAAATTCTCCTTCTCAGCAGACACTCCCTGCAGGAGCCCTCACTGCACTCAGTGAGGGTCTCACCCCTGCCCTGTGCAGGAGCTGATCCCTGTGGCTGTCACTGCACTGCACGCAGTGAGGGTCTCACCCTTGCCCTGTGCAGGAGCTGATCCCTGTGGCTGTCACTGCACTGCACTCAGCGAGGGTCTCACCCCTGCCCTGTGCAGGAGCTGATCCCTTTGGCTGTCACTGCACTGCACGCAGTGAGGGTCTCACCCCTGCCCTGTGCAGGAGCTGATCCCTTTGGCTGTCACTGCACTGCACGCAGTGAGGGTCTCACCCCTGCCCTGTGCAAGGAGCTGATCCCTGTGGCTGTCACTGCACTGCACGCAGTGAGGGTCCACCCCTGCCCTGTGCAGGAGCTGATCCCTGTGGCTGTCACTGCACTGCACGCAGTGAGGGTCTCACCCCTGCCCTGTGCAGGAGCAGATCCCTGTGGCTGTCACTGCACTGCACTCAGCGAGGGTCTCACCCCTGCCCTGTGCAGGAGCTGATCCCTGTGGCTGTCACTGCACTGCACGCAGTGAGGGTCTCACCCCTGCCCTGTGCAAGGAGCTGATCCCTGTGGCTGTCACTGCACTGCACTCAGTGAGGGTCTCACCCCTGCCCTGTGCAGGAGCTGATCCCTTTGGCTGTCACTGCACTGCACGCAGTGAGGGTCTTACCCCTGCCCTGTGCAGGAGCTGATCCCTGTGGCTGTCACTGCACTGCACTCAGTGAGGGTCTCACCCCTGCCCTGTGCAGGAGCTGATCCCTGTGGCTGTCACTGCACTGCACGCAGTGAGGGTCTCACCCCTGCCCTGTGCAGGAGCTGATCCCTTTGGCTGTCACTGCACTGCACTCAGTGAGGGTCTCACCCCTGCCCTGTGCAGGAGCTGATCCCTTTGGCTGTCACTGCACTGCACGCAGTGAGGGTCTCACCCCTGCCCTGTGCAGGAGCTGATCCCTGTGGCTGTCACTGCACTGCACTCAGTGAGGGTCTCACCCCTGCCCTGTGCAGGAGCTGATCCCTGTGGCTGTCACTGCACTGCACTCAGTGAGGGTCTCACCCCTGCCCTGTGCAGGAGCTGATCCCTTTGGCTGTCACTGCACTGCACGCAGTGAGGGTCTCACCCCTGCCCTGTGCAGGAGCTGATCCCTGTGGCTGTCACTGCACTGCACTCAGTGAGGGTCTCACCCCTGCCCTGTGCAGGAGCTGATCCCTTTGGCTGTCACTGCACTGCACGCAGTGAGGGTCTCACCCCTGCCCTGTGCAGGAGCTGATCCCTTTGGCTGTCACTGCACTGCACGCAGTGAGGGTCTCACCCCTGCCCTGTGCAGGAGCTGATCCCTGTGGCTGTCACTGCACTGCACTCAGTGAGGGTCTCACCCCTGCCCTGTGCAGGAGCTGATCCCTGTGGCTGTCACTGCACTGCACGCAGTGAGGGTCTCACCCCTGCCCTGTGCAGGAGCTGATCCCTGTGGCTGCCTGAAGCGTCAGCACAACATCAATGCATGGCCACAGCTGCTATCTGTACTCTGTGTGGGAAGATGCTGGCCCAGCTCTCTGCCCCAGGAGCTGCTACTGCATGCTGCACTGGCTGCCTGGTCAGCTGCTGGCAGCACAGATCTCTGAGTGTTGGCTGTTAGTGGGAGAGACTCCAGAACCTGCTGAGCCAGAAAATGTCCAGAGACCCCCCAGCACTGATCTGGGCTTTGCTGCCAGTTGGTTCAGCTCTGACTGGACACACTCAGACTTGCCTGAAGTCTCCAGGTTCCTTTCAGTAGGGTCAGAGAGACAAGCTCAGGATTTGATCTTTTATTTGAAGTATCTGTAGAAAGCAAAATCTTTTCAGCAAGGGCAGAGTGATGATTCCTGTGGCTGGCAGAGCTGAGTGATGGACAGCTGCAGGAAGTGCTCATCTGAGAGAGATTCTGTGACACCTGACCTGTGCTGTGGCCACCCAGCAGCCACCTTTATGAGCTGCTGTCTGTTACTCAGCACCCTCAGTGGTCCAGCACAGGTGCTCAGGTGCCAGCTCACTTACTCATCAGCAACCTCCCAGCCACCTTCTGCTCTGATGGGCACCAGCCATCAGCAAGGCTTTGAGCCAAGAGCTATTGATAAGCAACCTAGGAAAGGTTTTGGGCTCCTGTGCAGCTCGCTGCAGCTTTCAGCTGGGGCCAGAGCTGTGGGACACAAGGGACCACTGCTCCCAGGCTGCAGCCCCTGTGCTCCCTTTCAGCCTTGCTGGTCACCTTCCTGTGCTGCAGAGCAGCAGCAAGCAGATCAGCTCAGACACACCACAGCAGGTGCCTGTCCTGCCCTGTTCTCTGCCCACCTGTCCCTCTGCAGCACAGCCTCCACCCTCAGGTGCCTGGCACTGCTTGCCCTGGTGCCCAACTCACCCTGAGGAGAACAGTGAAGCTGTGCTGGGTGCTGGGTGCCTTGCAGGAAGGGCCTGGCCAGACTGCAGCCTCCCCACGGCAGGAAGCAGGAGGCCCTTCCTCCTCCAGCCCCTTGGGTACCCAGAGCCCCTGTCTAGGGCAGGTGGAGGGGCTCAGTCTAGCACTGCTGGGAGCACAACCAACAAGATCCTGAGCTGGGTATAGGACACTTCCACCTGTTGAAGCTTCCTCTCCAAATTCCTATCTTAAAGGGGCTGATCAGCAAGCCAGGGACAGCAGTGCCTGCTGTGCCAGGACAAGGGGGAATGGTTTGGACCCCAAGAGGGAGACTGAGAGTGGAGAGAAGGAAGAAATGTTTGACCCTGAGGATGGGTACAGCCTAGCCCAGGGTGCCCAGAGAGGTGGGAGCTGCCCCATGGCTGGCACCAGTGCAGGTCAGGTTGTTTGTGGCTGTGAGCAGCCTGCTCTGGTTGGGGATGTCCCTGGGGCCTGCAGGGAGCTGGGCTGGAGAAGCCTGGAAGGTCCCTTCCAACACAAACCATTCTGTGACTCGATTTATGGCTGGGAGAAATGGGTCCCAGTCCCCATTTATACCACAGGCACAGTTCCTGCAGGAGAGGTGGAGTCCCCAGTGCCCCTGAAACGTGCTCATCCAGGCCTCTCCTGCAGCTGGATGCTTGGCACCTGCTCAAGTGTTCCTTTGTGTCTTTGTATATCTGGGAAAAAGCAGGGGAGAAGAGATGAGGCTGAAAGCAGTGAGGCTACAGAACCTCCCAGCAGACTCCCAGCCTGCAATCCGCTTCAGAGCCATGCCCAGAATTAGCTGCAGACACCAAAGGCCGAGCTGGAGATGCCAGGGAAGCCATGCAAACCTGCTTTGCTTGTCAGAAACACCCTGCCTTGGCACCAGGTCCACAGGAGCTTTGGACATGTGCTTGGCAGCAGGCTGGCAGCAGCTCCTTTGGCAGCCACAGGCCTGTGCCAGCTGAGCAATGCCCTCTCCTCCCTCCCTGGCTACAAGCTGGCTCAGGTATGGAGCCAGGGGCTCCGAGCACTGCAGCAGCAGCTCCCCCGTGGCACTCCTCCCGTGGTGCTGCCAGCAGAGCCCACAGCAGTGCTGACACTGCAGCAATGTGGCTGCAGGCCCCCCAACCCTGCCCTGCCCACAGCTGCCCAGGGACACTCAGTTACCAAAGGAAGGAGCAGGACACATTCACTGCTTCTGTTTAATGGCCACGGGTCAGGTCCCTCCCCGCTTGCACTGGTCTGTGAGGCTTCTTCAGAGCTCCCTCACTGCTGGCACAGAGGACAAGGAGGCACAGGACTGGTCTTCAAGGCACCTCCAGGGAACAGCAAGCCATGCTGCCCTGCAGGGGCAGGGCTGTGGCCATCACAGCACCAGCTCATGGGGCATGGGCTCCCCTCGCAGCCCAGCCAGCAGGTTGCTGGCTGCCAGCACCGCCATGGTATTCCTCGTGGCATAGGTGGCACTCCCAATGTGTGGCAGGATCACTGCAGGGCACAGCAACAGTTAATGGCTCATCTCTTACCTTCACTGACCTCTTACAGCCTCCTGAAGGGGTCTGCCCTTGGGGCACAACTTGTGCCAGTGACATCAGACACAGGGCATGAGGCAAAGGCTCTAAGGACTGGGAAGGAGTCTTATGAGGTGTCTGAGAAGTCCTCCAGGCCAAAGATGGGCACCAAGAGTGGTTCTCCTGCCTGCCTTCAGGCTTAGTGATCACCACCCTGAAGAGACTGGGAGCTGGTGGCATATGTGAACCACAGTGGAAGGGCTGACAGCTCCAGCAGGCTCTGCTCACCACCTCACCCCAGGCTGTGCCAACTCCTAGGCATGGGGCAAATACTGCTGGCACAGTCAGGGCAGGAATTTGATTCAACCCTTGATGCAGTGCAGAGGAAGGAGCCAAAGCTGCTCTGGGGTAAATCATCCTAACTCCAGCAGTGGAGAGCCCATGGTGTGGATGCAGCCTGAACCTCAGCCTCTGTTCTGCAGCCAAGAGCATCCAGGCAGCTCAGGAGCCTGAGCACCCCAGGCCATGCTGCCCAGGGCAGGAGGGGCTCTCAAGCATTGTGGGCTTTGGCTTGTTTCCTTTGGCACTAATGTCAAGACTTCCTCTGCCCAAGTCCTGTGCTACTCCAGCTGCACCAAAACATCCTCCTGCAGCAGAACTTCCTCCTGCACCCAGCAGGGCCATCCCTAACCAGACTTCCTCATTCAGGGTGACCTAACTGCAGCCTTCCAGCGCTGACAGGAGGACAAGAAAGCTGGGGAGAGACTTCTGAGCAGGGCCTGCTGTGACAGGGCTAGGGGGGGTGGTTTGGACTCAGAGAGGAGATTCTCTGCTCTGCTGAGACCACACCTCCAAATACTGCCTCCAGTTCTGGTGTCCCTGGGCATGGTGTGGAGGTTGGAGAGGAGCTCTGAAGCCCTTTCCAGCCTGAGACATTCTGTGATGATCCAGACTGGAGAGAAGGGAGAAATGTTTGACCTCGCAGGTGGGTAGAACCTGGCCCAGGGTGCCCAGAGAGGTGGGAGCTGCCCCATGGCTGGCACCAGAGGGGGTCAGGTTGTTTGTCCCTGCTGACTGCATGGGGTTGGACTGGATGAGCTTGAAAGGTCCCTTCCAACCCAAACCAGTCTGGGATTCTGTGATCTGACCTAACCTCCTCCAAAGACTTGCACTAATCCTGGGGCCAGCACCTGCTGATCAAACTGCCCCTGTCAGGCTGCAACAAAGTTGGTGAGGGGTTTGGAACACAAGCCCCAGGAGGAAAGGCTGAGGGAGCTGGGGTTGCTTAGCCTGGAGAAGAGGAGACTCAGGAGTGACCTTATTGCTCTCTACAACTACCTGAAGGGAGGTTGTAGCCAGGCAGAGGTTGGTCTCTTCTCCCAGGCAGCCAGTACCAGAACAAGAGGACACAGTCTCAGGCTGCGCCAGGGCAGGTTTAGGCTGGATGTTAGGAAGAAGTTCTATAGAGAGAGAGTGATTGCCCACTGGAATGGGCTGCCCAGGGAGGTGGTGGAGTCACCTTCATTGGAGGTGTTCAGGAGGAGACTTGATGGGGTGCTTGGTGCCA
This sequence comes from Colaptes auratus, assembly GCA_015227895.2. NCBI lineage: Eukaryota > Metazoa > Chordata > Aves > Piciformes > Picidae > Colaptes > Colaptes auratus. Next base: position 11,270,950 of record CM026897.1, on the reverse strand, counting down.
TGGTTTAGTTGTTTAGGTGGGTTGTATTGTATTGTATTGTATTGAGGTGGGTTGGATTGGTTGCTGGGTTGGACACCATGATCTTGAAGGTCTCTTCCAACCTGGTGGTGTATGTATTGTATTGTATTGCACTTCCACAGCCACATTCAGGGACTGTCCATGCAGCCAGACCCTCTGCAGAGCAGCCTCTGCTCCCCGCACAGTGAGCAGCTGCTACTAGGTGAGCTAGGGGCTGCTTCCCTTGCTGGCACCAGCTGGGGACTGTGTCTGCCAGGACAAGGACAAAGCCCACCCAGGCCCTGCTGCTGGGCACCCTGCCCACAGACCCAGCTTGCATCCAGTCCTGCAGGGCTGAGGCTCAGCTCAGAGCTTCAGCCACAGGGGAGGCTTTTCTGGCAGAATGCAAGCTCAGGAGCTCACAGATCACCAGAGCCTGGCAGGGTGTGGGCAGGGGCTTGGTTCCTCATCCAGGCACACACTGGTCTCAGACCCATGGTTTCACTCCACAGCTCTGCTTTTGGAGGCAGATCCACCAGGAAGGGGTCAGAGAAGGTGCTGAGCTCAGCTGCTCTCTGCAGAACTGAATTACCTCCTAGAATTCAGGGTTTACCTCACACTGGTCACTGCTTTAGGGTCCTGCTTTAGGGAAGCGACCAAGCTACTCCCTGAAGGCCACATGATGGAAGGCAGAGACCACGCCAGGGGCTGTCCCTAACCAGTGCCAGGCTGCTGGCACACCCCCACATTGTGCAGTACCTAACAAAGGCACCTGAACACCCCCAGCCTGCCTGCCACTGCCTGCTCACTCCAGAGGCCGATGGGCACAGGGGGTTCTCTCACCAGCCAGAGGGTGCCCAGCTGTGGGCACAGCAGGGAGCTGGCTGCCAGAGCACAGTAGGGACCCAGATGCCACTCACCGCAGTTCTTGAGGGACAGCAGGGGGTGGTCGGTGGGCAGCGGCTCCGGCGTGGTGACGTCCAGGCCTGCAGCTGCAATCTGCCCCTGGGCCAGAGCCTCATGCAAGTCCTCCTGGTTCACCACGGCCCCCCTGCAATCACACACACCCATGCTGCTGCTGAGGGGGCCCTGGGCTCCCACAGGCACAGGACACACAGGACAGCCTGGATGGTGGCACTCAGGTCCCCAGGGCTGCCTGAGCGGAGTTCAGAACCTCTCTGATGTTGCAAAACCTCCCAGGGTGCCAGCCCTGCTCCAGGCTGCCCAGCAGAGGGGACAGGAGCCAAGGGGTCTGCACACAAGCTGGCCCTGGGGCAGCCATTGAGGGATACAGGCAGCTCCAAGTGCCCCACAAAGGCCAGGAGCATCACACAGTTCTGCCACTGCCTCCTTCCCACAGGCAGCAGCCATGGAGGCAGCAGCCATGGGAGGCTGCAGCCATGGGGGCAGCAGCCATGGGGGCAGCAGCCATGGGAGGCTGCAGCCATGGGAGGCTGCAGCCATGGGGGCAGCAGCCGTGGGAGGCTGCTGCTGGACTAGGCAAAGCAGCCATGCTGCAGCCACCTCCATCCCAGGAGCAGCCCCACTGCAGTGGGATGTGGGGCCCTGAGGAGGAGGCAGAGGCTGGAGCCTCCTAACAATTTATCCTGCTCTGGCAGAGGGGTTGGATTTGATGATCTGCAGAAGTGCCTTCCAACATCCTGTGTGATTCTGCCCTTGCTTGATCCCAAAAGACCCTGGGCTGGAGGGAAGAGAGTCCTAGAAGGCTGAACAGAGTCTGGGCACCCAGGGAAAGCAGATCACAGCCAGGCAGATCTCTCCTGCCACCATAGGTGCCAGCAGAGCTCAGCCACCATGCACAGGACACTGGCTCCTGCCCTACCTGCTTGTGTTGACGAAGACTGAGGTCTTCTTCATCCTGCTGAAGAAGTCCCTGTTGCACATGCCCTGGGTGGCAGGGGTCAGAGAGCAGGTCACCACCACGAAGTCTGACTCCTCAGCCAGCCTGGAGAGGGGCACTGTGGAGCAGCACAGGGCACAGCTCTGCTCAGGGACCTCTCCAGCACAGCTCAGCGACCCTGTCGTCCTTGAGTGCTGCTCTGGAGTGACCTGGCTGAGCGTTCCCCACAGACAGGGAGGCACAAGGACCAGCAAGCACCCACGGGGACCATGCCCACTCCTGCTGACACTGCTGCAGCCCGAGGGGAAGGCAGCGAAGCTTCAGCGCCGGCCCGGAGCAGGCTCTGGGAGGCAGCAGAGTACAGCAGCAGCAGCAGCCTAGAGCAGGACTTCTCCGTGTGATACCTGCAGGCTGTCACCTGTGCCACTGGCACTGCTGGAGCTGAGAGCAAACTGCAAGAGCAGGATGCACTGCCACTGGCCTGCTGCAGGTCAGTGTCAGCTGGAAACCTGCTGGCTTCAGAGTGAGGAACCAGCACTCGATGCCAGCCCTGGGGCTCGAGCAGGACCACAGAGAAGTCCTCTCAGCACTGCTAGGCTTGGTTTACTCTGACTCTCATTTTAAAGCAGGAGACTGAAGCTGCTGCATGTCTCCAGCAGGCAACACCTACTTCCAGTGAAGATCTGCCCCAGCCCACCCCTCCTCCCTGCAGGATCTCCATCTCATGGGGGATGGTCCACAGGACTCCCCCTCCTCCCAGGGGAGCTGTCACTTTCCTCTCCCTGTCTTTCTCACTTCTTTGTGGGAATGGAACTGGAACTCATGAAAGGAGGGATGCACAGGGAGGATGGAAACAAAAGCAGCAGGAGCAGCCACAGGCCACACCCAGGGTGGGAATCAGCTGTGCCCAGCTTCCTGGCTGGCACCATCTGGGTCCAGGGGCCTCTCTCCCTCTCTGCCCTGCCCTCCTTTGCTGCCCCTAGAGCAGGTCACTCCAGTTACACCAAGGAGCCATCCAGAGCCTCCAGCAGCTGCCTGGAGCCACCCCATCCACAGAGCTCTGTGCTGCCCTGCAGGGATGCCCAAGCACCACCCCTCTGCCTGGCACCTGCTTACCATACTCGGCGCCGAACTCCGCGGCCCTCTCTGGCCTTGGGCGGCTGCCGGAGTACAGAAACCTTCTGACCCCGAAGGGCTTCAGGCGCCTGGCAACTGCCTGTCCTGTCAGGGAGAGAGGAGAGGCTCCAGGGCCTGCTGTGGGGACCACTGCCAGGCCACCAAGGTCCATCTGCGCCCCCCCAGGCAGTCTGCCCTTCAGCAGGTGGCACCTGCTGTGGCTGGCACCCAGCACAGCACGCTGCCTACTGCAGGCCTCTGCGGTGTGATTGCTGCTGCCAGGCTGCCTCCAAGCCTGGGGCAGCAGGGGTGAGGGCTGGATGTCTCCTGCTGCACCACAGGTGGACAGGAACAAACTCCCCAGTACACTGTACAGAGAAGCTGAACAGCACAAATGCTGAAGCTACCCTGGGAAGCAAACTGGGCAGTGAGGAAGCAGCAGCCATCTGCTGCCAAAGTCCAGTGCCAAGGGCAGTCGCCCCGGACTTTGTGAGGGCTTTGTTTAACCAAGGGCTGAGAGGCTGACACTCAGTCTGCTGCAGCATGCAGATGCAGTGGATATGTTTGAATGCTTCAAAGTTTAGGCCTGGTGAACCAAAATCAGAGCTCAGAGAGGCTCCACAGGGCTGCCCTTGTTACCCTCAGACAGGGTGGAGAGCACAAGGGACACCAGCTGGGCCCAGCCTCCAACACCAACCTGGACACAATCTTGCACCTGATCCATGCTTACCTATTCTGCCGAGACTATGATGCCCACGGTGCTATCAGACAGACCATAGCCACACATCCAGAGGGGCTTCCATGTCGTCCAGCCACCACTAGCAGAGAGAGCAAGAAACAGATGTCAGCGAGATGCAGAGCAAAGCCTGCTCCAAAGCACAGCCTTGCCAAGGTTCCTGCTTCAGTGACCTCTATGGTCTCCTGCAGGACCTGCTTGGACCTCAGTTGCACAGCAGCAGCCTTGGATCAATTTATTCAGCCACTGTTGACCGCCCTGGCATGGCTGCCAGTCAGTGAGCTCTACCCAGACCTGCCATACGTGCCTTTGACAGGTCTGCAGAGGCTCTGGCTGCCCTGTCCTGCAGGTCCTCTCCTCACAGAGAGAGGCTGAGACCTGTTCCTGAGCAGCCCCTGAGCAGCCCATCACCGAAAAGCAGGGAGCTGCAGAGGACCTGTCTGCAAGGTATGAGGTGTGACAGCCCTCAGCCTCATTTCACCTGCCCAGGCTGGCACAGGTTCTCCTGCAGCTCTCATCCTGGGGCTGCTGAGCTCTGAAGCCAGCCCCTGCAGCTGGCAGCTGCTGGTACTCACTTCTTCACCTGCTCCACTGCCTCAGGCAGCCGGCGGCACGCAGCCAGGAGCAGAGCCACCGAGAGCTCTGCGGTGGCGTCAGTCAGGACATCAGGGGTGTAGCCCACACGGATCCCTCTGCAAGGCAAACACAGGTCTGGGCTCTGCTGCACCTGTGGGGGCACCTCACAGCTTCTGGGCAAGCTGCTGCACCTCTTATCATCACAGAACCACAGAACTGCCTCGAGCTGAAGAGTCTTTCAGACCCCACTGCCAGGGCACCACTGAACCATGGACCTCAGCACCACCCCTCCACAGCTCTGAAACCCCTCCAGGCCTGGGGGCTCCACCACTGCCCTGGGCAGCCTGGGCCAGGGCTTGACAACTCTTTCACGGATTAATTGTTCCTCATGTCCAACCTGAACCTGCCCTGGCACAACTTGAGGCCGTTTCCTCTTGTCGTCTCAAGATGTTACATTTCATACCACATCTGGACACATGGAAACACCCCAGAGGAGGCCACCAAGATGATCAGAGGGCTGGAGAACCTCTCCTACAAGGACAGGCTGAGAGATTGGGGCTGTTGAAAAGAGAAGGCTCCAGGGAGACCTCAGAGCAGCCTTGCAGTACCTGAAGGAGCTCCAGGAGAGCTGAGGAGGGACTTTGGACAGGGCTGGGAGTGCCAGGACCAGGGACAATGGCTTGGAGCTGGGAGAGGGAGACTGAGGAAGAAATTCTGAGAGTGAGGGTGGGAAGAGACTGGCACAGGTTGCCCAGGGAGGCTGTGGCTGCCTCCTCCCTGGAGGTGTTCAAGGCCAGGTTGGAAGAGGCCTTGAGCAGCCTGGGCTGGTGAGAGGTGTCCCTTCCCATGACAGGGGTTGGAGCAGGATGGTCTCTGAGGCCCCTTCCAACCCAACCCATTCTGTGACTGTGATCTCCTCTGGATATCTGCACTGCAATGTGCTTGAGAACATCCTCTTAGAGACACTTCTGATCCATGGTTGGGGTCTCCTACCCTTACCCTAGCACCCATGGGCTGGGGGTGCAGGCTCCACCAAAGGCCACCCACCCAGTGCCATGCCAAAGCCACCTGCCCAGTGACCTGCAGCTGTGCCACATGCAGAGCAGGGCCAGCTCTGAGTCCCATCCCCATGCCCCCACGGCAGGGCGAGGGGCAGGGGGCACCTACCGCTTCTTCATCTCGTCCAGGGCCAGGTGGTCAAAGCCGACTGACATGGTGCTGATCACCTTCAGGCTGGGCCCTGCGAGACACCGACAGTGGCGGCTGCCCAGCAACCCCCGGGCAGGCCGGGAGGGGGAAGTGGGACCGGGGGGAATCCAGGACGGGACGGGGCAGGGGGCATTTGTGGAGAGGCACGGAGAGACTCTGGAAGAGGGACGGCAACACCGGGAACGGGACCAGGAGGGCAAGGGGAGGGGAGGGGGGATCCGGGGAGGGAAAGGGGAGTTCCAGCACCATCTCAGGGTCACCGTGGGGACACATCGGGGCAGACACAGCGCAGAGGGAGGACACCCGTGGGGAATACAGCAGGGGAGGGCCACCGTGGGACACCCCGTGGTGGGGACATCGTGGGGAGACAGAGGGAGGAGGGAGGACAGCGGTGGGGAGGACACGGATAGGGGGGCATGGTGGGGACACCGCGGGGCTCCCGGGGCCGCAGCACGCACCGGCGGCGTCCAGCACCTCGCGGTCGATGCGGTCGGTGAGCAGGCAGAGCAACCCCTGCTTCCCCGCCACCCCCGCCAGCAACTCGGACCGCGGCACCGGCTCCTCCGAGTCCCATAGCTGGACGCGGCACCTGCGGGAGAGCGGCCCCGGGTCACCGGCTGCGGCCCCGCACCGCCCGGCCCCGAGCGCCCGGCCCCGGGCTCACCCGCTGGCCTGCGACAGCAGCCTCAGCCCCTCGGCCGGGATCCGCCGCGTCACGAACACCGACATGGCCGCCCCGGCTCCAGCCCCGCAGCGACACCGGGCGGCAGCGGCGCCGGGCGGCCCGCCCCGGGCACACACCGCGCCGCGAGGGCGGGGGGCGGTAACGGTGCTGGAGTGCAGCCTTGAGGCGGGGGCAGCACGGTGCTGCTGCAGGGCACCCGTGCAGGGCCCCACGGAGAAGCTGCGCCGGTTCCCGCCCGAGTGCTGCCGCTGCAGGGGCACCGGAAAGCCATCATGGAACAGCTATGGAATGGGAGTCGCCTGTGGAGTGCAGGTGTGCAGGGCATGCAGTGTCACCCACTCCTGGTGTGGGTCCCCCCTGCAGAGAGCTCTGCCATGCCCATGGGAGCAGCAGCACATCTCTGACCTGGGAACCAGCTGGCCTGCGCTGTCACCACCCCAGAGGAGCCCTTCTCCAGCATGGCTGCTCCTGGCAGCGCTCCTGCCCTGCTGCCAGTGCAGCACTGGGTGGAAGGACCGCAGGGACAGGAGGAGCCAGCAACAGCTCTGCCCCGCGCTGAGCCTTGCTGGGGCTGCTGCTAGGTGTCCCTCACAGAATCAAATTATTTGTGTTGGAAGGGACCTTCCAAGCTCCTCCAGTGCAACCCCCTGCAGCCAGCAGAGCCATCCGGTGGTAGTTTTAGGCTATGCCTTTAAAAAGTTTTCACAGATCTTGAACAGAAAGTAGTAAAATGTAAATAAATCACTACTGCTGTAACAAGGAAATAAAGATAATTCTAAAACAACCCATTGGAAGAGATAAGGAACTAAAACTACTTGTACCAAAACCATCTCTCTCCTTACTGCTTTGCTCTGGACAGATCCTAACTCACTTCTGATTGACCTTGGCTGCATTGGTTTGGTATTAACTTTTCTGCTTCTGTCTCTTCTCCCTTTTGTACAGAAGGGTAAGGGCAGGGCAGAGAGGGAGAAGCTAGCAGCTTCCCTTGGTCCTTGGCCAGGGGGTTCCTGTGCTATTTGTCAATTGGAAATACCTGTAAATATTGTCACTATTGTATACTTTGTACATATTCATTGCCTTCCATTCCAGATTGTGAGTTGCCTGTAAATGCAGCTTTCATTTGCTTCCAGCTGAGCTGCTCTGGCAAAGTTAGAATAGAATTAACCAGGTTGGAAAAGAACTTTGAGATCATTGAGTCCAACCTATCACCCACCACCATCTAATCATCTAAACCATGGCACCAAGCACCCCATTCAGTCTCTTCCTAAACACCTCCAGTGATGGTGACTCCACCACCCCCCTGGGCAGCCCATTCCAATGGACAGTCTCTCTTTCTGTGAAGAACTTCTTCTAACATCCAGCCTAAACCTCCCCTGGCACAGCTTGAGATTGTGTCCTCTTGTTCTGGTGCTGGTTGCCTGGGAGAAGAGTCCAACCCCCACCTGGCTACAACCTCCCTTTAGGTAGTTGTAGAGTTAACGCTGGCAGGGGAAATTTCAACCCACCACACATCCCCAACCAGAGCAGACTGCTTACAGCCACAAACAACCTGACCCCCACTGGTGCCAGCCATGGGGCAGCTCCCACCTCTCTGGGCACCCTGGGCCAGGCTCTGCCCACCCTCAGCACCAAACATTTCTCCCTTCTCTCCACTCTCAGGCTCCCTCTTGCACTCCAATCCATCCCCCTTGGCCTGGCACAACAGGCCCTGAGAAAAAGTCTGTCCCCAGCTTTCTGCTTGGCACTGAAAGGTCACCAGAAGGTGTCCCTGGAGCCCCCAAGCCTCCCAGCCTGGCCTCACAGCAGAGGGCTTCCAGCCCTGCCAGCACTGCTGTGGCCTCCCCTGGCCCTGCTCCACCAGGTCCCTGTCTGTGCTGAGCACTCCAGAGCTGCCCCAGCCCTGCAGGGAGGTCTCAGCAAAGCACAGCAGTGGGGCAGAATCCCCTCCCTGCCCCTGCTGCCCACACTGCTGGGGGTCAGCCCAGGGCAGGGCTGGCAGCACTCAGTGCTGGCTCCTGTCCAGCTTTTCAGGGCACTCCACAGGCAGTCTCCCTCCCTCTGATGTCCTCAAGACCCGGCTGCAGCAGGGAAATGCTGCTGGATCAGAGGGTTCTGTAGGTCCCTGAGCTGCCTGGCCTGGAGGTGGACATCCTGCAGATCTGGAGCAGTTCCCTAATGGGGATGCTGGTGGGGACCATGCAGTGATGGGAGAAGAGAAGGGTGGACAGCATCATGAAGCTGGAGATGAGACCTTTCCTTAGGCCCCTTGGAGACCTCCACTGGGCTTGATGTGGAGACTGCAGATCCCAAGAAAGGTGCAGGTGGCTGCCTGAGGAGACCCAGCAGCTGCACTACAGCACACAGATCTCTGCACCCAGAGCGCTCCTGGCACTCACCTGCTCTCTCTGCTCCATTCCTGCAGGCTGGGCAGGAGCTGGAGCTCACCAGAGTCCTGCAAGCTTTTGAAGCATTCTCTAAACCCAAGGTGATGCTTTAGCAAGGCCTGGCTGGGTCAGATGTCAAGAATGGGTGGCTCAGCAGGGCAGGGCAGGCAGATGGGAGGACAGATGGGAGAAGGGGTCTGGCTGCATCCCTCCGTCAGGTTCTGCCAGGCCTGAGGGTGGGCAGCCAGTGGCAGCTGTGCTGCTCTGGCTGTGCTTTCACACACAGGTGTGTGTGCATTTGCACATCTCTGTGTCACTTCCTTTGGACCTTGTTTCCATCTCCTTGCACCGGCCAGGCATTCCCTGTGAGCCCTGCTGCCTTCTCCAGGGCTGCTGCAGCGCTCCAGCAGCACTGGCTTTGGGGTGGCCTGCGGGCAGAGGCCCTGTGTGTGCCCTGTGGCAGCTGCCACATGGCTGCAGGGCAGCGCCTCCACATCGCCCTGGGAGAGGAGAGCCCTTCTGACCCGGTGGGTGATCCAGCGGGGGCCTGGAGAGAGCTGCTGTGCACCGCTCTGCTCTGAGTGGCCGCACTGAGCTGCAGCTGTGAGCTGTCAGCCCCCGGGGGCACTCTGCCCTGCTGCCGGTGCTGCCTTATCGGTGATGCTATCAGATCAGATCGTGCCAGCACTGCACCTTGCACTCTAATCACTGCTCCAAAGTTTAGTTTACTTTTCTGAGCTGGACATCTTCTGACATCTTACCTCCCCCCGATGGCACAGGGATTTGTGCCAGGAGTGCTTGCTCTCCACCATGCCAGCCCTGTGCCAATCTGGCAGCAGCACAGCTACTGCCAGGGCTCTCCCCTCCTCTTGCTGCTGCCCTCCCCAGCTCCCCACTGCTCAGCTGAAAGGGATGGAGTTGGGCATCCAGCAGAACCTGTGCCCCATGGTGCCAGACCCGGTGCACAGTGCCAACTTCGAAACACCTGGCCAGTCCATCCAGTGGCACCAGTGCCAGCCAGATGGGGGCACCCAGAGAGGCTCTCCCTGCAGAGCACAGTGCACAGTGCTGGCAGCAGTGTGCTCTCACCCTGACCCTCACAGGCACCACGCCCCTGTGAGCTGCCAGCTGTGTGGATCCAGCCTTTGCTGTGGATGTGCAGAAAGGCTTTGGCTGGCACCAACCCCTGGGCCCACCAGCCACAGGCAGGCACAGGACCTGTTCAGCAAGCAGGCAGCTCCTCAGCCCTCTGCAAGGTCACGGTCAGTGCTGTGCTCTCCCACTGGATCTCATCAGTGCCCTCTCCAGCTGAGAGACATGGGGGCCCTGAGGCTGGGGGCACCTCTAGAGTCACCTTGTCCCACCTCTGCTCAGAGCAGAGTCTGCTGGGGCTGCTTGCTGGGGCTGTGCCCAGCTGGGATTGGGCTATTCCTGTGACCTCTGAGGAGCTGGTGCCAGTGCTCAGCCACCCTCAGGGTGACAAAAGCGTTTTCTGCTGTTTCAGTGGAAGTTCCTGTCCCAGTGTGTGCCCTCGGGGAGACACTGCTGAAGAAGCCACCCCCACCAGCTCTTCACACAGGACAGGACCTCCTGAGCCCTGCAGCTCCTGTGCTGCTCAGAGCTGTGCTGCAGGCCAAGCACAGAGAGGGCTGCGCTTGAGCCTGCTCCTCACCGCTCCCTCCCCAGCGCCTCACAGCCTGCCGACAGCTGTGGGTCCCATGGGGCTGGGGGCTGCACTTCCAGCGGGCAGGAGCTTCCTGAGCTTCCACAGGAGCAAACTGAGCTGGATCCCCACCAGCTGCAGCCTCCTGCATGACTGCTGGGTGCTGGAGGGGTGCCTGGCTGGGTGGCGTACCCCGGGGGGAGGAGGAGCCGGGGGTGGAGGCACTGCCCGGGTGTCTATAGAAACACAGCCCTGCCCTCCCGGGACACTGGCAGGGTCCTGCCCCCTGCATGCCCACTTTTGACCCTGATGGCTACAGGGATGTGGCAAACCACAGAGGGACTGTGGGTTTGAGGCAGAAAGGGAGAAGGGGCAGCAGCAGACAGCCCCAGTTGTGTTTGAGCAGAGGCTGCAGCCTTGGCACCTTACCTTCCAGTGCCAGCATTTCAGGAGTGCCTGCTGGCACACACTCCTCCTGCCCTGCAGGGATAGGCAGCTGCAGGGAGCAGTAGGCAGACCTGGACCAGGCTCCCTGCAAGGGGTCAGGATGGAGGCCTGCAGCTGCTGCTGGTCCCACACCTGTGGTGCTGCCAGCAGGCACAGGGAGCACTAACCACCTCCTGCCAGGCACACAGGGCACTGGCCAACTCCTGCCAGCCAGGAGGACCTGAGCAGCCTGGTCTGGTGTACGTGCCCCTACTCAGAATTTCACAGAATTTCACAGAATCACCAAGGTTGGAAGAGACCTCAAAGATCAACCTGTGGACTTGATGATCTTTGTCCATTCAGAGCTTTTGACACCTCCTTGTCCATTCAGAGCTTTTGTCCCTGGACACCCTGCAGAGCTTTTGTCCCTGGGACACCCTGCACAGCTTTTGTCCCTGGGACACCCTGCACAGCTTTTGTCCCTGGGACACCCTGCACAGCTTTTGTTCCTGGGACACCCCGCACAGCTTTTGTCCCTGGACACCCTGCAGAGCTTTTGTCCCTGGGACACCCTGCACAGCTTTTGTCCCTGGGACACCCTACAGAGCTTTTGTCCCTGGGACACCCTGCACAGCTTTTGTCCCTGGACACCCTACAGAGCTTTTGTCCCTGGGACACCCTACAGAGCTTTTACACATGGACACCCTGCAGAGCTTTTACACATGGACACCCTGCAGAGCATTGTCCCTGGGGGATTCTGCGTAGCTTTTGTCCCTGGGACACCCTGCAGAGCCCTGTAAACCTCTCTGAGAGCTGAAATGAGGTCGGTGAGAGGCTGGTGAGCAGCTGCCACTGCTTCCTGCACCTGCTGGTAGGTGGCCAGGCCGCAGCTGGAGGAGCAAAGACACTGGGTGGGTAGCAGCCAGGTGCAGGGCTGCTTTCCTGTGGCCAGGCAGGATGATGGGCCAGAATCAACTGTTGGAGGTTCACCAAGGCAAGGGCTGGGTCCTTGGGTCACAACAACCCCATGAAGGCTCCAGGCTGGGGGCAGAGTGTGTGGGAAGTGCCCAGCAGGAAAGGCCCTGGGGGTGCTGGGTGGCAGCAGCTGGAGCTGAGGCAGCAGTGGCCAGGGGGGCAAGAAGGGCAAGCAGCAGCCTGGTCTGGAGCAGCAATGGTGTGGGCAGCAGGAGCAGGGCAGGGCTTGTGCCCCTGGGCTGGGCACTGCTGAGGCTGCAGCTTGAGTGCTGCCTTCAGCTCTGGGCCCCTCACTGCCAGAAGGACACTGAGGGCTGGAGCAGGGGCAGAGAAGGGCAGGAAGGTGGGGAGGGGTCTGGAGAAGAGGGCTGGGGAGGAGCAGCTGAGGGAGCTGGGGGGGTTGGTGTGGAGCAGAGGAGGCTGAGGGAGACCTCCTTGCTCTCTGCAGCTGCCTGAGAGGAGGCTGCAGCCAGGTAGGAGTTGGGCTCCTCCAAAGGAACAAATGCTAGGACAAGAGGAAACAGGTTCAGCCTGCACCAGACAGGTTTAGGTTGGAGCTGTGGAACAATTCATTCCCTAGAAGGGTTGTCCAGGCCTCTCCCAGGCTGCCCAGGGTGTGGTGGTTTTAGGCTATGCCTTTAAAATTTAGCTGCAGATTTTGAGCAGAAAAGTAGAAAAATATAAATAAATCACTATTGGGTGTGAAAAACAAAACCAAAGATTATTCTAAACAAATTCTTTGGATCAATGTCTGGGATAAGAGGAGCTGCACCATAACTATTTTCCCTTTTCCCATTCCTTTTCTCTTCTGATCTTGGTTGGTTTTGGGGAGGAGATAGCTTGCTTCTGGCTGGCCTTGGATGAGTTTAACCCTCTGCTCCTCTCTCTTTTGGGACAGGGGGACCTGGGGGGGCAGGGGAACAGCTTCCTGGCTGTTTGCTAATTGTGAATACCTGTATAATGCTGTAAATCCTGTACATTTTGCACATATTCACTGCATTCCATTGTAGAGTGCAGGCTTTGCTTGTACCTGCAGCTTCATTTGCTTCCAGCTGAGCTGGTCTGGCTGAGAAGGTCATGCTAGGGGGAAACTTCAACCCACCACACAGGGCAGTGGTGGAGTTTCCATCCCTGGAGGGGTTTCCAAGCTGTGGAACTGTGGTGCTGAGGGCTGTGGCTTGGTGGTACCCTGGCAGTGCTGGGCTCAGGGTTGGAGTTGATCATCTTAAAGCTCTCTTCCAACCCAAGCAGGCCCATGGCTGTGTGCACACTTGCAGGGATCTGCCTCAGCAGGCCACATGCTGAGGCTGTCACACCTGCAGAAGCCTTGCTGGGGGAGCAACCTCCCCAGACACAGCCTCCCATCCTTCTGTGAGGCTGTTTGACTGCCAGCCCCTTGGCTGTCGTTGTCTGCTTCCAGGGGGCTCACAACACAAAGGAGATGAGTCAGGAGACAGCCACAGGAGATGTGTCCAGGCTCACCCCAAGGCCATCTGGGTCACAGACAACCACAGAAGATGTGTTCAAGTGACAGTGGAGTGTGTGCTCCACGTGGGGAGGGGAACACCACCTCTTGGACAGCTGTTTGGTGGATTTTGGGAGTGCCTCAGTGCAGGAAACAGCAGCCCCTGGCTGTCACTGTGTGGAGATGATGTCCTCTGAAGTACAACTCACCCCTGGCACATCCTGCAGTTCTCATAGACCACCAAAATCCACTTCTGTCCCCCCCAGCCCAATGCCCCACAGATGTCCTATAGCCCCCTGTGACTCCCTCACCTCTAGCTGCTCCAAGGCTCCCCTCAATGCCCTCAGCTCCCCTATTACCTTTCATAGCTCACCCCAAGTCAATCACAGAGCCCTCAAGACACCCAAGAACAGCTCCAAGACTTCTCGACTGTCACAGGGCAAGGGTGAGGCTGAGCAGCATCCCCAGTAGGGCCCTGAGGTTGGCAGGACCAAGGAGAGAATCAATTACAGAGCAGTGTGGGCTGGAGGAGACCTCTAAGATCATGGAGTCCAACCCTGAGCCCATCACTGCCAGGGCACCACCAACCCAGGGCCCTCAGCACCACATCTACACAGCTCTGACATCCCTCCAGCCATAGGGACTCCACCACTGCCCTGGGCAGTTTGGGACAGGCCTGGACAATCCTCAAGTGGCAGAAATTGCTCCTCATGGCCAACCTGAACCTGCCCTGGGGCAACCTAAGGCCATTTCCCCTTGTCCTGACCTTGTTCCTTGGGAGAGGAAACCAACAAGAAAGTTGGGAGGGGACTTTGGGGCTTGTAGTGATAGGATGAGAGGGGAGGAATTGAAATTTGAGGAGGGGAGATTGAGACTGCAGATGAGGAAGAAAATCTCAGCTGTGAGGGTGGTGAGACACTGACATAGATTGCCCAGGGAGGCTGTGGCTGCCTCCTCCCTGGAGGTGCTCAGGGATGGTGCTCAAGGCTGGATGAAGCCTTGAGCAACCTGGGCTGATGGGAGGGGTCCCTGCCTATGGCAGGGGTTGGAGCTGGGTGGTCGCTGAGATCTCTTCCACCCCAACCCACTCTGTGACTGTGAACCCCCACCTGGCTGCAGCCTCTTCTCAGGTGTGACCGGTTTAGGCTGTGCCTTTAAGAAGGGGATAGTTGCTGGAACACTCTGGCTGAATGTTTTGGAATAATAACGAAAACATTATATTCTAAACTAATTTCATTGGTAGATTGGTAGAATGCAACTTTTAAGTTTTAGCTCAGTCTGTCTCGGTCAGAGTTCAGTCTGTTCTCTCTTTTCCTGTGGGCTTGTCGGCTCTTCTCTCTCTGAAGCAACAGCTGCTGGACAGGAGTGACCTTGGTTAACAAAGCTAACCAGATAAGAAAACTAATTCTTGCACACACTTTGAGCTAACAGAGTTTTCTCCTTAATTGCCTTTCTCTCTCTCTCTAACCCTTTTTGGGGAAAAGGGGAGGTAGGGAGGGAGAGGGGGTACAGGTGGGAATCCCCCTGGCTGGATGGAGGGAAAAAGGTCTTCTGTATTACATCCATTGCTGTATTCCTGTATATATTGTGAATACTGTATATTTGTGTACATATCCATTGCATTCCACTTCTGCTTGTAAATACAGCTTGTTTCATTTGCCTCTCCGACTGAGTTAGCTGTGGTTTCTTTGGGTGTGGGGGGCAGAACTCACTCACCCTGCCACATCAGGGAGCTGCAGAGAGCAAGGAGGTCTCCCTCCAACCCCCCCCAGCTCTCTCAGCTGCCCCTCCCCAGCCCTCTTCTCCAGACCCCTCCCCACCTTTCTTGCCCTTCTCTGCCCCTGCTCCAGCCCTCAGTGTCCTTCTGGCAGTGAGGGGCCCAGAGCTGAGCCCAGGACTTGAGGTGCTGTAAGAAACTTGTGAGGGAAGCTTGGCTCTTGGATCTCACCAGTGCCGGTCCTGGGCTGACCCAGGACCTGTCTCTGCGGTGTGTGGGCACCATGTGTGGAGAAGCACTGCTGGGCTTCACCCCGGGGGTAGTGCCCACCTCTGCAGCTGCAGGGCACTCCAGGACCTCAGGCCATGCCTCAGGGACAGCCATCGGCCAGGGCCAGTGCAGCCCAGCCCCTGCCTTCCATCCTGATGAAGATGCTGCCTCCAGCCCATGGAAGGAGGTTGGAAGGGCAGACACAGGCAGATGGGAGCAAACCCTCTCACCGGGACGCAGCGAGAGCTGGGGGCTGCCTGGCACCGAGCTTCTGCTTGCCACTCTCGGTGCCAATCACCGCCCGCTGCCAGGGCTCCTCCCGCGGCGCGCCCGGTGCACAACGGAGCAGGCGGCGAGCAGGGCGAACAGGCAGGCAGGGGGCACGGACAGTGGTGGTGGAAACGACTGAGAAGGTCCCTGCCTGCTGCTGGCTGGCTCGGGCTGGCTGCCGTAATTAATTTATGGAAAGCACTAAATGGGGAATAAAAACAATCTCACAAATCCCTGCTAAGCTCTGCCCTGGTTCTGAAACGAAACCCTCCGGGCAGAGTTTCTCACCACGATTAACCTCTTTCGCTGTTCAGAATTAAAAGGAACTTTTTCTCCACGCAGTGGTGCAGAGCCTCGCTGGTCAGGACCCAGCTCGGGGCTGGCCCGGATGGGATCTGCCCGGACCGGGACCCTAAATCCGCTGACATTTTCCCGTGGGATTCTCCTCATTTAATGCAGACGGTGGCCTGGCGGCGCTGCCGGCCGCCGAGCAGCACGGAGACATTGCCGCACGTTTGGAAACTGCCTTTAAAAGAAACCAAGAAAAAGCATTTCCCGTGCGGTTGCTGCTTCCTTCTGGCAGTCAGAGCCCCCGGGGCAGGGAGCGTAGAAGGGGCTGGGGGAGGTGAGCAGCGGAGGGTCTGCAGCGGCTCCGGGTCGCGGAGTGCAGGGGGGAGCAGGCTGTGCAGGGCAGGAGAAGCCGGTAAAGGGCTTTGCTCCTCAGGCGCCACTGCCTGAGCTTTGGTTCTTGCAGCTCCTTGCAGGGGGATCTGCCTCTGCCACCACTGTGGGGCCAGGAGCTCCCTGCCGCGGGGACAAGCAGCAGTAAGGGTCCCCGGGACAGCTGTGTGCAGTTTGTCACCCGGACCCTGCAGTATCCCAGCAGGGTGGTGCTGGAAGGGACCTCTGAAACTCACCCAACCCCCCTGCTCCAGCAGGGCACCCACAGCAGCTTGCTTAGGAGCACAGTGCCCTAGGGGGGCTCTGTTCCCAGCAGCAAGGATCAGTTTGGGTGCTTTAACTCGAGCTGCACGTTAGCTCCATGCACACCTCCACAGCAGCTATGCTGCCCTGCTGCCTGCCCCCATGCTGCAGCAACCCCTGCACCTGCAGCACCCCCAGTGCACAGAGCAGCTCCTGCCAGGCAGCAGCAGCTCCAGTGCAGCCTCACAGTGCCTCTGGCACATAAACTCTGCCAGGTCTGCAGGGCTGGCAGGGCATGGCCAGGCTGTCTGGTGCCCTGGTGTGACCCTGTGATGTGCACAGCACTTGGGCTGTCCTTTGGGTCACAACCACCCCAGGAAGGCTGCAGGCTGGGGGCAGAGTGTCTGGGAAGTGCCCAGCAGGAAAGGCCCTGGGGGTGCTGGGTGGCAGCAGCTGGAGCTGAGCCAGCAGTGTCCAGGGGGGCAAGAAGGGCAGCAGCAGCCTGGCCTGGAGCAGCAATGGTGTGGGCAGCAGGAGCAGGGCAGGGCTTGTGCCCCTGGGCTGGGCACTGCTGAGGCTGCAGCTTGAGTGCTGCCTTCAGCTCTGGGCCCCTCACTCCAAGATAGACTTCAGGTTTCTGGAGAAGGTCCTGAGAAGGGCAACAAAGCTGGGGAAGGGTCTAAGAGGAGAGAAGGGAACTGGAGAAAAGGAGGGTCAGGGAAAACTTTCTCAGTCTCTACAGCTCGCTCTCTCTGAAAGGAGACTGGAGCAAGGTGGGGGTCAGACTCTTCTGTCTAGTTGAAAGAGATGAGAGGAAATGGCCTCAAGTTGTGCCAAGGCAAGTTCAGGTTGGACATGAGGAACAATTTCTTCCCCAAGAGGGTTGTCAAGCCCTGGCCGAGGCTGCCCAGGGCAGTAGTGAAGTCCCAGTCCCTGGAGGGAATTAGGAGTGTGGTAGTTTCAGGCTATGCCTAGAAAATTTTCCACAGCTCTTGAACAGAAACTGGTAGAATGCAAGTAGATCACTACTGGGTGTAAAAAGGAAAATAAAGATAAGTTCTGAACAATCCATTGGAAAGATAACAAACATGAGGCTGGTAGTGTAAACCTCTCTCTTGGCTTCCTTCCTCTGGGAGACACTGACCTGCTCCTGCTTGCCCTTGGCTGTGCTCTTTGTTTTGGCTGAGTATCCTCACAAAATAACCCTCTGCTCTTTTCTCTTGTCCCTTTATGTCCAGGAGGGTGGGGGGGGAGAATATAGTTTTGATCAAATTGATAAGCTGGAAATATGATAAAATATGACTATGGTTTATTAAATATAAAAAATTATTTTCCCGAGCCAATTTGATCCAGGTTTGTTTGCCAGGTCGATGATAGGTTAATTACACATGACAGGAGGCTAACAAGCAGTGGAATAACAGTCTAGAACAATCAGAACTTGGAATACAGAGGAACAAACTGGAAACTTCTTATACACATGAAACAAACAGCAGTGCCCACCCTGGATGGCGAGATCGACCACCTGTGGTTCACAACAGAGCTAACCAACAGGTAACCAAGCTATAAACCTTAGGAATGGCCAGGTGAATTAGTGTGAGTGCCTCACGAACCCCAAGATGTTAAGTACCAAACCTTTCTGAACGAAGCGAGGCACTGAGTTCGTGTTTGTAATCCAGAGGGCAGGAATAATCCAAAGGCAGTATCCAAAATCAGAGGAACTGAGAGAGAGTGAGACACGCTGCTGTGGTGCTGCTGTGGTGGAGACCTGAACACTATGCTGCTAGGACAAAAGAAGAAGCTAATTGCCCTGAAGACAGGAGCACGAAGTGGGTGCTTGTCACTGCCTTGAATCTCGTTAACAAACAGCTGGGGAGAGGAGGAGAGAGAGAGAGAGATGTGGGCTCTGAAATCTTCCCCCACAAATTCCCTTTGTGAAACCTGAACAGCCCAATGGCACATTAGCTATTCACATCCCACCAATCAGTTCAAAATGTTGTATGGTGAGCAAAACTGCAGACACCTTCTCTCGTCGCCTCTGACACGTGCAGTTGCCTCTCTGAGATGAGAGGCTCGGGGTCCAGCTTGCACCCCCTCCAGGCAGCCTTAACGGCGCCTGCCTACTGACTTCTTGACCTCAATCTGGACCCTGCAACAGAGAGAGGAGAAAGGGCAGTGGCCAAACAGGTTTAGCTGGCTTGTTAATGCCTCTTCCAGGACATTCCACCCCGATGGCATTGGGCAGTTCTGTGTTAATAAGCTGGGAATGATTATCACTTAATTACCTTTACGTGTGCTCCCTATAGCAGACAACAACTTATTTAGCTATACAGATACTTCTCAAACAATGTTACACAACCATGCAACCACCACTAAGTCTATAGCAGGGTCTTAGTTAGAGCAATGTAACTCTGAGTCCAGTCAGGTTTTGTCCAATGCTGAATGGGTCTCTGATGGGGAACGTTGTCTCTTCTTGTTGTCCATTGTTGATGAGTCTCTGGAGAAGGTACCAGGTTGGACTTGATGATCTCTGAGGTCTTTTCCAACCTGATTGATTCTATGATTCTAAGTATCCTTTCTGGTTGTCCACCCCAAAGAGTCTCTGAAGAAGTGTCCTCTCAGGTTGTCCTCTCTGGTTGTCCACCCTGATGATGGTCCTTAGTCCCTGGATGACTGGCCTTCCTCATTCCCAGTCCTGGCCTCCTTGTTTTCAGTGCTGGTTGGAACTGGACTCCATCCAGTATGGATGCAAAACTGTCCTCGGTGTGTAGCAACTGGGCAGGTTAAATTAATGGTCAGGAACAATCCATTGCACACTGATGCAATGGGTCCTTCCATTGGCATACAGTGCTTCCCATGCGTGGGACCCTCAGGGTTTGGCCAGTGTCATTGGCACTACACCAATTGATGGCAGCTTCTCTATTACAGGTTGGCCCACCTGTAATTGTAGCAATGACTGTGTTGGTTTGCTCTCTGGGCCACCTAGCGTGCAAATAGTATCTACCATTGGTTCAACTGGCCAGAATGCCTTGATCTAGGGGCTACCATAACTTACCCATTGGTTACTTACAGTATAAACCGCATGGGCCAATCGTTTGTCCCAATTCCCTTTAGAGACATTGGCATGTCTCTTAATGAGCCATTTGTCCTTTTGACTATGCCATTTGCCTGGGGCTAGTATGAGGTATGGAACAGTGTCCACTTGACCCCTTCACCTTGTGCCCAGTCTTGTACTACGACTGCAGTGAAATGCGACCCATTATCACTCTGTATGCACTCAGACATCGCCAAAACGCTAAACCGATGTTTCAGAACCTCGATGGTCTGGACTCCTGTGGCACTACTGGTGGCTGTGGCCATGGTTAAGCCAGATACCACTTCTACACCAACTAGTATGTATTTGTTTCCATGTGATGGTTTGAGGGGCCCAACATAATCAATCTGCCAGGTACTCCATAGAGTTTTATCCTGAATGATATGTTGGGCTGGCGCTAGATTCAGGTGATTGGCCTTGCCTGAGTGACCCCTTTGATGTGAAGCCGCTCAGCCAACCCTTCCCAATCTTTCCCCTTGCTACTCACCACATGGATGCGCGCCAGGCCATCCACCTATTGGTTCCACTTTGAAGAAGTCACAGTATCACAGTATCACTGTATCACTAAGGTTGGAAGAGACCTCGAAGATCATCGAGTCCCCGCCCGGGGGATGCCACTAGTGACTGACTGCCACCTCCAGCTGGTGGCCAGTCACTAGTGGCATCCCCCCCAGGGATCAGTGCTGGGCCCCATCCTCTTCAATGTCTTCACTGACGATCTGGATGAAGGGATTGAGACAGTCATCAGCAAGTTTGCAGATGACACCAAGTTGGGAGCAGATGTTGGTCAGTTAGAGGGTAGGAGGGCCCTGCAGAGGGACCTCGACCTACTGGACAGATGGGTGGAGTCCAACAGGATGGCATTCAACAAGTCCAAGTGCCAGGTGCTGCACTTTGGCCACAACAACCCCATGCAGAGCTACAGGCTGGGGTCGGAGTGGCTGGAGAGCTCCCAAATAGAGAGGGACCTGGGGGTGCTGATCAACAGCCGCCTGAACATGAGCCAGCAGTGTGCCCAGGTGGCCAAGAAGGCCAATGGCATCCTGGCCTGCATTAGGAATAGTGTGGCCAGCAGGAGCAGGGAGGTCATTGTGCCCCTGTACACTGCACTGGTTAGGCCACACCTTGAGTCCTGTGTCCAGTTCTGGGCCCCTCAGTTTAAGAAGGACATTGAGACACTTGAAGGTGTCCAGAGAAGGGCACAAGGCTGGGGAGAGGCCTTGAGCACAAGCCCTATGAGGAGAGGCTGAGGGAGCTGGGGTTGTTTAGCCTGCAGAAGAGGAGGCTCAGGGGCGACCTCATTGCTCTCTACAACTACCTGAAGGGGGGTTGTAGCCAGGAAGGGGTTGGCCTCTTCTCTCTAGCAACCAGCACCAGAACAAGGGGACACAGTCTCAAGCTGCACCAGGGGAAGTTTAGGCTCGAAGTGAGGATGGACACCTTGATGTCCATCACAGCCATCCAGGTGTGGGATGCAGCTTGAATGGATGTTACCACAGAGGTCAGGCTTGGGACTGCTGTGGTGAGAGGGGCTGTGTTGTTGTTCAATTGTTGGTAATCAGCTGTTAGTCTCCACCATCCATCAGGCTTTCATGCTGGCCAAATTGGAGGATTGTAGGGAGAATGCATCCTGCATATGATCTGCCTCTGCTCCAGGTCTGTAATTACTCCTGAGATGCCTTGTCTGGCTGCCACGTCTGGCTGCCACTGGTAGTGGATACTGATTAATGCAGGTGATGGTAGGCTGGGGTAGAGCAGGAGCGATTTGCTAAGTGTTAATATGAGCAGTCTTTGCCCCTTTTGTCCCCATGCCAGAGAAACCAAAAGACCACAGGGAACCATCACAGAGATACCATCTTTTGCCAGCTAGAACATCAAATCCTAAAATGTTCCCAGGGTAAGGGCTTAAGGCAACCCCTTCCAAGGTGCTATGCTTGTCACCTGGGAGCCACGCCTTGCCTTAGCCAAATGGCAAATAGTGGGTGTGCCCGTGACACCACTAATTTTAATTCTCCTATGGGATGGCTGCATTCCCAGTCTCTTTGCCTGCTGCACATTTAAAACACTGATTTGTGCAGCAGTATCAATGAGGAATTGAATGGCAGTTCAGGTTGGTCCTGTTGGAGCTAGAACAAAAGGTTCCAAATTATCACACCATTGCAAGGCACACACCATGAGAGAGGCCTGTGACAATCATCACAGTACTTAGTGTTTTGGCACCTCCTTGGAGCTTTGGTGATGAGGCATGAATGGGTTTCCATGACAGCAGAGGAATCAGCAGTGGAAGAACTGCTACTATTACTCTGGTCACCACTGCTGCCACTACGGCTTTGCTGTTCAAAGTCCTAAGCACGATTGACTGAATGTGTCCCATGGTCAGGCTCTTTAATACATGCTCAGGTATCCCTAAGGAAAGAGCTTGCTGAAACCAGTCTCTGGTCGGTGAAGCTTGCTTCTGGCTGGAGTTATGTCCTCAGGTTTTCCCAGGGTGACACCTGTGCTGGTTTGGGCTGCTGTTTGGACTTGCGTGGGGAACTGCCTGTGTCCGGCGCACTTCTCGGTTTTTGCTACGAGGTGACACGCTGTGGCTGGCTTTGTGGGTACCAGCACAGTATCTGTTCCCAGAGCTGGATAACCAACAAGGTCCCCATAATTTGATAAGTCCCTTAACAGTTCTTTCCAGGTTGGGATGTGCTCACAAGAATTGTCAGAGCTCTTATTCCTTTTAACTGCCTGCTTAATCTACTCCATTTGATCAATTAAACATCCCTTAAAGGCATTGGGCACTCCTGGAGTGAGAGGTTTAAGCCTCTTGGGGTTCAGGGGTGCATTGAAAGGGGATGTGTGGTGGTTTGAACCTTAACTGAGAGTTAAGAGCTCAGATGGGGGCAAGGCTGAGAATCCCTCCCCAACTTCCCCCTCCTCCCTCCCAGCAGAGAGGGAAAAAAAAGGAAAGGAGCAAATCCACCGAACAATAATTTGGAGTCGGCTTGGAAGTAGAGAGGTACAGAGTTTTCTTAAAACAAAACAAAACAAAACAAAACAAAACAAAACAAAACATATATATATATAACAGGTAAGGTTCACAAGGGCAAGGAACAAGGATGGGTGGGAGTGGGACAAAGAGGAAGAATACAAAACCAGTCTCTCTCTGAAGAGGTGTGGAGGGCAGCAGGGAGAAGGATCAGGCCTGACCACATGGCAGAGGAGCAGGAAGGCAGCCACAGTAGCTCTCATCCAGGAGAGGCAGGAGCCAAAAGCAGCCCTAATGACTGAAATGTCCTGCTTTTTATACCCTAGCTGGGCAGGGGGGGGAGGGGGAGGGGAAATGCCCTGCAGGGAGGGCAAAGCACCCGCAAGCCTTCCAGCCTGTTTTGTTTCTTTTCAGAATGGGCGTTAACCCACCACAGGATGCATGGAGCCCTTGTGCATGCATGGCTTGAATGCATGACATTGTTCTAAGTGCTGCAGACAGTTCAGCTGAGGTCTCTATCTGTATGACCATGGGTTCATCTCTCTTGGAGGCATCTATGCCCCCAGCCCAATAAGCGATTTGGGCAGTTAGGGAATAGTTCCTGTCAGGACCTGGACTCAAAAATACAATTGGCCCCCAGTCTGCATCATCCTCTTCAGCACTCAGGAAAACAAGATTGCCACCTGTAGCCAAAACTCTATACAGAAAGTCAGTAATTGTTTCGTTTGGCTCATGGGAGAATTTTTCCTGCAACTCACTTAACTGAATAGAATAGAATTAACGAGGTTGGAAAAGACCTTCAAGATCATCAAGTCCAACCTATCATCCAACACTATCTAATCAACTAAACCATGGCACTAAGTGCCTCTTCCAGTTACCTCCAGTGATGGTGACTCCACCACCTCCCTGGGCAGCACATTCCAATGGACAATCGCTCTTTCTGTGAAGAATTTCTTCCTAACATCCAGCCTAAATCTCCCCTGGTGCAGTTTGAGACTATGTCCTCTTGTTCTGGTGCTGGTTGCCTGAGAAAAGAGACCAACCCCACCTGGCTACAACCTCCTTTAAGGTGTAGACAGCAATAAGGCCTCCTCTGAGCCTCCTCTTCTCCAGGCTAAGCAACCCCAGCTCCCTCAGCCTCTCCTCACAGGGCTGTGCTCCAAACCCCTCTCCAGCTTTGTTGCCCTTCTCTGGACACGTTCCAGCAAGTCAACATCTTTCCTAAACTGAGTGGCCCAGAACTGGACACAGGACTCAAGGTCACAGAGTACTCTGAGTCACAGAGTAAGGGTGAATCTGCATTCTATTCTAGTGGTCCCGTGGCCACTACAGGCTGCAGTAACTTCCTGCCTAATCATGGGGCAAATGTGCTGTAATGGGACTTCCTCCTCAGAGCTTGAGTTGTCTGTGTCACTAAGCCTAGGATAAGTCTCTGCTGGGCAAAAGCTTGCTGCTTGTCTGCAGCTGCTGACCATCCCCAGGTCAGGTTGAGGTGGGTGGCCAGTCTGCAGATAGACTGGCTGCAGAGTTAGTGAGCATTGCACAGCATAAGTGGTCACTGAGTCTGGGTCTGGACGTGCAGCTGGCAGCAAAACGCATGTGGCCACACTCGCCTGTGCCGATGCAAAGTCCAGTTCGCAATTCTCTACTGAAAAGCCTCTATCTTTTGGCTGAGCTGTGGGCAGACTTATCTTATGTCCACTGTCTGGGCTAAGTGCATGGGCAACTGTCGCACTGACCTGAATGGCTGAGTTCAAAGCCATTTTGTGCAGCATGTATGGGCTTGGCACAGAGTATGCTGCATGCAGAGTGGCTAAATTGCAATCTGCCACCTGTGGGATGCAAGGGCTTGTCCAGGACAGGCTATGTATGCAGCTGGTGGGACGGTTAAATTACCCGCTGCTCATGGGACGTAAAGGCTTCTCCCAGGATAAGCTGCATATGCAGCTGGTGGAGCGGCTAAATTATACTCTGCCGCCTGTGAGACATGAAGACTTAGCCCAGAGTATGCTGTGGGCAGAGCCGGTGGAGTAGCTGGTCTCGGTGATGCAGGACCCAAATGAGCTGCTGGTGGCTGGCTTTATTTATCTTTAAAGACACACGCCAGGGCAAGGCACAGCTGTGCTGTGTCTTGAGCCAAGGACAGCGCCAATGTGCCTTCAGCAATAAGATGCTCAGAATGTTGTGCCCCTCCAGAAGACACCATTTTAGGATCTGTCCCTTCAAAGTCCTGTTTGCAGGATTGTGCTTCAGGCTGTTCATAAAAAGATGGTGCCAGGGACTGAGCTCCAGTGATCCAGACTGCGTCGGGGCTGCACAATCTTTAAAAGCTTTCACTCGAGCTTTTGGATGAGCTGGGATTAGAACAATACAATACAATACAATACAATACAATACAATACAATACACCACCAGGTTGGAAGAGACCTTCAAGATCATGGCGTCCAACCCAGCAACCAATCCAACCCACCTCAATACAATACAATACAATACAATACAACCCACCTAAGCAACTAAACCATGGCACCAAGCACCCCATCAAGTCAACTCCTGAACACCTCCAATGAAGGTGACTCCACCACCTCCACGGGCAGCCCATTCCAATGGGCAATCACTCTCTCTGTATAGAACTTCTTCCTAACATTCAGTCTAAACTTGCCCTGGCGCAGCCTGAGACTGTGTCCTCTTGTTCTGGTACTGGCTGCCTGGGAGAAGAGACCAACCTCTGCCTGGCTACAACCTCCCTTCAGGTAGTTGTAGAGAGCAAGAAGGTCACCCCTCAGTCTCCTCTTCTCCAGGCTAAGCAACCCCAGCTCCCTCAGCCTTTCCTCACAGGGCTGTGTTCCAAACCCCTCACCAACCTTGTTGCCCTTCTCTGGACACGTTCCAGCAAGTCAACCTCCTTCCTAAACTGAGGGGCCCAGAACTGGACACAGGACTCAAGGTGTGGCCTAACCAGTGCAGTGTACAGGGGCAGAATGACCTCCCTGGTCCTGCTCAAGTCTGTGATTGCTCTAATATCAGCACTAGACTTCCTGACTTGCAGTGCAAATAAATCAGTGAGTTCCGTATGCTTCGCCTCCGACCTTTCTAGATCTTTTTCCAAACGAAAAATCTTCTCCTCAAAAATACAGATTTTTTCATCATAAGTACTAAATTCAGCTAGCCCTTGGGTAATACAGGTTCCCAAAATCACAGCAGGGATGCTATCAGCATCAGCCTAATTTACTGGCAATGTTCTCCACATTTTCACAACTTTGTTTTGCCCATTCCAAGTCTGAGGCTGTTAATTCAGAGCCTCATGTGTGTAAAACCTTCACAGTTGGGCACCCTGCTCTTCGCTGCGCCATTGGATATAGTTTTTTATCAAATTGATAAGATGGGAATATGATAAAATATTAATATGATTTGTTAAATATCAAACATTATTTTTCAGAGCCGATTTGATCCAGGTTCATTTGCCCAGTTGATGATAGGTTAATTACACACAATAGGATGCTAATAAACAGCAGAATAACAGTCTAGGAAAATCAGAACTTGGAATACAGAGGAACAAACTGGAAACTTCTTATAAGCTATACAGCCTCAGGTGGCGAGGCAGACCACCTCGGGTTCACAATGGAGCTAACCAACAGGTAACCAAGCTATAAACCTTAGGAATGACCAGGTGAATTAGCATAAGTTACTCATGAACCACCAAGCTGTTAAGTACCAAAACCTTTGCTGAATGAAGCGATGCTCTGAGTTCGTATTTGTAATCCAAAGGGCAGGAATAATCCAAAGGCAGTATCCAAAACCAGAGGAAGTGAGAGAGAGCACACCCTGCTGTGGTGGAGATCTATGACTCAAACACTATGCTTCTAGGACAAAAGAAGCTAATTGCCCTGAAGACAGGAGCACAATGTAGGTGCCTGTCACCACCTTGAATCCCACTAACGAATTGGCAGGGAGAAGAGAAGAGGGAGAGAGAGAGAGAGAGAGAGAGAGAAAGATGTGGGCTCTGAAATCTTCCCCTATAAATTGCCTTTGTGAAACCTGAACGGCCCAATGGCACATTAGCTATTCAGATCTTGCCAATCATTTCAAAATGTTCTATGATGGGCAAAACTGCAGACACCTTCTCTCATAGCCTCTGACACGTGCAGTTGCCTCTCTGAAACGTGAGGCTCAGGGTCCAGCTTCCACCCCCTCCAGGCAGCCTCAAAGGCACCTGCCTATTGGCTCCTCGACCTCAATCTGGACCCTGCAACTGGGAGGGAGGAGAAAGGGCAGTGGCCAAAGAGGTTTAGCTGGCTTGTTAATGCCTCTTCCAGGACAGGGTAGGCAGGGAGTGGGAAGCTATTATCAGCTCTGCTGGTTTTGGGCCAGGAGGTTTCTTGTGCTGTTTATCACTTGTAAATGCCTGTAAATGTTGTAAATACTGCATATTTTGTACATGTTCATTGCATTGTAGAGTGTAGTCTTGCTTGTAAACACAGCTTCATCTGCTTCCAGCTAGGCTGGCAATTTCATGTTGGGGGGAATTCTCAACCCACCACAAAGAGCCATGCAGATGTGGTGCTGAGGGCCATGGTTCAGTGGCAGCCTTGGTGTTGATGACTTTAAAGGTCTCTTCCAGCCAAAGTGGTTCTGTGATGTTGTGCATCCCCATGTGGCCCTGCTCAGGTCTGCCCATGTGTCTTTGGGGCAGAGAGCAACACAGCAGCTGTGAGTGGTCTGAGCACACCAAGCCACAGTGCTGGGCACTGCCATCTCCAGCCAGCCCTGGCAGGAACCCACAGGTGCAGCT
This sequence comes from Colaptes auratus, assembly GCA_015227895.2. Classification (NCBI taxonomy): domain Eukaryota; kingdom Metazoa; phylum Chordata; class Aves; order Piciformes; family Picidae; genus Colaptes; species Colaptes auratus. The sequence continues at coordinate 11,243,822 of CM026897.1, read as the reverse complement.
GTATAAATGTGAGTTACTGCAAAGCAGCCCTGGGCCTGCTGAGCTGCCCTGCGGTGCAGGGGCTGCATGTCAGAGGCTTCCCTGAAGCAGCGGCACCTCTCAAAGCCACTCCTGGAGGCTGAGGGATCCCTTGTGACAGCAGGTTCTGTGTGAGGGATGGAGAGGATGCCAACCTGAGTGGTGTAAAGGATGCACTGCACATAAGAAATCCCTTTAGACAAACTGGTGAGCGCTCCTGGGGCTGGGAGTGGATCCAGCTGCACCCAGACTCTTCTCTGAGAAGGGGCTCAGTCAGCAAGGGGGGTTGGAACTAGATGATACTTGTGATCCCTTCCAACCCTGACTGATACTATGATCCTCTCTGAACCTTCTGGATCAACAGGAGGATTTCCTCACCCTTTGTATCTCTGTGACCAAGTCGGAGACTAAGCACTTAGACATGCCTAACCTCCCTCAGAAGCCAGAAGAGCAAAGGGCTCACAGTAGGACCATCTCCCTCACCTCTCTCCACCCCTGGTCCCTGTGTAAGTCATTCCAAATCGATTCTAATTAGCTTTGTCTCTGTGTTTGTCTCCCATGCAGCAAATGACCTCCTGCTCCTTGCCACTAAATCTTGTAAGCCACTGTCACAGATCAGCTCTGTTCAGCTGCTGCTTGACACCAGCAAGCACCCTGATGCTTCTCCTGCCAGTGAGGTGTCACCCATCCCTGGCAGCCTTGGGCCAGTTGCCAGCAGCCAGCCCTGCAGCAGCCAGCCCTGCAGCAGCCAGCCCTGCAGCAGCCAGCCCTGCAGCAGCCCCTGAGCAGTGCTCAGTACAGGCTGAAACCTGCCCAGTTGAGGAGAGCAGCACCAGCACCACCCTTTGGGACAGGTGCTGGCGTCAGGCTGCTCCCCCCCAGGTTGGGCTCTGAGCAGCCTGCTCTGGCTGGAGGGTCCCTGTGCACTGCAGGGGGTGTGAGCTGCACGGCCTGCATGGGTACATCCTGTGGCACTCTGTGACTCCCATGGTGGCTGTGCCCCCCAGGACTGCCTGCCTCTGCCCCCTGGAGCTGCCTGCCTCTGCTCTTGGGCAGCAGGACAGCAGGGGCTTGGCAGCCACCCCAGGTAGAGGACACTGGAAAGCCCTTTTGCTGGGCCAGGGGAGCTGAGGGGGTCCCTGCAGGTCTGAGGGCTCACCCTCCCCCCTCAGGCACACCCAGCAGCTATATCGCGTGACAGGACCCTGATCCCCTGGCCAGGCTGGGGAAAAAGAGCAGCTCCTGGCAGCTGGATCTGTGCTTTGATAAAGACAAAACAATCACAGAGTGGTCTGCGCTGGAAGGCACCTCCAAAGCTCACCCCGGGCACCCTCTGCTCCTTGCCGCTGCATGAGGGCATCCTGGAGGCGGCAGCACAGCCCTGCTCCCCTGGGCACCTTTTCTCCAAGCCCTTTGGTTCATCCAACCTAACCCAGTCTGTGCTTCTCTGTCTGCCAGGGAAGCAACCCACAGCCTTTGCCTGGCATGGCCTTGGCACATCTTTGGTGACCCTGGGGTCCAGCCCTATGCACAGGGCCCCTCAGGTGGGTGCCAGCCTATGCTGGCTGTGTACTTGCTGCCCAGGGCTGTGGGGCTGGCATGGGACCCTCTGTGAGCAGCAGTCCAGGCTGTGCTGTGCCCTGGCCTGTTCCCAGCCATTAGGGTGCAACAGGGCAATGCCATGGCTGGGTCCCCTCCATGGCAGCTGTGCCCTCCATGGGAGATGTGCCCTCTATGGGAGCTGTGCCCTTTGCAGAAGCTGTGTCCTCCGCAGGAGCTGTGCCCTCTGCAGTGTCTCCACAGCTGCAGTGTGGCTGTGCCCACAGCCAGGTGCCTGGCTGAAGCCTTTCTGGGCACAACCCTGTCCCGGAGGGTACAATCCTGTCCTGGAGGGCACAAGGCTGTTCAACTCTCACTTCCTGCAAACCCAAAGCCTGCAGCCAATCCCTGGTGCCTGCAGCCAGGGCAGCACTCAGCCAGGCCTCCACTGGGTGTCCCCAGTGCTGGTGCCAGGCACAGAGGGGAGATGGGCAGTGAGCCACAGGGCAGCTACCTGGGGCAGGCCATGGCCAAAAGCTGTGGCCAGAGCCTGGCAGCTCTGGAGGTAGCTCTGCCAGCCATGCTGGGCTGCCAGGGATGGGGACCACCCTTTAGCTCTGCCAAGATCTTGCTCCCTTCCCCTGCTGGGGAAATCCCTGGATTTCAACACCAAACTCCTGTGACCTACACCAAGTTGTGAGACACTGACCTGGCACTGCACAGCTCCCTGGAAGGAGGCTGGAGACAGAGGGAGGGCAGAGCCTTCTACCAGGGAACAGGGACAGGGCAAGAGGCAACAGCCTTAGCCTGCCCCAGGGCAGGTTCAGCTTGGACATGAGGAACAATTTCTGCCCTGAATGCCCAGGCCTGTCCCAGGCTGCCCGGGGCAGTGGTGGAGTCCCCATTCCTGGAGGGGTTTCAGAGCCCTGGAGTTGTGGTGCTGAGGGCCATGGCTTGGTGGTGCCCTGGCAGTGCTTGGTGAAGGGTTGGGCTCTATGACATTAAAGATCTCTTCCAGCCAAAACCCTTCTGTGATTCTGTGATGGCTTGGCTGGAATGTGCACTGGGGCCCAGCTGGTGCCACGTTTAGGTGGCACCAGTCCTTGTCTTCTGCTGTGACAGCCAAGTTAAAGGTAGGCAGCCTATGGGCAAAGCTCCTGAGGGGAGGTCACCAACCCCCAGCCTGCTGTGAGGAACCCTCAGTGCCCAGTGGGCATTCACAGGACCAGCACCAAGGTTCACAGGGGGCACCTTAGAGGCTCCTGCAGAGCTGGCAGCTCCTCAGTGGGGGATTCTGGGCAGCAAGGTGCCCTCTGTGACAGAAGCACTCCTGAGCCCTGTGCCCCTTGTCCAGATGGGGGAACTGAGGCCCTCCTGGTGCCCAGCTCTGTCTGGGCTCTGCCTTGCTGTGCACAGGACCTCCTGCTCCATGCAGGCTGCAGCTGCACATGGGGACCAGCTGCAGCTGGTGGGTGCTGAGAGCTGCATGTGAGGAGCAGCTGCAGCTGGTGCATACTGCGAGCTGCAGCTGAGGAGCAGCTCCACTGCCACCCAGGCGCTGCAATCAGGCCGCCGGGGCTGCAGAGCGCTTCGGGTGGTGGCTGTGGGGAAGGGAGGGCTGGCGGCCAGCAGCTGCCCCTGGCCAGCAGCCTCCCCCCAGCAGTGCCTGCGATAAGGGCTGGCGCTGAGGGGGCCTGGGAGGGCTCAGCCTCATCTCCGAGTCAGGAGGAACTGTTTGGCCTTCGGACAAGATTACTGCTGCTCCGCGCAGGATTGTTATCACTTAATTGAAAACAATTACCCAATGCAAATTGGCTGCGAGTCGGCAGCTGGGACGCGCAGGCAGCGGCTTCCAGGCTGTCCTGAGCAGGGCAGGAGGCTGCAGCTGCCTGCAGGCTGCGGCAGGACACGACGGGGGGATAGGACACCAGGAGGGGCAAGACACCAGGAGGGCAGGACACCAGGAGGGGCAGGACACCAGGAGGGGCAGGACACGGGGGTGGGTCATGACACAGGGGTACAGGGTATGAGGGGGGCAGGGAGGATCCATCCTGTCCACCTGGGCCTGTTTGAAAGCCTGGGCAAGCTCTGCACTTCCTTGAGAGCAGGAAGCATCACAGCACCCCAGCACCACAGTCCTGGGAGGGAGGTTGGGAGGGACCTCCAAAGATCATCCACCCCAACCCCCTGCCAGAGCAGGGGCACCCAGGGCAGTCTGCACAGGAATGCATCCAGGGGGACTGGAAAGTCTCCACACAAGGAGACTCCACAACCTCTCTGGGCAGCCTGCTCCAGGGCTCCAGCACCCTCACACCAAACAACTTTCTCCTCCTGTGGAGGTGAAACCTTCTCTGTTCCAGTTTGTGTCCATTGCTGCTCATCACTGAGCACCACCCAAAAGAGCTTGGCCCCCTCCACCTGACCCCAGCCCTCAGCTCTTGGCAGACATTGATCAGATCCCTCTCAGCCTTCTCCTCTCCAGGCTAAACAGCCCCAGGGCTCTCAGCCTCTCTCCACAGGGCAGATGCTCAAGGCCCCAAATCCTCCTCCTGGCTCTGCTTGGACTCTCTCCAGCAGGTCTCTGTCTCTCTGGACCTGGGGAGCCCAGAGCTGGACACAGGCTTCCAGGGGTGGTCTCAGCAGGGCAGAGCAGAGGGGGAGCAGAACCTCCCCAGCCCTGCTGGCCACACTTTGCTTGCTGCCCCACAGGACCCCATTGGCTCTCTTGGCCACAAGGGCCCTTTGCTGTCCCAAGCAGAACTTGCTGCCCAGCAGCCCCCAAGGGCTTTCTGCATGGAGCTGCTCTGCAGCAGGGCAGCCCCAGCCTGTCCTGGTGCCTGCTGTGATTCCTCCCCAGGTGCAGGACCCTGCACTTGTCCTGACTGCAGCTCAGGTTTGTCTGAAGCCACCTCCCAGTCAGTCCAGCAGCAGGCAGACAGCACCTCCTGCTCCTGCCCCTGCCCCTTTGACCTGGGGTGGCACCACCAGCCTGCTGGGCACCTCAGGAACCAGATGCACGGTTTGGTGCTGAGCCTGCAGCATGCCCTGGAACCTGCACAGCCCTGACGAGGGCAGTGGCAGCTCCTCTCCAGTGCAGTGGGGAAGTTCCCCATGAGCCCTGACCCCTGTGACAGGCTCTGCCCCTGGGATCCCCCCTACCCACGAGGGCTCAGGATGGCTGCAGGCTCACCCAGGGGATGCAGGGTGCCATGGAGGGGCTGGAACACGGAACAGGGAACCCTGTGGAGCACCCAGGACAAGCAGATCCTCTGCTGCTCTGGGTCAAGGGAGCTGCAGCCTCCTGCCCCTCCTGCTGCATACCAGCAGCTCTTTGCTTAGGTTGCCTCTTGCCCCAGCAAGTCCTCACCAGGGTGGGGACCAGAGGAGCCTGCAGGAGCTTGCACACACACACACACCCCAGGAGCTGCTCTGCCTTACAGGCTGCAAGGGCCACAGTCAGCCTGAGGAGAGGCAAGGCCTTCCTGGTGGACACCACCTAAGGACTCATCCTGGCCTGGGGAATGCGACCCTGTGCCCAGTGAGGAGCCTTTGATGACAGCACAGTGGCGCCTGCCCTGTCCATCCACCATGGGGAAGCCCCTGGGACACCCCAGGGCCACAGGAGGGGTCAGGGGCTCTGGGGGCCTCTGCAGCAGCTGGGACAAGTCTGCTGGAGAGAGCAGATCCTGGCTCACAGCCTGGCTCTTGGGGTTCCCCCTCAAAGGGAAATGCAGGACCACCCCCTCACACAGAGCCCCCACTCCTGTTCCCTGCCCTGCTGGGCTGGCAGAGGGAAGCACCAGCAGGGGCTGGCACAGCCACAGCAGCAGCTGATCCTGGCTGCTGTCTGCATGTACACGAGGCTGCCCCACCCGTGGGACCCCACACCCACGGCCCAGAGCTGCCCAGGGCCCACCTGCCACCAGAGTTTCTCTCCCTGTCCTTCCTTCCTGCCTGAAGGGGTCTGGGTTGCACAGCAGCTCTGCCAGTGCAGGGGCACGAGAGGGTCCTGAGGCTCCCCCACAGCTCTGCAGTGCTCCGAGCAGGCTTGGGGCCAGGCTAAGTAACAGCCCCCCTGCCCCTCCCCCCGCCCCGTTTAAATGCAGTTTCATCAGAGGTGCAAAATGCCTCTGCAAGGAGCTCTGCCAGGACTCCTCAAAGAGTGCTCTGCAGCTGGCAAAGCACAATTAGACACAGTCAAATATTGTCCTGGTTAAAGACTATTAATTTTCCTTACATTTGTCATGAATTAATTTTTTGTGGCTGTATCAACAGAGTCTCCTCTATAAACACAACTGCCTCCTTTGCCCTGAAAAATTGAATTTGCTCTGGTAATGAACTGAGCTGCTAATCACCACTTTGCAATGCAAACCCTGCAGGCCCTGCTGCAGGGCCAGGCCGTGCACAGCCAGCTGCAGCAAGCCTGCACCAGGGCTACTGGACACGGCGGGGACAGCCCTGGAGCCAGAGCCACGGAGCGGTGTGGGCTGCAAGAGACCTTGGGGACCATGGAGTCCAGCCCTGAGCCCAGCACTGCCCCAGGGCACCCCCAAGACATGGCCCTCAGCACCACAGCTCCAGGGCTTTGAGACCCCTCCAGGGTTGGAGACCCCACCACTGCCCCGGGCAGCCTGGGACAGGCCTGGACAGCTCTTTCCACGAGAAGATGCTCCTCACGTCCAACCTGAGCCTGTCCTGGGGACAACTTCAGGCCATTTCCTCTTGTCCTGTCCTTGTTCCTAGAGAGCAGAGCCCAACCCTGGGCCCCTGATCAGCAGCCCAGGGTCTATCTGTGCTGCACAGCTGCTGTGTGGACTCCAAAGGGCTTGGAGAAAAGGTGCCCAGGGGAGCAGGGCTGTGCTGCTGCCTCCAGGATGCCCTCATGCAGCAGCAAGGAGCAGAGGGCAAAGGCAGATGGCACTGCTGCCCAGACCTCTCCAGGCCTCCTGTGCCAGGGCACACACAGGTTGGGCATCAGTCTAAACTCCTTTGGCTTTCTCTCATCCAGATGGGAGACAGAAAAGTGCAGAACTTCAAGTACCCAACCAGCACCTTGCAGATGACAGAACCCCAGACTGGGTTGGGTGGGTAAGGACCTCCCAAGCTCCTCCAGCCCAAACCCCCAGCAGCCCCCAGGGACATCCCCAACCACAGCAGGCTGCTTACAGACACAAACAACCTGCCCCCCACTGGTGCCAGCATGGGGCAGCTCCCACCTCTCTGGGCACCTGGGCCAGGCTCTGCCCACCTCAGCACCAAACCTTTCTCCCTCCTCTCCACTCTCAGGCTCCCTCTTGCAGTCCAATCCATCCCCCTTGTCCTGGCACAACAGGCCTGAGAAAAAGTCTGTCCCCAGCTTTCTGCTTGGCACTGGAAGGTCACCAGAAGGTGCCCTGGAGCCTCCAACCCTCCCAGCCTGGCCTCACAGCAGAGGGCTTCCAGCCCTGCCAGCACTGCTGTGGCCTCCCCTGGCCCTGCTCCACCAGGTCCCTGGCTGTGCTGAGGTGTGCAGAGAGAAGGCTATGACCTGTGCACAGCACCCACTGTAGGTTGTGCTTCCCACCTCCCACTGAGGCAGCTCTGCTGATGCATTTGTAACACTAAAACCTCTTAGGCTGTGTAAGAGTCCTTAAAACATGCATTACTGCAGAACCTGGCAGTGGCTTTGTTCTCTTTTGAGAGCAAATCACCAATGGAGAAGGTCTAAGACAACATGAAATACCTCAGTGCACAGAGAACCCAGCAGCAGCTGAGAGACCTCTGAGCACACATGGCCAGGGGGGAGGAGGAGGAGGGTAAGGCTCTGCTTGGTCATCTTCATCGTGTTCTGGGTTTCCTATGCAGAGGTTCTTGGAGCTGCTGGAGCTCATGTTCTACCCAAACCCTAAGCAGCAGGATAAAAATCACTTGTGCAGGACTCAGGAGTCACAGAGGGAGAGACTCTCTCGTGGTGCTGTTGGTCCGCCTGCTCCAGCACTGCCTTGGGAAGTTCACCTCCTGGTGCTCCACAGAAGCCTCCCCCCTGAGGGGGAAGAGCAACTGGGGGTGGTGACAGGCTGGGGACATTTGGGGTTGAGAGGAGAAATGGAGCCTGATGAAAGCCTCTCAGCCTGCAGGTACCTGCTCCAGAACAGCATTTCCATGCTCCAGGATCTTCTAACCAGGACCTATTGTGGTGGGGCTTTTGGTGGTGGAAGATGCATCCCCCCTGCTCCTGCCCCTGCCCTGCTCATCCATGCAAAACCTTCTCCACCTGCATTGATTTGCTCTGTGAAGCCCAGCAGCTGCCAGGCAGAAGCCTCACAGGTCATGCTGGAGGCGCTGGTGGGCAGTGACAGCCCGCTGGACGCAGCCTGCTCTGCTCCCAGCCTGCTCTGCTCCCAGCCTGCTCTGTTCCCAGCCAGCAGAGACCCCACCACAGATTTGGTTCTGCTCCTCCCCCAGGGAAATGGAGGCTTCCTGACTGTTCCATGTGGAGTTTGATGACCTGGGAAAGGTTCCGTGACCACAGCCTGCTGTGGGTGCCCTGCTTTGGGAGAGGGCTGGGCTGGATGATCTCCAGAGGTCCCTTGCAGAGCCCCCCACCCCATGCTGAGATTTCCTCTTGGGTGTACCCCATGGCACCCCATCTGCAGGGCTGCAAACATGACATCTGTATTACAACACATGCCTGCCAACAAGGCTCCTGCTCCAGTCCTGCTGCCTGGCAAGAGACAAATCCTTGCTGTCTCCATGCCCCTTGTCCCCTGCAGGGGCAGGCAGCAGGCTCCAGCTCCTGGCCTGAAAGAAGCTCCTGGTGCTGGAGTGGAGCAGGCTGGTTGTGAGCTGCAGACACCTGAGCACTGCCCCAGGCTGGGCAGCAGCTGCTGAGAACAGGGCAGTGCCATGCAGCTCTGCCCTGCTGTCTGTGCAGCAGGGAAGGCAGGAGCAGGCTGCTAAGAGACCACTGCAGAAAGAGACCCCAGCAGCCCCCACACATCTGCAGCAGACCTTTGTTCAGCTCTTCCCCAACCCAGCAGCAGGACTGCAGACCCTGCTCAGACAGCTGCTGTGGTCCCACCACTGTCACCCTCCTGAGGCCTCTTTCTTGGTGTCCCAGCTGCAGCCCTCCAGAGAAACTGTGGAGGCTCTAAGCCTGGAGGTGTTCCAGGCCAGGATGGATGGTCTCCAAGGTCCTTTCCAACCCAAACCCTTCTGTGACTCTCTGAACTCCCTGGTGGGCTCTCTAGAGCAGATCCACTCTGTCCTGCTGTGCAAAGTCTCACATCAGTCAGATCTGAGCTGGTGCTGTGCCCTGCCACGACCGTAGTGGATGTTCCACTTTGCACAGACTGACAGAGGAAAGCAGGGCAGGTGTCTGCAGCACGCGGGGAGAGCCTGGGACTTTTGCACCACAAAGCTGTCTCCTGGTGCTGCAGCAGCCACTGCCAGGACAGGCAGCAGCCTCTTGAGTGCCCTGCCTGAGCTCTCTTCCTGAGACAAGGCAGGGTTTGTGCTCACCAGCACCTAACTGGTTTTGAGAGACTCTACAGAAGGCTCCAAGGTGAAATATCGTTGGCTGAAGCCATTGAGCACCAGAGAAACACCTCAGGATTCACTCCTGGCACCATGGGCTCCTGACTATGAGAGAAGTCAGGAAAGGCTCTGGCTTGGTCCTCATCTGAGCACTGTGAGGCTGCAGCTGGGCAACACCAAGGCAGCCACAGCTCTCCTGCCCCAGGGCCTTCCCACAGCCTCCCTGGCAGACAGGGCTGAAATCTGAGATGCTCCCAGGTGCAAGTGAGGTTGCTACCTGCTGCACCACTGGAAGCCACAGCATAGTGCCTGAGAGAAGCAGTGGCAACTACTTCTAACCTCCTTTTTCATCACCATTTCCTTAACTGGACATGAGGTGGAATGAGGGCAGAGGACTCAGACGCTGTGTGCAGCCTCTCTAGAGCATGGGACCCTGGTGGCCATCAGGATCCTCAGCCCAAGAGGATCCAAGAGCACCACCACAGTGCACCAGAGAACTCCTCAGGAGCAGACCAAAGGCCTGGAGCGGCTTCTTTGGGTGCTGTTGCTGTTCTTGGCTCCTGGACATTGTTGGAGACCCAGCAGCTTGTTCTCATGGATATTTGCACCAGGAACTCAGTGCTCAACCCAAACCAGCCACTCCTTGCCCACGTGCTGGCTCCAAAGGCTCAGACAGAGCCAGCAAAGCAGGAGGTGGGAGTTCCAGTGCTAGGGGCAAGGCTGTGCAGCAGTGGAGTTCATTATTTTCTTAATAAGGCTAAAAATGATTCAGTTCTTCAGTGTGGCTGGGACATGCAGTCAAGCAATCAACGAAGTTAAGATAAATGCCAGCTGCCAGCAAGGACACAGAACCCAGCAGGGTGGTGCTGGAAGAGACCTCTGGGAATCACCCAGCCCAGCCCCCTGCCCCAGCAGGGCACCCACAGCAGCTTGCCCAGCAGCACAGTGCCCAGGGGGGGTTGGAAGCTCTCCACACAAGGAGACTCCACAGCCTCTCTGGGCAGCCTGCTCCAGGCCTCCGCAGCCTCACACACAAACAACTTCTCCTCCTGCTCACATCCAACCTCCTGCCCTCCACTTTCTGCCCCTTGGCCCTTGCCTGTCCCTGGGCACCACTGGGCAGAGCCTGGCCCCAGCCTCTTGCCCCCCACAGCTCCTTTAGCTCTTGCTGAGCATTGCTCAGCTCCCTCTGGGGCTGCTCTGCTGCGGCTCTCAGCCCCAGGGCTCTCAGCCTTTGCTCCTCACAGAGCTGCTCCAGGACCTCAGCAGCTTCTCAGCCCCCCCCACCACACTCTCTCCAGTAGGTCTCTGTCTCTCTGGACCTGGCCTCCAGCTGTGGCTTCAGCAGGGCAGAGCAGAGGGGCAGGAGAACTTCCCTTGCCCTCTGGCCACACCCCAGGGCACCACTGGCCCTAATGCACCCCACAAGGGCACCTTGCTGGTCATGGGCAGCATGATCAGGACCCTCTCCATGGAGCTGCTTCCCAGCAGGTCAGCCCCAGCCTGCTCCTTCTCAGGTGCAGGACTTGCACCCTTGCTGAACTCAGTGAGGCTGCCCTCTGCCCAGCCCTGCAGCCTCCAGGCTGTGTGAGGAGGCTTTGGCAGACCTGGGCACTCAGGAGGTGTGGAGGTGAAGCTCTACCCCCAGCAGCTGAGATGGGGCCACAGGGTTCCTGTGGTGACCTTGCAGAGCAAGCTGGCAGGCCTAGGCAGCACCAGCATGGAGCACCACTGGCAACAGGACTGTCCTGGATGCTTCTCACTGTGCACATTTCCCTCTTCAGGTGAGCACAGCCCCACGAGCACCTCCCAGCACCAGAGCACAGCTGAGGGAGAGCTGAGAGGCACAGAACCCTGCTGCTGGCTGCTGCCAACTGCTTGGCAGGAGCAGCAGTTTGGTGTGGGACAGGTCACGAATCAGCACAGCAGAGAGAATTCAGTTTCCCAACCCAGAAAATCTGCTGCCAGAGGGGATGGGGCTCCAGCTGAGGAAAGAGAAGAGCCAGGGAGGAAGAGCATGTGGGGTTTATTGTTCCTGTGGTGAAACACTGATCCTTACAAAGCTTTTACAAACAGGGGCTTGGCTCCAGAGTACAAAAGTTCCCTCAAAAAGGACCATGGGACTAGGGCCCAGCAGACACTGCCCCGCAGCTGCTGCCTCTGCTCTGGAAGCAGCTTCAGCAGCAGGGGAAGGACATACAGAGGCAAACCCTGCTCTGCTCCCAGCAGCCATAGTGCCAGGGGCAAGGGGCCCACGATGCCATGCTGGAGGGTGAGGCAGGAGGCTCATGTGCCAGTGCAAGGCCACCACTCTGCAGCACCTTCCAGGGGGACAGCAGTGCCCCAGAGAGGAGCGAGTGGCCACAGGGAGTGTGGCTCAGGTCCACACCCCTGGCTTTATCCCCAATGTAAGAGCCTCCCACACCAGCTCCAAGGGCATCGTGTGCCCTAGCAGCAGATCCTGCCCCAGGGGGCACAGCAACATCTCAGAGTAGAGAAACAAAACCTACCCACCCCGCTGTGGACCCTCCCCAGCCCCCACCCCCGCCCCTCCAGCAAAGGAGATCAGCTTGCAGCCTGCTCTGGGGTGTGGGCAGTGCATAGTGCCAGCAGCAGCTGGGCAGCTGCCAGAGGAGGGGTGGAGGTGGGGGCTGGGTCCGACTGGTGCCCGGGCACGGCTGCCAGGCCTGGGGACGGACCCAGATTCAGTGTGAGCAGAGGGGCAAGCAGCAGGCAGAGCCCAGGCCAGCCAGGGACAGCCCTGCCCAGCTGCCTCCTCATCACCAAGGCTTCTCTTTGGATTTCTTCCTCCTCTGCTTAATGAGGAACAGGTTGTCACTGGCACCAGGGCCAGCATCTTTCTGCTTCCTGCTCTTCTTCCTCCTGCTGGCAGCCTCCAGGCGCCCTGGCACGCACAGGGCCCTGCTGCCTGTGAATGCCTGGAGCATGGGCACCCGCTGGCTTTTGCTGCCCTTCCATGCCTGCCTCTTCAGCCCTCTGGGGAAGTCCCTCCTCCAGACCACGGCCTCTGTGCTGCTCCTCTCCAGGCCCCTCTGCCATCTTCCTGTGCCACTTGCCATCCTTCTGCTGCTTCCTGTGCTCCCTCCAGGACTTGCTCCTCTTGCTGTGGCTGGGTCCCTCCTGGGCTGGGGTGGGAGGCCGCGGGGGCAGGAGGCCAGCGCCCTGCAGTTCTGTGAACAGAGCAGTTTGCTGCAGCAGCCACACAGGGGGCACAGACCCTGGCACATCAGGGGCTGGGGGACAGCCTGGGAGAGCTGGGGCTGCTCATCCTGCATAGGAGAAGCCTCCAGGCAGACCTTAGAGCTGCATTTCAATGTCTGAGGGGCACCTACAGGCAGGCTGGGGAGGGACCTAGTAGCAGCCTTCCACTACCTGGAGAGGATGCAAGAAGGCTGCAGAGGGCCCTGTGCCCAAAGGCCTGCAGGGACAGGACCAGGGACAATGGTTTGAAATGAGAGCAGAGCAGATGGAGATTGGATGTGAGGAACAAGTCCTGCACCAGGAGGCTGCTGGAACACAGCAACATGTTCCCAGGGAGGTGCTTGAAGCTCCATCCCTGGAAATATTCAAGGTGAGGCTGGACAGGGCTCTGGGCAACCTGATCTGGTTGGGGCTGTCCCTGCTGAGTGCAGGGGGTTGGACTGGGTGAGCTTTGGAGGTCCCTTCTGGTCCAGACCATTCTGTGACTGCTGAGAAGGGGCTGTGGGGCTAGGTCCAGGGGCAGTGGTTTGGCAGGGGAGCAGGGCAGGCTTAGGCTGGGCCTCAGGAGGGAGTTGTGCAGAGGGAGGGTGGGCAGAGCCTGGCACAGGCTGCCCAGGGAGGTGGTGGAGGCTCCATCCCTGCAGACACTCAAGGTGAGGCTGGCTGTGTGCCTGGGCAGCCTGCTCTGGCTGGAGCTGTCCCTGCTGCCTGCAGGGGCTTGGACTGGATGCCCTTGGAGGGAGCCCAGTGCAATCTGTGAAGCTGTGAGGTTGGTGGGGACAAAAACCCTCTCTGACAGAGGGAAATCTGAGGGATTTTTTGATTTTTTTTTCCTGTCATTAGACCAGAATCTAATAAACTGCAGCTCAATCCTCTCCCTGCTGGTTTGCATCATTTCCAGTGTCAGTGGAGTCTTTGCAGCTGCAGCCTCTGAGGACACCCACCCTGAGACCTGGGCACAATGAGGGCAGGGATGAAGGAAGCCACAAAGTCCTTTGTGCTGTTGGAGAACCTGCTCAGATCCCTACACCTGAGAGCTATCACACAGTGCTCCCCAGAGCAGCAAGCACAGAAGAGAATTCAACAGAGGTGAAAAGTAGGAGGTGTTCCCCCCCGAGGTACCTTCAGCTTTCCTCTTCACCCTGAAGGCTCTCCTCCTGATCTCCTGCTTGTCATCGTAGCAGCAGATGAAGGGGTAGGCTGGCAGCATGCTCTCATGCATCCTCTTCTCTGAGCACTCCTGCAAGACACAGCTGAGGGTCACCAGGGCTGGGATGCCCCTGCAGGGCAGAAGGGCTGCAGCTGATGGTGCCTGTGCAGGGTGCTGGCCAGGGACCATTCACAGAGTCACTGAGTACATCCAGTTGGAAGAGACCTCCAAGCTCAGCCAAGCCCAGCCCTTGGCCCAGCACCCAAGGGTCACCACTAACCCTGGCCCTAAGTGCCAGGGTGGTGACTGCACCACTGCCCCTGGCAGCCTGTTCAGTGTTTGAGAACCCTCCCAGTGCAGAGGTCCCTCCTGACACCCAGCCTGAGCACCCTCCCTGTGCACACCCCCAGGCCTCTGGCAGCCAGGCACACGCAGCTGTGTGCCCAGGGGCCTGGGGGCATCGACAGGAGCAGATGAGGAGCAGGAGGGGACCCCTAGGCTATCTCATCCTGCAAAGGGACCCTGGAACCAGTCTTCTCTGCTCAGGAACACACAGTCATGAGCCATTCTGGTTGGAAAGAACCTTTAACATCATCAACTCATGAGCTTCCACCAGTCCTGCACCTGGGCCACAACAACCCCAGGCAAGGCTCCAGGCTGGGGGGCAGTGCAGATGGAAAGCTGCTGGCAGAAAGGGCCCTGGGGGTGCTAATGGACAAGCAGCTGGAGAGGAGCCAGCAGTGCCAAGTGGCACCAGAAAGCCAAAGGCATCTGGCTGGAGCAGAAGTGCTGTGCCCAGCAGGAGCAGGGAGGGGACTGTGCCTGGGACTCAGCTCTGGGGAGGCCACACCTCGAGTGCTGTGTCCAGTTGGGGCACCCAGCACAAGAGAGATGTGGAGGTGCTGGAGCCAGGGCAGGGCAGGGCAAGGGAGCTGTGAAGGGGCTGGAGAAGCAATCTGATGAGGAGAGCCTGAAGGAGCTGGGGATGGTTAGTGTGAAGCAGAGCAGGCTGAGGGCAGAGCTCATGGCTGTCTCCAGCTCCCTGAAAGGAGGCTGTTGAAAGGTTGGTGCTGGCCTCTGCTCACAGGTAACCAGGACAGAACAAGAGGGAACAGCCTCAAGCTGCAGCAGGGCAGGGTTAAGCTGGACATGAGGAAGAATTTGCTCACAGCAGGAGTGGTTGGGGATTGGCACAGGCTGCCCAGGGAGGTGGTGGAGTCACCAACCCTGGAGGCATTCAGAGGTGGTGCTTGGGGATCTGCTTTGGGGTGAACTTTGTAGAGTAGGGTCAGTGGTTGGACTTGATGGTCCCAAGGGTCTTCTCCAACCTGGGTGCTTCTGTGGTCTGTGATCTCCAACCCTCAACCCAACTCTGCCAGGTCAGCACCAAGCCATGGCCCTCAGCACCACAGCCACACAGCCTTGAAACCCCTCCAGGGATGGGAACTCCATCACTGCCCTGGGCAGCCTGGGACAGGCCTGGACAGCCCTCAAGGGGAAGACATTGTTCCTCATGTCCCACCCAAATCTGCCCTGGTGCAACGTGAGGCCATCTCCTCTTGTCCTGTCCTTGTTCCTTGGGAGCAGAGCCCAAGCCCCACCTGGCTGCAGCCTCCTCTCAGGCAGCTGTGCAGAGTGAGGTCTCTCCTCAGTTTCCTTTCCTCCAGGCCAAACAACCAATTTCCTCAGCTACTTCTTAGAAGTTCTCTAGACCCTTTTCCTTGTTCTCCAGACCCCTCCCACTTTCTTGCCCTCCTCTGCCCTGCTCCAGCCCTCAGTGTCCTTCTGGCAGTGAGGGGCCAGAGCTGAAGCCAGCACTCAAGCTGCAGCCTCAGCAGTGCCAGCCCAGGGGCACAAGCCCTGCCCTGCTGCTCCAGGCCAGGCTGCTGGGTGGGCACAGCACCCAGCTAGACACACCCGACTGATGACCAACACCCCCAGGTCCTTCTGCACCATGCAGCTCTCCAGCTTTAGCTGCCTGCTCTGCTCTCCCAGCACACTCAGCCTGTGTCTGGCCTTGGTGTGACTGAAGTCAAACGCAGGACCAGGCCCTGCTCTGTGGTGCCTTCCTCAAGGCTGTCAGTCAGGCTGTGTGGCACCTGCCTTGTCTGCACAGTGCACAGCTGGGCACTAGAAACCTTCCACTTGCCCTGCAGCTCTGCCATGAGAAGGTGCCAGCCCCTCCCCAGAGCCCATGGCACCAGCACCTCTGGCCCCAGCCCCTCCCCAGCCCCTCTGGCCCCAGCCCCTGCCCGCAGCCGCCTGCGCCGCAGGGCCCTGCGCCGGCCGTGCGGCAGGCAGAGCGGCGGCGGGCAGCTGGCAGCCCGGGGTGCCCAGCACTCACGTATCCGAACGTGCCCCTGGCGGGAGCAGTTGTAGCAGTAGGCCGGGGAGGGCGGCACACGGCGGGGCCCTGCCTCCTGGATCTGCCCCGGCTGGGTCTGCGGAATGCAAAGAGAGCACAGTCAGGCCGGGGGGGTCCGGCTGGAAACAGAAACCATGGGAAGGAAAAATGCTAAGTCCTAAACAATCACCTGACATAAAACTCAGATCTGTAAACCAACTTTGTTCTCTCTTCTCTTCCTTCTCTCTGGCAGATCCTGGGCTCTGGCTCTGCTGGCTCCGATGGCCTAAGCTGTGCTCTTTGTTCTGGCTGAGTACTTGGCAAACAGCTCTCCGCTTCTTGTCCGTGTGTGCAGGGGGCAGGGAAGGGGCAGGGAAGGGGAAGCTATGAGCAGCCCCTGGTTTTTCCAGGGGGGCTCCTGTGTAGTCTGTAAGTTGTAAATACATGTCAGTGTTGCCTACTTTGTAAACAGTCCTTGCTTTCTTTGTAGATCGCAGCTGTGCTTGCAAGCACAAGTCCATTTGCTTCCAACCCACCTGGCCTGGCAGCTTCATGTGGGGGGAATTTCAACCCAGCATAGCCCATCAGATACTCCTCCAGCAGCTGGGCTGGCACAGCTGTGTCTGGCTGTGCTCACCTTGCTCAAAGCCACAAAGCCCTGGTGCAGGCCTGCACCCACAGCATGCCCAGGCTGCAGAAGAACCTTCCAGGTACTGCAGGACTGGCGCTGCTCCAGCAGAGGGACGAGATGCCAACGTCCCTGGCTGCCCCTGGGGCTTACCCAGGGCACAGGCAGACTCTTCCTATTTCACACCAGGTGAACCCTGCCCCTTACTGTCCAGAGGCACAAGAACATCCACCCCTGCAGAGGCAGCTGCTGTGGAGCCAGTGCCCAGCAGCTGGCACAGACACAAGCAGGGGTGTAGGAGCCAGGGCCGAAGCAGGGCGAGAGCTGCCTCGGTGCCTGTGGCCTCCCTTCTGAGCACAGAGCTCAGAGGGCCCCTGGAGACCTCACAGGAGTTAGTGGCAGCTGTTGAAGCTCCTCTGAGAAGCTGCTTTCTGTGCCAGCTGGGTACCCCCAGCCAGGCTGGAGCCCCCTGGCAGCCTTGGGAGAGTGGCAGCAGCGTGAGATGGGCAGGAGCAGCAGACCCCTGCCTGCACCACACTCTGTGACTCTGATCACACCTGCAGGGCCACCTCACCCTGAGGCCCCCATCCCTGGGGACCACTGTGTGCTCCAGACCCTGTGCCTCACACTCCTCCACCCGGGGGAGGCTGAGGGAGGAAAGTGACACATCCCACAGCGAGGTGGTGGGGACAGGGGAGAGTGACACATCCCACAGCGAGGTGGGGACAGGGGAGAGTGACACATCCCACAGCGAGGTGGTGGGGACAGAGGGACAGGAAGGAGCCCCCAGCCATGGAGCAGTCCTCACCCTGCCCTGCTGCACTGCTGGGGTTACAGCTTTGATCAGGAGCACAGAAGGGGTGGGACAAGACCCCCTGAGTTGCAAACGTTTCCATAATCCCTTGCTGTGGGTTTCAGGTCCAGAGCAGCCTCCTGCACTGTGGTTAGCTCTCAGGGTGGCCCCCGAGATGACCTCCACCTGGGACAGGTCTCCGGGAGAGCAGAAACGAGTCCCACGAGGGAGGCCTTCTTCTGCCTTCCACCACGCAGAAGGGTACCCCACACCAAACCTGCCTCAGAGCTGATGTCCACTGGTGCCCACGCTGGGGTGGGACAAAGCCCCAGCAGGTTCCCTCAGTCATTTCTGTCTGCTGCAGCTCTGCCCGCTGCCAGCCAGGCCCTGGCACGAGGCACAACCCCAGCCTGGCAGTGGCACAGCTGCACTGGGGCTGAACAGAGCATGCATGGTGGCAGGGACAGCCCTTGACAGCCCGGTGCTGCACACCATGGTGCCCGAGGGCTGGCACCTTCCCTGCCAGTGGGGCACCCTCCAGACACGGCAGGTGGCTTTGGCCATCACTGCTGTTCCCACAGGGGAACTGCAGGAACACCTGCACGGAGTTCCAGAGGCTGCTACTTCCGACAGCCATGGATGGGGAGATCCTGTGCTGCTCTGAGCCGGGCTGCTGGTACCTCCTGGTGGGGCAGCTGCAGGCACAGCGAGCATGTGCTGCCCTCTGTGCTGCTGCTCTGCCCTGGAGGCCTGCATCCGCTCTGGGCTGCCCAGGTCACGGGGGATAGGGAACTACCAGAAAGAGTCCTGCAGAGGCTGTGGGGCTGCTGAAGGGACTGGAAGGGAAGGCTGAGAGCCTAGGGCTGCTGAGCCTGGAGAGGAGCAGGGGATCTGAGCAGTGTTTACCAACACCTGAGGGCTGGGGGGGCAGGAGGCAAGGGCCAGGTCTGCTCAGTGGTATCTGAGATAGGCCAGGGAACAGCAGGCACAAACTGGAACCTCAACATGACCAGAAACTTCTTGGTGTGATGGGTGCTGGAGGCCTGGAGCAGGCTGCCCAGGGAGGTTGTGGAGTCTGCTTCTCTGCAGAGCTTCCAACCCCCCTGGATGTGTTCCTGTGTGCCCTGCCCTGGGTGCCCCTGCTCTGCCAGGTAGTCTTCAGAGGTCCTTCCACCTCCTTCAGCAGGTGCCTGGGTGCAGCCCCACAGCTAAGCATGCAGGAGGTGACCTGACTGTCCACTGACAGCTGGGCAGCCCCATGCCCTCCTGCCAGGGACGTGTGGCTGGTGGTGCCCAGCTGCAGACTGGCTGGAGCCCAGGGTGCCGGCAGTGCCAACCACCCTTGTGCCACCACGGCCGCGCCGCCCGCAGGACCAGAGCGCCTGGGCCTCGTGAGGGGCACCCACGCCGAGACCCCAGCTGCCAACCAGGGCTTGCCCCTGGTCCTGCAGCCTCCCCGGGGCCAGCGGCACGCAGACGGTGACCCCCGCGCCGCCCCTCGGCGGGCAGCGCCCCTCGGCCACGCTTCCTTTTGTTCAGCCAGCAGCGGAGGTCACGGCGCGGGGAAGCGGAGCCGGCGCTGGCAGCGCGGCGGCAGCGCTGCATAACTTCAGTCCTCTCCGCAGCCAGACAAAAAGGGACCCCGCCCGCGCGAGCCGCCCTGTTTTGGTGTTATTTACGGCTGGGAAAAAAAAAATAAAAAGGCATCCAAAGGGCTGCAGCCACATGGGTACAGAATAAACTATTCATGAACGTGGCTGCCTTTATGTTATGGCTTTTTTGTTACAAACATTTAAATAATCTATATTTGTAGGGTGATATCTTGGAGATTACTCCACTATCAATACAGAGAAGTAATAACCTGGCAGATAGCATTACCTAAGGAAGGTCCATCCCATCTGCTATTCTTGCTGAAAGCTTTCATGCACCAGTACACTCAGTAAATATCAGAAGATAAAGCATAAGCCTACCACGCCATGGATTTACTCCTAATGTCTCCTCAAAGTGCAGCCTGATGCAACGATTACAAATGATTTTTCTTCTAATGTCATTTTACATAACCCTTTTTTCTGCATGAGTAGCCAGTGCGGGATGAATGAATGAATGCCATTAAAACAGTTAATCATTATCTGGGACGCTGGCGCCCCCCCCTCCCGGGCCGGGAATCTCCATGACAAAGGCAAGAGATCAAAATGCCAGGGCTGCCTCTCCGGCCTATCTCCGGCAGTAATTCCGAATGCAAATGGCCCCAGACGGGCAGCTCCCCCGGTGACCTTCAGCTCCCCTTATCTGCAGCGCCTCGGCGCCGCGCAGGGCTCGCTCCCGCGCAGCTCATTACCACTTAGGCTCCGCAATCTGGCTAAACCTCACTAATTAACCCAAAGCCGCTGCCCGCCCCGACTGTGTGCCCCTGCGGCCGCACGGGGCGCAGGCTGCGCCGAGGGGCAGAGGGAGGGAGACCCTTTTGTGCCACCCGTGCCGGGCCAGCACCGCCGGCCGTGCCAGCCTACTCCTACGGCCCAAGCGCACCCCGGTGGCTCCAGATGGCACCGCGGCGCACGCCCAGCCTCGCTGCCCACCGAGAGCAGCCGCAGCCTGCCCCCGCACGGATCCCCTGGCGTCGCCCGGGGACCGCCGGGCCCAAGCCTGCCGAAGGAAAATCTTCCCGCCCTGCCCTCTGCGCCACTGAAAGCCCCTGGCAACCAAACAAGGTGCGGAGGGGGTCCCCATGCCCCCAGAGTCTCATGGCCGGCAGACACAAGCCGTACCCTGCGTCGGCCCAGCAGTGCCTGTCAGCTGCTTCGGATGGAGGCTGGCACCGAGCACTTCTCTTCGTTACATCCAGCACCGGGGCTGGGATAGCTCCGTGCGGGAGCGATTTTGTGGCCCCTTCCCCAACAGGCCCCCGAGCTGTGGTTCCCCTAGCGCCTCGGAGCCGCCCAGCGCTGCCCGCGCCGAGGCTGAGCTCTCCCCTGGCCCCTGGCATCAGCTGCTGCGCCTGCAGGGCATCCACCAGCGCATTCCTGCTGCCGCTTCCTGTCGCACTCCGAGGAGCAGCAGATTAGAGGAAGCAGCGCAGGGGAAGCAGCTCGGCACAGCCCTGAGAGCAGAAGGGGCTGCCCCTTCCAACGCCGTGCCAGCATAGCCTGCACTCGAGCTCTGCTCGCCACAGGGTCTGGTTCTGTGCAGCTCGCTGAGACAAATGAGACACAAGGCTGGGAGCAAAACTCATTAGCGGCGACGTTCCCCCTCTTTTCTTGAGCGGCTGAAAGGTGATCATCAAGTGAATCATTACACACCGTGGGCCGCGGGCTGGAGCCGGAGCGGTCAGAACGGCTCTGTCACCGCGAAACGTACATTTATTTTCCCTGGGAAATTACCATAATCTGCTTGTTCGGCAGCTGGAACAATGGCAGGGTTGCCTCCCTGCCCGCTAGTCAAAATTGCCAATCTATCATGTAATATCGTAATTACGCCGGGGCTCCTGTTGTTGTTATTTCCCTTCCCCGTGTCGTGCACCCAGCAGGCTGGCATTCCATTGGGTAATTCCTTAATTAGGCAGGTTTCTGAAACAAGCATTATGTACACAACAGACCGGAACGTCTCCTTTGGAGCCTTCCCAGTCTATCAGGTGATTGCATCATTAAGCCACACATGCTACGTAGTAAAAACCCTTATGAAAATTCATGGCAGGCACCGACCCAGCCTGCTGCATGCTAATGAAAGAGGAAGGCACAAGACAGACCTGGCGTTTGGGCTCTTACACACTCCCCACACACACCTCCAAACAACTACAAACAGGGTCAGTTTCTGTATCAAATTGCGATCCTGCCTTCTTCCAGCCCTCTCCTCCGGCAGGAGCTGCGGAGGTCACACCTGAGCATCCACAAGCGGCTGAGGCTACTGGCGGTGCTCCTGCAGCCTCTCTCCCCTTTCGGGGCCCAGGAAACACAGCAGAGCAACGCAGGATGCAGTCCCCGGCTGACTTCGGGGTTAGAGCAGTTTGAAGTGCACGACAAAAGGTCACAGTGCACACCCACTGCTAACCGGAAAGCCTGGGGAAGTCGCAGCCCCTCCCAGCAGCAGGAGTGGAAGTCGTTGGGTCGGCCGCAGGAGCGCAGCAGCGCAGGGGTCGCTTCCGACTGAAGTAAGACATTTCTGTGATGCATCTTAAATAGATGCAAACAGCACCTACAGCCCACTGCGTGGAAAGGCTCCGGGAAGAGAATGGAGAGTGCACTACTACAGAACTGAGGGAAAGGGAAGTGATCTTTTGACTCTCTTAGCCAGAAGGGGCCGACGGGGGGGGGGAGGGGGAAGCAGAGGGGAGATACTAAAACATTAATTCTAAACAAAAGTCTTTCTGAAAAATGGGGAGGGGAAGAAATTAAAGCAAATCTCAAGTTCTTGGAGAAATTAGACATACAGAAACATTCAGGTCTGAACAGACCCTCAGGAGCACCAAGTCCATCCACTGACCTTACTCTGCAAGGGTCACCCCTAAACCATATCCCCAAACCACCCTGAAACAACCTCCAGGGGGATATAGGCAAGACACACATGACACCACCACAGTCCCCGAGTGCCTCGGAATCTTCACGGTTCCAGAGGCATCCCAGTTTCCTCCGGAGGCGCTGGCAGCTATCCGGCCCTCCGTGGCTAATATTACCGGGAATGCAAACCCTGGTTTCCACGGGAGCGTCGCGCCGGCCTCCAGCAGCCTCGGGTGCAGCTCTCCGGCCACAAGCCCGTCCTCCTCCGGCGGGATTTGGGAGTTAGCGAACACTTCCCCCTTCACGCCCGGAGACTACCTGCGGGGTGACACAAACGCAGGAATTCGCGGCAGGAGCACAAAGGCTCCTCCCAACCCCTGCGCGACCCGGAGCAGAGTCCCATCCTGGGCAGATACTTGGAGGTATCTATATTTATTTGCCATCTGGAACACATCTGGCCTTTATGGCCTTATTTTTTAAAAACACATTTCCTTTTCACGTCTCCCGGTGCAAATGGACTGCATAAATAAGCAATGCGCGATGAGGCTCCAGACTCGCCGATAAAGCCTTTCAATTTTCATGCCAGCTTCTTCTTTTGTAATTCAAATCCGGCTGGAAGCTGGCAGCTCTGAAGGCTGAAACAAGCACTGCCACAAATACCTTGTAATGCTATCGACCTTGTCTGCCCGCGCGGGAGGCAGGACCGCGCCGTGTCTGCACTCATCCAGATAACGCAGCTCATTTTTTAACCGGGGGGAGGGAGGGAGGACGGGAGGCAACCCCGGCCCCGGCCCCGCCGCCCAGCGCAGTCCCTTCCAAACGCGCAGCGCATTGGCAGGCCCCGCACGGGGCTCAGCCGCTGCTTTCATTACCCGTTTTAATTTAGCTCCTTCAGTTTGCCGGACAGATAAACTCTTTAGTGCTGTTTGCTAATCTATTTGCCGCGTTTTACGTCCCAGATTATAGTAATGTGGCAGGAGAAGGAATCACTTCTGCAGGAAATAAAGCAACAGATCCGCTTATCGGCGCCCATCAGAAAGTTCATTAATCACCCGGGCTTTGTGCCCCCTAAATTGAAAGGTTAAATAATCCTCTCAGGAATATTGCCCCGGCGCCGCCGCCGATTGTCCGCCGCGCAGCCGGCATTCAGCGCGGCCCGGATCGCTGTCAGGCTCCGTTACCGGCGCCCGGACGCACACAATGCCGAAGGGAAGGCCGGACGCACGAAGGAGTTCTGCGGCAGGGAAGAGCCAGCGGAGCGCGGGCACGGCCAGGAGCAAGGCCAGGGGACATCGGGCACGGCCAGGGGAAAGAGGGCACGGCCGGAGAACTGCGGAACCGCGGGCACGGCCGAGGGCACGGCCAGAGAACCGCGGGGACGGTCAGGGGAGGACAGGGCACCGAGAGCAAGAACAGGGCACAGCGGGCGGCGAGGCGGCGGCAAGAAGAGTCGGCAGAGAACAGGACGTACGCAGAGGACCGCACGAGTGGGCTCCAATAGCGCCGCCAGGTGGCAAGGCCCTGGGAGCGCATAGTATGGCAGTGCAAGCAAACACGTGTGAACACAGAACAGTCTGTCTGTGCCCTCACACACACTGTGCACACTGATAACTGTGCACACTGATAACTGTGCACTCTCACACACTGTGCACACTGATCACTGTGTCTGTGCCCTCACACACACTGTGCACACTGATCACTGTGCTCTCTCACACACTGTGCACACTGATCACTGTGTCTGTGCCCTCACACACACTGTGCACACTGAGCACTGTGCTCTCTCACACACTGTGCACACTGATCACTGTCTGTGCTCTCACACACACTGTGCACACTGATCACTGTGCTCTCTCACACAATGTGCACACTGATCATTCTGTCTGTGCCCTCACAGACACTGTGCACACTGATCACTGTGACTGTGCCCTCAAACACTGTGCACACTGATCACTGTGTCTGTGCCCTCACACACTGTGCACACTGATCACTGTGCCCTCACACACTGTACACACTGATCACTGTGTGCTTTCTCACACACTGCACACTGATCACTGTGTCTGTGCCCTCAAACACTGTGCACACTGATCACTGTACTCTCTCACACACTGTGCACACTGATCACTGTGTCTGTGCTCTCACACACACTGTGCACACTGATCACTGTGTCTGTGCTCTCTCACACACTGTGCACACTGATCACTGTGTCTGTGCTCTCTCACACACTGTGCACACTGATCACTGTGTCTGTGCTCTCTCACACACTGGGCACACTGATCACTGTGTCTCTGCTCTCACACACACTGTGCACACTGATCACTCTGCTCTCACACACACTGTGCACACTGATCACTGTACTCTCACACACTGTGCACACTGATCACTGTGTCTACTCTCTGACACACTCTGCACACTGATCACTCTGTGCTTACACACACTGTGAACACTGATCACTGTCTGTGCTCTCTCACACACTGCACACTGATCACTGTGTCTGTGCTCTCACACAATGTGCACACTGATCACTGTGTCTGTGCTCTCACACAATGTGCACACTGATCACTGTGCTCTCACACTGCACACTGATCACAGTGCTCTCACACACTGTGCACACTGATCACTCTGTCTCTGCTCTCACACAATGTGCACACTGATCACTGTGTCTGTACTCTCACACACACTGCACACTGATCACTGTGCTCTCACACACTGGGCACACTGATCACTGTGTCTGTGCTCTTACACACTGTGCACACTGATCACTGTTCTCTCTCACACACTGTGCACACTGATCACTGTGTCTGTGCTCTCTCACAAAATGTGCACACTGATCACTGTGTCTGTACTCTCACACACACTGCACACTGATCACTGTGCTCTCACACACTGTGCACACTGATCACTGTGCTCTCACACACTGGGCACACTGATCACTGTGTCTGTGCTCTTACACACTGTGCACACTGATCACTGTGCTCTCACACACACTGATCACTGTGCTCTCACACACACTGGGCACACTGATCACTGTGTCTGTGCTCTCACACACTGCACACTGATCACTGTGTCTGTGCTCTCACACACTGTGCACACTGATCACTGTGCTCTCACACACACTGTGCACACTGATCACTGTGTCTGTGCTCTCTCACACACTGTGCACATTGATCACTGTCTGTGCCCTCACACACACTGTGCACACTGATCACTGTCTGTGCTCTCACACACACTGTGCACACTGATCACTGTGTCTGTGCCCTCACACACTGTGCACACTGATCACTGTGCCCTCACACACTGTACACACACTGATCACTGTGTGCTTTCTCACACACTGCACACTGATCACTGTGTCTGTGCCCTCACACACACTGTGCACACTGATCACTGTCTGTACTCTCACACACACTGTGCACACTGATCACTGTCTGTACTCTCACACACACTGTGCACACTGATCACTGTGCCCTCACACACTGTACACACACTGATCACTGTGTGCTTCTCACACACTGCACACTGATCACTGTGTCTGTGCCCTCACACACACTGTGCACACTGATCACTGTCTGTACTCTCACACACACTGTGCACACTGATCACTCTGTCTGCGCTCTCTCACACACTGTGCACATTGATCACTGTCTGTGCCCTCACACACACTGGGCACACTGATCACTGTGTCTGTACTCTCACACACACTGTGCACACTGATCACTGTGCTCTCACACACTGGGCACACTGATAACTGTGTCTGTGCCCTCACACACACTGGGCACACTGATCACTGTGTCTGTACTCTCACACACACTGTGCACACTGATCACTGTGTCTATACTCTCACACACACTGTGCACACTGATCACTGCTCTGTCACACACTGAGCACACTGATCACAGTGTCTGTGCTCTCACACACACTGTGCACACTGATCACTGTGTCTGTGCTCTCTCACACACTGTGCACACTGATCACTGTGTCTGTGCTCCCACACAATGTGCACAATGATCACTGTGCTCTCACACACACTGTGCACACTGATCTATCTGCTTTCTCACACTGTGCACACTGATCACTGTGCTCTCTCACACAATGTGCACACTGATCACTGTGTCTGCTCTCTGATACATTCTGCACACTGATCACTCTGTGCTCACACACACTGTGCACACTGATCACTGTGTCTGTGCTCCCACACAATGTGCACAATGATCACTGTGCTCTCACACACACTGTGCACACTGATCTATCTGCTTTCTCACACTGTGCACACTGATCACTGTGCTCTCTCACACACTGTGCACACTGATCACTGTGCTCTCTCACACAATGTGCACACTGATCACTGTGTCTGCTCTCTGATACATCTGCACACTGATCACTCTGTGCTCACACACACTGTGCACACTGATCACTGTGTCTCTGATCTCACACACACTGGGCACACTGATCACTGTGTCTCTACTCTCACACACACTGTGCACACTGATCACTGTGTCTGTGCTCTCTCACACACTGTGCACACTGATCACTGTGTCTGCCCTCTGACACATTCTGCACACTGATCACTCTGTGCTCACACACTATGAACACTGAACACTCTCTGCTCTCACACACACTGTGCACACTGATCACTGTGTCTGTGCTCTCTCACACAATGTGCACACTGATCACTGTGTCTGCTCTCTGATACATTCTGCACACTGATCACTCTGTGCTCACACACTGTGAACACTGATCACTCTGTCTCTGCTCTCACACACACTGTGCACACTGATCACTGTACTCTCACAAACACTGTGCACCCTGATCACTGACTGCTCTCTCACACACTGTGCACACTGATCACTTTGTCTACTCTCTGACACACTCTGCACACTGATCATTCTGTGGTTACACACACTGTGAACACTGATCACTCTGTCTCTGCTCTCACACACAGTCTGCACACTGATCACTGTGCTCTCACACACACTGCAGACACTGATCACTGTCTGTGCTCTCTCACACACTGTGCACACTGATCACTGTGTCTGTGCTCTCTCACACACTGTGCACACTGATCACAGTGCTCTCACACACTTTGCACACTGATCACTTTGTGCTCTCCCACACAATGTGCACACTGATCACTGTGCTCTCACAAACTGGGCACACTGATCACTGTGTCTGTGCTCTCTCACACACTGTGCACACTGATCACTGTGTCTGCTCTCTGACACACTCTGCACACTGATCACTCTGTGCTCACACACACTGGGCACACTGATCACTGTGTCTGTACTCTCACACACACTGTGCACACTGATCACTGTGCTCTCACACACTGGGCACACTGATCACTGTGTCTATGCTCTCACACACTGCACACTGATCACTGTGTCTGTGCTCTCACACACTGTGCACACTGATCACTGTCTGTGCTCTCACACACTGTGCACACTGATCACTGTGTCTGTGCTCTCACACACACTGAGCACACTGATCACTGTGTCTGTGCTCTCACA
The DNA here is from genome assembly GCA_015227895.2 of Colaptes auratus. Taxonomy (NCBI): domain Eukaryota; kingdom Metazoa; phylum Chordata; class Aves; order Piciformes; family Picidae; genus Colaptes; species Colaptes auratus. The sequence continues at coordinate 11,216,616 of CM026897.1, read as the reverse complement.
TACAATGTGCACACTGATCACTGTGTCTCTGCTCACACACTGGGCACACTGATCACTGTGTCTGTGCTCTCACACACACTGAGCACACTGATCACTGTGTCTGTGCTCTCACATACAATGTGCACACTGATCACTGTGTCTCTGCTCACACACTGGGCACACTGATCACTGTGTCTGTGCTCTCACACACACTGAGCACACTGATCACTGTGTCTGTGCTCTCACACACACTGAGCACACTGATCACTGTGTCTGTGCTCTCACATACAATGTGCACACTGATCACTGTGTCTCTGCTCACACACTGTGCACACTGATCACTGTGTCTGTGTCTCACACAATGTGCACACTGATCACTGTGTCTGTGCTCTCACATACAATGTGCACACTCATCACTGTGTCTCTGCTCACACACTGGGCACACTGATCACTGTGTCTGTGCTCTCACACAATGTACACACTGATCACTGTGTCTCTGCTCTCACATACAATGTGCACACTCATCACTGTCTCTGCTCTCACACACTGAGCACACTGATCACTGTGCTCTCACAAACTGTTCACACTGATCACTGTGTCTGTGCTCTCTCACACACTGTGCACACTGATCACTGAGTCTGTGCTCTCACACACTGCACACTGATCACTGTGTCTGTGCTCTCACACACTCTGCACACTTATCACTGTACTCTCTCACACACTGGGCACACTAATCATTGTACTCACACACACTGTGCACACTGATCACTGTGCTCTCTCACACACTGGGCACACTGAACACAGTGTCTGTGCTCTCTCACTGTGCACACTGATGACTCTGTGCTCACACACACTATGAACACTGATCACTGTCTCTGCTCTCTCACACACTGTGCACACTGATCACTGTGTCTGTGCTCTCTCACACACTGGGCACACTGATCACTGTGTCTGTGTCTCACACAATGTGCACACTGATCACTGTGTCTGTGCTCTCACATACAATGTGCACACTCATCACTGTGTCTCTGCTCACACACTGGGCACACTGATCACTGTGTCTGTGCTCTCACACAATGTACACACTGATCACTGTGTCTCTGCTCTCACATACAATGTGCACACTCATCACTGTCTCTGCTCTCACACACTGAGCACACTGATCACTGTGCTCTCACAAAACTGTTCACACTGATCACTGTGTCTGTGCTCTCTCACACACTGTGCACACTGATCACTGAGTCTGTGCTCTCACACACTGCACACTGATCACTGTGTCTGTGCTCTCACACACTCTGCACACTTATCACTGTACTCTCTCACACACTGGCACACTAATCATTGTACTCACACACACTGTGCACACTGATCACTGTGCTCTCTCACACACTGGGCACACTGAACACAATGTCTGTGCTCTCTCACTGTGCACACTGATGACTCTGTGCTCACACACACTATGAACACTGATCACTGTCTCTGCTCTCTCACACACTGTGCACACTGATCACTGTGTCTGTGCTCTCTCACACACTGGGCACACTGATCACTGTGTCTGTGCTCTCACACAATGTGCACACTGATCACTGTGTCTGTGCTCTCATACAATGTGCACAATGATCACTGTGTCTGTGCTCTCACACACACTGTGCACACTGATCACTGTGTCTGTGCTCTGTCACACACTGAGCACACTCATCACTGTGTCTCTGCTCTCACACACTGTGCACACTGATCACTGTGCTCTCACAAACTGTTCACACTGATCACTGTGTCTGGGCTCTCTCACACACTGTGCACACTGATCACTGTGTCTGTGCTCTGTCACAGACTGAGCACACTCATCACTGTGTCTCTGCTCTCACACACTGTGCACACTGATCACTGTGCTCTCACAAACTGTTCACACTGATCACTGTGTCTGGGCTCTCTCACACACTGTGCACACTGATCACTGTGTCTGTGCTCTCTCACACTGCACACTGATCACTGTGTCTGTGCTCTCACACACTCTGCACACTGATCACTGTGCTCTCACACACTGTGCACACTGATCACTGTGTCTGTGCTCACACACACTGTGCACACTGATCACTGTACTCTCAAACACTGGGCACACTAATCATTGTACTCACACACACTGTGCACACTGATTACTGTGCTCTCTCACACACTGGGCACACTGATCACTCTGCTCTCACACACTGTGCACACTGAACACAGTGTCTGTGCTCTCTCACAAGCTGTGCACACTGATGACTCTGTGCTCACACACACTATGAACACTGATCACTCTGCTCTCTCACACACTGAGCACACTGATCACTGTGTCTGTGCTCTCACATAATTTGCACACTGATCACTGTGCTCTCACACACTGTGCACACTGATCACTGTGCTCTCTCACACAGTGGGCACACTGATCACTGTTTCTGGGCTCTCTCACACACTGTGCACACTGATCACTGTCTGTGCTCTCTCACACACTGGGCACAATGATCACTGTCTGTGCTCTCTCACACACTGGGCACAATGATCACTGTGTGCTCTCTCACGCACTGGGCACACTGATCACTCTGTGCTCACACACACTATGTACACTGATCACTCTGTGCTCTCACACACACTGTGCACACTGATCACTGTACTCTCACACACACTGTGCACACTGATCACTCTGTCTGTGCTCTCACACACACTGTGCACACTGATCACTGTGCTCTCACACACACTGTGCACAATGATCACTGTGTCTGCTCTCTGACACACTGCACACTGATCACTCTGTGCTCACACACACTGGGCACACTGATCACTGTCTGTGCTCTCACACACTGAGCACACTGATCACTGTGTCTGTGCTCTCACACAATGTGCACACTGATCACTGTGTCTGTGCTCTCACACACTGAGCACACTGATCACTGTGTCTGTGCTCTCACACACTGTGCACACTGATCACTGTGTCTGTGCTCTCACACACTGAGCACACTGATCAATGTGTCTGTGCTCTCACACAATGTGCACACTGATCACTGTGTCTGCTGTCTCACACACACTGAGCACACCGATAACTGTACTCTCACACACACTCCGCACACTGATCACTGTGCTCTCACACACTGCACACTGATCACTGTGTCTGTGCTCTCACACACTGGGCACACTGATCACTGTGTCTGTGCTCTCACACACTTAGCACACTGATCACTGTGTCTGTGCTCTCACACACTCTGCACACTGATCACTGTGTCTGCTCTCTGATACATTCTGCACACTGATCACTCTGTGCTCTCACACACTGAGCACACTGATCACTGCTCTCACACACTGTGCACCCTGATCACTGTGTCTGTGCTCTCTCACACACTGTGCACACTGATCACTGTCTGTGCTCTCTCACACAGAGCACACTGATCACTGTCTGTGCTCTCACACACTGTGCACACTGATCACTGTGTCTGTGCTCTCACACACTCTGCACACTGATCACTGTACTCTCACACACACTGTGCACACTGATCACTGTACCCTCTCACACACTGAGCACACTGATCAATGTGTCTGTGCTCTCACACACTGTGCACACTGATCACTGTGTCTCTGCTCTCACACACTGTGCACACTGATCACTGTGCTCTCACACACTGTGCACACTGATCACTGTCTGTGCTCTCTCACACACTGGGCACACTGATCACTGTGTCTGTGCTCTCACACACACTGTGCACACTGATCACTGTGTCTCTGCTCTCACAGAGAGTGTGCACACTGACCCTAGACTTTAGGCATGCAGACTTCAATCGCTTCAGGGATCTGCTAGCCAATGTGTCGTGGGACGAAGCCCTGGAGGGAAGAGGGACCCAGGACAGCTGGTCAGTATTCAAGGACCACCTCCTCTGTGTCCAGGAGCTATGCATACCAACAAAGAGGAAAGCAGGAAAGAATGCTAGGAAGCCTGTCTGGATGAACAAGGAGCTCCTGGACACACTATTACTTAAGAAGAAACTCTACAGGGAAGTGGAGGGAAGGACAGATAGAACAGGGGGTATAAGGAAGCTGCCCGAGCAGCAAGAGGCCTGGTTAGGAAAGCCAAAGCAGAGTTTGAATTGAATCTAGCCAGGGAGGTCAAGGGAGCACTAAGAATTTCTACAGGTATATTAATGGCAAGAAGAAGAGTAGGGAAGGTGTGGGCCCCCTCAGAAAGGAAACTGGTGAATTGGTCACAAGTGATGTGGAAAAGGCTGAGGTACTCAATAACTTCTTTACCTCAGTCTTCACTGCAAGGGCCTCCAGCCACACTCCTGGAGTCATGGCAGACGATGTCAGGGACAGGGAGGAAGAACTGCCCTTCATAAGTGAAGTTCAGGTTGGTGATCACCTGAAGAGCCTGAAAGTGTTCAAGTCCATGGGGCCCGACGGGATACACCCACGGGTGCTGAGAGAACTGGCAGATGAGGTTGCTAAGCCCCTCTCTAGTCTATTCCAGAAGTCATGGCAGACTGGGGCAGTCCCCACAGGCTGGAAAAGGGCAAACATTGCTCCCATTTTCAAAAGGGTAAGAAGGAGCAACCAGGGAACTACAGGCCGGTCAGTCTCACCTCTGTGCCCGGAAAGATCATGGAGCAGATCCTCCTGGAGGCACTACTGACTCAGAAGAGTAGTGAAGAGGTGATTGGGAGCAGTCAGCATGCTTTGCCAAGGGCAAATCCTGCCTGACAAACCTGGTGGCCTTCTATGAACAGGTCACAACATTAATAGATGAGGGGAGAGCAACTGATGTCGTTTACCTGGACCTGAGCAAAGCCTTTGACACTGTCCCACACCACATCCTGGTCCCAGGCTGGTGACACACGGGTTTGATGGATGGACCACCAGATGGATAAAGAACTGGCTTGATGCCGCACCCAGAGAGTGGTTGTCAATGGGTCCATGTCCCAGTGGAGGCCAGGGACAAGCGGAGTCCCTCAGGGATCAGTCCTGGGACCAGGCTTGTTCAACATCTCTGTGGGTGACAGGACAGTGGCATTGAGTGCACCCTCAGCAAGGTTGCTGATGACACCAAGCTGTGTGGTGCAGCAGACACGCTGGAGGAAGGGATCCATCCAGAGGGACCTTGACAGGCTGGAGAGGTGGGCACAGGCCAACCTCATGAGCTTCAACAAGACCAAGGGCAGGTCCTGCATCTGGGTGGAGGCAATCCCAGGCACAAATCCAGGCTGGGCAGGGACTGGCTGGGGAGCAGCCCTGAGGAGAGAGACTTGGGGGTGCTGGGGGAGGAGAAGCTCAACATGAGCTCTCAATGTGCACTTGCAGCCCGGAAAGCCAATCAGATCCTGGGCTGCATCAGGAGAAGTGTGGCCAGCAGGTCAAGGGAGGGGATTCTCCCCCTCTACTCAGCTCTAGTGAGACCCCACCTGGAGTACTGCCTCCAGTTCTGGAGCCCCTATTCCAAGAGGGATCTGGAGGTGCTGGAAGGTGTCCAGAGAAGGGCCACGAGGATGATCAGAGGGCTGGAGCACCTCTCCTATGAGGACAGACTGAAGGAGTTGGGGCTGTTCAGTCTGGAGAAGAGAAGGCTCCCAGGTGACCTCCTTGTGGCCTTCCAGTATCTGAAGGGGGCCTACAAGAAGGCTGGGGAGGGACTTTCAGGCTATGAGGTAGTGACAGGACTAGGGGAATGGGATGAAGCTGGAGGTGGGGAGATTCAGGCTGGAGGTGAGGAGGAAGTTCTTCCCCATGAGAGTGGTGAAGCCCTGGAATGGGTTGTCCAGGGAGGTGGTTGAGGCCCTGTCCCTGGAGGTGTTTAAGCCCAGGCTGGATGAGGCTCTGGGCAGCCTGATCTAGTGTGGGGTGTCCCTGCCCATGGCAGGGGGGTTGGAACTGGATGATCCTTGTGGTCCCTTCCAACCCTGACTGATTCTATGATGCTATACTATGATACTAGGACTGTGAGAACACACACTGTGCACACTGATCACTGTGTCTGTGCTCTCTCACACACTGTGCACACTGATCACAGTGTCTGTGCTCTCACACACACTGGGCACACTGATCACTGTGTCTGTGCTCTCACACACACTGTGCACACTGATCAATGTGTCTGTGCTCTCACACACTGCACACTGATCACTGTGTCTGTGCTCTCACACACTGGGCACACTGATCAGTATCTGTGCTCTCACACACACTGTTCACACGGATCTCTGTCACACACACTGTGCACACTGATCAGTATCTGTGCTCTCACACACACTGTTCACACGGATCTCTGTCACACACACTGTGCACACTGATCACCATGTCCTTGTCACACACATATGCAGGATGCTCTCAGCACCGCAGTTGCATTTCCCTGTTCTGGAGCCTTGCTGAGGGGCCCGGGGCTGTGTTCTCGGTGGCTCAGGGCTGTATTCTCAGTTCGGCACAGCCCCGGGTATCTTTCTCTCCCTCCCGATGCTTTACGCCTTGCTTCCTCCCTCCCGAACCTCTTAATTAGCTGCTCGCCGGCAGGCGCCGGTGCGGCGGTGTCAGCGCTGACACAACTTTCTCAGGGCACCTTCTCAGCTGCCAGGCACTGCCCCCAGGGCTGTGAGCGCCGCTGGAGTGGGAGTGAGAGCAGGGGGCGCAGGACGCTGCTGCGGGCTGCTGCTGTGGGGCCTGAGAGGCTGGAAGAGAGGTGCATCACAAACTCACAGCAACATCCAGCTTGGAGCAGACCCTCAGGAGCAACAAATCCAGCCCCTGACCTTACTCTCCGAGGGTCACCCCAAAACCAGAGCCCCAAGCACCACAGCCAAACCACCTTGAAACACCCTCCAGCTAATGGGACTCCACCACCTCCTGGGCAGCACATGCCATCCTGACCACTCTTGCTGGCACTAAATGTTTCCTCCTGTCCAGTCTGAGGCTGCCAGTGGCAGCTTGAGGCTGTTCCCTCTTGTCCTGTCACTAATTGCCTGTGAGCAGAGGCCAGCAGCAACCTCTCCACAGCCTCCTTTCAGGGAGCTGGAGACAGCCATGAGCTCTGCCCTCAGCCTGCTCTGCTTCACACTAACCATCCCCAGCTCCTTCAAGCTCTCCTCATCAGATTCATTCTCCATACTTGAAGCAGCACAAACCACTGCAATGATGATGCAGGTTCACCTTCTCTCACTGAAGGAGAGGTGAATTTTTCTACCCAGTCAGTAAGTGCTGCAGGCAGTGGCATAGCCCAGCCCTGCCCCTGAGCAGCAGTGCCCTGATGTGTGATTGGCAGCATGGCAGAGGCTCCTGCACCACCCTCCTGCTCTCTTCCATTCACCTCCTTCCCAACAGCTTTGGTCTGGCAGAGAGATAGGAATGGCAGAGCTCTGGCCAGCCTGGGGCACAGGAGGGACGCACAGGGGTATGTGGAGGACAGAGAGGTTCCTACCCACAGCTGGCACAGGAGGGAGCAGCTCTCTGGCCCCAAGCACTCCTCACTGCCGGTTGCTGGCACAGCAGGGGGGAAGTGCCAGAGCAGCCTCCGAGGCAGGCAGGGCTGAGCTCAGCATGGACTTCAACACCCAAAACGCTAAACCACTTTAATTTCCATCCCCTTTAAAGTGTGGTGTGTTTAGGCTGTGTCTAGAAAACTTTCCACAAATCTCGAGCAGAAAGTGACAGAATGTAAACAAATCACGACTGGGTGTGAAAAGGAAAATAATGGTATGGTGAAAACAACAACAACAAGGTTGGAAAAGACCTCAGGATCATCAAGCCCAACCTGTCACCCAAGATACAATAATACAAAAATACAATACACCAGGTTGGAAGAGACCTTCAAGATCACTGCATCCAACCCATCACCAAGCCAGCCCACCTGAACAACTAAACCATGGCACCAAGCACCCCATCAAGTCTCCTCCTGAACACCTCCAGTGATGGTGACTCCACCACCTCCCCAGCAGCCCATCCTAATGGGCAATCACTCTCTCTGTAGAGAACTTCTTCCTAACATCCAGCCTAAACCTGCCCTGGCGCAGCCTGAGACTGTGTCCTCTTGTTCTGGTACTGGCTGCCTGGGAGAAGAGACCAACCTCCGCCTGGCTACAACCTCCCTTCAGGTAGTTGTAGAGAGCAAGAAGGTCTCCCCTCAGTCTCCTCTTCTCCAGGCTAAGCAACCCCAGCTCCCTCAGCCTCTCCTCACAGGGCTGTGTTCCAAGCCCCTCACCAACTTCATTGCCCTTCTCTGGACACCTTCCAGCAACTCAACCTCCTTCCTAAACTGAGGGGCCCAGAACTGGACACAGGACTCAAGGTGTGGCCTAACCAGTGCAGTGTACAGGGGCAGAATGACCTCCCTGCTCCTGCTGGCCACACTCTTCCTGATGCAGGCCAGGATGCCACTGTCCCTCTTGGCTGCCTGGGCACACTGCAGACTCATGTTCAGCCTCCCATCAACCAGCACCCCCAGGTCCCTCTCTGCTGGCCGCTCTCCAGCCACTCTGACCCCAGCCTGTAGCACTGCATGGGGTTGCTGTGGCCAATGTGCAGAACCGGCACTTGGATGTGTTCAATCTCCTGCCCTTGGACTCTGCCCATCTGTCCAGCCTGTCCAGGTCCCTCTGCAAAGCCTCTCTGCCCTCCAGCAGATCAACTCCTGCCCCAGCTTGGTGTCGTCCACAATTTACTGATGATGGACTCGATGCCCTCATCCAGATCATCAATAAAGATGTTGAAGAGCATGGGGCCCAGCACTGATCCCTGGGGCACACCACTAGTGACAGGCTGCCAGCTGGATGTGGCACCATTGACCACCACTCTCTGGGCTCGGCCCTCCAGCCAGTTCCTAACCCAACGCAGTGTGCTCCCATCCAAGCCATGGGCTGCCAGCTTGGCCAGGAGTTTGCTGTGGGGGACGGTGTCAAAGGCCTTGCTGAGGTCCAGCAGACACATCCACAGGCCTCCCCACATCCACCAGGCAGTCACCTGGTCATAGAAGGAGATCAGGTTGGTCAGGCAGGACCTGCCCTTCCTAAAGCCATGCTGGCTGGGCCTGATCCCTTGGCCATCCTGTAAGTGCTGTGTGATTGCACTCAAGATGACCTCTTCCATAATCTTGCCTGGCACTGAGGTCAGGCTGACAGGCCTATAATTCCCTGGCTCATCCAACCGGCCCTTCTTGTGGATGGGCACCACGTTGGCCAGCTTCCAGTCTTCTGGGACCTCTCCAGTGAGCCAGGACTGCTGAAAAATGATGGAGAGCGGCTTGGCCAGCTCATCTGCCAGCTCTCTCAGCACCCTAGGATGGATCCCATCCAGCCCCATGGACTTGTGGGGGTCCAAGCAGCTAAGGAGAGCTCTAACTGCCTCCGGAGCAGCAGGAAACTATGCAGCTCCCTGGCTCCTGCCACTCTGCAGGCCAGCTGTCTGGAAGGCGTTCTGCCTGCTAGTAAAACTTGAGGCAAAGAAGGTGTTAAGCACCTCTGCCTTTTCCTCATCCTTTGTTACAACATTCCCCTCCGTGTCCAAGGAGTGGAGTTGTCCTTGCCCCTCCTCCTGCTGTTAATGTATTTATAGAAGGACTTTTTGTTGTCCTTCACAGCAGAGGCCAGTCTAAGTTCTAAATGGGCTTTTGCCTCCCTTTCTTCCTACAAGACCTAGCAACTTCCCTAAACATTCCATGGGTTGCCTCCCTTCCTTCAGAGACGATACACCCTCTTTTTTCCCTTAGTTCTTTTAGAAGTTCATTACCCAACCAGGCTGGCCGTCTGCCCGGCGGCTCATCTTCCGGGACACTGGCACAGCCTGTTCCTGCGCCTTCAAGAGCTCTTCCTTGAAGCAGCTCCAGCTCTCCTGGACCCCTTTATTTTTAAGGGCTGTTTCCCAAGGAACCTTCTGAGTTAGTTCCTTCGGTAGCCTGAAGTCTGCCCTCCTGAAGTCCAGAGTGGAGGTCTTCTTGCTGCCCCTCTTGGCTCAGCTGAATACTGAAAATTCAATTATCTCATGGTCACAGCTCCCTCAGCCTCTCCTCATAGGGCTTGTGCTCAGGCCTGTCCCCAGCCTCGTTGCCCTTCTCTGGACACCTTCAAGAGTCTCAATGTCCTTCCTAAACTAAAGAGCCCAGACTGGACACAGTACTCAAGGTGTGGCCTAACCAATGCAGAGTACAGGGCACAATGACCTCCCTGCTCCTGCTGACCACACTATTCCTAATGCAGGCCAGGATGCCATTGGCCTTCTTGGCCACCTGGCACACTGCTGGCTCATGTTCAGGCGGCTGTCCATCAGCACCACTAGGTCCCTCTCCACCTGGCAGCTCTCAGCCACTCCGACCCCAGCTTGTAGCTCTGCATGGGGTTGTGTGGTCAAAGTGCAGCACCCAGCACTTGGACTTGTTGAATGCCATCCTGTTGGACTCTGCCCATCTGTCCAGCCTGTCAAGGTCCCTCTGCAGAGCCCTTCTGCCCTCTAACTGATCAACATCTGCTCCCAACTTGGTGTCATCTGCAAATTTACTGATGACCGACTCAATCCCCTCATCCAATCATCAATGAAGATACTGAACAGGATGGAGCCCAGCACTGTCCCTGGGGCACTCCGCTAGTGCCTGGCCACCAGCTGGCTGTGGCACCATTCACCACCACTCTCTGGGCTCAGCCCTCCAGCCAGTTCCTAACCCAACGCAGTGTGCTCCTGTCCAAGCCATGGGCTGCCAGCTTGGCCAGGAGTTTGCTGTGGGGACGGTGTCAAAGGCCTTGCAGAGGTCCAGGTAGACCACATCCACAGGCCTCCCACATCCACCAGGCAGTCACCTGATCATAGGAGAAAATAATCCCTTCAGACAGACAACCAACATAACCTTAGACCTGTAAACTAACTTTGCTCTCTTTTCACTTCCTTTACTCTGACAGATCCTGGCTCTGGCTCCTGCTGGCTCTGCTGGCCTTGGCTGTGCTCTTCATTGTGGCTAAGTACCAGCAAACAGCTCTCTGCTTCTCTTGTCCCATGTATGGGGGGAGGGAGGGAAGAGGAGGGAGCTGTTGGTAACCCCCTGGTCTTGTCCAGAGGGCTCCTGTGTTGTTCATAGATTGTACATCTGAGTAAACATTGTGTATTTTGTACACATTCATGGCAGTCCATATCTCTGGATTGTAGCTGTGCTTGTAAACAGAGCTTCATCTGCTTCCCAGCTCACCTGGTCTGGCACCTTCATGTCAGGGGACCTTCAACCCACCAACATAAAGGCAGGCCCTGAAGGTATTGCTTTGCTGGAAGAGAGCTCCTCGGCCAGCAGGGAGGTGCACGCTGAAGCCAGGGACTGCCACTTCCCACAGACAAATGTTTTGAGGTTACTCAGAACCCCAAAACACAGAAATGGTTTGGTGCAGTCAGCCAGGCCTTCTGTACCCCCAGCCCCAGAAATATATCCAAATGCAGTTTCTGACCAAGCTGTGATCAGTCTTCAGCCTCCAGCCTGAGAACAACCCTTTGTTTGGTTTTGTTTTCTGAGGAGGGGGCTGGGACAGGGCAGGAGGCAGATGAACAGGACGCAGGTGTGCAGCCTGCTGCACTGCTGCCATTCAGGTGAGCACCAGCAGATGCAGGGCAGCTGGAGGCACCTCCAGTGCCACCCAGAGCGGCTCCTCGGGTCTGTGCAGCAGCCTGCACTTCCTGGCCTGGCCTGGCCCGAGACAGATGAGTTGGCACACCTCAGGTGAGCAGCCTGAGCTTCCACTTCCAGCTGAACCACTGACTACTGTGTGCTGACTGCTGGACAGGGCTCCGTTACCACCCAGCACCTGCATGAAAAGGCCAACTGCAGACACAGGTTTCGTAGACACATCTAAAGGTAAGTTACTGAAAGCTACTTCTTGTTCCTGTGATGTTCTTTCACACAGTTTTCAATTACAAACTGGGACAGAACCATACTGAAAGCTACAGCTTTGTACTCATAAGCCAGCACATTTCAGGATCTGAAATTCTCTTTATTTTTGAGGGGGCAAAAACCCAACAACCAATCCAACCCCAGTAACCATCCAAAGGAACACTGCCTGTTATGGAATAGAGAGAAGATGCCGGGTTATGTTTCTGGCAGCCTCAGAAGCACTGAAGCTTGGGATGGTCACACAGGACAGACCACAACCAGCAGGGAAATAAAGAGAGCAAAGCAAAACATGAGGGAGCCTCTGGGCAGCTCAGCAGAGCAGCTCTGGCCCCTTGCAGGGTGGGCAAACACTTCAGAAGCATCCTGGCCACCAATGGGCAAAGGCAGCAGGGCTTGGTCTGGGACAATGCCAGCAGAGAATTTAAACCCAAAATATCCACCAGCTGAGGTCCCAGACCTACCCCACCTCCTCCTGGCCAGGGGGGCAGCAGGCACATCCAAAGCATATGAAATCTGGAGGAACCCAGGCTCCCAAAGGGCACCTTCTATCCAGAGCATCACAGCCACAGCCATACAGGGGGTTGTGCCCCTACCATCCAGAGTCATCCCTACCCAAACTCACATCCCCGGAGCTCTGGGCTGCCTGCCCCATGACCCCGCAGCCACCACAGGGCAGACACACAGCAGCCTGCTCCCAGATCTTACAGCAGGGGAAAAATACATTGCCACAAAGTGGTGGTTTCACTGGACCTAGCAGAAACAACACCAGAACACCTCAGCAGAACCTGGCAGAACACTGACATCTCTCCAGGCACGTGGCTGGCTGGTGACAGCGTGCAGAGCACAGAGCTGTGGAGGGCGCAGCCATGTCCTACGCTGCTGTGGATGCCTGGACTCTGCATGCCAGGATGCCAGCCCTGACCTGCACCAGACCTGCACCTGACCTTAATCTGACTAGATCTGACCTGCACTGGACCAGGTCTGACCTGCACTTGACCTGAACCTACCTGCTCCTGACCTGCATCTGACCTGTTCCCGAGCTGCACTTGACCAGCACCTAACCTGCTTCTGACCTGATCCTGATCTGATCCTTACTTGCACTGGACCAGGTCTGACCTGCACCTGACTCGCTCCTGGCCTGCTTATGACCTGCTCCTATGCTGCACCTCACCTGAACCTGACCTGCAACTGATCTGCTCCTGACCTGAACCTGACCTGCACTGGAGCAGTTCTGACCTGCACTTGACCTGAACCTGACCTGCACGTGCACCTGACCTGCATTTGACCTTCTCCTGATCTGCTCCTGACCTGAATCTGACCAGGTCTGACCTGCACTTGTCTAGGTGTGACCTGCTCCAGACCGGAAACTGACCAACACCTGTCCTGCTCCTGACCTGCACTGGACCAGGTCTGACCTGCACCAGACCTGCACTGGACCAGTTTGACCTGCTCCTCACCTGAACCTGAGCTACACCTGACCTACTTGTGACCTGCTCCTGACCTGCACGTGACCTTAATCTGACCAGGTCTGACCTGCACCTGAGCTGCTCCTGACCTGTTCCTCACCTGCACCTGACCTTCTTGTAACCTTCTCCTGACCTGTTCTGGACCTGTCCTGACCTGCTCCTCACCTGCACCTGACCCCCTGAGGTGATGGTTACACCCATCCTGAAAGCAGGGGGAAGGCTTGTGAGAGCCTTGCTCTCTCCCAGAGGAGGTTTTCCCCCTGGGAAACTGAGTTAGTCTGTTCCACTCCCCCTCCCTGTCCAGCAAGCCCTATAAAAATGAAGACCTTGTGGTGGTTTGGCCTGGGTGCCCTCTGCTACATGGTGTACTTGCTGTGTCCAGAAGTCCAGCCCAGTGGGTGGACACAGGAAATCAGGTATCTCCTACCACAATCCCCTGCACCACTGTCTGGCACTTCCTCTTTCTTCCCTTGCCAGCACCTGGTAACTGGGGAGACATCTCCCAGGGGGATGGGCGGTCTGAGGTCTGGCCTGCTGAGACTAGCCTAGCAGTGAGGGGGGAAGAACGAGCCCTGGGGGTCTTGGGCCCACCCTCAGGTGGGGATGGGATGCTTCCGTGTCTGTTTTGGGTTTCTTTTGTCACTGCTTCTGGTTCTCTGTGCACATTCACTCTTTTCTATTTAAACTTTCCATCACTTTTGCAACCTGTTTGTCAGAGTCGTTATTTCGCCCGTGGTGGGGAAGGGGGCTGCCTCAACCCACTACAACACTGCAGGCACGTTGCTCTCTTTTGCTCTTGGCAGGAGGACTGCTGCTGGCTTCCTGCTTCTCTGCCACATGGTCAGGCCTGGTCCTCCGCTCCCTGCTACATCCATGCCTGGACTCTAAAGGACTGGTTTTGTATACATATTTTTCCCCATCCATCCTTGTTCCTTACCCTTGTGAACCCTTCCTGTTATTGTTACATATACATATATATATTGTTTAAAGACAATTCTTTGCCTCTTGTAGGAATCCTGTCTACCAATCCTGGATGCAAATCACCTTGTGATTGCATCATGAATTGAGGTGTGCCCCAACAAAGGATAACTGGACTGCAGCTGGCCTACAACGACCCAAGGACCCAGCCATCAATACCTTGAGGACAAGATAGTTTCCAGCCATCAGATACCCCAGGAAGGGAGGATGGTGAGACAATGGATTCACCACCTGTTTCCTGATGTGTAATGAGTGTGTGGGCAGGTAAATGGAGAAGGAGGAGGTGGAGGCCACCCCCCGCCCTGCCTCCATCCAGACCCCTGCCCAAACACAAAGGAATACACAGAAAGAGTTCCTGGGGAACAACACCTGGAGACTTACCTAAGGATGATGTCCTGGGACCATTTCCTGGGGAACAATACCTGGACCCTTACCTAAGGATGATGTCCTGGGACCATTTCCTGGGGAACAACACCTGGACCCTTACCTAAGGATGATGTCCTGGGGAACAATACCTGGACACTTACCTAAGGATGATGTCCTGGGACCATTTCCTGGGGAACAACACCTGGACACTTGCCTAAGGCCAAGAACTGTATAAAAAGACTTGAGCGATACCGGCAAGACAGAAGCAAGAAGATGACACCACATACTGGAAACATCACGGGGCAACACAACAGATTTTGGACTTCAAAAACCCTCTCTCCACCTCTGACCCTTTCCTACTTTCTCCTTCTTCTCCCTCTATCTATTCCTTCGTGCTCTCTCCCTCTCTATTCTCTCTCTCTCTCCCCTTCTGATCCATCCACTTTATGTAATAAACAACCTGGCTGTTGATATTTTGGCCTCCTCTGTGCCTCTCATTTCACAACAAAGGAATATTCAAGAGAACAGAGACTCTCTCCCTCTCTGGACCGAGACACCTCTCTACTTCCAAACCAACTCCAAGTTATTTCTGGGTAGACTTGCTCCTTCCCTTTCTTTTTCTCTTGATTGGGAAAGAGGAGGGAGGAGTGGGAAAGGGATTCTCAGCCTTGCCCCCCATCTGAGCTCTTAATCCCAGTTAAGGCTCAAACCACCACACCCAACCTGCACCTGACCTGAATCTGACCAGTTCTGATCTGCACTTGACCTGAACCAGATCTGCACCTGAACCTGACCTGCAACTGACCTGCTCATGTTCTGCACCTGACCTGTATCTGACCTTCTCCTGACCAGCAACTGACCTTAATCTGATCAGGTCTGACCTGCACTGGACCAGGTCTGACCTGCTCCTTACTTGCTCCTGACCTGCACTTGACCTGCATTTGACCTGGTCCTGACCTGGCCCTGACCTGTACCTGACCTGCACTTGACCTGGTCCTGTCCTCCTCCTGACCTGCTCCTGACCTGCACTTGACCTACAGATGACCTTAATCTGATGAGGTTTGGCCTGCACTGGACCAGGTCTGACCTGCACCTGACCTGTTCCTGACCTTGTTGTGACCAGCTCCTGACCTTCACCTGACTTGCACCTGACCTGCTCCTGACCTGCTTGTGACCAGCTCCTGACCTGCACTGGACAGGTCAGACCTGTACTTGACCTCCAACTGACCTTAATCTGACCTGGACCAGACCTGCACAGGTCCAGGTCTGACCAGACCCTGACCTGGCTCTGACCTGTAACTGACCTAACCCTGACCTGCACTTGACCTGAATCTGGCCTGCTCCTGACCAGCAACTGACCTTGATCTGACCTGCACCTGACTTGCTCCTGACCTTGTTGTGACCAGCACCTCACCTGACCCTGACCTGCTCCTGAGCTGCACCTAACCTGCTTCTGACCTGCACCTGAGCTGCACTTGACCTACATCTGACCTTAATCTCCTGACATGCACCAGACCTGCACTGGACCAGGTCTAACCTGCACCTGACCTGCAAGTGACCTTAATCTGACCTGCACCAGACCTGCACCAGACCAGGTCTGACCTGCACCTGACCTGTTCCTGACCTTGTTGTGACCAGGTCTGACCTGCACCAGACCTGCACCAGACCAGGTCTGACCTGCACCTGACCTGTTCCTGACCTTGTTGTGACCAGGTCTGACCTGCACCAGACCTGCACCAACCAGTCTGACCTGCACCTGACCTGTTCCTGACCTTGTTGTGACCAGGTCTGACCTGCACCTGACCTGCAAGTGACCTTAATCTGACCTGCACCAGACCTGCACTGGACCAGGTCTGACCTGCGCTTGACCTGAACCTGACTTGCTCTTGACCTGCACTTGACCTGCTCCTGACATGCACCAGGACCTGCTCCTGACCTGCACCTGACCTGCTCCTGACCTGAATCTGACCAGGTCTGACCTGCACTTATCTAGGTCTGACCTGCTCCTGACCTTCTCCTGACCTGCACCAGACCTGAATCTAACCAGGTGTGACCTGCACCAGACCTGCACTAGACCATTTCTGACCTGCACTTGACCTGACCCAGATCTGCACCTGAACCTGATCTGAACATGACCTGCTCCTGACTTGTTCCCAAGCTGCACTTGACCTGCCCCTGACCTAACCCTGACCTGCACTTGACCTGAACTTGCTCTGCTCCTGACCAGCAACTGACCTTAATCAGACCAGGTCTGACCTGCTCCTGACCTGACCCTGACCTGCACTTGACCTTCTTATTACCTGCTCCTGGCCTGCTCCTGAGCTGCATTGGACCAGGTCTGACCTGCACCAGACCTGCTCCTGACCTGCTCTTGACCTGCACTTGACCTGGTCCTGACCTGCACTTGACCTGCTCCTGACCTGCACTTGACCTGCACCTGACATGCACCTGACCTTAATCTGACCAGGTCTGACCTGCTTCTGACCTGTTCCCGAGCTGCATTTGACCTGCACTGGACCAGGTCTGACCTGCACCAGACCTGCTCCTGACCTGCATCTGACCTTAATCTGATGAGATCTGACCTGCACTGGACCAGGTCTGACATCCACCTGACCTGTACCTGACCTGAATCTGACCAGGTCTGACTTGCACTGGACCTGGTCTGACCTGCCCCTGACCCGCCTTGGACCAGGCCTGGCCTGCAGTACAGCTGTCCTGCTCCCACCCTTCCCTCGCCGCCTGGAGCCATGCGTCTGCTCTGGAGCCCAGCGCTGACTCCCTGCAGTGCCGATGTCTTTCTTTGGCCAGGGTCACGTTTTTCCTCTCCTGGTAGCAGCCTCATGGTGCAGGGCACAAGCAGTGCTTACATTTTGATCCCAGGGAGGAGTGGGGCCAGGAGGAGCTGTAACACAGCACACACAAAGGAACCCCAGCGCAACATTGCAACACAAAAGCTGCTTTGTCCCCGCTTGTCTCCTGCACACAGAGGCCAAACAGCCTCTCCTGGTTCACCTTCTTTTGTGTGAGTGGATTAAAAGTAAGATTAACAACTGTCAAAAAGCATGTTAAATGATAGCTTCTGCTAGTAAAAATTCTGATGGTTCTAAAGCTCTGTTGGTGGCCATCTTGGCCTAGGAGCTTTAATTATAAAATCTGGCGAAGGCAGGGATGGGGGAAGGAGTCCTGGCGGCGAGAGGCGGCACAGGGGGAGGAGGAAGCTGTTAAAAATGAGCAGTCCCTGCAGAAAGAAAGCATCCCCCGGGAGCAGGGCTGGTTTGCACACGCACAGATCCGCACCCAGGAGCAGCTGGACACAAACACTGTGCTCTGCCCGTCCAAGGGGCAGCACCACCCACCACTCTGTGGCTCTTTGCTGAAGGCAACAGCAGTGCCTGCAGCCCTCTTTGCTGCTGGATTGCTGCATCCACATCCTGATCCTTCACTGACTGTCATGCACCCTGAGCTGCCCTGCACAGCATAGCCCTCTGCAGCCAGCACATGCCCATGGCAGAACCACCAGGAGGGCCCTGGGCACCCCTGCTGGGGACCCCTGTGCAGGACAGCCTGAGTTACACCTCAGGGGGCTGGCACAGAAGCAGCTTCATGCCCAAGGGAAAACACAGGGTATGCTGAAAGTAAGTTTCCTCTTTATTCTCCACGGATGTCATCTCTGGGTGGGCAAACTGCTCACAGCAGCACAGAACCTGCCCTGGGGGTTACTGGGTCACTCCACCAGCAAAGCCACAGGATGACTTACAGGACACGAGTGGGTCTATAACTGGGGTCCTGTCCACCAGTTCAAGCACCCTCCTTCCCTCCTTCCTTCCTTCCTTCCTTCCTTCCTTCCTTCCTTCCTTCCTTCCTTCCTTCCTTCCTTCCTTCTCCTTCCTTCCTTCTTCCTTCCTTCCTTCCTTCCTTCCTTCCTTCCTTCCTTCCTTCCTTCCTTCCACAGTGTGGAGCCCCACAGAAGGGCAGCTCCCACCTCACTGGCTACCCGAAGCCCAAGCTGTGAACAGTGACAGTAGCTCCATGCCTGGGGAGAAGCTCTGTGCCCTGCAGAACCATGGACCTCAGACCAAACCTCCAAGCCTGGGCCATGGGGACTGTCCCTTCCCCTCCAGCCCAGACCTCCCAGCAGTGTGAGCTTCGTGGGACAGGCACCAGAAGGCATTATCAGTCTGAGAGACCCTGAAAACTGCAAAACCCAACCAAGAATGGAAATCATTGCCTTGATCTCTCAAGTTTTGCACTGACTTCTTTCATAATTAGAAGGCTCCAAAGTGGCCTCCACAGGCACCAAACCTCTGGGAGGTGTCTCTGCCTTTGTAGCTGAAATACAGAACAGCAAGAGAGCAGGAATGACAGCCAAGCATCCTGAGGTGCAGAACCCCTGCCAGGAGCACTCCCTGAGGGGAAGGGGAACGTGATGGCACAGCCCCTGCAGCACAGAGCGCAGTGCCCTGGGTCTGTGGAGCATCCTGCACCGAGAAAGGCAAAAGCTAAGCCTCCTAATGACCCAGAACAAAGAGCTGCACAGGACCGCAGCCGCCGTGGCCCGAGGCCGCCGCTGGTGCTGCTGTTCGCAGGGCAGCAAGCTGCGACCAGAGCTGCTCCTCCTGGGCCTGCCAGCAAAGACTGGTAACAGATTCCATAATGCACTGATGGTAAAACCTCTGCTCCAGGTCAGGAGGGGTCGGAACCCAGCCCCTGACCACCAGCCTGCACGGAGAGCAGCTCCCAGAGCTGTGCCAAACTCCTCTCCCTTCTCTGGCACCACAGAGACAGGCAGAGAGCAAGGCTTGGCAGAAGTTCTAAACCACCACCTGACAGAGGCTGTTGAATATTATTTAAACAACAGTGGGAATTGGATTGTTCTGCTGACTTTGATCGGGGTTTTGTTGGGTTGGGGGTTTTAGGTGGTTGTTTGGTTGTTGATTTTTTGTTTTGTTTTTTTTTTTTTTTCAGAATAATTTTAGTTAACAGAGTTGAAATAAGAAGTTTAAGAAGCTGACTTCATCCACTCCTAAAGCTTCGATTATCACAGAGCCTTTAATTTCAGCTCATTGAATACAATATGATAATCTTTTTCCTTTTCCATCAAAAGGCAAATAAAATACTCCTCTTATAATCCTTTTTGCCATTCCAGCTGCTGCTGAGGCTGCTGGCGCCGGCAGCCTGCTTGGGCCGGAGTGAGACATTTCTGCCCACACAAGGAATTGTTTGCACCGTGCCAGCATTTCTCAGTAGGGCGAAGGCACACAAACGCGGGGCGCATCCCCAGCCGCGGCCCGGGCTGGCTCCCGAGGCATTGTTCCGCCGGCCGCGGCGCCGTGCAGGGCTGTGCCGGAGTCAATAGATGGCAGTCCGGCTCTGAACAACGGGACCCGGGCGGCGCGGAGCCGCCGAGAGCACC
Source organism: Colaptes auratus (assembly GCA_015227895.2). Taxonomy (NCBI): domain Eukaryota; kingdom Metazoa; phylum Chordata; class Aves; order Piciformes; family Picidae; genus Colaptes; species Colaptes auratus. The sequence goes on along the minus strand of CM026897.1, from coordinate 11,196,563 downwards.
ACAAAAGGGAGAGCTGGAAGGGGGCTGCTGGCGCTGCACCTCACAGCACTTCGCAGCGCCGTCGCCCAGGCAAACTTTGCCATGGGTGCTGCGGGGGAACGCCGCTAAAATGGCCCCGGGACAGCGCCCGGGTGCCTGCTTTGGCTTGCGCTCAGAGCCTCCTGCCTGGGCACAATCCTCACCAGCTCACCCGAATCAGCTGAAATCTGCTGGCCGTAGCCGCGGCTAAAACACAGCAAAACCTCCTCAGCCCCCGCGGCGCAGCGACCGCCGCGACAGGGCTCTACGACTCAAACTGCTCTGCTTTACCCTGCGGCCGACCTTCTTGGCCCCGGCTGTACCGGGAGAGTTAAAGTAGGGAAACTCTCGTCTATTGAAAACGGAACTGGTTCCTCCAGCGAGAAAGCACCCTGCAGACCTGGGAGCGACGCAGCTCCACTTTCGTTCTGTAAATAAATTCAACAAACACTTCTGCAACATCTTTGGTTCTTGAGAGAGCAGCGCTGGCGGCCCTGCCTTGGCTGCGGAGGAGAGCAGCTACAACGTTTAAACGACTCCCACGAAGCAGCTTCTCGAGGCTGTAATTTGTTTCTGACATGGAGCACATCCTTTACCACTGGTAGTTAAATTCCTGGCTCAACCAGAGCACTGAACAGAACTTTGAGTCAGAATCAGTCTGCCCGTGCAAACCAAAGAAAAAAGGGCTATGTGCAAAGCCTCAGAAAAGTGGATCATGTGCACATAATTTGGAGTTCACTGCAAAACAAAAAAGTGATTTAATCAGCAGTGAGGGTTCAGCTCCACGTCTGTTTTATCTTTGTGCCCCAGATTCCACCAGGTTTCAGAATGCCCCTAAAATGCACAAGAAAGCCCCAAAGGCTGCTTGTAACAACGTCCTCCACTGCTGCCTGCTGCACAGGGGCTGGGTTGGGCAAAACCTCCCCAGCTTCACGCTCAGGAAAGGCTGAACTCAGCACTCTGCAGGATGCAAGGGTAACATTTTCTACCTCAGGTGCCCCAGATCCTGTCCCTGGGCCAGGTTTTAAGCTTTCCCTATAGAAGCATTTTCTGAGAGGGGACTGCAGCTTGCCTGCCTGATGAGGAATTTTCAGTGGCAAGCAAGAGTGAAAATTGAACTAAGCCTTACCCCTCAGTGCCACAGCAGCACAGGGCTGCACCCAGCCCACCTGCCTGTGAGAGCCCAAACAGCATCAGCATCCCTTTCACAAGTAGCCTGAGGGATGGCAGTAAAAGGCAGCGTTTACTGTCCTTCATAAAATGTTAAAGCAGCAAGCAAGAAGTGCTCAGAGCACATCAGCGAGCACACCTTTGCTCACCGTGGGTTTTGTTTCCTCTGGTATGGGTTTGGTTTGTTTATTTTTGGGGGGTTTGGTTTGGTTTGTTTGTTGGGTTTTGGGTTTTGGGGTTTTTTTGAGTTTTGTTTGGGTTTGATTAGGTTTGGGGATTTTGTTGGCTTTTTTTGGTTGCTGTTTGGAGTTTGCTTTGGTTTTAATTTTTCATTCTGTTTGTTTGTTTTAAAAAACTCTACACCAATTCTGCTTCAAATACAAGCAAATGCCAAAATACAACCAGAAGAAAGGGTGGAGGATTTGCAGAGCAGATCTTTGCTTTAAACCACGATGCTGAAAAGACAAGGGAGAGCTTTTTCAGCACAGATTTCCCCTATTCATTGAATTTAGAAGCAAAAATAGAAAGGGGGGGGAACGGACACCAAAACCAAAACCAAACCCCAGAGCATTCCAGCACCATGCAGAGGTGGAAGCAACAAATTCTAAAGCATCTCCTGTTTAGTGCTCCAGAGAAAGAAGCGCAGAGCTCAGAGCCATGAAGAAAAGCAGTGGACAAAGTTTGCTGCTTTGTTGTGGGTGGATGTCAGTGCTGAATCCTCCCCAAGAGCTGACGGCGGCGAGGCTGAGCTGGGCAGCAGTGACAGCAGAGCTCAGAGGAGCAGCAGAAGTCCTCATCTCTTAAGGGGTTTTTATTTACAGCAATGCTGCAAATGGATCTGCTCGAGGTGTGCGACAGCAGCACGCTGAGTGCCGCTGCAGCCAGCCAGACCCTGCTGCAGGTTTTAGCCAAATCTGCAGACAATTTGTTCAATTTTTGCTCAGCTTTGCACACAAGGGAAACACCTTCAGCAGAACACTGGTGCAGGGCACAAAGTTTTGGTTCCTTCTCTTGCTTCAGTGGCTAAAGATCAGCTAACGCAGGCCCGAGAAGCAGACGCAGCCAGGTCCTTACCCACCAGAAATCATCTGCTGAAGTTCACAAAGTATTCCCTTCCTCATCCCAGCTCTGGCTGAGGCTTATTTCGCTGGTTTCAACAGAAAGCTCTGTCACACACAGTGGCTAATTACCAGCATCTGGGATCTCTGAGATGGGATCACTGCTTCTGCTGCACGCCTCCACGCAGACCTTGCCCTTTCTGCAGGGGCGCAGGCAGTCGCTGAGAGCAGAGTGCTGCCAGGCACTCACTTAAAGATTCCACTATGAAAACCAAACCACAGCTCCTAAAGACGTTTTAAAAAAGCAGTGGCAGTGTTTCATTGCATTCCTCAGCTCAAAACCTCTTCAGATGTTCATTATCTTCCCACAGAAGATGCTTGTCTATATTTTATGGTCAGCAGTTCACAGAGGAGTAAATAGGTTGGGGTGTAGAAGAAAATAAAAAAGGTGTTTCTACTTACTGTTAGGTGATACTGCCTCCATATTTCTGGGCAAGCCTGGAAAATAAAAATATTGATCAGCTAGGAGCATGAAACAAGGTGCTTTACAGCCTGTTGGTTTTGGCATAACACAGCATCCACCGGTGTCGGTCACAGGAAAATAAGAAGCTTAACTGAAAGGGTCTGCATTTCAGCTTCAGAAACCTGGCTAGACAGTTTAATTGAATTTTTACACTGCTTTAACACACTCCCTGCCATGGTCAGGCAGCCAGCAAGTCTGCTCCCTCTCTCCTTCCCCTCCGAAGGGCGGAAGTTTGGGACGGCAGCCTGCTTCTAACTGCAGTTAAGTGTTGGTGCTGCAAACAAGCCGGACGGGGTGTGGACCCTGCGTGTTCTGACACACTCTGCACTGGCAGAACGTTTTGGGAAATTGATTCACAGGGTGCCCTTCCTCCCGCAGGAGCAGCAGTGTTTTAGTGTTTGTGCCCCTCGCCTCCATCCTAATCAAAACATAATTGTTACAGTAATAATCCTCAGCAGCCGGCTGTCAGCCGAGCTGTAAACAAGCAGCAGAACAGATTGCTTTAATGTTTCTATTTTTACAATGACTTTTTTCCCACCCCCCCCCCTTTTCTATTTTTTTTTTCTTTTTCTTTTTTGACTTGCCAGGCTGGCACACAAACTTGCAGCCCCTCGTGAAAATGTTGCAGGGTAGGTTCCCGAGTGGCAGCAATTAACACGACCAGACCGAAGAAAGATGAGACGCGGGCGGACCGCGCGGCTCCTCTCTCCTCCAGCACAAACCGGCACAGCCAGGGAGGCAGAGCTGACTTCCTCCGGGTCCTTCTGACTCTTTGACTAAATCTACAACATTTCTGCCTTCCTTCTCTGAGCCCAGGCGGCAGAGAAAAGGGGCACTTTGATGGCCATTGCAGTGCTGAGCGTGCACATGGCTGCCGCGGTGGGGACGGTCCACGGCTGTTGCTTTACACATTTACCCTCCTGTGAGGGCAGCTCCTGGGTCCTGTGGACAATTAGCAGCCTGCCTGGCCTGTCCCAATCCCCACGGTTTTCAGAGGAAATTTTAGCTGTGGGATGGCTCCTGCCCCACCTGCTGCAGCCTCCCTGCTCCTTGCAAATGAGAGCTATTAACATTTCTTTACGTTTTGAACACATTTATTTTTATTGCCCCGTGCCTAAATTTTTGCTGCTTTCTGTTCTGACACAGCACGTTAAAACAAACAACAAACAAACAAACAACAAGCAAATGTTAATGAAAACAAGGAAACAAACAAACAAAACCCCCAACACAAAATTAGCACGAAGTGCCTCCAAAAGCGGTCCAAATGCTTGCCAGCGGCCCGCTGGCCCAGGCAGTGCGCTCTGCCCTGGCTGTGAGGGTGGTGGAGATGTTTTTTTGTTTATTATTCATTCTGCAGCTAACAACACAATTTTCTGCAGGAAAATCTGCAGCCTGCTCTGCACGGTGGCTCCTCACACCCCACCCCACCCCCGCCCCTGCTCAAACAGCACCGGCAAATATTTGAGCTTTGTATTAGTGCTCTGTAAGGAAAGCGTGCGGGGGGATGCCTGGCAGCCTGGCAGGGGCAGCCTGGCAGGGGCAGCCTGGCAGGGGCAGCCTGTGGCACCCCACAGCCTCAGCACCCTGTGCTGCCTCCCACGCACACAAAAGGATTTTCCTCCCTGAGCACTCGCGGGACGCGGCGGGCAGAGGCTGCCCAGCTAGGAGCTTCCTGTGCCCAGAGAGGTTCTCTGCCCAGGCCCTGGCTGCTCTCTGCAGGCCACCAGCAGCACAGGCCTGGCCGGGCAGGCAGCAGAGGTGGCAGCAGTTATTTGTGCATTAGTTCTGGGTAGTTTTCCATTACCACAGAGCCCTGCACTAATGTGGTTGAAAAATTGCAATCAGCACCTTGGTCACACGCTGGCAAAATGCCACTCTGTGACATGACCTTTACTCACACAGCAGCTTTTTGTAATGATAATAAATAATAATAAATATATATATATATTTAAATTGCTGTGGGTTTGAATAATCACAGAATGTATTTGGTTGGAAGAGGCCCTTCAAGATCATGTAGCCCGAGCTTTCCAATACCAGAGTAGTTTGACTGAGGCTTTTTCCACCTGCTCTGAACATAGACATCACTTCCAGCGAAATCTGTACCTCAGGGCAGGGAAGGGCAGTTGTCACCGCTGACACCCAGCCCTGGCAGAGGCACAGCCCTGGCTCAGCAGTGCTAGGAAAAGCAGGAGTCACACCAAGAGGAAGGTTTAGCCATCACTGCCTCGCAGGGGGCTTTAAGGCTGTGGATGAACTTCAGGGAGGGAGGGAGGGAGGAGGAAGGTGTCAAGGGCAGGTGTCAAGGGCAAGGTGGCCAGGCAGGTTCCTTCGCTCAGGTGCTGACTCGGTGCAGCGCTGCTGATCAGCACAGCGCTCGCTCAGAACTCCCGGAGCCGGCTACAGGAGCCGAGAGCAGATGCCTAGCGAAACAACGGCGCTGCGAAGCGGGGCCCCGACTGCCCCGAACCGGCTGCGAGCCGCTGCCTGCATCTCCTACCAGCCAAGGACAAAAACTCTAATTAGCAATTACCGCCGAGCGCTGGCTCCTCAAACGGAGAACGGAGGTGTGCCGGGGAAGAGAGCACAGCCAAACACAACCACCACCGAGCCTGCGATTCGCCTTATTTATTTAAAAGTATTTAACCGTGAATGGCCCTCGTTTAAAGAAAAGCCCCTGCGGTACACGAGTAACGACGGCGGAGTGATGAACTACATTAAAATAAAACTGCGTTTATTCGCTGCCCCAGCGCTCTGACCTTGCTCGCATGTAGATGTACCGGCACAAAAGGCGCCCGCCCGTGCGAGCGGAGCCGCCGCCGGCGGGGCCGCCGAGGTCCCGGCGCCGGCTTCCCCCTGCCCGCGGTGGCGTCGGTTTGCAGGGGCGGTGGAGCCTACCCGAGCCAGGTCCAGCCGCGGCCGCCACGCCAGACGAGTCCAGGCCGGGTGCTGCGCGGTTCGGCCCGCGCTGGGTTTTATCGGGTGCTAATTATCGTTTTACCAGCGCGGCGGCTTAATGCGCCCGCCGTTTAATTCCCACTTCCCCGTCCTCGAACGTGCACATCAAAGGAAATAAAACACTCAATCTCCGGCAGCCCCTGACAGCAGACCGGGGCTCGAGTGCTCAATAGGCGAGGCCCTCACCACCAGTTCTCCTATTTCCACAACAATGAGCAAACACAAAACCGGCACTAAGAGGCCTTTCCTCCTTTCCGCTCCCCTCGGCCGGGCGTCCGCCTTGCGCCGAGAGGGCCCTCGACGGCGGCGCGGCCGGGAGCGGGCGCGGCCGAGCGGAGCAGCCTCGCTCGGAGCAGCCTCGCTCGGAGTCGAGCGGCCGCGCCGTGGAGCGGCAGCGCCGCCGCTGCCGCAGTCGCAGCGGCCGGGAAGGAGCCCGGCGCAGGCGCTGACAGCCGAGCGGGACGGGCCCGCGGCTCCCGGGAGAAAATGTAGCTGTGATGAGTGACAGGGCTTGGAGGAAATATGTTCACAATCACAGACAGTGAAGGCCATGACCTAGATCGTTTAAGAGCTTGTCTTGTCAAATTATCAAAAGCTTCTTCCTCCTGAATAAAGAGTGACATAAGTGAGTGTCAGGAAGCTGCGGGCTGACAAGCCAAGCATACAATAACAGCATGCACGTCACATCCCCGCCGAGCCCCGCCGCGGCTAGCGGCAAATCTTAATGAGAGCGCGGCTGGCCCAGGAGACGCGGGTCCCTGCTGGCGCCGGCTGCTCATCTCGGAAAATCCTTCAGCTCCCAGCCGCTGACGGCCTGACACGACGGCTACAATTACTAAACACAACTTTTTAACAGAATCCTCTGGTGCTTTGTCAAAGCGCCCCGCGAGGAGCTGCCCCTGCCGCAAGCCGCCCGCAGCCGAACAAAAGATTTGCCCAAACGCGCACCCCGCACGGCCCCGGCGGGGCGGCCGCCGCCGCGACGCTCGCACAATGCCGCCCGCCGCGGCCCCTCCTGCACCGGCAGATGTCCAGACCTCTGCCCCCGGCGCGCCTGGCACCGGGCGGCTGGCATCAGCGCGGACCCGGCTCCGGCAGCGCTTCCTCAGGCTGACCATCGCCGACAGCGCCCACAGCCACCACTGCAGCCTGCGCTGGGCTGCAGGGGCTCAGGGGTCCCTTCAAACCCTTTCCTCACGCTGACCATCGCCATCAACACCACATCCACCACTGCAGCCTGCCCAGGCAGGGGCGTGGGCTGCAGGAGTTCAGAGGAGCTCAGAGGTCCCTTCCAACCCCCACCGTGCTGGGATCCCAGGGTTAGGTGGGCACTGACTCACTGCCGGCACAAAAAACAGGGAACCAGGAAGGGGCAAACTCCCTGTTTGCTGCCCAGAGGGGACCAAGGGCCTATGGCCCTCCCAGCAGGAATGGAACCGTGGGCCATTAGGGCCTGGTTCACACGTCAAAGGCAGAAGGAAATCTTCCGGGGGAGGGGAGGCTGATGGTAGCTCACATAGCCAGAGGGTGCCAGGACACATGAGGAAGGTGCCGGCCGAGGTGCCTGGCTGCTGCCCTGGCACCCTGGGGTCTGCAGACTCAGCTGTGTCAATGCACAGGCTGGGCCATCAGACACAGCCTGGCCCAAGAGCGCAGGGACTGGGAACTGAACTGGTGGCTGCCAGGCTGAGATCAGCCAGCTGACCAAGCATGCCCCTGCTGCTCTGAAGGTAGCAGACCAGGGCACCCTGTCCTGCCTGGCACATTTGCCTGCTCCCTGACACAGACTGTGTAGGAAGTCTTCTCCCACCCCTGCAGCTGGCACAAGCCTCAGAAGATCACCAAACTGCCCTGAAGCCTGCAGCGTGCAGCAGCCTCAGGGGGTCTGCAACTGCAGGTGAGGGGCACAAGGACAGCAGCACCTGTGCAAGGGCACACACAGAGCACACACCCTGCACACAGGCAACACACATGCTGCACACACCCAGCACACACCCTGCACACCCGCAACACACACCCTGCACACCCAACACATACCCTGCACACATGCAACACATACCCTGCACACACCCTGCACACGTTGCACACACCCAACACACCCTGCACAGAGGCAACACACACCCTGCACATAGCCAGCATATACCCAGCACACACCCTACACACACCCAGCACACACCCTGCACCCAGCACACACAGAGCACACACACCCTGCAGACACCCATGACACACGCAGCTCACAACCTGCACACACCTAGCACACATCCTGCACACACCCAGCACACATACAACACATACCCTGCACACACCCTACACACATGTAACACACACCCAGCACACACCCTGAAAACACCCAGGACACATCCCGCAATCACCCAGGCAACACACCCTGCACACACCCAGCACACACCCTGCATACACGCGACACATACCCTGCACACCCAGCACACACCCTGCACACACCCAACATACACCCAGCACACGCCCTGCACACCCCCTGCACACCCCCTGCATCCAGCACACACAGAGCACACACCCCCTGCACACACCCATGACACACCCAGCTCACAACCTGCACACACCTAGCACATATCCTGCACACACCAGGACACACCCTGCACACACCCTACACACACCCTGCACACACACAACACACACCCAGCACACACACTGAAAACACCCAGGACACACCCGCAATCACCCAGGCAACACACCCTGCACACACCTAGCACATATCCTGCACACACCCAGCACACACCCAGCACACACCAAGCACACACCCTGCATACACCCAGCACACACCAAGCACACACCCTGCATACACGCAACACACACCCTGCACACCCAGCACACACCCAGGACACACCCTGCAGACATCCAGCACACACCCAGCACACACCCTGCACACACCCAGCACACACCCTGCACACACCCTGCACATACCCTGCACACATCCAGCACACACCCTGCACACACCCAGCACACACCAAGCACACACCCTGCAGACATCCAGCACACACGCAACACACACCCTGCAGACACCCAGCACACACCCTGCACACACCCTGCACACACCCTGCATACACGAAACACACACCCTGCACACACCCAGCACACACCCAGCACACACCCTGCACACACCCAGCACACACCCTGCACACACCCTGCACACACCCTGCATACACGAAACACACACCCAGCACACACCCAGCACACACCCAGCACACATCCTGCAGACATCCAGCACACACCCAGCACACACCCAGCACACATCCTGCAGACATCCAGCACACACCCTGCACACACCCTGCACACACCCAGCACACACCCAGCACACACCCTGCAGACATCCAGCACACACACGCAACACACACCTGCACACACCCAGCACACACCCTGCACACACCCTGCATACACCCTGCACACACCCAGCATACACCCAGCACACGCCCTGCACACCCCCTGCACACCCCCTGCATCCAGCACACACAGAGCACACCCCCTGCACACACCCATGACACACCCAGCTCACAACCTGCACACACCTAGCACATATCCTGCACACAACCAGGACACACCCAGCACACACCCTGCACACACCTACACACACCCTGCACACAACACAACACACACCCAGCACACACACTGAAAACACCCAGGACACACCCCGCAATCACCCAGGCACACACCCTGCACACACCTAGCACATATCCTGCACACACCCAGCACACACCCTGCACACACCCTGCACACACCAGCACACACCCAGCACACACCCTGCACACACCCTGCACACCCAGCACACACCCAGGACACACCCTGCAGACATCCAGCACACACGCAACACACACCCTGCACACCCAGCACACACCAAGCACACACCCTGCAGACATCCAGCACACACGCAACACACACCCTGCAGACATCCAGCACACACCCAGCACACACCCTGCACACACCCAGCACACACCCTGCACACACCCTGCACATACCCTGCACACATCCAGCACACACCCTGCACACACCCAGCACACACCAAGCACACACCCTGCAGACATCCAGCACACACCCTGCACACACGCAACACACACCCTGCAGACACCCAGCACACACCCTGCACACACCCAGCACACACCCTGCACACACCCTGCACACACCCTGCACACACCCAGCACACACCCTGCACACACCCTGCATACATGAAACACACACCTTGCACACACCCAGCACACACCCTGCACACATCCTGCAGACATCCAGCACACACCCTGCACACACCCTGCATACATGAAACACACACTTGCACACCACCCAGCACACACCCTGCACACACCCTGCACACACCCAGCACACACCCTGCACACACCCTGCATACATGAAACACACACCTTGCACACACCCAGCACACACCCTGCACACACCCTGCACACACCCTGCACACACCCAGCACACACCCTGCACACACCCTGCATACATGAAACACACACCCTGCACACACCCAGCACACACACAACACACACCCTGCACACACCCTGCACACAAACACACACCCTGCACACACCCTGCACGCACCCTGCACACACCCTACACACACCCTGCACACACCCTGCACACACCCAACACACACCCAGCACACACCCTGCACACATCCTGCACACACCCAGTAAACACCCAGCACACACACCCTGTACACATACAACACACACCCTGCACACACCCTGCACGCACCCAGCACACACCCTGCACACCCACCCTGTACACAAACACACACCCTGCACACACCCTGCACACACCCAGCACACACCCTGCACACACCCTGCACACACCCTGCACACACCCAGCACACACAAAACACACACCCAGCACACACCCTGCACACATCCTGCACACACCCTGCACACACCCTGCACACACCCAGCACACACAAAACACACACCCAGCACACACCCTGCACACACCCTGCACACACCCTGCACACACCCAGCACACACACAACACACACCCAGCACACACCCTGCACACACCCAGCACACACCCTGCACACACCCAGCACACACAAAACACACACCCAGCACACACCCTGCACACATCCTGCACACACCCAGTAAACACCCAGCACACACACCCTGTACACATACAACACACACCCTGCACACACCCTGCACACACACAACACACACCCAGCACACACCCTGCACACACCCTGCACACATCCTGCACACACCCAGTAAACACCCAGCACACACACCCTGTACACATACAACACACACCCTGCACACACCCTGCACGCACCCAGCACACACCCTGCACACCCCCCTGTACACAAACACACAGCCTGCACACACCTGCACACACCCAGCACACACCCTGCACACACCCTACACACACCCAGCACACACACAACACACACCCAGCACACACCCTGCACACACCCAGCACACACCCTGCACACACCCAGCACACACAAAACACACACCCAGCACACACCCTGCACACATCCTGCACACACCCAGTAAACACCCAGCACACACACCCTGTACACATACAACACACACCCTGCACACACCCTGCACGCACCCAGCACACACCCTGCACACCCACCCTGTACACAAACACACACCCTGCACACACCCTGCACACACACAACACACACCCAGCACACACCCTGCACACACCTGCACACATCCTGCACACACCCAGTAAACACCCAGCACACACCACCCTGTACACATACAACACACACCCTGCACACACCCTGCACGCACCCAGCACACACCCTGCACACCCACCCTGTACACAAAACACACACCCTGCACACACCCTGCACACACCCTGCACACACCCAGCACACACCCTGCACACACCCTGCACACACCCAGTAAACACCCAGCACACACACCCTGTACACATACAACACACACCCTGCACACACCCTGCACGCACCCAGCACACACCCTGCACACCCACCCTGTACACAACACACACCCTGCACACACCCTGCACACACCCTGCACACACACACCACACCCAGCACACACCCTGCACACACCCTGCACACATCCTGCACACACCCAGTAAACACCCAGCACACACACCCTGTACACATACAACACACCCTGCACACACCCTGCACGCACCCAGCACACACCCTGCACACCCACCCTGTACACAAACACACACCCTGCACACACCCTGCACACACCCAGCACACACCCTGCACACACCCTGCACACACCCTGCACCCACCCTGCACATACCCTGCACACGCCCCACACACAGGCAACACACATCCTGCACACACCCAGCACACACCCTGCGCACCACACACCCTGTACACATACAACACACCCTACACACCCTGCACACACCCTGCACACCCGCAACACACACCCAGCACACACCCTGCACACACCCAGCACACACCCTGAAAACACCCAGGACACACCCAGCAATCTCCCAGGCAACACACCCTGCACACATCACACACAGAGCACACACACCCTGCACACCCTGTACACACCCTGCACACACCCTGCACACATGCAACACACACCCTGCACACACCCAGCACACACCCTGTACACACCCTGCACACACCCTGCACACATGCAACACACCCCCTGCACACACCCAGCACACACCCTGCACACACCCTGCACACACCCTGCACACACCCAGCACACACCCTGCACACACTCTGGATACATGAAACACACACCTTGCACACACCCAGCACACACCCTGCACACATCCTGCAGACATCCAGCACACACCCAGCACACACCCAGCACACATCCTGCAGACATCCAGCACACACCCTGCACACACCCTGCACACACCCAGCACACACCCTGCACACACCCTGCAGACATCCAGCACACACGCAACACACACCCTGCACACACCCAGCACACACCCTGCACACCCTGCACACACCCTGCATACACCCTGCACACACCCAGCATACACCCAGCACACGCCCTGCACACCCCTGCACACCCCCTGCATCCAGCACACCAAGCACACACACCCCTGCACACACCCATGACACACCCAGCTCACAACCTGCACACACCTAGCACATATCCTGCACACAACCAGGACACACCAGCACACACCCTGCACACACCCTACACACACCCTGCACACACACAACACACACCCAGCACACACACTGAAAACACCCAGGACACACCCCGCAATCACCCAGGCAACACACCCTGCACACACCTAGCACATATCCTGCACACACCCAGCACACACCCAGCACACACCAAGCACACACCCTGCATACACCCAGCACACACCAAGCACACACCCTGCATACACGCAACACACACCCTGCAAACCCAGCACACACCCAGGACACACCCTGCAGACATCCAGCACACACGCAACACACACCCTGCACACACCCAGCACACACCCTGCACACACCCAGCACACACCCTCCACACACCCTGCACACACCCAGCACCACCCTGCACCACCCAGCACCACACAACACACACCCTGCACACACACAACACACACCCTGCACACACCCTGCACACACACAACACACACCCAGCACACACCCTGCACACACCCTGCACACACACAACACACACCCTGCACACACCCTGCACACACCCAACACACACCCTGCACACACCCTGCACACACACAACACACACCCTGCACACACACAACACACACCCTGCACACACCCTGCACACACACAACACACACCCTGCACACACCCTGCACACACACAACACACACCATACACACACCCTGCACACACCCTGCACACACCCTGCACGCACCCTGCACACACCCTACACACACCCAGCACACACCCTGCACACATCCTGCACACACCCAGTAAACACCCAGCACACACCCTGTACACATACAACACACACCCTGCACACACCCTGCACGCACCCAGCACACACCCTGCACACCCACCCTGTACACAAACACACACCCTGCACACACCCTGCACACATCCTGCACACACCCAGCACACACCCTGCGCACACACACCCTGTACACATACAACACACACCCTACACACCCTGCACACACCCTGCACACCCGCAACACACACCCAGCACACACCCTGCACACACCCAGCACACACCCTGAAAACACCCAGGACACACCCAGCAATCTCCCAGGCAACACACCCTGCACACATCACACACAGAGCACACACACCCTGCACACCTGTACACACACCTGCACACCCCTGCACACATGCAACACACACCCTGCACACACCCAGCACACACCCTGTACACACCCTGCACACACCCTGCACACATGCAACACACCCCCTGCACACACCCAGCACACACCCTGCACACACCCTGCACACACCCTGCACACACCCTGTACACACCCTGCACACACCCTGCACACATGCAACACACCCCCTGCACACACCCAGCACACACCTGCACACACCCTGCACACACCCTGCACACACCCAGCACACACCCTGCACACACCCTGCATACATGAAACACACACCTTGCACACACCCAGCACACACCCTGCACACATCCTGCAGACATCCAGCACACACCCAGCACACACCCAGCACACATCCTGCAGACATCCAGCACACACCTGCACACACCCTGCACACACCCAGCACACACCCTGCACACACCCTGCAGACATCCAGCACACACGCAACACACACCCTGCACACACCCAGCACACACCCTGCACACATCCTGCAGACATCCAGCACACACCCTGCACACACCCTGCACACACCCAGCACACACCCTGCACACACCCTGCAGACATCCAGCACACACGCAACACACACCCTGCACACACCCAGCACACCCTGCACACACCCTGCACACACCTGCATACACCCTGCACACACCCAGCATACACCCAGCACACGCCCTGCACACCCCCTGCACACCCCCTGCATCCAGCACACACAGAGCACACCCCCTGCACACACCCATGACACACCCAGCTCACAACCTGCACACACCTAGCACATATCCTGCACACAACCAGGACACACCCAGCACACACCCTGCACACACCCTACACACACCCTGCACACACACAACACACACCCAGCACACACACTGAAAACACCCAGGACACACCCCGCAATCACCCAGGCAACACACCCTGCACACACCTAGCACATATCCTGCACACACCCAGCACACACCCTGCACACACCCTGCACACACCCAGCACACACCCAGCACACACCCTGCACACACCCTGCACACCCAGCACACACCCAGGACACACCCTGCAGACATCCAGCACACACGCAACACACACCCTGCACACCCAGCACACACCAAGCACACACCCTGCATACACCCAGCACACACCAAGCACACACCCTGCATACACGCAACACACACCCTGCAAACCCAGCACACACCCAGGACACACCCTGCAGACATCCAGCACACACCCAGCACACACCCTGCACACACCCAGCACACACCCTGCACACACCCCACACAACCCTCCACACACCCTGCACACACCCAGCACACACCCTGCATGCACCCAGCACACACACAACACACACCCTGCACACACACAACACACACCCTGCACACACCCTGCACACACACAACACACACCCTGCACACACCCTGCACACACCCCTGCACACACACAACACACACCCTGCACACACCCTGCACACACCCAACACACACCCTGCACACACCCTGCACACACACAACACACACCCTGCACACACACAACACACACCCTGCACACACCTGCACACACACAACACACACCCTGCACACACCCTGCACACACACAACACACACCATACACACACCCTGCACACACCCTGCACACACCCTACACACACCCAGCACACACCCTGCACACATCCTGCACACCCAGTAAACACCCAGCACACACACCCTGTACACATACAACACACACCCTGCACACACCCTGCACGCACCCAGCACACACCCTGCACACCCACCCTGTACACAAACACACACCCTGCACACACCCAGCACACACCCTGCACACACCCTGCACCCACCCTGCACATACCCTGCACACGCCCCACACACAGGCAACACACATCCTGCACACACCCAGCACACACCCTGCGCACACACACCCTGTACACATACAACACACACCCTACACACCCTGCACACACCCTGCACACCCGCAACACACACCCAGCACACACCCTGCACACACCCAGCACACACCCTGAAAACACCCAGGACACACCCAGCAATCTCCCAGGCAACACACCCTGCACACATCACACACAGAGCACACACACCCTGCACACCCTGTACACACCCTGCACACACCCTGCACACATGCAACACACACCCTGCACACACCCAGCACACGCCCTGTACACACCCTGCACACACCCTGCACACATGCAACACACCCCCTGCACACACCCAGCACACACCCTGCACACACCCTGCACATACCCTGCACCCAGCACACACAGAGCACACCCGTCTGCACACACTCCCTGCACACACCCATGACACACCCAGCTCACAACTTGCACACACCTTGCACACACCCAGGACACACTCAGCACACACCCAACACACACCCTGCACAAACCCAGCACACACCCTGTACACACCCTGCACACACCCTGCACACATGCAACACACCCCCTGCACACACCCAGCACACACCCTGCACACACCCTGCACCCAGCACACACAGAGCACACCTGTCTGCACACACTCCCTGCACACACCCATGACACACCCAGCTCACAACTTGCACACACCTTGCACACACCCCAGGACACACTCAGCACACACCCAACACACCACCCTGCACAAACCCATCACACACCCAGGACACGCTCTACACACACTGTACACACAGAGCACACACTACCTGATGCACTCTGTCTGGGGCAGCAGCACACACACACAGCTGCACGGAAAACTTCTGAAGTTCCGAGGCTGAGCTGCTTCCCAAATTACTCCATCTGATGCCTGCACACATCTGCAGGCTGAGGGACAGAGACTGACCCAGCAGATGACCAATTGATTACCCTGACCGTGTCTAGCAAGTGCATCACTGAGCTGCCTCACAG
>CM026897.1:11153357-11179235 GCA_015227895.2 Colaptes auratus | reverse complement strand
ATCAGAAGTTGGCAGGTTAGGATGTCCAGGGCACCAGCTCTGCTGTGGTTTGTCCTTGGTGCAGCGTTCTGGGCAATGTTTAAGCTCTGAAGCCAGTATCCAGGGAGTGCAGTGCTGCTGAGGAATGAGAGGCCATCACAGAATCATAGATGAAATTCATCCATGGAATTCAGAGATGCTAGGACACTCTCTCATTCCCCAGCAGCACAGCACTCTATGGACGATGGCCTCAATGCTGCCAGCCCCACAGGCTTCAGCAGACACTGAACAGCTCTGGCAGAGGCCAACCTGACCTCTGCAACCACCACCCACATCCCCTCCGACATCTCAGGTCACCACAGAACCATGGAACAACTTGGGCTGGCAGAGACCTACAAGCTCATCCAGTCCAACCCAAACCCAACCCCACCAAGGGCACCAATCCCTGGCCCAAGTGCCATGGCCACAGCTTGCTGCAACACCTCCAGCCATGGGGACTCCACCACCTCCCTGGGCAGCCTGTGCCAATCCCTCACCACTCTGGCACCACAGAAATCGTTCCTCATGCCCAACCTCAACCTCCCCTGGCACAGTTTCAGGACATTTCCTCTCAACCTGTCTCTTGTTCCTAGGGAGCAGAGCCCAAGCCCCACCTGGCTGCAGCCTCCTCTCAGGCAGCTGCAGAGAGCAAGGAGGTCTCCCTCAGCCTCCTCTGCTCCACACCAACCCCCCAGCTCCCTCAGCTGCTCCTCCCCAGCCCTCTTCTCCAGACCCCTCCCCACCTTTCTTGCCCTTCTCTGCCCCTGCTCCAGCCCTCAGTGTCCTTCTGGCAGTGAGGGGCCCAGAGCTGAAGGCAGCACTCAAGCTGCAGCCTCAGCAGTGCCCAGGGCCACAGTGGGTGGCAATGACCTCCTGGTTGGTGCCTACTGGCAGCTCTATACCAAAGAAGCTGCTGGTGAGAAGCGGGGGTTGCAACATATAACCTTTGGAGACCTCAGAGCAGCCTTCCAGTCCCTGAAGGGGCTCCAGGAGAGCTGGGGATGGACTTGGGACAAGGGCTGGGAGTGCCAGGACCAGAGACAATGGCTTGAAGCTGGGAGAGGGGAGCCTGAGAGTGGAGAGGAGTGTTGGAGAATGGCTTAAATCTAAGGGACATGTCTCTGTGGCACAGCCTCTTGAGCAGAATGTGTAGGCCTTACTCCAGCTTGTTGTTTACTGCTCATAGTTAGCTGACTTGCTGCAGCAGCAAGGTCACCATGGCCTCGCAGCTGCTCTCGCAGCTGTGTGTTTGTAAGATAACTGGATGGGAAAGGGAGAGCTGGGTAAGATAGTTGGATGGGAAAGGGAGAGCTAGGTAAGATAACTGGATGGGAAAGGGAGAGCTGGGTAAGATAGTTGGATGGGAAAGGGAGAGCTGGGTAGATAACTGGATGGGAAAGGAAGAGCTGGTGAGAAGGGAGTTCTCTGGGAATGTACACAGAGCCTTGGATATTGTACACAGACCTAACTGCAGGGGGCTGGATGTTATATGTTGCCTTCAGTCAGAGGCCACTAGAACAGTGAGGCTTGTGCATATCTAGCTGAGATGCTACAAGCTGTGTGTCCGGGCAGTAAAGTTGAAGCGTGCTTATCAATCACATGATGCTGCCGTCTTCCCGCGCCGCGCTCCGATAGAGGAGGTAGAAATTGTCATCAGTGAGAGTGGGGAGAGCCTGGCACAGGCTGCCCAGGGAGCTGTGGCTGCCTCCTCCCTGGAGGAGTTCAGGGCCAGGCTGGATGAGGCCTTGAGCAAGCTGGGCTGGTGGGGGTGTCCCTGCCCATGGCAGGGGTTTGGAGCTGGGTGTTCTTGGAGCTCACTTCCACCCCAATCCAGTCTGTGATAACATAGCTATCATCTGACACCTCAGGCTGGGCAACTCCCTACAGTAGCTGAGACAGCTGGGGAGGAGGATTCACTTCTGGCTTGGTTGTGTTAAGCAAAAAAGCAGGAGGATGATTTGAGGCCAATTTATTCCCTTCTGTGTCTGAGAGCTGAGCACCAGGAGGTGAAATTTGCTCACCCACTGAAGCAATGATTTCCTTAACAGATCTTTCTCTACATGGCTACAGGGGGAAAGGCAATGATCCATGCACATTATCTGCCAGAGGAATGTGTTCAAGCAGGCTGACAGAGAATGCTCTAAGCTGAATAAATACAACCAGGAGTGAAAAAAACCAACAAAAAAACAAACCCAAGGATGCCTCTAATCTGCTTCCATTATGGCAGCAGATGAGAAAGGAAAAAATAAATTAAAATTAGAAGTCAGACAACCTCCAGCAATCCAGGATTGTTGGGGTTTGTTGTTTGTTTCTTTTAAACCAGTTGGGGCATGACTAAGATCCCTGACAAGCTGTTCAAATTGAAAATGCTCTTCTCCTCTTCCAGCTGGGTCTCTTCAGAGGAGCAAGCAGCCCTGCAGGTTTGTCTGCTCAGGTGGGAGATGGATGGATTCCCTGCCCTGCCCTGGCACTCTCAGCACAGACACCATTAACAGAGTTACCCTCTGCTTGCCACTGCTGCCAGAGAGGCACAGCAAGGAAAAGCAGCACCAGGGAGCTGGCAGTGGGGCACCTCCAGGGCCAGTTCTGCTCTCAGGCTCCACACAGGCAGCTGCTGGCCAGCAGAAACCTCTTGTGTAGTCCCAGCTCAGCATCACCACTCTCTGAAAGCCAAGGGCCATCTGGAATCCAGAGGGTTCAGATAACAAAGCCAGCAGGTCCTTCTGGATAGTGTCCTCCTGAATGGTACCCTCTTGGGTATTCTCCTGGACTGGATAGTGCTCTTCTGGATAGTGCCCTCCTGGGTATTCTCCTCCTGCATAGTGCCCTCTGGATATCTCACGTGTTCCATGGCTTGATTCATTGCCTCCTTCAGGTCTGGATGCAGCTTTCAAAGCAGCATCACCAATTCAGGCCCAGTTTGTTGGGGGTTCCCCCTCCCCCATTATTAAACCAGCTCACAGAATGCAGGAGCCTTACTTAGTTCCTGCTGAGTGTACCAGGCTGTGACCAGGGCCAAACCCAGTGCTGCCCTTCCTCCCTAAATCCATCTCCTCATCTCCACACCAATGGAACCTGCACCAACAAGGACCCAGCACCCAGAGGATGCCCAGTCCCAGGACTGTGAGGAGGGGGGTGGGGATAAGCTCTGTCCCAGCAGAAGCATGGAGCTCACAGTGTCCCCTCTTGGGTATCTGTGGTGTGGCTCCAGCAGGCACCTTTGCTTCTCCCATCCCCAGACACAAGTATGAACAAGAAAGCTGAGCCTGAGATCTTCCCCCCGTGCACAAAAATGCCACCAGGCCATTGTTCTGCAGACACACCTTCACCCTTCTGACTCAAAGAGCATTCATCAGCCAGCAGGGTGAGGAGCAGAGAGTGCAACACCCACAGCTGAACACACAACTGCATTCTCAGCAGCAAAATGAAGATATATATACAAATAAATCTGCTTTCAGCTGAAGCTCTTGCTTCAAGAAATGCCTCTGAACCCCAGGGGCCCCATTAGCAGAGGGCTGGCAGCCACTGCCTGGTATCTCAAGAGGGCTGTGGCTTGGTAACTGGGTGAGAAGGGAAGGCTCTCAGCAAGATTCTCAGCTGCAGTCCACCAGCTCTGCACCACATTGCTGTATGGGGGTAGGAATCCAACTCCTGCTTTCAGTTGGCACTGGGAAGAGGACAAGAGACCTCTGGTGCTGCTCAGAACGCTGCCAGATGGAGAGAGGTGGCAGGGGAGCCACAGCTGAGCAGCCAAGGGATGGATTCTTCTGACAGCCCCATCCCATTCTGCTTCACACTAGCCAGTAAGAAACCTCTGGTAGAGCAGCCAAAGTGACCTCTCCTGTGTCTGTCCCTCTCTCCCAGCCTTTCTGCTGTGCTTCACACCTGCAGACCACAAGGTCTCCCAGGGCAGAACAGGACTACAGCCACAGAGTCACAGAATGGGTTGGGATGCAAGAGGCTCAAAACCCACCCAGCTCCAAGCCCCTGCCATGGGCAGGGACACCTCCCACCAGCCAAGGCTGCTCAGGGCCTCATCCAGCCTGGCCCTCAACACCTCCAGGCAGGAGGCAGCCACAGCCTCCCTGGGCAACCTGTGCCAGTCTCTCCCCACCCTCACTGCTGACAATTTCTTCCTCCTCTCCACTCTCAGTCTCCCCTCTCCCAGCCCCAAGCCATTATCCCTGGTCCTGGCACTCCCAGCCCTTGTCCAAAGTCCCTCCCCAGCTCTCCTGGAGCCCCTTCAGGTCCTGGGAGGCTGCTCTGAGGTCTCCCTGGAGCCTCCTTTTCTCCAGGCTGAACAGCCCCAACTCTCCCAGCCTGTCCCCACGGGGAAGGTTCTCCAGCTCTCTGATCATCTTGGTGGCCTCCCCTGGACCCTCTTCAGCAGTTCCATGCCCTTCTGATGCTAGCCCTCAAGTTCTTCTGGTGCCAACAACAGAGCATGTGGATAAGAAGCTTCCTTACTTGATCACCCTGTGCTGGTATCTTCTCTCACCCTGATTCAGTGACACATGACTGCCAAGGCCCTTAACTTTACTGCAGCAATTCCCAATCTTTCCTCCTTCTGACCTGGCCTCCACCACACTGTGCCACAGGTTGGACTTAACACAGGGAATGACTCCAGAGGAGATCACTCAGCACAGATCTAAGCTGCTTCAGAGCAACAACCCGATACATTTCATCTACCTTGTTCTGCATTTAAGAAACACACTAAAATGATGTTTTCTCAGAAAACCACCTTAGGGAGTGGGGACATGAGGAACAAATCTGTTTTTTCCCCCTTGGGGGCTGCCCAGGCCTGGCCCAGGCTGCCCAGGGCAGTCATGGAGTCCCCGTCCCTGGAGAGGTTTCAGAGCGGTGCTGAGGGTCGTGGTTTAGCTCCATGCAGAGTTGCAGAATGGTTGGACTGGATGACCTTAAAGGCTCTGCCCAACCAAATCTATGATTCTATACACTCTGTAAAACATTAACAGAATGCCATCTTTTCCCACACTTCAGGAAAGAGACCAACTGCTTCCTCATAGGGCCAATAAACTATCAAGAAGAGCTTTTAAAGCAGCGGCAAGCTCTTCATGGCAAGGAGCAGACACCTCAGCCCTGCTGCAGCACAGAGAGCTGTGGTTTGCTCAGGGAAGACCCAGAAAGTGAGGACTCAGAATCACAGAAACCATCTGGTTGGGAGAGACCTTCAAGCTCCTCCAGGCCAACCCCTGACCCAGCACTGAAGGCTCAACGCTAAACCATGTTGGAAGAGACCTCCAAGCTTCTCCAGGCCAACCCCTGACCCAGCACTGAAGGCTCAACGCTAAACCATGTTGGAAGAGACCTTCAAGCTCATCCAGACCAACCCTTGACTGAAGGTTCAACACTAAACCATATCCCCAAGCACCAGGTCCACTGTTTCTGAACGCCCCCAGGAATGGTGACTCCAGCACTGCCCTGTGCAGCCTGTTCCAGTGGTTGAGAACCCTTCTAGTGCAGCAATACTTCCTAACATCCAGCCTGAGCTTCCCCTGCAGCAGCTTGCAACCATTTCTTCTGGTCCTGTCCCTTGCCACCAAGGAGCAGAGGCTGCCCCCTCCTCACTCCCAACCTCCTTCAGAGAGCTGTAAAGAGCATGAGGTCTCCCCTGAGCCTGCTGTTCTCTAGCCTGAACACCCCCAGCATCCCCTCAGCTACTCCTCATAGCCCAGGGGTTCCAGACCCTTCCCTAGCTTTGTTGCCCTTCTCTGGACAGGCTCCAGCCCCTCAATGTCCTGCCTGTAGTGAGGAGCCCAGAGTTGAACACAGCTCTCAAGGTGTGGCCTCCCCAGTGCTGAGCACAGGGGGATGGTCACCTCCTGTCCCTGCTGCCCACCCTGTTTCTGACCCAAGCCAAGATGCCTTTGGCTTTCTTGGCCCCAGGTGACTCTTATTTAATCCACAGGCCAAACAACACCCCAGGTCCCTCTCCAGGCTGCAGCTTCCCAGCCACACATGCCCAGGTCTGCCACTCCCCATGGGGTTGCTCCGACCCAGGGGCAGGACCCAGCACCTGGCCTGGTTGAACTTCACACAAATCCACGGCTCTCACGGAAACACATTCAGGCCGGAAAAGACCCTCAGGATCACCACCAAGTCCAGATCCTGCTGCAAAGTTTCCCTCCCCTCTGGCATATGGGACACAGCCACCCAGCTCGGTGCCATCTGCAAACTAACCAGAAGGTTAGTTTGTGCCCTCACCCAGACCATTGATAAAGGCATTAAGGAGACCTGTCCCAGCACTGGGCCCCGGGGGATAGGGACACCACTGTCGAGCAAGGCTCTTGCTGGCAGCTCCTCCAGCTCCCTGCATCCCGGCACGAAGCTACGGGGAGAGGGGAGCAGAGCAGAGCAGCTGAGCCCCAGCCCCGGCGCATCCTGCCCTGCTCCGCTCTGACCGCACAGCTTCGTCAGCTGCAGAGCCTGCGTTACTCAGAGGATGACGGAGACTTCAGCCAGCACCACCACCACGCGAAGTAAAATAAACTAAAAACATTCTTCAGCCTAAAAAACCCACGGGGGGCTTACGGGAAGTTCACAAGCAGAGCACACCGCCTTCCGGACCGACCTGAAACACCACCGCTACTCCCTCCCAACACCGCAAAAATCCCTTCTTTATCCCCCCTTCTTTTAAGCCCTCCTGACAGCGAAAGGAGGGGAAGCAGCCCCGCCGGACCCCGCCGCCCGCTCCTCGGATCACCACCACCGCCCCGCTCGGGCGCTGTGTAGGCTCTCCCCGCAAGCCACGGCCCCCTTATTTACCGGCGTACCACCACCGGGCGAAGGCCATGGCGCTGCCCGCCGCTCCTCACCAGCCCTCCGCGCTCGGCCGGCTCGGGGCCGCGCCCCGCCGGCCGCCCCCGCCCCGGGCGGCCCCCGCCCGCCGGGGCCCCGCGGCAGGGCGGCGCCGCCGAGCGCACGGCGCGGACAGGGCAGGGTAGGGTAGGGTAGGGTAGGGCACGGCAAAGCAGCCGGGCCGGACCCGTCCCACCGCAGACAACCCTCCCTCGGGCTCCGCCGCTCCCGGTCCCCCCACCTTACCAGGGCGGGAGAACGCTGGCTCCCCGTCCCGGGCTCCGACATATCGGCCGAGCTCCCGCCGCTGTGCGGGGAAGAGAGCAGGGAAGCGACCGGTCCCGGGTGGCAGCGGGACCTAGGCACCACTGGCGGCTCGTCCGCTGCCCGGTCCCTCCTCTTCCTGATGGGGCAGGGCCGGGACGAGCCGAGCCGGGCCGGGCCGGCGGGGGGGCAGCGGGGAGGGGGGGGGCAGCGGGGGGGCAGCGGGGAGGGGGGGGGGCGGGGCGGGCGGCGCTTGCGCGGCAGCGGGCGGCGGTGCCCGGCGTTCTGCAAGGGCCGGGGAGGGACAGCGCTAACCCGAAACGACAGGTTCACAGTTAGGCAGATCTTTTTTGGGGGAAGAAAGACACAAACGCGGAACTTTGCTCCCGAAAGCTGTTCCCCTGCTGGGCGGCGGCGCTCCCCAGCGCTCCCCAGCGCTCCCCAGCGCCCCTCGCCCGGCGAGCGCCGGGGACGGGACGGCGCTCACCCGCAACAAGAGCCTTAAAGTTAGGCACTGTTTTCAGGGTGAAAAAAAAGACACAAACACGAAACTTTTCTTCCCGAAAGTTGGTCCCCTGCTGGGCGAAGCTTGCGGACCTTCACCTGGCAGAAGGCAGCGCCGGCGGTGCTGTGGATACCCCAGCAGCGCGGAGCTGGGCAGCAGGAGCTGGGGCTGCTCGGGCACCTCAGCTCCTCCAGCCTTGGCCAGCGTGGCCTGAACAGGCACAAAGCCCGAGTGAGGTGGTAACAGTCTGGAGGACTCATGGAGCTTGGAGGACCTCATGGAGTTCAAGCAGGGCAAGAGGAGGGTCCTGCATCTAGGGAGGAACAACCTCCTGCAGCAGGACAGCAGAGGGGGGACCTGCTGCAGAGCAGCTCCCTGGAAAAGGATCTGGGAGTGCTGGGCAACAAGAAGTTACCCAGGAGCCAGCAATGTGCTCCCATGGCCAAGAAGGCCGAGGGTGTTCTGTGGGCAGCAGGGCAAGGGATGTTCTCCTGCCCCTCTACTCTGCCCTACTGAGACCTCATCTGAAGGCTTGGATCCAGTTCAGGGCTCCCCAGCTCAAGAGACAGGGAAATTATCCGAAGGAGACTCTGAAGATGATGAAGGGACTGGAACATCTCTCTGATGACGATAGGCTGAGAGCCCTGGGGCTGAGAGCCTGGAGCAGAGCAGCCCCAGAGGGGAGCTGAGCAATGCTCAGCAGCAAGAGCTAAGGAGCTGTGGGGGGCAAGAGGCTGGGGCCAGGCTCTGCCCAGTGGTGCCCAGGACAGGCCAAGGGGCAGAAAGTGGAGGCAGGAGGTTGGATGTGAGCAGGAGCAGAGGAAAGTTGTTTGGTGTGAGGCTGCTGGAGGCTGGAGCAGGCTGCCCAGAGGGGTTGTGGAGTCTCCTTGTGTGGAGAGCTTCCAACCCCCCCTGGGCATTGTGCTGCTGGGCAAGCTGCTGTGGGTGCCCTGCTGGAGCAGGGGGCTTGGGCTGGGTGAGCTCCACAGGTCCCTTCCAGCCCCTCCATGCTGGGCTGCTGTGACACTCTTGAAGTATTATCACAAGAACAATGTGATTAGCAGGATGCCCAGGGAGATTCTGGAGTTTCCTTCTCTGGATACTTTCAGACCCCACCTGGATGCATTCCTGTGTGGACCACCCTGGGTGCTCATGCTCTGGGCAGGGGGGTTGGACTGGATGATCTCTGGAGGTCCCCTCCAGCCCCTGACATACTGCAGTGCAAGGGGCTCAACGTGCAGTAGCTCTGTGTTCGCACACAAACCAGAGGGTCTCGGGAGCTGGCAATGCTCCACCAGCTTTGCCTCCTCACTCAGATCATCTCTGTGCACAGCTCAAGTACAGCAGGTGGATATTTGGGGCTGTCTGGGCATGCCAGGTTCAGGCTGGCTGGTGAACAGCTGGATGGTGGTTCGTAAGAGAGCAGCAAGAGTGGCTCCTCAGCATGGACACAGGATCAGAGGATGTTAGAGGTTGGAAGGGACCTCAGGAGATCTTCCAGTGCAAGCCCCTGCCAGAGCAGGAGCAGAGAATCCAGCACAGGTCACACAGGAACACATCCAGACAGGGCTGCAAAGGCTCCAGAGAAGGAGACTCCACAACCTCTCTGGGCAGCCTGCTCCAGGCCTCTGGCACCCTCCCACTGCACAACTTCCTCCTCCTCTGCAGCTGGAACCTCCTGTGCTGCACTTGCCAGCCACTGCCCCTTGGCCTGTGGCAGGGGGCAGCTGAGCACAGCCTGTGCCCTGCCTCCTGACCCCCAGCCCTCAGCTCTTGACAGACATTGAGCAGATCCTTCTCAGCCTTCTCCTCTGCAGCCTGAACAGCCCCAGGGCTCTCAGCCTCTCCTCCCCAGGCAGTGCTCCAGGCCCTTCCTCACCCTTGTAGCCCTCCCTTGGGCTCTGTGCAGCAGCTCCCTGTCCCTCCTGAGCTGGGCAGCCCAGAGCTGGATGCAGTCTTCCAGGTGAGGTCTCAGCAGGGCAGAGCAGAGGGGGAGGAGAACCTCCCTGGCTGTGCTGGACACACTCCTCTGAGTGCCCCCCAGGACCCCCTTGTCCTTCTTGCCCCCCAGGGCACATTGCTGTGCCATGCAGAACTTGCTGCCCCCCAGCACTCCCAGGCCCTTCTCCCCAGGCTGCTCTCCAGCAGTTCCCCTCCCAACCTGTGCTGCTGCAGTTTGCTCTTCCTGCCCAGCTGCAGGACTCTGCACTCACACACCATCTATCAGCAGGGCACACCAGTAGTGTCCTGGTCTTTAGGGAGTGTTCCCCACCCAAGCATCCCTTCCCTGCTCCCTCCAGGAAAAAGGGTAGCAGGAGTAAGCCAGGTGGGTGAGAAGTCTCAAAACCAAAATGAGCCTGTGCCATGTCTTGTTAGACAGCAAGGAGGAGATGAGAGGGTGAGGGTGGATCCCTGGAGGCCTTGGGGGATGCTTTGAGCCCCAGAGAAGAGCAATTTCCAGAGTCATCACCCATCTGCCTCAAGTGGTCCCTGCTTTGCCTTGCTGATGAGCACCATGCAGATCCGTGGCTGCCCTTTGAAGTGGTCTCACCTTGTGACATGGATGAGTTTGCATCCCCCCTGGCAGGGGCTCCTGACCAAAGTTTTAAGCACCCAGCCTT
Organism: Colaptes auratus; assembly: GCA_015227895.2. Lineage (NCBI taxonomy): Eukaryota > Metazoa > Chordata > Aves > Piciformes > Picidae > Colaptes > Colaptes auratus. Next base: position 11,169,008 of record CM026897.1, on the reverse strand, counting down.
CACCCCCAGCTCTGCATTGCATTTGGCCATGGAATTGGGACCCAGGAGGTTCCACCTCAAGATGAGGCTCCTTCTCTGGAGCCTCCACCTCAAAAACCCACCTGGATGTGTTCCTGTGTGGCGTGGGTGATCTTGCTGAGGTACAGGCCTTGGGCTGGGTGATCTCTGGAGATCACTCCAGCCTCTGCCATGCTGTGACTCACATCCTCCTGGGCTGCATGCAGAGAAGTGTGGTCAGCAGGGCCAGGGAGGGGATTCTGCCCCTCTGCTCCACTCTGCTCAGACCCCACCTGCAGCTCTGGGTCCACTTCTGGAGCCTCTGTCCCAGGAAGGGTCTGGAGGTGCTGGAAGGTGCCCAGAGAAGGGCCAGGAGGAGGAGCAGAGGGCTGGAGCTGCTGTGCCATGGAGACAGCCTGAGAGAGTTGGGGCTGTGCAGTCTGGAGAGGAGAAGGCTCCCAGCAGAGCTTCTTGTGGCCTTCCAGGAGCTGCAGGGGGCTACAGGAAAGCTGGGGAGGGACTTGTGAGGCTGTCAGGGAGGGATAGGCCTGGGGGGGATGGAGCAGAACTAGAAGTGAGGAGAGTGAGATTGGCTGTGAGGAAGAAGTTGTTCCCCATGAGGGTGGTGAGAGCCTGGCACAGGCTGCCCAGGGAGGTGGTGGCAGCCTCCTGCCTGGAGGTGTTTGCAGCCAGGCTGGAGGTGGCTGTGAGCAACCTGCTGTGGTGTGAGGTGTCCCTGCCCATGGCAGGGGGGTTGGGGCTGGATGAGCCTTGAGGTCCCTTCCAATGCTAACATTTGATTCAGTGATTCCATGACTCTGCCAGTGTGAAGCAGTTGCACAGGACCATCTCCTAAGAAGGTGCACCTAGACAAGGTGCTCCAGGCTGCTGGAGGCCAAAGGCTGTGCTTAATGTATGGCTATGGGCACAGAGGCTGTGTGGTGCTTCCTGGGGTCACCCCCTGACAGGTCTGACAGATTGTGCTGCATTCCTCAGCTGTGGGAAGCAGACCCTCCCTGCTGGCACTGCCCCAGGAGCCTCTGGGTGAACTGCAGCTCCTGCTACGTGCCTGATGGCAAGCAGCATCAGCTGACTTTGTGGAGCTGCACAGGAACAGGGCAGCAATGCAGGAGAGCAATGTGGCCTTGTTCCCAAGAAGCCAAATGGTGTCCTGGTGTGGTGGGTTGACATTTCCGCCCCCCCCCCCCCCCCCCATTAGATTGGCAGAGCAGCTCATCTGGCAGCAAGTGAAAGCTGGTTTACAAGCAGAACTACAGTCTGCAGTGGCATGCAATGCATGTGTGCCACAGCTACAGGATGGACAACATCTGCAGGGAGTTACAGCTCATGGACAGCACAAGAACCCCCTGGGCAAAGACCAGGGGAAGCTGCCAGCTTCTCCCTCTCTGCCTCTCCCTTAGCCCCCTGGACAAAAGGGATGAGAGAAAGGAGCAGAGAAGTTAGACTTAGCCAAAACAATACAGCTAAGGTCAAGCAGAAGCAAGTTAGTATCTCTCCAGAGTGAAAAAGTGAGGAGAGGAGAGGAGAGGGAGAGGAGAGGGAGAGGGAGAGGAGAGGGAGAGGAGAGGAGAGTTGTTTGGGGAACAAGATGTTATGGTAGAAATCTCTCCAGTGGGATTGCTTAGAATGATCTTTATTTCACAGCCAGTAGTGATTTGTTTACATTTTGCTACTTTTTCTGCTGAAGATCTGTGAAAAAAATTTAAAGGCATAGCCTAAAACTACCACACCTGGGCTGCATGAAAGAAGAGTTGTGGCCACCAGGTCAAGGGATGTTCTCCTCCCACTCTCCTCTACTCCGCTCTGCTGAGATCCTCTCTGGAGTGCTGAGTCCAGATCTGGGCTCCCCAGTTCAGGAGAGGCAGGGAGAGAGTCCAAGAGGGGCTACAAGAATGATGAAGGGACTCATCCCTCCTGCCTCACTGCCTCTGCTGCCTCAGGGGATGGAAAAGCAGGAAGCATGAAGCCATCTGAGCTTGTTCCAGCTTGCTCACCTGGGCCAGGATCAGGCTGTCTGAGTGGAGGAGCTCCTAGCAATTTTCCCAAGCTAGTCTGGCACTGATTAATCATTGGCACAGGCTGCCCAGGGAGGTGGTGGAGTCCCCATGGCTGGAGGTGTTGCAGCAAGCTGTGGCCATGGCACTTGGGGCCAGGGTTTGGTGCCCATGGGCTGGTGGTTGAACTGGATGAGCTCAAAGGCCTTTTCCAACCCAAACCATTCTGTGGGTCTATGAATGCTGGGGGTGGGGAAATCAAAGGCTTCCTTGCAGCTGTCTGCAGCATTCAGCAGTGCACTTTCAAAGTCACTTGGTCCTTTCTGTTGTGTTTTCTGCTTGTCCTTTGCTCCATCTCCAAGCAAACCAACACCCTGAACCCTCCTGAGATGCTCAGGCCAGAAACAGATGCAAGAAGATGGTGGAGAGCCCAGGCTCAGGGTTTTGCTCATATGGCTTGGTGGCCACATCAGCAACAGAGGTTCTTCACTGTGGTAAACAAATAGGTTAAAACATTCTTATTCTTCTACTTCTTCTTCTTTTCTTCTTCTTTTTCTTATATTTTTCTTTTCTTCTTCTTCTCCTCCTTTTCTTCTTCTACTTCTTCCCTTCTCCTCCTTCCCTTCTCCTCCTTCCCTTCTCCTCCTTCCCTTCTCCTCCTTCCCTTCTCCTCCTTCCCTTCTCCTCCTTCTCCTTCTTCTCTCCTCCTCCTCCTTCTTCTCCTCCTCTTCCTTCTTCTCCTCCTCCTCCTTCTCCTCCTCCTCCTCCTCCTCCTCCTCCTCCTCTCCTCCTCCTCCTCCTTCTCCTCCTCCTCCTCCTTCTCTCCTCCTCCTCTTCCCTCTTCCTCCTTCTCTTCCTCCTCCTCTTCCCCTGCCTCTTCCTTTTTTTCTTCTTTTCTTCTTCTTTGTATTATTACTATTATTATTATTATTACTATTATTACCCTTTTAAAAGTCACTCAGAGATGTGTTCCCTGAGCTCCATTTAGATGGAATTCAAGGTACTGGGAGTCTAAAATTGGCATCCAGAATCACAGCCTCATTTTTTTTCCCCCCTTTTCCCCCCTCTTTCTGTGCCATGCTCCATCTCCAAAGGGCAACCCAGCTGACGTCAGATGCCTCTGAATAAGGAGGTGCTCAGCATCCTGGCAGCATCAGATGACATTTTTTGGGGGGGTTGGGGTTGGTGTTTTTTTGGTGTTTTATTTTTCCTTTGGCCAAGCATAGATATTTTATTAGTGCAACTTGCATAATAGCACCACTGCCAGCTCATGAGTCATTCACCAAATCCACTGAATAAAGTACAAAAAAAAAAAAGGGCAGAAAAATAATAAAAATCTGTTGTGTCATCTAGGGTAAAAAAAAAAAAAAAAAGAAAAAGAACAAGAGAGAAGGAAAAAAAAAAGGGCTAAAATAAGTACTAAGGACACCCAGCCAGGCAAAGTTTGCTTGTTTCATCTCTTTTCCTCCTCTTTCTTCTGGGCTGCCCAGAAACTCATCACAAGTTTTCATTCAGATGCAGGCTGGTCCCAAAAGTGTGGTCAGATAAATGGAAGATGGACTTCTCAGTTGCTGAGCAACCTGGTTGGAAGTAGATGATCTCTAAGGTCTCTTCCAACCCAAACCATTCCGTGAATCTATGAATTCTGTTTCTTGGGGAAGACTGGAGAGAATCAGTGAATCACAGATGGGTTTGGCTTGGAAGGGACCCTCCCAGGGCATTTTGTCCAAGCCCCTGCACTCAGCAGGGACAGCTCCAGCCAGAGCAGGCTGCCCAGGCACACAGCCAGCCTCACCTTGAGTGTCTGCAGGGATGGAGCCTCCACCACCTCCCTGGGCAGCCTGTGCCAGTCTCCCCCCACCCTCCCTCTGCACAACTCCCTCCTGAGGCCCAGCCTAAGCCTGCCCTGCTCCCCTGCCAAACCACTGCCCCTGGGCCTAGCCCCACAGCCCCTTCTCAGCAGTCCCTCCCCAGCCTGCCTGCAGCTCCCCTGCAGAGATGCCAATGCAGCTCTCAGCTCTGCCTGCAGCCTTCTCTTCTGCAGCCTGCACAGCCCCAGCTCTGCCAGCCTGGCCCCACAGCAGAGCTGCTGCAGCCCTCTCAGCACCTTGCTGGCCTCCTCTGGAGCCTCTGCAGCAGCTCCAGGTCTCTCCTGTGGGGGTATCCCCACAGCTGGACACAGCCCTGCAGGGGAGGTCTCCCCAGAGCAGAGCAGAGCAGAGGGGCAGGATCCCCTCTCTCCAGCTCTGGCCACGCTGCTTTGGATGCAGCCCAGGCTGCCCTCGGCCTTCTGGTCTGCAGCCAAATAGTTTGTTGCCATCCTTGCTCTATAAAGCAACAATTCACACCCTAAACTGTTGCAAAATTCCCTCCAATCCCCTTTTTGTTTCACTTTCACATTTTGCTTCTCTTCCACCGCACCAATGCTGTGTGCTCTGCTCCTTCAGTGTGACGATCTCCTGCTGGGCTCCATCCCACTGCTGCTGGATGGGAATCTCCTTTCCACAGAGAGAAATCTCCAGCCTTGAAGAAAGGAAACTGATTTCCTACTCTCCATTGGCTTCTGTTATTTGGGAAACCCCTAAAGGCTGAGCTGAGCTGATTGATAACTCATTGAAATAAAGTACTGATTGCAAAAATAGAGATTAAAAGAAAAAAAAACTGAATTAAAAAAATTTGAATTAAAAAAAAAATTTAATTAAAAAAATATTAAAAAACTGATTGAAAAATACTGATTAAAGCTACTGAATTTTAAAAAATAGTGAAAAAAACCCGATTTTTACAAAGCTGATTAAAAATACTGAATAAAAATAAGAGTGATTAAAAAAATGATTAAAAATATTGCTTAAAATGAACGGTTAAAATTACTGATTTTTTTTTAAATGGTTAAAATGGTTTAAAAAATGATTACAAAATGGTTAAAAAATTACTTAAAAGTATTGCTACAAATTACTGAATAAAAATACTGAATAAAAAATAGTGATTAAAAACCTGATTTATTTATTGGGTCAAAAGAACAGAGATTTTAAAATTACATACTTAAAAATACTGATTAAAAATATTGAATTAAAAAATTGTGATTAAAAAAAATTGATTAAAAATATTGCTTAAAATTGCTGGTTGAAAAAAATACAGGTTTAAAAATAAAAGAATTATTTAAAATGCTGATTAAAAATACTGAATATAAAATAGTGGTTAAAAAAATAATAGTGATTTAAATAAACATATGAAAAAAAATGCTGATTAAAAAGGCTGAATAAAATAGTGATAAAAAAATGATATAAATATTGCTTAAAATTACAGGTTAAAAAAATACTGATTTAAATAAATATATTAAAAATATGTTAAAAATACTGATTAAAAATACTGCATAAAAAAAATAGTGATTTAAAAGTGATTTAAAATAGTGATTTAAAAAGTGATTTAAAATAGTGATTTAAAAAGTGATTTAAAATAGTGATTTAAAATATTGCTTAAAATTACTGGATTAAAAAAATACTGATTTAAATAAATAGATGAAAAAATGCTGAACTGTGGATGAGCTTGGAGCTGAATTTCGGTGACAAGTCCGAAGGCTTTCCTTTCCCCAGAGCTCCAGCAGGCTGCCACACAAGGACACCAGGGACAGCACCACCCTGGCAGCCTCGGCTGGGAAAGGGCCTCCCAGGCTCCTCCAGCCCAACCCCCTGCAGCCCCCAGGGCCCTCCCCAACCAGAGCAGGCTGCTCAGAGCCCCAGTCAACCTGACCCCCTCTGGTGCCAGCTGTGGGGCAGCTCCCACGTCTCTGGGCACCCTGGGCCAGGCTCTGCCCACCCTCAGGGTCAAATATTTACAATACAATAATGCACTACAAAACAATACACCAGATTGAAAGAGACCTTCAAGATATCGCATCCAACCCATCAACCAATCCAACCCACCTAAACAACTAACCCATGGCACCAAGCACCCTCATTTCTCGCTTCTCTCCACTCTCAGGTTCCTTCTTGCACTCCAAACCATCCCCCCTTGTCCTGGCACAGGAGGCCCTGAGAAAAAGTCTGTCCCCAGCTTTCTGCTCAGCCTTTAGGCACTGCAAGGCCACCAGAAGCTGTCCCTGGAGCCTTCTCCTCTCCAGGCTGCACAGCCCCAACCCTCCCAGCCTGGCCTCACAGCAGAGGGCTTCCAGCCCTGCCAGCACTGCTGTGGCCTCCTCTGGCCCTGCTCCACCAGGTCTGTCCCCCAGCTTTCTTCTGACCTTTTTAAGTAGTGGAAAGCCACACCATGATGCAGTGGGGGCTGAACTGCCCCAACTCTGTCAGCTCTGTGTTTGGCTCTCTCTTTTCTCCACAGCCAGTCTCTGATGGGGAAGCCAAACAGTGTCACTGGTTTTGGGAGCCAAAGATGTAAAACCAGGCAAGTGAGACCAGCACATCCCCAGGATGCTTTTAGCTGTTGCACTGGAAAGCTGAGAAATGGTTGCTTCCAGTCATTGACCATCGATTATTGATTATACCTGGCTCAGGGCAGCCCTGGAGACCAGCCCAGGCTGGGGGAGATGAGACTGAGAGCAGCCCTGCAGGGAAGGACTTGGGGTGCTGGGGGGCAGAAGCTGGACAGGAGCCAGCAATGGGCACTGGCAGCACAGAGGGCCAAGGGCAGCCTGGGCTGCATCCAAAGCAGCGTGGCCAGAGCTGGAGAGAGGGGATCCTGCCCCTCTGCTCTGCTCTGGGGAGCCCTCCCCTGCAGGGCTGTGTCCAGCTGTGGGGACACCCCCACAGGAGAGACCTGGGGCTGCTGCAGAGGCTCCAGAGGAGGCCAGCAAGGTGCTGAGAGGGCTGCAGCAGCTCTGCTGTGGGGCCAGGCTGGCAGAGCTGGGGCTGTGCAGGCTGCAGAAGAGAAGGCTGCAGGCAGAGCTGAGAGCTGCATTTGCATCTCTGCAGGGGAGCTGCAGGCAGGCTGGGGAGGGACTGCTGAGAAGGGGCTGTGGGGCTAGGCCCAGGGGCAGTGGTTTGGCAGTGGAGCAGGGCAGGCTTAGGCTGGGCCTCAGGAGGGAGTTGTGCAGGGGGAGGGTGGGCAGAGGCTGGCACAGGCTGCCCAGGGAGGTGGTGGAGGCTCCATCCCTGCAGACACTCAAGGTGAGGCTGGCTGTGTGCCTGGGCAGCCTGCTCTGGCTGGAGCTGTCCCTGCTGGGTGCAGGGGCTTGGACAAGATGCCCTGGGAGGGTCCCTCCCAGCCCAAATGCACTCTGTGACTCTATTCTCAGCTTTCTCTCAGAGTCAGCCCAACACTGAACTAATCAGAAGCATTTCTCTGGGCTGGATACAAATCCTAGGAGTTCACAGCTCTGAAGTGAGGTCCAGCAGGAATCAGGCAAGGAGGGGATGGGTGTTGGCCCAGTGAATGTCAAACATTGCAGCTATGCAGGAGTGGCCAAGCTGCAGCTCACTGCTGTCTGCAGGCTCTGTCTGCAAAGAACTTCCCTGAGATCAGATCCTCATTCTCTGCAGGGTGAACTCCAGCATGAAGGTGGTGGAAGCCTCATCCCTGGATGGTTTTTGAGGCCAGGCTGGAGGTGGCTGTGAGCAACCTGCTCTGGTGTGTGGTGTCTCTGCCCATGGCAAGGGGGTCGGGACTGGATTATCCCTGAGGTCCCTTCCAACCCTGACTAATCTGTGATTCTAAGCTGGAGTGAAGGGTAGGACCTGGGCTTCCCTGGAGGAGCTGTGCTGACAGATGTGAAAATGACCAAGCCCTGTGTGTGTCCCGTTTCAAACTGCAGGCTTAAATCACCTCTGGGATTAGAAGCTGCAGACCAGGAGAATTTTCTACAACTCCATGAGGTGAGACCAAAACAAAAATAAGTCTGTGTTTAGAAGCAAACTTGAAATGCTTCCTAGAGTAACAGGTTTAAAACCAAGCAGAAAATCAGTAGAATAGAATAGAATAGAATAGAATAGAATAGAATAGAATAGAATAGAATAGAATAGAATAGACCAGGTTGGAAGAGACCTTCAAGACCATCAAGTCCAACCTATCATCCAACACTACCTAATCAACTAAACCATGGCACCAAGCACCCCATCAAGTCTCCTCCTGAACACCTCCAATGAAGGTGACTCCACCACCTCCCCAGGCAGCCCATTCCAATGGGCAATCACTCTCTCTGTAGAGAACTTCTCCTAACATCCAGCCTAAACCTCCCCTGGCACAGCCTGAGACTGTGTCCTCTTGTTCTGGTGCTGGCTGCCTGGGAGAAGAGACCAACCTCTGCCTGGCTACAACCTCCCTTCAGGTAGTTGTAGAGAGCAATAAGGTCACCCCTCAGTCTCCTCTTCTCCAGACTAAGCAACCCCAGCTCCCTCAGCCTCTCCTCACAGGGCTGTGTTCCAAACCCCTCACCAACTTCGTTGCCCTTCTCTGGACACACTCCAGCAAGTCAACCTCCTTCCTAAACTGAGGGGCCCAGAACTGGACACAGGACTCAAGGTGTGGCCTAACCAGTGCAGTGTACAGGGGCAGAATGACCTCCCTGCTCCTGCTGGCCACACTCTTCCTGATGCAGGCCAGGATGCCATTGGCCCTCTTGGCTGCCTGGGCACACTGCAGGCTCATGTTCAGCCTCCCATCAACCAGCACCCCCAGGTCCCTCTCTGCCTGGCTACTCTCCAGCCACTCTGACCCCAGCCTGTAGCACTGCATGGGGTTGCTGTGGCCAATGTGCAGAACCTGGCACTTGGATGTGTTCAATCTCCTGCCCTTGGACTCTGCCCATCTGTCCAGCCTGTTGAGGTCCCTCTGCAAAGCCTCTCTGCCCTCCAGCAGATCAACTCCTGCCCCCAGCTTGGTGTCTCTGCAAATTACTGATGATGGACTCGATGCCCTCATCCAGATCATCAATGAAGATGTTGAAGAGCACGGGGCCCAGCACCGATCCCTGGGGCACACCACTAGTGACAGGCCGCCAGCCGGATGTGGCACCATTCACCACCACTCTCTGGGCTCGGCCCTCCAGCCAGTTCCTAACCCAACGCAGTGTGCTCCCATCCAAGCCATGGGCTGCCAGCTTGGCCAGGAGTTTGCTGTGGGGGACGGTGTCAAAGGCCTTGCTGAGGTCCAGGCAGACCACATCCACAGGCCTCCCCACACCCACCAGGCGGGTCATGAAATAAAACACACAGACCTCAGGCACAGTTTGTAGCTTCAGCCTGCTAAATGCTGTTCTTGGAGTCAATTCCTGACTTGCAAATGGCAGAGCCCTTCCATACCTGTGATGAGAGCTTCTGTGTGCACCTTGGGCATAGTCAATCTCCATTTGCCACAGAAGCTTAACCTGGGGCTGTTGGGCCTTGAGAAGAGCAGCTGGAATCCTGAGTCCAGCCCTGGGCTCCCCTGCTCCAGAGGGACAGGGAACTGCTGGAGAGAGTCCAGGGGAGGCTGGGAAGCTGCTGAGGGTCCTGGAGCAGCTCTGTGAGGAGCAAAGGCTGAGAGCCCTGGGGCTGAGAGCCTGGAGCAGAGCAGCCCCAGAGGGGAGCTGAGCAATGCTCAGCAAGAGCTAAAGGAGCTGGGGGGGGCAAGAGGCTGGGGCCAGGCTCTGCCCAGTGGTGCCCAGGGACAGGCCAAGGGCCAAGGGGCAGAAAGTGGAGGGCAGGAGGTTGGATGTGAGCAGGAGGAGAAAGTTGTTTGGTGTGAGGCTGCTGGAGGCCTGGAGCAGGCTGCCCAGAGAGGTTGTGGAGTCTCCTTGTGTGGAGAGCTTCCAACCCCCCTGGGCACTGTGCTGCTGGGCAAGCTGCTGTGGGTGCCCTGCTGGAGCAGGGGGCTGGGCTGGCTAAGCTCCAGAGTTCCTCCAACCTCTTCCATTCTCTAATGTCTCTGAAAGTAGGACAATTCAGTTCAACACTGTGCCCATCCCTCCCCACCAAGCTGCACAACGACCTCCTGAGGGCAAAAACTCCTTCACATCAAATTAGTCCTGAAGGTTCTTGGCATTAATGGAGGCTGCACAGGGTCGTGACAAATGCTGAGAGCTTTCTGAGATGAATCTTGTAAAACAGAGTAGAAAAAAAAAGACACCCCCAAAACAACAACAACAGAACCCACCCTGGTTTTATTGGTTTGCACTGAGCAGTAAATAATTATGTGGTTGGCTTCTGATGAGTCACCCCAGGGTAATGAAGAAAAGGTTCTGCATGACACCATCTCTCCTTCCCTGGTTTATATCTTTTATTCCTCATTGTCTTATCCAAGGACAGGACTCATCCAGGGTGCTGGAAGCCTGGAGGATGCCTCTGAAGGGGGGGGGGGGCAAGAGGCTGGGGCCAGGCTCTGCTCAGTAGTGCCCAGGGACAGGACAAGGGGGACAAGGTAGAGGGCAGGAGGTTGGATGTGAGCAGGAGGAGAAAGTTGTTTGGTGTGAGGCTGCTGGAGGCCTGGAGCAGGCTGCCCAGAGAGGTTGTGGAGTCTCCTTGTGTGGAGAGCTTCCAACCCCTCTGGGCATTATGCTGCTGGGCAAGCTGCTGTGGGTGCCCTGCTGGGGCAGGGGCTTGGGCTGGCTGAGCTCCAGGGTTCCTTCTAACCCTACCATGCTGTGATGCTATGAAAAGCAGTGGAAGCATGCCTGGAGAAGCTGTTTTTCTGTTGGGTGTCTGTAAGGTGGAGATGTAAAGCTGTGCACACTGGAGAAGGGAGGAAGCACCACAGCAGCACCTCAGCACTGTGCAGTGGCTCTCCAGGGCTTAGGCATCAAATCCTCTTTGGGTGGCTTTGCTCTGTGGCCTTCAGTGCCAGAGCCTGGGGGGTGCTTTGCTGGCTTGGAACTCAGAGGCATCACAGCAGCATCATTAGCTGTTGGAGAATGGCTTAAATCTAAGGGAGACGACTCTGTGGCACAGCCTCTTGAGCAGAATGTGTAGGCCTTACTCCAGCTTGTTGTTTACTGCTCACAGTTAGCTGACTTGCTGAAGCAGCAAGGTCACCATGGCCTCGCAGCTGCTCTCGCAGCTGTGTGTTTGTAAGATAACTGGATGGGAAAGGGAGAGCTGGGTAAGATAGTTGGATGGGAAAGGGAGAGCTGGGTAAGATAACTGGATGGGAAAGGGAGAGCTGGGTAAGATAACTGGATGGGAAAGGAAGAGCTGGTGAGAAGGGAGTTCTCTGGGAATGTACACAGAGCCTTGGATATTGTACACAGACCTAACTGCAGGTGGGCTGGATGTTATAATGTTGCCTTCAGTCAGAGGCCACTAGAACAGTGAGGCTTGTGCATATCTAGCTGAGATGCTACAAGCTGTGTATCCGGGCAGTAAAGTTGAAGCGTGCTTATCAATCACATTGATTGCTGCCGTCTTCCCGCGCCGCGCTCCGATGATTAGCAAAGGGGTTTTAGGTTGAATTAGCACTTAGGACAGCAAAGGTGATTGTCCTACAGGCTGCCCAGAGAGGTTATGGAGTCTCCATGTGTGGGGAGCTTCTATCCCCTCCCTGGGCATTGTACTCCTGGGCAAGCTGCTGTGGGTGGACCTGTGGGTGAACCAGTCTAGAAGTGATCTGAAAGTAAAAGTGGAACCATGGCTCAAGTGCTTGGTGGACAGGTAAGTGCTGTAAGGCACTCTGCCACAGCCAGCCCCAGGTGAAACAGGAGAATGAACATTAAAGAGTAATAATTGAAGGGAAAACAGCACTGAAAGATGCAGTTACCACAGGGCTGGGGAGCTTCCCCTGTGGGGCCAGGCTGGGAGAGCTGGGGCTGTGCAGCCTGGAGAAGAGAAGGCTCCAGGGAGACATCAGAGCAGCCTCCAAGTACCTGAAGGTGCTCCAGGAGACTTGGGGAGGGACTTGGGACAAGGGCTGGGAGCACCAGGACCAGGGACAATGGCTTGGAGCTGGGACAGGGGAGCTAAAAGAAGGATGAAGATAAGCTCCTGCACAGCTTCTTCCTCCTGGTGTGCTATCCATGGGAAGCCTGAATATGACTGTCACATCAGCGTGCACCCATGCATGCCAGCAGGAGGATGGCTGCAAGATCATACAAGCACAGAGCTGTCAGGGTTGGAAGGGACCTCAAGGCTCACCCAGTCCCAACCCCCTGCCATGGGCAGGGACACCTCACACCACAGCAGGCTGCTCACAGCCACCTCCAGCCTGGCTGCAAACACCTCCAGGGCTGAGGCTGCCACCACCTCCCTGGGCAGCCTGTGCCAGTCTCTCACCACCCTCATGGGGAACAACTTCTTCCTCACAGCCCATCTCAGTCTCCCCACTTCTAGTTCTGCTCCATCCCCCCCAGGCCTATCTCTCCCTGGCACCCTCATAAGTCCCTCCCCAGCTTTCCTGTAGCCCCCTGCAGATCCTGGAAGGCCACAAGAAGCTCTGCTGGGAGCCTTCTCCTCTCCAGACTGCACAGCCCCAGCTCTCTCAGGCTGTCTCCATGGCACAGCACCTCCAGCCCTCTGCTCCTCCTCGTGGCCCTTCTCTGGGCACCTTCCAGCACCTCCAGACCCTTCCTGGGACAGAGGCAGAGAAGTGGACCCAGAGCTGCAGGTGGGGTCTGAGCAGAGTGGAGCAGAGGGGCAGAGTCCCCTCCCTGGCCCTGCTGGCCACACTTCTCTGCATGCAGCCCAGGCTCTCCCTGGCTCTCTGGGGGGTGGGTGCAAGCAGACACAGAGTTCTGCAGCCACAGGCATAGTTTGGATGCACACTCACAGGCAAAGGATTGATTCATGACACTGCAGAGGGATTATAAACCACTGCTGTGCACTGAGGACAGACACAGCTGCATCATGGTGTGGCCTTCCACTGCTTAAAAAGGTCGGAAGAAAGCTGGGGACAGACCTGGTCAAGCAGGGCCAGAGGAGGCCACAGCAGTGCTGGCAGGGCTGGAAGCCCTCTGCTGTGAGGCCAGGCTGGGAGGCTTGGGGGCTGTGCAGCCTGGAGAGGAGAAGGCTCCAGGGACAGCTTCTGGTGGCCTTGGACTGCCTAAAGGCTGAGCAGAAAGCTGGGGGCAGACTTTTTCTCAGGGCCTTTTGTGCCAGGACAAGGGGGGATGGATTGAAGTGCAAGAAGGAGCCTGAGAGTGGAAAGAAGGGAGCAATGTTTGGTGCTGAGGGTGGGCAGAGCCTGGCCCAGGGTGCCCAGAGAGGTGGGAGCTGCCCCATGGCTGGCACCAGAGGGGGTCAGGTTGTTTGTGGCTGTGAGCAGCCTGCTCTGGTTGGGAATGTCCCTGGGGGCTGCAGGGAGTTGGGCTGGAGGAGTGTGGGAGGTCCTTTCACAATGAAAATACTCCTTGGTTCCCTGATATCCCTGGAAACACAGATGAGAGTGGGCAACACTGCTCCTTTGGAGGACAGCTTGCTGCTGGGCAATTGCAGGCTGCTTTGACAAAGGTTGGTGGTGCAGCCTTGGTGGCTCTGAGTGCTTCCTCCAGGCCTGGAGCAGCAATGGTGTGGGCAGCAGGAGCAGGGCAGGGCTTGTGCCCCTGGGCTGGGCACTGCTGAGGCTGCAGCTTGAGTGCTGCCTTCAGCTCTGGGCCCCTCACTGCCAGAAGGACACTGAGGGCTGGAGCAGGGGCAGAGAAGGGCAAGAAAGGTGGGGAGGGGTCTGGAGAAGAGGGCTGGGGAGGAGCAAGTGAGGGAGCTGGGGGGGTTGGTGTGGGAGCAGAGGAGGCTGAGGGGACCTCCTTGCTCTCTGCAGCTGCCTGAGAGGAGGCTGCAGCCAGGTGGGGCTTGGGCTCTGCTCCCTGGTCTCAGGTGAGAGGAGAGGAAATGTCCTGAAACTGTGCCAGGGGAGGTTGAGGTTGGGCATGAGGAACAATTTCTGTGGTGCCAGAGTGGTGAGGGACTGTCCCAGGCTGCCCAGGGAGGTGGTGGAGTCCCCATGGCTGGAGGTGTTGCAGCAAGCTGTGGCCATGGCACCTGGGGTGATGGTTGTGCCATGGTGGGGTTGGGTTTGGGTTGGACTGGATGAGCTCAGAGGCCTTTTCCAACCCAGAAACCTCTCTGATCCTGTGGTTTATGCTTCTATGGTGGTGTTTTTAACTGGCTGCTCTGAAGTGAGCCTCAAGTGTCCAGAGCTGCATAAATGTGATAACCAAAGCTTCAAACCAGCTTTGCTTACAGCCTGGCATCCCTGGATCCATCACTGCCTTCTTGCTGCTCTTGCCACTACTGCCAAGGTGTTTCCTCAGCTGCGTGGTTCAGGTTCTTCTCCTGTGTGTGTCCTCTCTGGAGTGGTGAGGGCCAGAGATCTCTACTTGGATAAGGCTGGAATTTGAGGCTTTCCATAGTTTCATAGTTTCAGTCAGGGCTGGAAGGGACCACCAGGATCATTCCAGTTCCAACACCCCTGCCATGGGCAGGGACAGCCCACACTAGATCAGGCTGCCAGAGCCTCATCCAGCCTGGGCTTAAACACCTCAGGGACGGGGCCTCAACCACCTCCCTGGACAACCCATTCCAGGGCCTCACCACCCTCACGGTGAGAACTCCCTCTCCATCCAGCTGAATCTACCCACCTCCAGCTTCATTCCATTCCCCCTAGTCCTATCACTACCTGATAGCTGAGAAGTCCCCCCAGCCTTCTTGTAGGCCCCTTCAGATACTGGAAGGCCACAAGGAGCTCACCTGGGAGCCTTCTCTTCTCCAGACTGAGCAGCCCCAACTCTTCAGTCTGTCCTCATAGGAGAGGGGCTCCAGCCCTCTGATCCATCCTCGTGGCCCTTCTCTGGACACGCTCCAGCACCTCCAGTCCCTCTTGTAATAGGGGCTCCAGAACTGGAGGCAGAGTACTCGGTGGGGTCTCACCAGGGCTGAGCAGGAAGAGGGGGAGAGAGCATCCCTCCCTTGACCTGCTGGCCACACTTCTCCTGATGCAGCCCAGGATCTGATTGGCTTTCAGGGCTGCAAGTGCACATTGAGAGCTCCTGTTGAGCTTCTCCTCCCCCAGCACCCCCAAGTCCTCTCCTCTGGGCTGCTCCCCAGCCAGTCATGCCCAGCCTGGATTGTGCCTGGGATTGCCTCCACCCAGATGCAGGACCCTGCCTTGGTCTTGTTGAAGCTCCTGAGCTTGGCTTGTGCCCACCTCTTCCAGCCTGTCCAGGTCCCTCTGGATGGTCCTTCCCTCCAGCGTGTCTGCTGCACCACACAGCTTGGTGTCATCAGCAAACTTGCTGAGGGTGCACTCATGCCACTGTCCATGGCCACCCACAGAGATGTTGAACAAGACTGGTCCCAGGACTGATCCCTGAGGGACTCGCTTGTCCCTGGCCTCACTGGGACATGGACCCATTGACAGCCACTCTTTGGGTGCGGCCATCAAGCCAGTTCTTTATCCATCTGGTGGTCCATCCATCAAACCCCTGTGTCACCAGCCTGGAGACCAGGATGTGGTGTGGGACAGTGTCAAAGCTTGCTCAGGTCCAGGTAAACGACATCAGTTGCTCTCCCCTCATCTATTAATGTTGTGACCTGTGCAGAGAAGGCCACCAGGTTTGTCAGGCAGGATTTGCCTTGGCAAAGCCATGCTGACTGCTCCCAATCACCTCTTCATACTCTTCTGAGTCAGTAGTGCCTCCAGGAGGATCTGCTCCATGATCTTTCCGGCACAGAGGTGAGACTGGCCTGGCCTGGAGTTCCCTGGTTGCTCCTTCTAACCTTTTGAAAATGGG
>CM026897.1:11126021-11152857 GCA_015227895.2 Colaptes auratus | reverse complement strand
CCTCGAGTGCTGTGTCCAGTTTGGGGCACCCAGCACAAGAGAGATGTGGAGTGCTGGAGCCAGGGGGCAGAGCAGGGGCCAGGGAGCTGTGAAGGGGCTGGAGAAGCAATCTGATGAGGAGGCCTGAAGGAGCTGGGGATGGTTTGTGTGAAGCAGAGCAGGCTGAGCCAGAGGCTCATGGCTGTCTCCAGCTCCCTGAAAGGAGGCTGTGGAGAGGTTGCTGCTGGCCTCTGCTCACAGGCAATTAGTGACAGGACAAGAGGGAACAGCCTCAAGCTGCCACTGGGCAGCCTCAGACTGGACAGGAGGAAACATTTAGTGCCAGCAAGAGTGGTCAGGGACTGGCATGTGCTGCCCAGGGAGGTGGTGGAGTCCCCATTAGGCTGGAGGTGTTTCAAGGTGGTTTGGCTGTGGTGCTTGGGGCTCTGGTTTTGGGGTGACCCTTGGAGAGTAAGGTCAGGGGTTGGACTTGTTGCTCCTGAGGGTCTGCTCCAACCTGAATGTTTCTGTGAGTCTGTGCTGCTGTGAAAAGGTTGCAGGAGGGCAGAACCTGAAACACAATGGTGGATGTTGGGGAGGAAGTGGAAATGCTTTGTGCTCTCTTGGGCTTGTAGAGAAGGGAGATAGATTTGAATAGCAGAGATCAGAGCAATCAGTGGTGTTGTGGCTTAAGGACAAGCGGCCAGAGCAGGGCTTTGTCAAAAGCACCATTAGAAACCTTTCCAAGCTGGTTTGAAGCTGCTCTTCTCCACAGATAAGCTTCAGTGTTCCCCCCTCCCTCCTCCATCCTCACTTTGTCTGCCTTTGTCTCTCCCTTCCCCCCAACCCTTCTCCCTTGCTTCTTGTTTTGCACTGAACAGTAATTGGATTTTCTGAGCTGGGAAAAGGCTATAAATTTTAATAAAAAAGCCCCAAAAAATTCCTGCCTGGTTTATGCTGCTGTAAAATAGTGATGCACTCAACCACCCCGTGGAGGCTGGGCTGGCTTGGTGTTAATTGCACTGCTTTACAAGCTGCTGATCCAATTAAAAATGAGGATAAATTAAAAAGAAAACAAAAAAATGCATGGTGAAGAAAATGGGAAGCTAGGATTGCTTTTTAATGTCATCCTCTTTAGGTCTGGTTGGATGATGGGGAGAGTGGAATGGAACCAAGATAAAGGAGGGGAGAGTTAGATCAGACATTAGGAGGTTCTTCCCCATCAGGGTGGTGAGACACTGGAACAGGTTTCCCAGGGAGGTGCTGGAAGGTGCCCAGAGAAGGGCCACGAGGAGGAGCAGAGGGCTGGAGCTGCTCTGCCATGGAGACAGCCTGAGAGAGCTGGGGCTGTGCAGTCTGGAGAGGAATAGCATAGAATAGAATAGAATAGAATAGAATAGAATAGAATAGAATAGAATAGAATAGAATAGAATAGAGTAGAATAGAATTAGAATAGAATAGAATAGAATAGAATAGAATAGAATAGAATAGAATAGAATAGAATAGAATAGAACAGAATAGAATAGAAATAGAATAGAGTAGAACAGAATTAGAATAGAATTAGAACAGAATTAGAACAGAACAGAACAGAACAGAATAGAATAGAATAGAATAGAATAGAATAGAATAGAATAGAATAGAATAGAATAGAATAGAATAGAATAGAATAGACCAGGTTGGAAGAGACCTTTGAGATCATCGCTTTGCACCCAAGGCTCCCAGGAGAGCTTCTTGTGGCCTTCCAGGATCTGCAGGGGGCTACAGGAAAGCTGGGGAGGGACTTGTGAGGGTGTCAGGGAGGGATAGGCCTGGGGGGGGATGGAGCAGAATTAGAAGTGGGGAGAGTGAGATTGGCTGTGAGGAAGAAGTTGTTCCCCATGAGGGTGGTGAGAGACTGGCACAGGCTGCCCAGGGAGGTGGTGGCAGCCTCACCCCTGGAGGTGTTTGCAGCCAGGCTGGAGGTGGCTGTGAGCAACCTGCTGTGGTGTGAGGTGTCCCTGCCCATGGCAGGGGGGTTGGGACTGGGTGAGCCTTGAGGTCCCTTCCAGCCCTGACAATTCTGTGATTCTATGAACTGAATGCTGCAAGGGATGTGTTAATAAACCAGTCAAGCTCTTGCCAGTGGGGTGAAAAGATACCTAAAGAGGGACAGGGACTGATAGAGAAGGGAAAACAGAGAGGGGAGAGGAGAGAAAAGCTTGAAAGACAGAAGCAGAGAGAAAAGGTTTGGGACAAAGGGCATTAGCAGGGGAGAAGAAGAAGTCTGGCAGCTGACAACCAGGCTCTTGGTGAAGAGTTGAGACCACAAGGAGTGGGCTGGTGGTCTAAGCAGAGGTCTGAGCTCAATAAGGACAAATACAAGGGCATGGTGGGGAGGTTGGAGGGAATGAGCTCTGAGCTCCCTTCCCACCTGAGCCATTCTGTGAGATTCAAGCAGGTGGCTTCATCTCTCTCATCTTTTTAGTCTGAAGTGGAGAAGGCTGAGAGGGATCTGCTCAATGTCTGTCAAGAGCTGAGGGCTGGGGTCAGGAGGCAGGCACAGGCTGTGCTCAGCTGCCCCCTGCCACAGGCCAAGGGGCAGTGGCTGGCAAGTGCAGCACAGGAGGTTCCAGCTGCAGAGGAGGAGGAAGTTGTGCAGTGGGAGGGTGCCAGAGGCCTGGAGCAGGCTGCCCAGAGAGGTTGTGGAGTCTCCTTCTCTGGAGCCTTTGCAGCCCTGCCTGGATGTGTTCCTGTGTGACCTGTGCTGGATTCTCTGCTCCTGCTCTGGCAGGGGCTTGCACTGGGAGGTCTCCAGAGGTCCCTTCCAACCCCTAGCATCTGTGATCTGATTCTGTCTCCTACAGTCCTTGTGCAAAAGGTCCTTTTTCTACCTGCAAACACTGCCTGCATTTTGTGGTTTGGGGTTTCCTTTTTTTTTGGGGGGGGGAGGGAGGGAGGAGGGATTGCTAGGAATGCATCACCAGGGGCTGAAGTCCTCTCTGGTCACCACCTCCTTCCCATGTGCTGCAGGGGAGAAAGGGGAAAGGCTCCATCTTCGTGTGGGCCTCAGGGAACGGTGGCCGCCAGGGCGACAACTGCGACTGCGACGGCTACACCGACAGCATCTACACCATCTCCATCAGCAGTGCTTCCCAGCAGGGCCTGTCCCCCTGGTATGCAGAGAAGTGCTCCTCAACCTTGGCCACAGCCTACAGCAGCGGGGACTACACTGACCAGAGAATTGTAGGTTTGTTTGCACCGGGTCCAGAGCAAAACCCAGCGAAGCCGTGTCTGGTTTTGTGTCTGCGCGGGTGACGCAGCTGCAGCTGCTTGGCCCCCTCACTGCCTGCTTGGTGTTGTGTCTCTCATGCTTGGTGGCTGGCTTCTGCCTTCAAACAGTGAAGGGTTTGCAACCCAGCAGGTCTTTGGCATCCTGGAAGGTCTTCTGTGGACTGCTTGGTTCCCAAATTGCCTGCCTGGTGTTGTGTGTCTCATGCTTGGTGACTTCTGCCTTCAAACAGTGAAGGGTTGGCAACCCAGGAGGTCACTGCCTCCCTGGAAGGTCTTCTGAGAACTCCTTGGTTCCCAAGTTGCTTCCTTGGTGTATTGTTTCTCATGCTTGGGGATTTTTGCTTTCAAACACTGAAGGGTTTGGAACCAAGGAGGTCATTGTCTTCCTGAAAGGTCTTCCCCTGTGAACTGCTTGGTTCCAAGTTGCTTCCTTGGTGTTCTGTGTCTCCTGCTTGGTGGTTTTTTAGCCTTCAAACAAAGAAAGGTTTGGAACCAGGAGGTCATTGTCTTCCTGGAAGGTCTTCTGAGAACTCCTTGGTTCCCAAGTTGCTTCCTTGGTGTTGTGTGTCTCATGCTCAGTGGCTCTTTTGCCTTCACACAACAAAGAGTTTGGAACCCAGGAGGGCTTTCTCTTCCTGGAAGGTCTTCTCCTGTGCAGCAGTGGCTCAGCAAAATGTGCCTACTGAGTTTGTCTGATATTTGTGTGTCACAGAGGTCTCTGCATGAAGTGTGATGTGTTCTCCTCCTTCAGAAAGGGCAGGTGAAGAGAGATGTGGAGTAGAAGGAAGGAGAAGCTGTGAAGTTATTGTACCTATGAGCCAGCTCTTAGCCCTGCCCTTAGCTTCTGGAGGATTGGGTTCCCATTCAGGACAACAGCAGCAGTGCTTCCAAACCTGGGCCAGCTGCTCACCCAGCAGGGACATCAGTCTGTTGGGAACATCCTTTTTTTTTTAACTGCATTTATGATTTCCAAAGGTCCATGGAGGAGCCTGGGGCCACTGCAGCACTGGAGAAGGACAGAACAGTATCTGTGAGCCCAGCAGGGCAGGTTAAGTGGTCTGACAGGAAACTGCTCCCCCAGGTCAGGTGTCCCAATGGGTGGTGCAAATCCTAAAATAATCGAATTGTTTGGCTTGGAAAAGGCCTCTGAGCTCACCCAGTCCAACCCCAGCCCAACCCCACCAAGGGCACCAAACCATCACCCCAGGTACCATGGCCACAGCTGGCTGCAACACCTCCAGCCATGAGGACTCCACCACCTCCCTGGGCAGCCTGGGACAGTCCCTCACCACTCTGGCACCACAGAAATTGCTCCTCATGCCCAACCTCAACCTCCCCTGGCACAGCTTGAAGCCATTTACTCTCATCCTGTCTCTTGTTCCATGGGAGCAGAGCCCAAGCCCCAGCTGGCTGCAGCCTCCTCTCAGGGAGCTGCAGAGAGCAAGGAGGTCTCCCTCAGCCTCCTCTGCTCCACACCAACCCCCCCAGCTCCCTCAGCTGCTCCTCCCCAGCCCTCTTCTCCAGACCCCTCCCCACCTTTCCTGCCCTTCTCTGCCCCTGCTCCAGCCCTCAGTGTCCTTCTGGCAGTGAGGGCCCAGAGCTGAAGGCAGCACTCAAGCTGCAGCCTCAGCAGTGCCCAGCCCAGGGGCACAAGCCCTGCCCTGCTCCTGCTGCCCACACCATGGCTGCTCCAGACCAGGCTGCTGCTGCCCTTCTTGCCCCCCTGGCCACTGCTGCCTCAGCTCCAGCTGCTGCCACCCAGCACCCCCAGGGCCTTTCCTGCTGGGCACTTCCCACACACTCTGCCCCAGCCTGCAGCCTTCCTGGGGTGGTTGTGCCCCAAGGGCAGGACCCAGCCCTTGGCCTTGTTCAGCCTCATCCCTTTGGCCTCAGCCCATGGATGCAGCCTGCCCAGGGCCCTCTGCAGAGCCTCCCTGCTCCCCAGCAGATCACCACTGCCACAGCAGCACTTGCCCTGAAGAACACTGCCAGTGACAGACTCAAGCTGAAGTACCTCTGGCTGCTAGTATCTGCAATTAAACTGCACTAATGGGGAGGGAAGGCAGCAGGATTCCAAGCCAGCCAGGAGATGAGACCTCCCTTATGCATCCCCTCTTCACAGGCAAGGTGTTGTGGGCTCATGGGCAGACGGGTTTGGTCTTTAACTTCCAAGGAAAGCAGGAGTTCCCTAGCAAATTATACCTCTTCTGCTGGAGAGGGGGAAAGCAGAACACCAACACTCACCCTGAGAAGTGGTGTTGTGGTGGGGTTTTTTTTTGTTTCCAAGGAAGGAGTAATTTTAAATGTTCTAGGCCCAACACAATGATCTGTTTGGGGGGGGGGGTGTTGTTTTGGGGGGGGGTTTGTGTGTGTATGTGTATTTTTCTTTCCCCTTTCTTTTTGAATGATTCACCACTGAGCCCTGCAACACCTTGCTGTAAAAACCTCTCGGAATAAAGTGAGATAGGCAGCGTGGGAGTGTTTTGTTCCAACACAAAGGAGTTTTGAGCTACAAAAGAAACAATGAAATTACAGCTGAAGTGCAAAGAGAAGCACTCTTGGTGATAGGAAGGGATTTCAAACATCCCCACTGCTGTTTTTTTTCCCTCCCCTCTGCTGGTGAGGAGTGTGTGAAGGTGACACCAGATGAAGAATAGGTGAGGATACAAAACTGGGGGGGCAGGGAATTGGCTGACACCTCCCCAGGCTGAGCAGCCATCCAAGGAGATCAGGACAGGCTGAGAGCTGGCTGCAGGCCAACCTCGTGAGGTTCAATCAGGCCAAGTGCAGGGTCCTGCAGCTGGGGGGGAATAACAACAGGCACCAGGAGGGGTTGGGGCTGCCCTGCCGGAAAGCAGCTCCATGGAGAAAGACCTTGGCTGACTGGGAGCATCCTGACTGGGAGCATGATGAAACCTTTCCCTGAAGGAGAATCTGGTGCTCTTCAGAGGAGGACAGAAATGGGAGCTGATTCTTCCCTTCTGCTCCTCTCTGGTGAGACCTCACTTGGAGCACATGGACCTGTTGGTGGAGAGGGTCCAGAGAAGGCCACCAAGGTGATCAAAGTGATGGAGGGAGCCAGGTTGGGCAAGTCGGGGCTGTTCAGCCTGGAGAAGAGAAGGCCCCAGGGAGACCTCAGAACAGCCTCCCAATACCTGAAGGGGCTCCAGGAGAGCTGGGGAGGGACTTTGACAAGGGCTGAGAGTGCCAGGACCAGGGACAGTGGCTTTGAGCTGAGAGAAGGGAGACTGAGAGTGGAGAGGAGGAAGAAATTGTTGGCTGTGAGGGTGGGGAGAGCCTGGCACAGGCTGCCCAGGGAGGCTGTGGCTGCCTCCTGCCTGGAGGTGTTGAGGGCCAGGCTGGATGAGGCCTTGAGCAGCCTGGGCTGGTGGGAGGTGTCCCTGCCCATGGCAGGGGCTTGGAGCTGGATGAGCTTTGAGGTCCTTTTTAACCAAACCCATTCTATGCTATCTTCAAGCAGAGGGACAAGAAGTCCTGACTATCTGTTCTGGGGAGGAGACCCCTTCAGGGGTGGTGTTAGAGGACACAGTCTCAAGCTGCACCAGGGGAAGTTTAGGCTCCAGGTGAGGAGAAAGTTCTTCACTGAGAGAGTGGTTTGCCATTGGAATGTGCTGCCCAGGGAGGTGGTGGAGTCACCATCCCTGGAGGTGTTCAAGAGGGGATTGGACGTGGCACTTGGTGCCATGGTCTAGTCATGAGGTCTGTGGTGACAGGCTGGACTTGATGATCTTTGAGGTCTCTTCCAACCTTGGTGACACTGTGATACTGTGATACTGTGTTCCCAGGATATCTCCATCCAAGCCAATGTGATAGGCACCAAACCCAACCAATGGCTTCAGAAGCCAGCTCAGGACACAGCTCCTGAAGTGCAGCAAAGTGAGTTTGGTAGAGGAAAGGCTCTCAGCTCTTGAAACTTGACTTGTGACCTTCTACACCAGGACAGGCTGGGGCTGCCCTGCTGCAGAGCAGCTCCATGCAGAAAGCCCTTGGGGGGCTGGTGGGCAGCAAGCTCTGCTTGGGACAGCAAAGGGCCCTTGTGGCCAAGAGAGCCAATGGGGTCCTGGGGGGCAGCAAGCAAAGGGTGGCCAGCAGGGCTGGGGAGGTTCTGCTCCCCCTCTGCTCTGCCCTGCTGAGACCACCCCTGGAAGCCTGTGTCCAGCTCTGGGCTCCCCAGTTCCAGAGAGACAGAGACCTGCTGGAGAGAGTACAAGCAGAGCCAGGAGGAGGTTTAGACTGGATGTTAGGAAGAAGTTCTATACTGAGAGAGTGATTGCCCACTGGAATCAGCTGCCTGTGGAAGTGGTGGAGTCACCTTCATTGGAGGTGTTCAAGAAGAGGCTTGATGGGGTGCTTGGTGCCAGGGTTTAGTTTTTTAGTTGTTTAGGTGGGTTGTATTGTACTGTATTGTACTGTATTGTACTGTATTGTATTTAGGTGGGTTGGATTGGTTGGACGTGATGATCTTGAAGGTCTCTTCCAACCTGTTGTATTGTATTGTATTGTATTGTATCTGTCCTGTGGAGAGAGGCTGAGAGCCCTGGGGCTGTTCAGGCTGCAGAGGAGAAGGCTGAGAGGGATCTGATCAATGTCTGTCAATAGCTGAGGGCTGGGCTCAGGTGGAGGGGGCCAAGCTCTTTTGGGTGGTGCTCAGCATTAAGCCAAGGAACAACAGGGACAAGCTTGAATAGAGAAGGTTTCACCTCCACAGGAGGAGAAAGTTGTTTGGTGTGAGGGTGCTGGAGGCCTGGAGCAGGCTGCCCAGAGAGGTTGTGGAGTCTCCTTGTGTGGACACTTTCCAACATCCCCGGATGCATTCCTGTGCAGACTGCCCTGGGTGCCCTTGCTCCGGCAGGGGGCTTGGGCTGGGTGATCTCTGGAGGTCCTTTCCAACCTCTCCTGTCCTCTGGTACTGTGGTACTCTGCTTAGGTGTTTGTGTTTGGCTGCATTCACATCTTTACTCCTGCAAGCTGAGACTCTGGGCTGGTTCTGTTCTCTCCCTGCCAGACAAGTGCTGACCTCCACAACGAGTGCACAGAGACTCACACTGGCACCTCTGCCTCTGCCCCGCTGGCAGCGGGAATCTTCGCCCTGGCGCTGGAGGCCAAGTAAGAGCTCACCCCTTCGGGACCCTTCTTTCTCTCTCAGACACCCCAGGGTGTTGCCTGCTGCTCTCTGCTGCAGCTCCACCTCCTGCTCAGGCAGCTGCTTGCCCTCCACACCTTCCTAGGCAAAGCAAGAGCAAGAATAAAAGGTGGAGACTGGGGAGTCATGGAATCACAGGGTTGGGAGGGACCTCAAAGATCATCCAGTGCCACCCCCATGCCATGGGCAGGGACACCTCCCACCAGCCCAGCTTGCCCAAGGCCTCATCCAGCCTGGTTTTCAACACTGCTAGGCTTGGAGCCTCCTCTGAGCAACCTGTTCCAGTGCCTCCATCACCCCTCATGGGGGAAGAATTTCATCCTCAGGTCTCATCTCGGTTCAGCTTCTTCCAAGCTGGAAGCCACTGCCCTTTGTAATTTGCAGAGAACATCAAAAGCAGTTGTGGTGCTGGTAGTCAGGATGGATGACTTAGAGCAGGAAGAGGAGGGCAGGACACCACAGGACAGGACAGGACAAAGACTTACCACAGAAAACTCTTCAGGCATCAGGATGTAGACTTAGGTTCGGCTCCAGTCTCTACTGCATGCTCCTTTGCTGACATAATCTAGGATACTTAGGGCCATGGTTTTAGAGAGTGGAATTGGAACCACAGAATTGTTTTGTCTGGAAAAGCCCTTCCAGATCCTCCACTCCAACCCTTCCCTAACTCTGCCCAAGGCTGGGGCTAAGCTATGGCCCTAAGCACCACAGCTCTGCCTCTTTGAAACACCTCCAGGGATGGGGATTCCAGCACAGAATGTTAGGGGTTGGAAGGGGTCTCTGGAGATCACCCAGTCCAACCCCTCTGCCAGAGCAGGATCACCCAGGGCAGGTCACACAGCAGCACATCCAGGTGGAGTTTGGGATGTCTCCAGGGAGACTCCACCACCTCTCTGGGCAGTCTGCTCCAGGGCTGTGTCACCCTTAAATTAAAGAAGTTCTTCCTCTTCTGATGTTCAAGTTTGAGCCTGTGACCCCTCGTCCCCATCCCCCTGGGGAGTTCATCACAGACAGAATCAATATCACAGTTCAGGTCCCATAGGAGAGTGGAGGGAAACACTCCTTTTGGTGGTTAACTTTAAATAACCCTGAAGAGATGGACTCTCCTCTGGCTGGATGCCCTTTCCTCCTCTAGGCAGAACTCCTGCTGGCCTGGAGAAGCGACAGGACAGGCACTGGAACAGGCTGCCCAGGGATGTGGTGGTCAGTTCTGGGCCCCTCACTGCCAGCCCCAGGTCACTCAGGGCTGGAGCAGGGGCAGAGAAGGGCAAGAAAGGTGGGGAAGGGTCTGGAGAAGAGGGCTGGGGAGGAGCAGCTGAGGGAGCTGGGGGGGTTGGTGTGGAGCAGAGGAGGCTGAGGGAGACCTCCTTGCTCTCTGCAGCTCCCTGAGAGGAGGCTGCAGCCAGCTGGGGCTTGGGCTCTGCTCCCATGGAACAAGGACAGGACAAGAGGAGATGGCCTCAAGCTGCCACAGGGGAGGTTGAAGTTGGTCATGAGGAACAATTTCTGTGGTGCCAGAGTGGTGAGGGACTGTCCCAGGCTGCCCAGGGAGGTGGTGGAGTCCCCATGGCTGGAGGTGTTGCAGCCAGCTGTGGCCATGGCACCTGGGGGCAGGGTTTGGTGCCCATGGTGAGGTTGGGTTGGGGTTTGGTCTGGATGATCTCAGAGGCCTTTTCCAACCCAAAGCACTCTGTGATTCCAAGTGTGAGGGTGAGCACTGTGCCATGCTGTGTGCTCTGGAGCAGTGGGAGGCCAGGGGCACTCAGAGCATCTTCTGTTGCTAGACCCGTGGGGAGGGAAAAAAAAAAGACTATAGACAGCCCTTGAAACCCTTGACCAGGAACCTTTTCTCCACAGCCCAGATCTCACCTGGAGGGATATGCAGCACTTGGTGGTGTGGACCTCAGAGTATGATCCTCTGGCTGGAAATCCAGGATGGAAGAAGAACGGAGCCGGGCTGATGGTCAACAGCCGCTTTGGGTTTGGGCTCCTCAATGCCAACGCCTTGGTGGACTTAGCTGACCCCAAAAGGTGGAAAGGTGTCCCAGAAAAGAGGGAGTGCATTGTCAAGGACAAAAGCTTTGAGCCCAGGTAAGGACTTTCATTAATGAGCAGGGACTGAGCTCATCTGTCTCTAAGCCTGGAGCATTGTGTTCTGCTCTGAACAGCTCCAAGAGACTTCAGAGGACCGTTCAGGTTGAAAGGGGTCCTTGAAGATCATCTAGTCCCAGCCCTCCTTCTTCTGACTCCCTTGGTTCTGCCTGGCTGTGGTCCTCAGGAGCATTTTTATCACTTGGGTTGGCTGGTTTGTTTGATTGTTTGTTTGGAGTGTAGGGCTGATGGAAAGGTCTAGCACGAAGCCTTAACAAAGGAGATGATTTGTGTCTGCCTGTGCAGCCAGCATGTGGAGGGATGCTGCTGTGAGAGTGAAGCTGATCAGATAAGATCTGTATGTTGAGAGTGCTGTCAGGTGAATAAAAAGATACCAAAGGGATATTTTTTTAAAAGAAGAAAAAAAAATAGCCTATGATCAGTCCTTGCAATCCTTCTTCTGTGTCAGGCACAGTGTTTGATGCATTCAGGGTCAGACATTCAGCTTGAGGCACAGTGGAGTTGGGGCCAGCCCCAGGCACAAATCCAGCTGGGGGCAGAGTGCGTTGGGAGCAGCCCTGGAGAAAGAGGCTTGGAGGTGCTGGGTGCTGAGCAGCTCCCCAGGAGCCAGCAGTGCCCTCCTGCAGCCCAGCAGGCAGCTGTGTGCTGGGCTGCAGCCAGAGGAGTGTGGGCAGCAGGGCAAGAGAGGGGATTCTGAAACAAAATAAACTGTTGGGAAAGTCCTATCATGAGCATGGAAGAAATTCTATCCGGCGAGGGTGGAGAGACACTGGAACCACCATGAGAGCAGCTCTCCTTTGAAGACAGGCTGGGAGAGCTGGAGCTGTTCAGCCTGAAGAGGAGAAGGCTCCAGAGGGACTTCAGAGCTGCCTTCCAGTATCTGAAGGGATCCTGCAGGAAGGCTGCAGAGGGACTTTTCCATGAGGGTGTCTGAGACAGGACCAGGGGGAATGGTTTGGAGCTGAGGCAGAGCAGGGTAAGGCTGGAGCTGAGGAAGTTCTGCAGTGCCAGGGAGGTGAGACTCTGGCACAGGCTGCCCAGGGAGCCTGTGGCTGCCTCCTGCCTGGGGGTGTTCAAGGCCTTGAGCAGCTGAGTGTAGATGAGAGGTGTCCCTGGGCAGGGTGGGGAGGCTGCAGGGGATGAGCTCTGAGCTCCCTTCCAGCCTGAGCCATGCTGTGGTTCTGAGATCTGTGGCATGTCCCATGGGAAAGCCAAGTGTCTCAGGAGCACACTGAGCAGCCTCACACAGCCACACTGCCAGCTGCCCCCCTCCAGCACACTGAGCCTAAACTGAGCTCAGCTACAGGCAATGGCAGCATGCAAGCTGTAATTAGTCACCAAGCTGCTTAATCAATAAAGGGGTATCCAGGCCCCATTTGTCTCTGCTTGTTTTCCTATGGATTTGTTGTCTGGAAGCAGTGCAGCTCTTTTCAGAGATCAAAATGGCTCTGTGTGAGTGCACCAACCCTCAAACCCACGTCTGTGTGGACACATTGCAGTGTTTTTTGGAGTGTGGCTGCTCAATGACCTCCTTATTAATGCTGCTCTGTTCCTGCTGTGCTTTCTGTGAGCTTGCTCCTTGCTGATCCAGGGCTGCTCTGTGAGTGTGTGCGGTGCTGGCTGCTTCTGTGGTGTTGTTGCAGCCTGCAGGCTTCATTTTGCATTAGAAAAGCAAAGAGGAACCCCACCCCTTCTGAGTGATACCTGTGGAGGTTTGGGTAAAACCCAATCTCGTTAGCAGAGATGGAGGTGGTGCAGGGGAAGCTCCTGAGCACAGGAGCTCCCTGCACAAGGAATGCACACGAGGTGTTAGCTCTTTTCCGTCAGATGGCTTTGACTGCAGAGGCATGAAACAGCTGCAGGGTTTTAACTCCACCATAGCAGCTTTCCTGGAGAGTTGAATGAGGTAGAAAGACCCAGAACCACAGCAGGGTGGTGCTGGAAGGGACCTCTGGGGATCACCCAGCCCAAGCCCCCTGCTCCAGCAGGGCACCCACAGCAGCTTGCCCAGCAGCACAGTGCCCAGGGGGGGTTGGAAGCTCTCCACACAAGGAGACTCCACAACCTCTCTGGGCAGCCTGCTCCAGGCCTCCAGCAGCCTCACATGGAAGCAGTTCCTCCTGATGCTCAGAGGGAACCTCCTGGGTTCCAGTTAGTGCCCCTTGGCCCTTGGCCTGTATTTTAATCAGTTTCTAAACCTCCTATTTGTCAAGATAAAATTTGGCACTTGTTACAATTTCTTTGTGTTATCATTTTTATGTCATCATTAAATTAGAGCATTTTGCTTTGCAGCTGTAGTAGAGAAGACAAAGGGGTTGGGCTCCATGACCTCTTTGGGTCCCTTCTAACCCCTGCCATCCTGTGACATGGAAGACACTGCAAATGCTGGCTTGGTTTTTGAGTTACAGATGTCCTTGTTTAATGTAGGATGAGCTGTATTTCACAGCCCACTGCAAGAAACACTATTTGTGTGTTCATCGAGGTCTAAGACCTTACCTCAGCACACAAACACTGTGAGGAAACCATAAACTGTATTCTGTACCCAAAAAAAAAGAAAAGAAAAGCTGCTGTTGAGTGATCAGGGAACTCCTGTGATGTTGTTTTTTTGGCCAGGTTGCTGAGAGCAAACGAGGAGGTCATCATTGAAATCCCCACCAAAGCCTGTGAGGGACAGGAGAACTCTATTGCATCCCTGGAGCACGTGCAGCTGGAGGCCACCATAGAGTATTCCAGGAGAGGAGACCTTCATGTCACTCTGGTGTCTCCATCAGGTAGGACAGACAAAGAGAAAACTCTGTGGTGTAACATTGCTCCAGTGGAAAAACAAAACCCACCCCAAAACACCTCTGTGCTCCTCAGTGGCTTGGATAAAGCTGAATGTGCCTAGTGGCCTCCAACAGGAGACACCCCCCCGACCCCCACACCTGCAGCACTGCCTCCAGCTCTGGGGCCCCCAGCACAAGAAGGACCTGGAGCTGAGGGAGAGGCTCCAGAGGAGGCCACCAAGAAGATCAGAGGGCTGCAGAACCTCCCCTGTGGGGCCAGGCTGGGAAAGCTGGGGCTGTGCAGCCTGGAGAAGAGAAGGCTCCAGGGAGACCTCAGAACAGCCTCCCAGTGCCTGAAGGGGCTCCAGGAGAGCTGGGGAGGGACTTGGAACAAGGGCTGGGAGTGCCAGGACCAGGGACAATGGCTTGGGGCTGGGAGAGGGAAGACTGAGAGTGGAGAGGAGGAAGAAATTGTTGGCAGTGAGGGTGGGGAGAGAATGGCACAGGCTGCCCAGGGAGGCTGTGGCTGCCTCCTCCCTGGAGGTGTTGAGGGCCAGGCTGGATGAGGCCCTGAGCAGCCTGGGCTGGTGGCTTGGAGCTGGATGAGCTTTGAGGTCCTTTCCATCCTAAACTCTTCTGTGCTTCATCTTGGGCAAACTCCCCTTTTTGAACCATTCACCTCAGCAATGTTCTTCCTCTCTGTGTTCCCCTGGGTTTAGCTGCTTCAAATGCTGCTGCCTCCACTATAGCCTCATGTTGTCTTCATGGTTAAACTGTGGGGTTTTTTTCCCCTTCCTCTTGTTTTGTTTTGATTGTTTGGGTTTTTTGGGGGCTTTATTTTTCTGTTTTCCCACTTTTTCTGCAAAACACTGCTGCCAAGTGTGTGCCTTTCCTCCCCTATAGCTGCAGCGTTAGCTTTAAATGTATTTATAGCTTGTGTGCAGGCTCCCTGGGGGCTGCTCTGCTCCTTGTTTGTGTAAACACAGCTCCCTCCCTCTCTCCTTACATGCAAACAAGCACCACAGGTTTACCCCCACCCTGCAGTAACATCTCCTCTGCTGCAGGAAGGCTTCCTGAGCCTCAGCACTTTGGTGAGAACAGCAGCACTGCACAGTGCTTCTCACCCTCTTGCAGCTCCAGGCTTACCACCACTCACCAAAAACCCAAAACAAAACTCGATTCAACAATAAAAAGCTCCTCAAATACAGTGATGAATTCAGGGTAAGGCTTTGGTTTCCCTGCCCTAACCCAGGCTGCTTTCAGAGCTCCCATTGTGAGTTCCCTGAAGTGTTCTGACAGGAGTGTGGCTCTGTCTGGCCTCTCTTTGTGTGCATCCACCACTTATGTTTACTCTGTTTTTTTGTCCTCAAGGTTAGAACACAAACCAGGAGAATCATCAAGGTTGGGAAGAACTCTAGAGTCATAGAATAGAATAGAATAGAATAGAATAGAATAGAATAGAATAGAATAGAATAGAATAGAATAGAATAGAATAGAATGGAATGGAATAGAATAGACCAGGTTGGAAGAGACCTTTGAGATCATCACATCCAACCCATCAACCAATCCAACCCACCTAAACATCTAAACCGTGGCACCAAGCACCCCATCAAGTCTCCTCCTGAACACCTCCAATGAAGGAGACTCCACCACCTCCCTGGGCAGCCCATTCCAATGGGCAATCACTCTCTCTGTGTAGAAAGAACTTCCTCCTAACCTCCAGCCTAAACCTCCCCTGGTGCAGCCTGAGACTGTGTCCTCTTGTTCTGCTGCTGGTTGCCTGGAAGAGACCAACCCCCACCTGGCTACAACCTCCCTTCAGGTAGTTGTAGAGAGCCATAAGGTCACCCCTGAGTCTCCTCTTCTCCAGGCTAAGCAACCCCAGCTCCCTCAGCCTCTCCTCACAGGGCTGTGCTCCAAACCCCTCACCAACTTCGTTGCCCTTCTCTGGACACGCTCCAGCAAGTCAACCTCCTTCCTAAACTGAGGGGCCCAGAACTGGACACAGGACTCAAGGTGTGGCCTAACCAGTGCAGTGTACAGGGGCAGAATGACCTCCCTGCTCCTGCTGGCCACACTGTTCCTGATGCAGGCCAGGATGCCATTGGCCCTCTTGGCTGCCTGGGCACACTGCAGGCTCATGTTCAGCCTCCCATCAACCAGTACCCCCAGGTCCCTCTCTGCCTGGCCGCTCTCCAGCCTCTCTGACCCCAGCCTGGAGCACTGCATGGGGTTGTTGCACTCATTAAGGCTGGGAAGACCTCTAGAATCATCAAGGGTGGGAAGATCTCTAGAGTCATAGAATCATTAAGGTTGGGAAGACCTCTAAGATAATGAAGTCCAAGCCTTCTACCCAAGAATTCCATGACCACAGGACCATGGCTCCAAGTGCCAATATCTGCTCATTCTTTGAACACCTCCACCACCTCCCTGGGCAGCCTGTTCCACTTCCTGACCACTCTCGCAGCACAGAGATTGTTCCTCATCTCCAGCCTAACCCTCCCCTGGTGCAGCTTGAGGCCATTTCCTCTTGTTCTGACACTAGTTGCTTAGGAGAAGAGGCCAACTCCAGCCTCACTCCAGCCTCCTCTCAGGGAGCTGTAGAGAGCAATGAGGTTTCCCCTCAGCCTCCTCTTCCCCAGGCTGCTAAGCAGCCTCAGCCTCTCCTCACAGGACCTGCTCTCCAAAGCCCTCTCTCTGCAAGCTGAGCAACGTGGGAAGGCAAAGCAGGTCCTTGTGAGCAGTCTGCTCACTGCTGTTGCTCTTGCACCCTCACAGGGACCAGCACTGTCCTCCTGGCTGAGAGAGAGAGAGATAAATCTCCAAATGGGTTCAAGAACTGGGACTTCATGTCTGTCCACACCTGGGGAGAGAACCCCACAGGCACCTGGGTGCTGAGGATTACTGATGTGGTGAGTATGGCTCTGCCTTGCCTTGAGCAGCCTTTGGAAGCCTGCAGGGGGTGACAATGGTCACTGACCCACTGCCCAGCAGGTCGAGGAGGCTGCAAGAAGGGTTTTGTTTAAACAAGAATTACAGAAAGCAGGGAAAGGTTTCCCTTCTTCCTGACATCAGTGCCAAGCACCTCCCTCCTCTCATTGCCAGTCACCTGCCAAAGGAGATTTCTTCCCTGTGCTTGCCACACTTTTGACACGGGAAGAAATCACTCAGTGCCCTCTGCTGTGATTCATGGAGTGAAAAGTGTATCAAATTAGCATGTCATTAACTGCTAATTAGGCTTTTTGTTGTTGCTGTTCTCTGCAGAAAGGAGCACTGGGTACATCCACTTCTGTTGCATGCTCATACATGCATCTCTGTAGCCCTTTGCTGTTCCTTCTCCTGCAGTTCCCGCACTCTCTTGAACTGGGGAGCCCAGAACTGCACCCAGGAGTCCAGATGTGGCCTCACCAGGGCAGAGTAGAGGGGGCAGGAGGACCTCCCTTGCCCTGCTGCCCACACTCCTCTCGATGCTCCCCAGGATGTCTTTGGCCTTCTTGGCCATGGGGGCCACATTGCTGGCTCGTGGGCATCCTGCTGTCCCCCCAGCACTCCCAGGTCCAGTCTCCTCAGCATCTTTGCAGCCCTTTGCTGTTCCCTCTCCAGCAAGTCCCTGTCCCTCTTCAACTGGAGATCTCCCTCTCTCTAACTCCTTTCTTAAAGCTTCTTTCTTTCTTTTATCTTCAACTGCTGCACTATGTTAAAGGATTAAAGCCAAGAAATCCAGAGATGGGGAATGAATAATCTTACTGACATCACCTGGGGATATGGATTACAGCAGAATAAAAGCTGCCTGACAGGCAGCTGTGGAATCATTCTCTTCAGAGAGAGAGAGGGTGTGTGTGTGTGTGATGAAGCACACTCCTCTCTGGAGAGCTGCAGTGAGGCTGCCTGCTAATCAGCTTGTCATAAGGGTCAGATCCTCTCAGGAAATGAAGGCTTCCATCAGACACTGAGCCTTCATCCCCTCTTGGCCTCGAGCTGTAATGCCAAGAGCTGAGCTGATGGACTCAAGGGCAGCAGAAGCAACCCCTGTTACCAGCAGCGTGGTGTTCAGTACTGCAGCCTCACAGATACACCTCCTGGCTGCTCTGTGTCTTCATCAGAAGGCATTTTCTTCTGGAGCAAAGGTTAAGAGCAGCATTTTCTAATTATTGTTATTAATTTTTTGGTAATTATCTCTCATTTCCCATTTTCCCAGTGAGAGGTTCCTGACCCCCTAAGAATAAACCAAGCTTGGGGGTGGGTTTTTTTGGCCCTCAAAGGGTAATGAGCCTCTTTTCTTTCCTCAGCTGGTGAGGCTTCATGATGCCTGGAGTTAGGATTTCATACTCATGAACCCCCAAGTGCAATCACAAGGTTCCCCATGCAGGGCCACTCATGCCCCTGCCCAAGGGGAGGCCAGGGGCAAGTGGAGTCCCCCAGGGATCAGTGCTGGGACCTGCCCTGTTCAACATATCTGTTGGTGACATGGAAAGTGGCATTGAGGCTCCCTCAGTACCAAGCTGTGTGGTACAGCTGACAGGCTGGAGGGAAGGATCCAGCCAGAGGCTCCTGGACAGGCTGGAGGGCAGGGATCCAGCCAGAGGCTCCTGGACAGGCTGGAGGGCAGGGATCCAGCCAGAGGCTCCTGGACAGGCTGGAGGGCAGGGATCCAGCCAGAGGCTCCTGGGCAGGCTGGAGGGCAGGGATCCAGCCAGAGGCACCTGGACAGGCTGGAGGGCAGGGATCCAGCCAGAGGCACCTGGACAGGCTGGAGGGAAGGGATCCAGCCAGAGGCACCTGGACAGGTTGGAGGGAAGGATCCATCCAGAGGCTCCTGGACCGGCTGGAGGGCAGGGATCCAGCTGGAGGCTCCTGGACAGGCTGCAGAGCTGGGCCCAAGCCAACCTGCTACAGTTCACCAAGGCCAAGGGCAAGGTTCTGCAGCTGGCTCAGGGCAATTCCAGGCAGTGCCATGGGCAGGGACCCCTCACACCACAGCAGGTTGCTCACAGCCACCTCCAGCCTGGCTGCAAACACCTCCAGGGATGAGGCTTCCACCACCCCCCTGGGCAACCTGTGCCAGTCTCTCACCACCCTCATGGGGAAGACCTTCTTCTTACCATCCAATCTCAATCTCCCCTCCTCCAGCTTGGGTCCAGTTTGTCATTTATTTTGCGAGTGCAGGGTTCTGCAGCTGGGCTGGAGCAAGCCTCACTGTCAACACAGGCTGGGGGATGAGGAGATGGAAAGCAGCCCTAAGGAAAGGCACTTGGAGGTGCTGAAGGATGAGAAGCTGGCCAGGAGCAGGCAGTGTGAGCCTGCAGCACAGAAGGCCAGTGGCAGCCTGGGCTGCATCCACAGCAGCACTGCCAGCAGAGCCTGAGAGGTGATTCTGACACTTGGCTCTGCTCAGACCTCCCCTGCAGTGCTGTGTGCAGGTCTGGAGCCCTCAGCACAGGAAGGACCTGGAGCTGGTGGAGAGGCTCCAGAGGAGGCCATGAACAATGATCAGGGGCTTGGAGCAGCTCTGCTACCAGGCCAGGCTGAGGGAGCTGGGTGTCTCAGCCTGCAGAGGAGGAGGCTCCAGGGAGACCTAACAGCAGCCTGCCAGGACCTGAAGGGGGCTACAGGAAGGCTGCAGAGAGACAGTCTGCAAAGGCCTGCAGGGACAGGCCTTGGGGCAATGGCTTCAGACTAGAGCAGAGCAGATCTAGACTGGAGGTGAGGAACAAGCTCTGCACCCTGAGGGTGGTGGAGCACTGGCACAGGCTGCCAGGGAGGTGGTTGAGGCTCCTTCCCTGGAGATGTTCAAGGTGAGGCTGGGCAGGGCTCTGGCAACCTGCTCTGCCTGGGGCTGTCCCTGCTGGACTGGGTGAGCTTTGGAGGTCCCTTCCAGCCCAGCCCATTCTGTGATTCTATCTGAAGCCACTTGTGACAATTTACAGCCAAGTGCCCTTTTTCTTTCCCCTTTCCCTTCCCCTTTCCCCATGCTGATGCCCACCCTTGCTCTTGCAGTCCAGGAGGATGCAGAATGAGGGCAGGATTGTGAACTGGAAGTTGATTCTGCATGGCACTGCCACCCAGCCTGAGCACATGAAGCAGCCTCGTGTCTACACCTCCTACAACGCCGTGCAGAACGACAGGAGGGGAGTGGAGAAGGTGACAGACTCTGCAGAGGTACTCCCAGATGAGCCTTTTCTCTTCCTTTTTCAGTGGAGCAGGACGTGGTGGGGGTTGATTTGGGTTGGTTTGTTTGCTTGGTTTTGGTTTTGTTTTTCCACAAGAGGAACATACATCCAGAGGGACCTTGGCAGGCTGCAGAGCTGGGCCCATGACAACCTCATGAAGTTCAGCAAGACCAAGGACCAGTTCCTGCATCTGGGTCAGGGCAATCCCAAGCACTGATATGCACTGGGCAGGGGCTGGCTGGAGAGCAGCCCTGGAGAAAAGGCCTTGGGGGTGCTGGTGGAGGAGAAGCTCAACCTGAGCCCCCAGTGAGCACTGGCAGCCCAGAGAGCACCAGCAAGCCTGGCTGCATGCAGAAGTGTGGCCATAAGGGCCAGGAGGGATTCTGCCCCTTCTGCTCCACTCTCTCAGACCCCACCTGCAGCTCTGGTCCACTTCTGGAGTCTCTCTCCCAGGAAGGGTCTGGAGTGCTGGAGGTGCCCAGAGAAGGCCAGGAGGAGAGCAAGGCGGAGCTGCTCTGCCATGGAGACAGCCTGAGAGAGCTGGGGCTGTTGCAGTCTGGAGAGGAGAAGGCTCCCAGCAGAGCTTCTTGTGGCCTTCCAGGAGCTGCAGGGGGCTACAGGAAAGCTGGGGAGGGACTTGTGAGGGAGTCAGGGAGTGATAGGCCTGGGGGGGATGGAGCAGAACTAGAGTGGGGAGAGTGAGATGGCTGTGCGGAAGAAGTTGTTCCCATGAGGGTTGTGTAGAGCCTGGCACAGGCTGCCCAGGGAGGTGGTGGAGGCTCCATCCCTGCAGACACTCAAGGTGAGGCTGGCTGTGTGCCTGGGCAGCCTGCTCTGGCTGGAGCTGTCCCTGCTGAGTGCAGGGGTTGGACAAGATGTCCTTGGAGGGTCCCTCCCAGCCTGATGCACTCTGTGGCTCTGACAGATACATGAAATCTACATCAATTCTGTGAGAACAAGCATGGCACCCAAAAGGAGCCCTGCCTGCTGGGGTGCCTTCAGGGAGCTTGGGAGCTCATTTGTAGCAAAGGGACATGACAGAGGTCAAGGATTCACTCATGCAGATGGTTTGGTTAAGTGGATTCATAGAATCACAGAAGGGGTTGGGGTGGAAAGGACCTCAAAGCTCATCCAGTTCCAAGCCCCTGCCATGGGGCAGGGACACCTCCCACCAGCCCAGGCTGCTCAAGGCCTTATCCAGCCTGGCCCTCAACACCTCCAGGCAGGAGGCAGCCACAGCCTCCCTAGACAGCCTGTGCCAGTCTCTCCCCACTGTCACTGCCAACAATTTCTTCCTCCTCTCCACTCTCAATCTCCCCTCTCCTTGCTGTCCTGCTGGCCTCTTAGGTGCCTCCACCAGCCCTGCCACCAAGATGAGCAGAGGGCTGCAGAAGCTCCCCTGTGGGGCCAGGCTGGGAGAGTTGGGGCTGTTCAGCCTGGAGAAGAGAAGGCTCCAGGGAGACCTCAGAACAGCCTTCCAGTACCTGAAGGGGCTACAGAAGGCTGCAGAGGGACTGTTCCCAAAGGTCTGGAGGGACAGGACCAGGACAATGGCGTCAAAGTAGAGCAGAGCAGATTGGGAGTGGATGTGAGGAAGAAGTTCTTTACTCTGAGGCTGCTGGAACACTGGAACAGATTGCCCAGGGAGGTGGTTGAGGCTCCATCCCTGGAGATGTTCAGGGTGTAGGCTGGGCAGGGCTCTGGGCAGCTTGATCTAGTGGAGGATGTCCCTGCTTGCAGCAGAAGGGGTTGGACTGGATGAGCTTTGGAGGTCTCTCCCAACCCAGACCGTTCTATGCTTCACTGAAACTTAACTTGTTGGTCTTGGTTTTTTGTGTGTGTGCTAATCTGTATTTCAGGACCATACCCCCCAGGAGAGTGTGAGTGCCAGCCCCAAAGCCACAGAGGAGACCACCAGCAGCAGCAGCAGCAGCAGCAGTGACAGAGCAGAAGACAAAATCCCTTCAGAGGCCATGCTGCACTTACTTCAGAGTGCCTTCAGCAGGCAGAAGGCTCCCAAGAGGCTGCCCAAGAAGACTGCCAGCGAGAAGCC
Organism: Colaptes auratus; assembly: GCA_015227895.2. Lineage (NCBI taxonomy): Eukaryota > Metazoa > Chordata > Aves > Piciformes > Picidae > Colaptes > Colaptes auratus. Next base: position 11,131,344 of record CM026897.1, on the reverse strand, counting down.
CAAGATCCCTTACGAGCACTTCTACCAAGCCCTGGAGAAGCTCAACAAACCCTCCCAGCTGAGAGACTCAGAGGAAAGCCTTTACAGTGACTACGTTGACCTTTTTTACAATGCCAAACCCTACAAGCACAGGGATGACAGACTGCTGCAGGCCTTGGTGGACATCATCAAGGAAGGCAACTGAAACCACAGGGCACAGGCAACAGGGAGCTGGAGATCTTCATCCTCCCCTTTCCCCTCCTGACCCCATCATCACCACCACCACCACCACCCCCTTGTAGTTTCTTTTCAGCAGCCTGTTGTATGCTCTTGTTGTGTGATTGCTGCTTTAGTTGCTTTTCATATTCAAGGCAAATCTCAAAGAAGGGAAAGAAAAAACCCAACCCAACCCAACCAACCAAAAACCCCAAACAAACCAAACCAAAAATAAAACAAAAACAACAAAACTCCAAACCAAACAAAAACCAACAACAACAAGCCCAAATCAAACAAGCAAACAGGCAAAGGCAAACGGTTTGGGGAGGACAAGGCAGTAAATGGATGCTCTGTAGGAGCAGCTCTCTTTCCAAGCCTCTTCCCCATCACCATCAGAGCAGATCTGGTGGTTTTTTTTTTCCTTTCCTTCCCCCCACCTCCTCAGGCAGGAAATGCAAGAGGTGTTTCCCTTGCACACAGCAGTGCTCTTGTGAAAACCATTTGGATTCCTCCCTCCCTTCCACACCCTTCACTTCAGCTTGCAGCAGGACTCAAACCGAGCTGGTCTGAAGGCAGCTGCCAAAGCTATTGGGGATATACTCTCATACCCGGATTTGTGATCAACATTTGCAGTCTTTTTTTGTTGTTGTCTTTCTCTCTTTCTTGAGGGGTTTTCTCATATTTTTTTTTGGGGGGGGTGTGTTTATTCTAGATTTGCAGCCAGTGCTGCCTTCCACCGTTGGGGGTTTTGTGTTGGTTTTGGTTCTCATGCTCCCTTACCCCTCCTCTTCCTCCCACCAAGGAACCAGCTGGGAGATGGGCTGGAGCATCAGTTGAAGTGATTCATGATTTAGACCACAGAGACACACACACACACAACTGGCATGAAAGAGCCCCCAAAAATGAGGCATCCCCAGACCTTGGGAGGATGTCCTCACCACCTGGCTTTAAACTACTTAAGCAAAGTGCCTGAATTCTGAGCCTACACTTTCTAGGCTGTGTGTAGTTAATGAGGACAGAGGCTCCCACCATGGCATCTCAGAGCACCTGCCCTGGTCTTCAGGCTGGCTCTGAATTCCCCTGCTGGAGGCCCTGATCTGTTGGTGTTGACTACATGAGCTTTGGGGATCAACCTCCTACCTATGGAGCCTCAGGTAGAGTTCTCAAGCCCCCACAAATCCTTTCTGAGACACGATGCTGATGCCTGCAGCAGTCTGGACAACAAGGGCTGGGATCACTCTCTCCTTTCCTTGAACCTGTCACCAGAAGTGGAATGGAAAGGGGAACTGTGAACCAGCGGAGTCCACTTGGAGTGTCTGTGGTGAATGTTCCCAAGTATCTAGGTAGTCAAGGCAAAAAACCCAAGGCAAACAGATGGGGAGAGGTGTGAGGTCATCGAGGCACCTTTAAAGGTCACTGAGTGACCCAAAAAAAAACCCCAACACGACAATAATCTTCCTGGAGAAGGGACTCAGAAACGGAGGGAAAGAGCAAATGGAATGTGGAGGAGGGAGAGGAGGAGGAGGAGGCAGGGTAAGGTGGCTGAGGAAGGAGGCAGGTGGCTGTCAGGAAGCAGCAAGGGTGGGAGGCTCCCCGGCACTGGCACAGGAGGCAGTTTTCCACAGTCAGGATTAACCTCTTCTTTTGCTTTTCATGGCTACAAACCATCCTGCAGTGCTGGATGCTCAGAAATGGGAGTAGGGGAAGGGAAAGGGAGGGGAAGGTGCGGGGAGGGGGATGGGGGAGTGGAGGTGGTTGGTGTTCTAGAGCCAGGAAATGAAGATTCCCAGGGGGTAGCTCTCTCCCCGCAGCGTTGCAGCTAACCTGAACCAGTGCCAGCTGCTTGTGACTTCTCTTTCCCTCTCATCTGCTGCTCAAATGCAGTTCTCCAGACACCCCGGGTCTGATTATCCTTCGCTGCCTACTCCCTTTAAGACGATGTCAGTACCTGAAGAGAATGTTCCATTTTCTGCTTACAATTCATCAGTTCAGACGGAGGTGGTGGGGTTTTTCTTTGCCAAGCGCCACGCTACATGATGTCATTTAAAGGTGAATCTGTTGGCTGTAGCTCGCACTTCAGCCTTGGACAGAAAAGACAGCAGAAAGGGACTGCTGAAAGGCAACCTTGAAGGTTGTCTTGCCAAACCAGATTTAAAAACAAAACCTCCCCAAACCCCTCTCTGCTTCTTTCTGGTGGTTCCATGCCTGTCCTGGGCTTAGCCTCGCTTTCCTGCCAGCTTTAGATAGGCGGAGCTTAGCTGATCTGAAGAACTCTCCCATCTTCCGTAGGCTGTGCTTGCAAAAGGACGACGACTCCGCCGCTGAGACAATGTCTCTTTAACAGCTGAACCCCTTCCCTCTCTGCTGAGAACGAGAAGTGATTAACCAAAACCACCCCCTCTTAAGTGCTCCAAAGCAGGAAAGAGAAAGATTTCCTTGTGCTGTCCCATCAGACACAAAAGATTTCTGGCGGCACCTGAACAAGCCGAAAAAAAAGGTGAAAATGTCTTAAATTTGCAGAGTGAAGAGCACTAACTTTATTTCCGCCCACGTTTGGTTTTTCAGAGCTGGGAGTTCACCTCCACGAGAAACATTCCCCCCACCTGCTGAGGCAGGACTACTCTGAGCCCTCTGCAACGAAGCTCCACGGGCTGGATAGTGATTTACTTGTTGGTTTTGTTTCTGTTTTCATAAGCCAGGCTCAGGTATGTGACAGGGAGGAGAGGACAGCGACACTCAGCCCTTTGGAAGATTTCAGGTGAAAGGGATGGAGAACAGAGGACCCTCCTCTGCTTTAAGCTCAGTTCCCTGTTCAGGTTAAAAGGATGGAGAAGAGAGGACTCTCCTTTATTTGAAGCTCTATTCAGGTTTAAGGGATGGAGAACAGAGAACCCTCCTTTGTTATAAGCTCTGTTCAGGTTTAAGGGATGGAGAACAGAGAACCCTCCTTTGTTTTAAGCTCTGTTCAGGTTTAAGGGATGGAGAACAGAGGACCCTCCCATTTTAAGCTCAGTCCAAGTTTGAGGGATGGAGAACAGAAGACCCTCCTCTGTTTTAAGCTCAGTTCCCTGTTCAATGTTAAAAGGATGGAGAACACAGGACCCTCCTTTATTTTAAGCTCTGTTCAGGTTGAAGGGATGGAGAAGAGAGGCCCCTCCTTTGTTTTTAACCTCAGTTCCCCTGCTGTAGCCAAAGTTTCATCAGAGGCCAAGTTGAAAATATGTCCTTTCTTTTTGGCATGGGGGAGGGGGAACACTTCCATCTCCTAGGAGTAAATTATTAGTTTAAATAGATCTTTTTTTTTTCCCTGGTGCCTGTGTGGGTTTTGTGTGGTGAAAAAAATTATATATATATAAAAAAGGGGAAAAATTAAAAAAAAAGGAAGAAATAAAGAAAAGAGGGGAAAAAAAGGGGGGAAGAGGGAGGAAAAAAAGGGAAAGAGGGGGGAAAAAAGGGGAAAAAAAAGAAAAAATAAAAGAAAGGGAAGGGGAAAAAAGGAAAAAAGAAAAGAAGAAAAAAGGAAAAAAGAAAAGAAAAAAGAAGGAAAAGGGAAAAATAAAAAAGAAAAGAAAAAATTTTTAAAAAGAAAGAAAAGGAAAGAAAAAAAGGAAATAGGGAAAAAAAAGGGGGGGAAGGGGAAAAAAGGAAAAAGAAAAATGAGATTTTTCTCTGGGAATTTTGAATTCTATTTTGGTTACAGCTATTTATAACAGAGCGAAGATTTTATTGAACAGGAGAGAATTTTAAGAGGCCTAATAATTATATTGAAGAACCTGATTTTTTTTGTTGTTTAAGGGGGGGGGGGGAGAGTGTGGGGAAAGAAACAGAAGAAGGAAAAAAAAGTTTCACCCAAGAAAGGTTATTTTTTATCAGGCATGTCCCCAAAACCAGCAAAACTTGCAACGTGTATGTGATGTGATGTTGAACTTTGTAGCATTAATACAAGTGTGTGAGCAGAGCTCGGCTGTGTGGTTGTAACCTTTGTGAAGCACCCGGGGGGAAGCTTCCCCCCAACCCCCGTGGATGAGAACGGTAGAGGAGTAAGCTCAACAGGAGCTCTCAATGTGCACTTGCAGCCCAGAAAGCCAATCAGATCCTGGGCTGCATCAGGAGAAGTGTGGCCAGCAGGGCAAGGGAGGGGATTCTCCCCCTCTGCTCAGACCTGGTGAGACCCCACCTGGAGTACTGCCTCCAGTTCTGCAGCCCCTATTCCAGAGGGATCTGAGGTGCTGGAAAGTTGCCAGAGAGGCCACGAGGATGAGCAGAGGGCTGGAGCACCTCTCCTGTGAGGACAGACTGAAGGAGTTGGGGCTGTTCATCTGGAGAAGAGAAGGCTCCCAGGTGACCTCATTGTGGCCTTCCAGTATCTGAGGGGCTACAGAAGGCTGGGAGGGACTTCTCAGGCTATCAGGGAGTGATAGGGCTAGGGGGAATGGAATGAAGCTGGGGTGGGGAGATTCAGGCTGGAGGTGAGGAGGAAGTTCTTCCCCATGAGAGTGTGAAGCCCTGGAATGGGTTTCCAGGAGGTGGTTGAGGCCCCGTCCCTGGAGGTGTTTACCCAGGCTGGATGAGGCTCTGTCCAGCCTGATCTAGTGTGGGGTGTCCCTGCCCATGGCAGGGGGGTTGGAACTGGATGATCCTTGTGGTCCCTTCCAACCCTGACTGGTACTATGATTCTATGACTTGGAAAAAAAACAACCAAACAAACAAACAAAAACGAGTCCTTGGAAAAGAGAGCTTCAAAAAATCATGGCCTGAAGGAAATGGCCAGGGGCTGAGTAGAGAAAATGTGCCAAACCCCAGTGCAAAAGAGGGGGGGGGCTGGTGTCAGGAAAATCCTTGAGAGTCCCATCCAGCCCCTAACATCCTGTGATCCTTTGATTCTGTGATCCTTTTAATCCTGTGACCCTGTGATCTGTGACCCTGTGACACTGTGATCCTTTGATCCTGTGATCCTTCCAGCCCAATGCCCATCTCTGAGTACTGCTGCTGGCAGAAGTCACAGTCTCAAGCTGTGCCAGGGGAGCTTCAGCCTGGATGTTAGGAAGTTCTTCCCCGAAAGAGAGATTGGCCATGGAATGTGCTGCCCAGGGAGGTGTGGGAGTCACCATCCCTGGAGGTGTTTTAA
>CM026897.1:11004029-11125521 GCA_015227895.2 Colaptes auratus | reverse complement strand
TATTAAGGTCTTAAAATCCTCAGCAATTAAGAATTCCCCAGTAATTAGTGCCAGTGCCTATCTCTGGGGCATGCCACACCTACCTTGGCTTTTCTGAGCAGGCTGACGATGCTGAGGCTGGTGGATGCCAGCTCCCTGCTGGGCATGCTCTGCAGCTGGGTGATGATGGAGAGCTCACAGATGTGCTGCAGCCTCATCACCTGGTACATCTCTGCACACACCAGCAGGGACATGGCCTGCAGGATGCTGGCTGGAGAACAGGAGAGCAGAGGTCACCTCTTTCACTCTGGGATAAAGACACTGCACCACTCACCTCCTATAACACCCAGCAACCAACACAAAACACAACTGGTCACCAACTGCTTTCAGTTTTCATTATGTTTCTTTTCTGTCCATTATTTTACTTTTATTTTTCTTTTCTTTTTTTTTGTACTTTTCATTATTCTTACAAATATTTCCTTATTTTTTCCTTCTTCCTCGTTTATTTTTCATTATTCTTATTTTATTTTTCATTATTTTTCTTTTACTTTTCATTATTTTTTCCTCCTATTTGTTTCCCTTGTATTTTCATTATTTTTCATTACTTTCCTTTTACTTTTCTTTATTTTTCATATTTTTCTTTCCTCATTCTTCCCCTCTTACTTTAAATTTATTTTTCATTATTTTTCCATTATTTTCCTTATTTTCCTTTATTTTTTCTTTATTTTTCATTACTTTCCTTATTTTTTTCATTATTTCTTTCACTATTTTCCTTTTATTTTACATTATTTTTATTTTTTCCATTTTAGATTTTTTTTTAATACTTTCATCATTGTTATTGCTCTGTCACTCTCTTGTCACAAATAAACGGTTTAATTAGCAGTAAAGGAGTCATTAGTACATAATTAGCAGCTAGTTTAGAAGGTAAATATAACAAATGGTTGTCAATATCCTGCATCTTCAAGATGCTGTCAAATGCATGGATTGGAAAAGACCTTTCAGATCATTATGTGCTGCTGATTATTTAGTAATTGGTGATTAATAGCAGGGTTAAGATTTCTAAGCCCTGGTGAGATCCAACCTGGAGTACTGCCTCCAGTTCTGGAGCCCCTAATACAAGAGGGATCTGGAGGTGCTGGAAGGTGTCCAGAGAAGGGCCACGAGGATGATCAGAGGGCTGGAGATCAGAGGGCTGGGGGAATGGAATGAAGCTGGAGGTGGGGAGATTCAGGCTGGAGGTGAGGAGGAAGTTCTTCCCCATGAGAGTGGTGAAGCCCTGGAATGGGTTATCCAGGGAGGTGGTTGAGGCCCCATCCCTGGAGGTGTTTAAGCCCAGGCTGGATGAGGCTCTGGCCAGCCTGATGTAGTGTGGGGTGTCCCTGCCCATGGCAGGGGGGTTGGAACTGGATGATCCTTGTGGTCCCTTCCAACCCTGACTGATACTATGATACTATGATTTCCCTGTCTAAAACAAAAAATAATCTTCTACAACACAAGAAAATGCAGCAAAAAGGTCAGAAAGCAAATGGAGCAATCAGGTCTATTTTAAAATATTTATAATATAAAATAATTTTTAAATATATTTAAAAATTGATAAAAATTAAATAATTTAAAATACATCTTCAAAAGAATCTACATTTTAAAAGATTTTTTTAAATGCTTTTTAAAAAAATTCTACAATACTTTTTAAAACTGAATATTTTTAGCATTTAAAATATTTCAGTTAAATCTTTAAAATGTTTAATATAATTATTTAATATTTACAATATTTATGTTATTAAAGTACTTTATTTTAATATTTACATATAATTAAAAGAATCACAGAATCATAGTATCAGTCAGGGTTGGAAGGGACCACAAGGATCATCCAGTTCCACCCCCCCTGCCATGGGCAGGGACACCCCACACTAGATCAGGCTGGCCAGAGCCTCATCCAGCCTGGGCTTAAACACCTACAGGGACAGGGCCTCAACCACCTCCCTGGATAACCCATTCCAGGGCTTCACCACTCTCATGGGGAAGAACTTCCTCCTCACCTCCAGCCTGAATCTCCCCACCTCCAGCTTCATTCCATTCCCCCTAGTCCTATCACTACTTGATAGCCTGAAAAGTCCCCTCCCCAGCCTTCTTGTAGGCCCCCTTCAGATACTGGAAGGCCACAATGAGGTCACCTGGGAGCCTTCTCTTCTCCAGACTGAACAGCCCCAACTCCTTCAGTCTGTCCTCATAGGAGAGGTGCTCCAGCCCTCTGATCATCCTTGTGGCCCTTCTATATTTCAGTTTTAAAGTTGCCCTTTTTTTAATATGATACATTTGTTGCATAGCTTAAAATAAAAATAAACTTACAAATAAATAAGTAAATAAAATGAAAACAGTTTAAAGTAATTTTTCAGTATTTTTTAAGTGTATGGTACAGTGGTTACAAATTTAAACCACAGGGCAAGGAAACACATGGAAAACACATGGAAGACACATGGAAAACGAAAGAATCAGGCAAAATTACTTGAAAAGAAAGCAAAAGCAAAAGAAATATTGCAACATGAATTCATTGCTAATGCTAAACAACACTCTCTTTAACTTTTTGAATCTCAATCATATTTCTTATTTAATGTTTGGATTTTCTGCTCATTAAATATAGACAAAGGTTAAGACACCAAGAATGCTCCAGCTCAGTTTTTGTTGCCAAGCACTCCACTTGGCACAGTCGTGTTCTGGGTTATTTTCCATTAAAATAAGATATCCATGTGCATAAATAAGATATTTAACCTTGTTGATGTCAAGCTTCACAATAACTTCTTTAAATTTTCCTTGAATTACATAGAAATAAAACCAATTAACTGAATTAAAATTAAGAACCAATCTAAGTGTGGCAAAGGCAAATTCCAAGTATCTTCATGCACCAGAAATCAAATTTCACCTTCCCCTCCCCCCCCCAAGTTTTCCTCTGTAAGCACAAAACAAATTCAAGACTTTATTAATGGCATTCATGATGACCACAGAACAGTTTGGGTTGGAAGTGACCTTGAAGATCATCCACTCCAATATCCCTGCCATGGGCAGGGACTCCTTCTTCTGCCTGCAGTTGGTTTTAAGACTGATTTCTCTATTTTATTGAACAATACACACAAATTTTCTTTCTTGAGACATTATCATAGACTTATAGACTCCCAGAATGGCTCAGGCTGGAAGGGACCTCAGAGCTCTCTGACTCCAACCTTCCCACCATGGGCAGGGACACGTCTCAGCTAGGCTTGGCTGCTCTGGTCCTCACCAAAGCCTTGCACATTTCCCAAGGAAATAAAAGTTGCTGCATCGCTCTGTCAGCACTTCTAGAAGCTGAGTCAGAGCTCTCTGTAAAGGTCTGTGTAAATACATGTGACTGTTCTTACCTGGGCAGCAGGAGTCAGTGTACAGGTACTCCAGGAAGGAGAGGAAAGTGTCTTTGGAAACCCCATGGACTGGGACCAGAACACTGTTTGCCTCTAGGTAGTTCCCATTGAACATAGTTGCCATCACCTCACAGCGAGCCACCAGCACTGCTCTGTGGGCTGGGACAGTGGCACCTGGAAGATACAAGTCCAGGATGGTCTCACAGTCACAGAAACACCTTGAACACACAGTTGAGGTGACCTCTGCTGACAGTGATCCAAGGAATCACAGACTGGATTGGGGTGGAAGGGATCTCAGAGACCACCCAGCTCCAAGCGCCTACCATGGGCAGGGACACCTCCCTGACCAGCCCAGGTTGCTCAAAGCCTCATCCAGCCTGGCTCTCAACACCTCCAGGGAATAGGCAGCCACAGCCTCCCTGGGCAACCTGTGCCAGTCTCTCCCCACCCTCACTCTCAACAATTTCTTCCACATCTCCACTCTCAATTTGCCCACTCCCAGCTCCAAGCCATTGTCCCTGGTCCTGGCACTCCCAGCCCTTGTCCCAAGTCCTTCCCCAGCCCTCCTGGAGCCCCTTTAGGTACTGGAAGGCTGCTCTGAGGTCTCCCTGGAGCCTTCTCTTCTCCAGGCTGAGCATCCCCAGCTCTCCCAGCCTGGCTCCACAGGGAAGGTTCTGCAGCCCTCTGCTCAACTTGGTGGCCTCCTCTGCAGCCACTCCAGCAGCTCCAGGTCCTTTTTTTTTACTGGGGGCCCCAGAGCTGGAGACAGTGCTGCAGGTGGGGTCTGAGCAGAGCAGAGCAGAGGGGCAGAATCCCCTCCCTGTGCTGCTGCTCTGCCCACTGTGGATTCAGGGCAGGAGGGTTTTCAAATCAACAATAACCAACAGATAACCATCAAGGCCTGGCGCAGACTGTCCAGGAGTGTGGAGGGGTCACCATCACTGAACTTGTTTTAAAAGCTGTCCCAGACTGGCACTGTGGGACACAGTTTAGTGGCCATGGCAGTCTCAGGTGGGACCTAAGTTGGGCTTGGTGATGTTAGAGGTATTTCCCAACAGCAATGATTCTAAGACCACACAAAACAGAGAAAGGCAAATAATCCTAGACAAAATTCCATTAAGAATAGAATAGAATAGAATAGAATAGAATAGAATAGAATAGAATAGAATAGAATAGAATAGAATAGCATTAACCAGGTTGGAAGAGACCTTTGAGATCATCAAGTCCAACCTATTATCCAACACAATCTAATCAACTAAACCATGGCACCAAGCACCCCACTAAGTCTCTTCCTAAACACCTCCAGGGATGGTGACTCCACCACCTCCCTGGGCAGCTCATTCCAATGTCGAACAACTCTCTCAGTGAAGAACTTTCTCCTCACCTCAAGCCTAAACTTCCCCTGCCACAGCTTGAGACTGTGTCCCCTTGTTCTGGTGCTGGTTGCTAGAGAGAAGAGACCAACTCCCTCCTGGCTACAACCACCTTTCAGGTAGTTGTAGAGAGAAATGAGGTCTCCTCTGAGCCTCCTCTTCTCCAGGCTAAACAACCCCAGCTCCCTCAGCCTCTCCTCATAGGGCTTGTGCTCAAGGCTTCTCACTAGCCTCATTGCCCTTCTCTGGACATGTTCCAGCAAGTCAATATCTTTCTTAAACTGAGGGGCCCAGAACTGGACACAGGACTCAAGGTGTGGCCTAACCAAAGCAGAGTACAGGGGCACAATGACCTCCCTGCTCCTGCTGGCCACACTATTCCTAATGCCCACCTGGGCACACTGCTGGCTCATGTTCAGGTGGCTGTCAATCAGCACCCCCAGGTCCCTCTCTGCCTGGCAGCTCTCCAGAGACTCTGCCCCCAGCCTGTAGCTCTGCATGGGGTTGCTGCGGCCAAAGTGCAGCACCTGGCACTTGGATTTGTTGAATGCCATCCCATTGGACTCTGCCCATCTGTCCAGTCGGTCGAGGTCCCTCTGCAGAGCCTTTCTACCCTCTAACTGATCAACATCTGCTCCCAACTTGGTGTCATCTGCAAATTTGCTGATGACTGTCTCAATCCCCTGTCTCAATCCCCTCTTCCTTAGTTTTGACACCACACAGGAGAGTCACCTCCATTTCCCCCTCTCCTGCAGAGAGGACAGACATCTGGAGGTGCAGCAGTGCCCATATCAACAGGAGCTGAGGTTCCATACCTTGTATTTTGAAGATGACGTCAGCTAAGACAGGTGTGTTAAAGAAAAGCCTGAGAGAGGTACTGTAGAGACGTCTTATCTGGTGAGACCTGCAGTCCTTGGCAGTGTTGAGCTGGAAGACAAAGCAGTGACCAGTGACTGTCAGGAAGATTTGCCCACAAAGATTTCAAGACATCATTTCTGTGAGGAAAACAAACCCAGCCTTTTGCTGTCTGCTTTGTGTCCTTCTGCTAACATGACTCAGCTGTGTCTTCCCACATCCAAACCTCTGCAGTCCTTTTTAACCTCTTTATCTCAATCTCCTTTTAGTCTGGAGGAAGGGGTGAGAGGGATCTGATCAATGTCTATCATGAGCTGAGGGCTGGGGGTCAGGAGGCAGGGCACAGGCTGTGCTCAGCTGCACCCTGCCATAGGCCAAGGGGCAGTGGATGGAAACTGCAGCACAGGAGGTTCCAGCTGCAGAGGAGGAGGAAGTTGTGCAGTGGGAGGGTGCCAGAGGCCTGGAGCAGGCTGCCCAGAGAGGTTGTGGAGTCTCCTTCTCTGGAGCCTTTGCAGCCCTGTCTGGATGTGTTCCTGTGTGACCTGTGCTGGATTCTCTGTTCCTGCTCTGGCAGGGGCTTGCACTGGAAGATTTCCAGAGATCCCTTCCAACCCCTAACATCCTGTGATCTTTTATTCCCCCTCCAGTCTGTCCTATTTCCCACAGAGCAGCACCTCTGAGGTGTCCTTATCTCCAACAGTCACACCCCAGCTCTAGCCTTGGTCCTATCTGACTTAGCACAGATCTCCCCCCACAGTGGGGAGTGTTAACCGCACCGTGAGTTTTCTGGACTCCAGCCTTCTTCATGCCTGCCCTGTTTGGACCCAAGGGTGTAGAAAAAGAAGTTTGGAAGGGGTACTTTGATGGACACACATCCACTCACTGGCACCATGCTGCACACTGAGTCAAGGCAGCCAAAAATGGTGCATTTTCTGGCATTTCCCTGATGTTGCCACTACAGAGAGGGAGGTTGCATGACCTCGCTTACAACCCTCTGGGCATGCCAGCATAAAAACCTTCAAAATCCAGACCCTCTTAGTTACCTTCCAGTTCTGCTCTTCTTGCTGTAAAAGTGGAATCTAGAGCTACCCAAAGGAACAAACATCAAAATGATTGCTTGTGATAAGGGGAATGCAAGTGAGGTTGAATTTGTGGTGGTGAACATTTGATCTGATTTCCCCTCATTAATTTTTATCAAGATAATCATGATTAATTTCTATCAATAACATTAATTAATTTCTAGCCTTCATGTCTTTGAGGTACAAAAACTTCAATTGTGAAATGAACCTATCCAAAGGAACAATAGACCCCCCAAAATAAACAACAATTGAGGTTTGTTTTCTAAAGAGTTTTCAGGACATTCAAAGTCCAGCCCTACAAATGTGTCCAGCTGTGGACACTCAAGAGGTGTGGGCCTACAGCTGAGCCATCAGAAACTTAAAGCAGCTAAGTGGCCTTTTGATCTTTGCATTACAGTATCTCAACACAAGTCAAGATGATCTCCCATTTAATTTAACATAAATGTTTTGTGTAAGTTCTATATTATCAGAAAATCACAGAATGGTTTCACGTGGGAGAGATCTCTGAGATCATCCAATCCAACCTTCAACCCAGCACCACCATGGCCACTAAACCATGGCCCCAAGTGCCACGGACACAGCTTGCTGCAACATCAGTTGAGCCAGCAGTGTGCCCAGGTGGCCAAGAAGGCCAATGGCATCCTGGCCTGCATTAGGAATGGTATGGCCAGCAGGAGCAGGGAGGTCATTGTGCCCCTGTACTCTGCACTGGTTAGGCCACACCTTGAGTCCTGTGTCCAGTTCTGGGCCCCTCAGTTTAAGAAGGACATCGAGACACTTGAAGGTGTCCAGAGAAGGGCAACAAGGCTGGGGAGAGGCCTTGAGCACAGCCCTATGAGGAGAGGCTGAGGGAGCTGGGGTTGTTTAGCCTGGAGAAGAGGAGGCTCAGGGGCGACCTCATTGCTCTCTACAACTACCTGAAGGGTGGTTGTAGCCAGGAAGTGGTTGGCCTCTTCTCCCTAGCAACCAGCACCAGAACAAGAGGACACAGTCTCAAGCTGCAGCAGGGGAAGTTTAGGCTTGAGGTGAGGAGAAAGTTCTTCACTGAGAGAGTGGTTTGCCATTGGAACGGCCTGCCGGGGGGGGTGGTGGAGTCACCATCCCTGGAGGTGTTCAAGAGGGGATTGGACGTGGCACTTGGTGCCATGGTCTAGTCATGGGGTCTGTGGTGCCAGGTTGGACTCGATGATCTTCAAGGTCTCTTCCAACCTTGGCGATACTGTGATACTGTGATACCTCCAGCCACAGGGACTCCACCAGCTCCCTGAGCAGCCTGAGCCAGTCCCTCACCACTCTGGCAGCACAGAAATTGTTCCTCATGGCCAACCTAAACCTCCCCTGGCACAATTTCAGGACACTTCTTCTCTTCTGTCACCTGAGACTAGGTAGCAGAGCCCAACCCCCACCGCACTCATGCTTCCTCTCAGGGAGCTGTAGAGGGCAATGAGGTCTCCCCTCAGCCTCCTCGTCTCCAGGGTGAACACCCCCAGGTCTCTCAGCTACTCATCCCCAGACCTGTTCTCCAGACCCTTCCCCACATTTGTTGCCCTACTGTTGAAGCTCTACCAGAAAATCTCTGTTAAAACTAATTCTATACTGTAATTTTTTTATTAACATGATAATATGGCACCAAGTACTGAGGGACATGGTTGAGTGGTGACCTGGAAGTGATGGGTTAATGGTTGGACTGGATGATCTTAGAGGTCTCTTCCAACCAATATGATTCTCTTCTTGCATGATTCTGTAAATCACATTTTACTGATGAATTAAATATATTGAGTTACAGCTTTCCACACAGCATTCAGCCGCGTGGACAGTGGCTCTGTGGAGCTTCTCCTCCCCCTCTACTCTGCCCTGCTGAGACCACATCTGGAGCATTGCATCCAGTTCTGGGCTCCCCAGTTCAAGAGGGACAGGGAACTGCTGGAGATAGTCCAAAGAAGGCTACAAGGATGCTGAAGGGAATGGAACAACTGTGTGAGGAGGAAAGGCTGAGAGCCCTGGGGCTATTGAGCCTGAAGGAGAGAAAGCTGAGAGGGGATCTTAGGAGTGTTAGAAAAAGCTGAAGGGTGAGGGGCAAGAAGAAGAGGCCAGGCTCTTTTCAGTGCTGTCCTGCAGTAGAACAAGGGGCTCAAGGACACAAACTGGAGCCCAGGAGGTTCCACCTCAACATGAGGAGAAACTTCTTTGGTGTGAGGGTGCTGGAGGCCTGGAGCAGGCTGCCCAGAGAGGTTGTGGAGTCTCCTCTGGAGAGTTTCCAACCCTGCCTGGATGTGCTCCTATGAGCCCTGGCCTGAATGCCCCTGCTCTGGCCGTGGGGTTGGGCTGGATGAGCTCTGGAGGTGCCTTCCAACCACTGCCATTCTTTGATTCTATGAGGACAAACCATCTCTCCTGACCTGCTGCAGAGGCAGAGCTTTTGGCACATCCTCAGCAAGGCAAAGCTTTCCAGAGCAGCCGCTATTACACGGGAATTAGCAACACATAATCATGTTGTTAGACCATGTGCAAAGCTGTGAACAGGGGTAATCCTTCCAGGGTACCTCCCTGTGAGCTTCCCACCAGTTACATCCATTCTGTACACTGCAGCAGCATCTCTGATCTGCACAGTTTGTGTTTTGTGTCTGCCTGGGAATAGCTCACCGATGAAGCAACCAGAGATCTGTGAGCCAAACTGAGTGCACAACCCAGACAGACATGGAAATGTTGCCTGCAAAAGCAGTTTCCCAAGAATTTGAGTCACTAAAGGGTGCCCCAAGAGAGACAGATGTACCTTCCCTGGAGTTTTCAGGATGCATTTCACCTTCTCAAGCACATTTTCTGTTTTTTCTGGATCCTTCAACTTCTTTTTTATATCCTCTTCCAGTTGCTCCCACTGGAAAGCACCTACCACAAGACCAGGCAAAGCAGGGTTATAAATCAACCAGGCACAGGCCCTAGGAGGCCAGGAGAAGATTACACCTGAAGAGGAGGAGAAACATCTTTGGTGGTGTCTTCTGAGAGGACAAGGGGCAGTGGACACAAACTGGAATGCAGGAGGTTCCACTGAGCAGGAGGAGAAAGTTGTTTGTGTGTGAGGCTGCTGGAGGCCTGGAGCAGGCTGCCCAGAGAGGTTGTGGAGTCTCCTGGTGTGGAGAGCTTCCAAACCTTCCTGGCCATTGTGCTGCTGGGCAAGCTCTCCTATGAGGACAGACTAAGGGAGTTGGGGCTGTTCAGTCTGGAGAAGAGAAGGCTGCAAGGAGACCTTATTGTGCCTTTCCAGGATCTGAAGGGGGCTACAAGAAACCTGGGGAGGGACTCTTGAGGGTGTCAGGGAGGGATAGGATGGGGGGGAATGGAAAAAAATAAAGAAATGGGTAGATTCAGATTGGCTGTGAGGAAGAAGTTCTTCCCCATGAGGGTGGTGAGACACTGGCACAGGTTGCCCAGGGAGGTGGTGGAAGCCTCATCCCTGGAGGTATTTAAGGCCAGGCTGGAGGTGGCTGTGAGCAGCCTGATGTGCTGTGAGGTGTCCCTGTCCATGGAAGGGGAGTTGGGAATGGATGAGCCTTGAGGTCCCTTCCAACCCTGACAGCTCTGTGATTCTATGATTCTATAAGCTGCTGTGGGTGCCCTGCTGGAGCCAGGAGGGTTGGACTGGGTGAGCTCCAGAGGTCCCTTCCAGCATCACCATGCTGGGATTCTGGGATTTTTATGTCTTTCACTCAGTATTCTACCAGGTTGGATCTCTTTGGCCGCAAGCAGATCACAGAACTTTGACTCCAGAGGTCTCTTCCAACTCCCACCACGCTGGGATCCAGGGGATACTGTGAGCATTCAGACCCATCCCCAGGGCATACCTGAATAAATGAAGTGGAGGATGTCTGGGAGGCAAGAGCAGAAGACAGAGTCCTTCACCACCACCTTCACTGGTGGGACACAGGGTGGTCCATCACGGGTGTCTGTGGGGGTGGTGTCCCTGCTCTCCACCGTGAAGAGGCTCTGAGCCATGCTCACGATGGAGGCATCGCGGATATCAGCAGCACTCTTCACCTCGAAGAGCAGCATGAAGAGGTGGCTGACGGAGCAGAGGATGACCTTGTGAGCCTCCACCACAGTGCTGAGGTCCTCGGGGTAGAAGGCCACATCAGCACACTGGCAGCAGCAGAGCAGGTTGTGCAGGTCTGCATCATAGTGAGAGGCTTCTCCTTTCAGGATCGGCATCTTTTCTGCGGGAGACAACGAGCAGGGCTGTAGGACTTGGACAAGGGCCTGCAGGGCAGCTCTACCTGATCATACAATCATAGAACTGTTAGGGTTGGAAGGGACCTCAAGGCTCATCCAGTCCCAACCCCCCTGCCATGAGCAGGGACACCTCACACCACAGCAGGTTGCTCACAGCCACCTCCAGCCTGGCTGCAAACACCTCCAGGGCTGAGGCTGCCACCACCTCCCTGGGCAGCCTGTGCCAGGCTCTCACCACCCTCATGGGGAACAACTTCTTCCTCACAGCCCAATCTCAATCTACCTACTTATAGTTTTGTTCCATTCCCCCTAGTCCTAGGACAGGTTGTAAAGAAATGCTTGATCAGAAAACCCCTCAGTTGCCATTGGAGGATGTTTAGTAAAGGAAATGAAATTATTGAAACAACAGAGTGAAATAAAACAAAGGTTTAAAGCATCTGTCCTCCACAAAACCTCTCTATGCAGAGTCACAGATTGCATTGGGTGGTAGGGACCCACCAGAGGCATCTTGTCCAAACCCCTGCACTCAGCAGGGACAGCTCCAACTGGAGTAAGTTGCTGAGGGCCATATTAAGTCTGACCTTGAGTGTCTGCAGGGATGGAGCCTTCACCACCTCCCTGGGCAGCCTGTGCCAGCCTCTGCCCACCCTCTCTCTGCACAACTCCCTCCTGAGGCCCAACCTAAGCCTGCCCTGCTCCACTGCCAAACCACTGCCCCTGGGCCTAGCCCCACAGCCCCTTCTCAGCAGTCCCTCCCCAGCCTGCCTGCAGCTCCCCTGCAGAGATGCAAATGCAGCTCTCAGCTCTGCCTGCAGCCTTCTCTTCTGCAGCCTGCACAGCCCCAGCTCTGCCAGCCTGGCCCCTCAGTAGAGCTTCTGCAGCCCTCTCAGCACCTTGCTGGCCTCCTCTGGAGCCTCTGCAGCAGCCCCAGGTCTCTCCTGTGGGGGTGTCCCCACAGCTGAACACAGCCCTGCAGGGGAGGTCTCCCCAGAGCAGAGCAGAGGGGCAGGATCCCCTCTCTCCAGCTCTGGCCACACTGCTTTGGATGCAGCCCAGGCTGCCCTTGGCCTTCTGTGCTGCCAGTGCCCACTGCTGGCTCCTGTCCAGCTTCTCACTCCCCAGCATCCCCAGCTTCAGGCATCTGAATCAATTTTTAGCATGTGTGAGAAGAGGCATCTGGATGTAATTAGCAGACAGCAATTATCTCACTGCATAAATGCATTAGATGCTGAGAGATCAGATGCTGTGAAATCATGTGAAAGGCTCTAGACCTCTCCCTTGGTTTATTTTCAGCAAGCAAAAATGTGACTTGATGAAACTGCAGAACATTAAAGCCTGATGCAATGGCCTTCTCTCTTAATTTATCTACAAAGCTCTAATTTAAAGCTTTTATTAATTCCCCTTTGCATGATTTCATCAAGGGCACCAGGAGGAACAAAAACATATTTTTTGCCTAAAATAAAGCAGTTCACTGACATTAAACACATCTCTTCATAATTCTCCCCAAGGCATCACTGAAAGATGATGACAGCAGAGCTACATCACCAGAAGGCCTGGTGATGGGGCAGAAGAGCCCAAAACAATGATTACAAAGTGTTAATTGCTCAAAGGATGTGAGACCCCCAAGGAAGGATACTTGAGACCAGACCCCAGCAAGCACCTGGCTGCTCCAGCCGAGGGGGTTGAACTCGGTGGCACTTCTGAGTCCTTTTCTTTTTCTTCATTTTTTGTGATGACTTCTGGTTCAAGCTTTGGATCATAAAATACTCCAGCTAGAACAAAAAATGTGTTTTTATTTTTACACCTTGGTTGTTTCAGAACAACAGCAGATACTGAAATGGTGCTCTGAGGTCTCCTCAGAGCCTCCTCCAGGGTGTGTGGCCCCAACTCTCCCAGCCTGGCCCCATAGCAGAGGTGCTCCTGCCCTGTCATTGTCTTTGTGGCCTCCTTTGGACCTGCTCCAGCAGGTCACAGAATGATAGAATAATGGAAAGGTTTGGGTTGGAAGGGGCCTGGGAAGGTCATCTAGGACAACCTCCTGCAGTCAGGAGGGACACCTCCAACTAGATCAGGTTGCCCAGAGCCCTGCCCAGCCTCACCTTGAATGGGATGGAGCCTCAACCACCTCCCTGGGCAACCTGTTCCAGTGCTCAGCCACCTTCACGGTAAAGAACTTGTTCCTCGCATCCAATCTAACTCTGCTCTGCTCTAGTTTGAAGCCATTGTCCCTTGTCCTATCACTGCAAGCCTTTGGGAACAGTTCCTCTGCAACCTTCTTGGAGCCCCTGCAGAGATGCAAATGCAGCTCTCAGCTCTGCCTGCAGCCTTCTCTTCTGCAGCCTGCACAGCCCCAGCTCTGCCAGCCTGGCCCCACAGCAGAGCTTCTGCAGCCCTCTCAGCATCTTGCTGGCCTCCTCTGGAGCCTCTGCAGCAGCTCCAGGTCTCTCCTGTGGGGGTGTCCCCACAGCTGGACACAGCCCTGCAGGGGAGGGCTCCCCAGAGCAGAGCAGAGGGGCAGGATCCCCTCTCTCCAGCTCTGGCCACACTGCTTTGGATGCAGCCCAGGCTGCCCTTGGCCTTCTGTGCTGCCAGTGCCCATTGCTGGCTTCTGCACCCCAGCACCCCAAGTCCTTCCAGGGCTGCTCTCAGTCTCATCACCCCCCGTGTGGATTGGTAGTGAGGATTGTTCCAGCCCTGGTGCTCACCCCTGCATTTGCTCTTAGTGAACCTCAAGGTGTGTCTCCACTTATTCTCCAAGCGCTGGCATGCCCCCTGTATGCCACCCCACTTCCAACCCAGCTCCTTCCCACTCACCACTCCTCCAAAGTACTTCTGTATGTAGAAGTCATTCAGAGTGTGCAGTTCAAGGTAAGTGGCTCCTAGCTCCTTGGAAAGCTGGACCCCCTCGGAGGTGGTGACACAGTTCCTCCTGTCTGCAGTGCAGAGGGGGCAGGTGCAAGGCACTCCTGGGGGGAAAAACATGGTGGGGAAAGAAAGAAAGAAAAAAGGTTATTTTTGCCAAATAACCCAGAGTACTGCATAGAATCATCACAGAATGGCCCAGGTTGGAAGGAAGCTCAGAGATCATCTCCTCCAACTTCCCCCCATGCCCAGGGACACCTCTCAGCTATACTCAGCTGCTCAGGGCCTCATCCAGCCTGGCCTTGAACACCCCCAGGCAAGAGGCAGCCACAGCCTCCCTGGGCAGCCTGTGCCAGAGTCTCACCACCCTCACACTGAAGAACTTCTTCCTCAGCTCCAGTCTGACCCTGCTCTGCCTCAGCTCCAAACCATTCCCCCTTGTCCTGTCTCCGGACACCCTCAGGAAAAGTCTCTCTTCAGCCTTCCTGGAGGATCCCTTCAGGTCCTGGCAGGCAGCTCTAAGGTCGCCCTGGAGCTTTCTGTTCTCCAGGCTGCACACCCCCAGCTCCCTCAGCCTGGCCTCACAGCAGAGCTGCCCCAGCCCTTGGATCATCTTTGTGGCCTCCTCTGGCCTCTCTCCAGCAGCTCTGTGTCCTTCTTGTGCTGGGGAAACCAGAGCTGGAGGCAGGATTGGAGGTGGGGTCTGAGCTGAGCAGAGTCAAGGGGAAATACCTGACTTAACAATTGTAAAGGTCTATTACCTAAAAAAAAATAACAAGGAGGGAAATGAAAACAGTAATTTCAGAGAGGCAAATCCATAATTACTTAAAAAAAACCCCACCCAACCTCCTGTTGATCAACCCAAAATATCAGCTGCTGCACAAAGCTCATCATCCGTTGCATTAGTGCTGCTTTACAGTTGGGTTGGAAAGGATGGAAGTCAAGCCGGACTTCCAAAAGCCACGTTTGGCCTAGGGCCTCAGGGACCTTATCACAGAATCCCAAAATCCCACCATGGTGATGCTGGAAGGGACCCCTGGAGCTCACCCAGTCCAACCCCCCTGCTCCAGCAGGGCACCCACAGCAGCTTGCCCAGCAGCACAATGCCCAGGGCGGGTTGGAAGCTCTCCACACAAGGAGACTCCACAGCCTCTCTGGGCAGCCTGCTCCAGGCCTCCAGCAGCCTCACACCAAACAACTTTCTCCTCCTGCTCACCTCCGACCTCCTGCCCTCCACTTTCTGCCCCTTGGCCCTTGGCCTGTCCCTGGGCACCAATCAGCAGAGCCTGGCCCTAGCCTCTTGCACCCCCCCAGCTCCTTTAGCTCTTGCTGAGCATTGCTCAGATGCCCTCTGGGGCTGCTCTACTCCAGGCTCTCAGCCCCAGGGCTCTCAGCCTTTTTCCTCACAGAGCTGCTCCAGGACCCTCAGCAGCTTTTCAGCCTCCACTTGGACTCTCTCCATCAGTCTCTCTGGAACTGGAGAGCCCAGAACTGGTCCCAGTACTCCAGATGTGGCTTCTCTCACTAGGGCAGAGTAGGGGGGGAGGAGAAACTCTCTTTTCCTGATGGCCACACTCTTCTTCGTGCACTTATGTGCACAGCTGTGGTTCCCAGACATGAATATCAGCCTTGAGCTCATGGAGTTATTTTGCCCTGTGTATGTAGGAAGCACAGCAGCAGAGTGGGGACATCTCCTCTGCAGTCCCAGCTGCCACAGGAGTGTGGATGCTGAGAATTTGTTTCAATTACACACACTTCACACTGAAGTTTTTGAATCCTGCAGGGGATTTTTAAGGTCATGCTGGTTAACTGCTCCAAATCCATCAGCCACCCTGGTTCAGCTTTGCTTAATGCTGGTAAAAATCTAGATGCAACTGAGACTAGATAGCAGGAAGGAATTTTTGACCCTTGCATCTCAGGGCCTGTTGTGCCCAGTCAAAAACTCCTGACTGAGATCTGGAACTGATCCAGAGAACTGAAAATCAACTCAAAACCCTAAAATGCTCTGATCTCCTGCAGCAGACAGATGTTACTCTGGTGGCCTTGCAGTGCTCCAAATGGTGAGCAAAAGCTGGGGACAGATTTTTTTTCTCAGGGCCTGTTGTGCCAGGACAAGGGCAGGGATAGTCTGTACTCAGAGAGGGAGGTTGGGAGTGGAGAAAAGGGAGAAATGTTTGACCCTGGGGGTGGGGAGAGCCTGGTACCTCCCAGAGGTGGGAGCTGCCCCATGGCTGGCACCAGTGGGGGTCAGGTTGTTTGTGGCTGTGAGCAACTTGCTCTGGTTGGGGATGTCCCTGATGGCAGTAGGGAGCTGGGCTGGAGAAGCTTTAAAGATCTCTTCCAACCCAAACCAATCTGTGATTCTATGATTTGATGACCTTTCTGGCCATGGATGTGCTGTGCACGCTCTGTGATGTCTTCCTGCTGCTCAGATCTGTAGATAACATGTAACAACACTGATTGTTATTTCTTCTTTCTTTTTAATTATCATTGTTATTACTATTATTCCTTTTGGCAGCACTACAGAGGATTAAAGTCTTAGTAATTTGTATGAGCAAACTGCTGTGTTCACAAATACCTCCCAGAAACAAAAGGGCTCTGTGTCTGCTCAGCAGTCTGCTCCAAGCAGGTCCCACAGAGTACCCATGGCTGGGCAGCCTGACTTCTCCCACAGCCACCTTATTTTGGGAGACAGACAGGGGGGAGGAAAATAACAATTGGAAAAGGAAAATATCAGTGGTGGAGGCACTCAGGTTGGTGGCACCTTGTGCTTACCTAAATGGTGTCAGACAAGGTGC
This sequence comes from Colaptes auratus, assembly GCA_015227895.2. Lineage (NCBI taxonomy): Eukaryota > Metazoa > Chordata > Aves > Piciformes > Picidae > Colaptes > Colaptes auratus. Next base: position 11,108,962 of record CM026897.1, on the reverse strand, counting down.
TGGGGAAGTCAAATACTGGTTCATCAAGACCCCACTTTTAGAGTGGCAGGTTTATCTTCCCTGTATAAATCAGAGTATAAAGATGTCAATTAATTGCTAAAAGGGAAGAAAATAAATTTATAGAGGCCCTTTAAAAGCTTCTTTCATCACTGCCCAGAAAGATATATCAGTAGAACCTAGCAAAACTCAGTGTTATGTCCATGGAAGACACACTTCCTACCTGCAGCTTAGCATTCCTGGATATGAAGAAAAGTTAATATTTAGTTAAGATATCAAAATATTTACATTTCTTAATATTAACCTTAATATTTCTCTATATAAAATCATAGAATTAAAAAAAATATATTTGTTTGGGTTGGAAAATGGCCATTCATTGACCCCTCACCACAAGAGAAGTGCTGGAGCAGGTCCAGAGAAGGGCAAGAAAGGTGGGGAAGGGTCTGGAGAAGAGGGCTGGGGAGGAGCAGCTGAGGGAGCTGGGGGGTTGTTGTGGAGGAGGCTGAAGGGAGACCTCCTTGCTCTCTGCAGCTCCCTGAGAGGAAGTCCTGGAGAAATTTGAGACTTCTCCCCACCTCCCTGCAGTGGTTGCAAGATGCTGTACTTAGCTTTAACCACATTATTTTCCCCCTGAGCCATGACCTGAGAGAATTCTTGTCCACAGGGTCCATCTCATAAAGAATCACACAGGATCACAGAATGCCAGGCTGGAGTGGACCTCCAGGAGGATGCCAGGCTGGAATGGGCATCAAGGTTCATCTGGTCCAACCTTTCTAACTAATAGTAGAGTTGAAATGAGATGGCCCAGCACCTATCAAGCTGAGTCTTAAAACTGTCCAGTGTAGAGGAAGTCTGAAGCATATGTGGAGACTTCTTGTCCCTAAGCCTTTTTTAAGGGGAGACACTTCCCAGCTTGCTCTCTCGCTCCTGCCCTCACCTCCCTGAGATGCTGAGCCCCTGCTGCTGCTGATGATGATGATGCAAGCACGTGGTGGGGCCTGCTCCATGCTGCCCCAGACACCTAAGGACTGCATCTAAAAGAGAATCCACATTTGCAGCCAGGGGATCCTTTGCCATCTGTGCCTGGTTTTGTGTGTATTTATATTTGCCCTTTTTTTCCTTATACCTTTGTAACCTTCCTGTTACTCAAATGCCTCTTTATATTTTGTTAAACTTACCTTTTTACTTCCAAATCGATCCCAGGCCGTTTCTTTTGTGATTTCATCTCTCTTTTCCCCTACCTAATTTGCTTTCCCCTACCTGGAAAAAAGGGAGAGGGGAGGCAAGCTAAACCTGTTCCATTTGTGCTTTTGGGCTCTGGGAAAGCTTAAGCCACAAGAGTGAACAAGCTGGGCCAGCACCCAGCTCCTGCTCCAGCTGCAGCACATTCCCAGTGGGACGTTTCCCTGGTGCCACAGCAGGCTCTGTACCCACCGTTTTTCCTTGCCCCAACAGCAGAAAGGATGACTGGAACTGAGCAGTGGTTCAGTGCCTTCTTGATCATGGGGACATAACTCTCCTTCAGCTCTTGGAAGGAAGTCTTGTCGTTGACAGAGTATTTGATCACAATGATGTCAGCTCCGCCGATGAGGCTGCGGGAGGTGTACCAGTCGCTGTCAAATATGTCCTGAAGGGGAGAAACACCCATCAGAAAATGCAGAATCACAGAGTAGTTTGGGGTGGAAGGGACCTCAAAGATCATCCAGGTCCTGCCATTGGGCAGGGACACCTCCCACCAGCCCAGGTTGCTCAGGGCCTCATCCAGCCTGGCCTTCAACACCTCCAGGCAGGAGGCAGCCACAGCCTCCCTGGGCAGCCTGTGCCAGGCTCTCCCCACTCTCACTGCCAACAATTTCTTCCTCCTCTCCACTCTCAGTCTCCCCTCTCCCAGCTCCAAGCCATTGTCCCTGGTCCTGGCACTCCCAGCCCTTGTTCAAAGTCCCTCCCCAGGTCTCCTGGAGCCCCTTCAGGTACTGGGAGGCTGCTCTGAGGTCTCCCTGGAGCATTCTCTTCTCCATGTTGCACAGTCCCAACTCTCCCAGCCTGGCCCCACAGGCGAAGTTCTGCAGCCCTCTACTCATCTTGGTGGCCTCTTTTGGACCCACTAGAATATGTTCTGCAGGAAGAAACTTTACTCTTTTAAGTAACTAATTTTGAAATGTTTTATTGAATTAAATAAAAGAGCTTCAGTGCAAAACTGACACAGAACCATTTTTCAGGGATGAGGTCTCCACAGAGCTCTGCTGCTTCATTATGCACATCCACACTCAGCGCTCTGTGATTTTCCTCTGCTTCAACATAGCATCCACATAGCAACAAGTGTTAATATCACAGAATCACACAACCATAGAATGATTTGGGTGGGAAAAGGCCTCTGAGATCTTCCAGTCCAACCTTCAACCCCACACCACCATCCCCACTAAACCATTACCCCAATTGTCATGTGTCCAGCTGTGGGGACACCAACACAGGAGAGACTTGGAGCTGCTGGAGAGGCCCCAGAGGAGGCCACCAAGATGAGCAGAGGGCTGCAGAATCTCTGCTGTGGGGCCAAGCTGGCAGAGTTGGGGCTGTGGAGGCTGGAGAAGAGAAGGCTCCAGGCAGACCTAAGAGCAGCCTCCCAGTACCTGAAGGGCCTTCAAGAAGGCTGCAGAGGGACTGTTCCCAGTGGCCTGCAGGGACAGGACCAGGGACAATGGTTGGAAATGAGAGCAGAGCAGATTGAGATTGGATGTAAGGAACAAGTTCTGCACCAGGAGGGTGGCTGAGCACTGGCACAGGCTGCCCAGGAAGGTGGTTGAGGCTCCATCCCTGGAGATATTCAAGGTGAGGCTGGACAGGGCTCTGGGCAACCTGATCTATTAGGGGACATCCCTGCTGACTGCAGGGGGGTTGGCCTGGATGACCTTTGGTGGTCCCTTCTAACTCAGACCATTCTATAATTCTATTAATTCATCTCTTTTCGTAGCTATTGGAGAGAGAAACCCTGTGGGAACCTGGTGCAGCTTCTAGGTGTGCAGGGCTGCAATCTGCAGTAGGCTGGTGGAGGTCTGTGCCTTCTGCCATGGCTGTCTGCCACCACTGTCTGACCACTCTTTTTCCTCCTGTCCAATCTGAAGCTGCCCAGTGGCAGCTTGAGGCTGTTCCCTCTTGTCCTGTCACTAATTGCCTGTGAGCAGAGGCCAGCACCAACCTCTCCACAGCCTCCTTTCAGGGAGCTGGAGACAGCCATGAGCTCTGCCCTCAGCCTGCTCTGCTTCACACTAACCATCCCCAGCTCCTTCAGGCTCTCCTCATCAGATTGCTTCTCCAGCCCCTTCACAGCTCCCTTGCCCTGCTCTGCCCTGGCTCCAGCACCTCCACATCTCTCTTGTGCTGGGTGCCCCAAACTGGACACAGCACTCGAGGTGTGGCCTCCCCAGAGCTGAGTCCCAGGGCACAGTCCCCTCCCTGCTCCTGCTGGGCACAGCACTTCTGCTCCCAGCCAGGATGCCTTTGGCTTTCTGTGCCACCTGGGCACACTGCTGGCTTCTCTTCAGCTGCCTGTCCATTAGCACCCCCAGGGCCCTTTCTACCAGCAGCTTTCCAGCCACACTGCCCCAAGCCTGCAGCAGTGCTTGGGGTTGCTGTGCCCCAGGTGCAGGACCTGGCACTTGGCCTTCCTGAAGCTCCTCCTGGTAACCTTGGCCATGGATCAAATCTGTCCAAGTCCCTCTGTAGAGCCTCCCTGCCCTGGTGCAGATCAACTCTCCACCTCACTTGGTGCCATCTGCCCAGTGACTGCTGACACTCTCTGTGAATTCGTCACAGCTGTCAATAAAGATGTTAAGCAGAAGTGGTGTCCCCCCCCCAAAAAAGAAACATTATTATACTTGTGTTGATACTCTTCAGGACTTCTTAGTTTACAAAGCTTCATTCTTCCCTTGCCTGTCTCTATTTCACACATTCATATGTTCTTGCCATTAGTGGATCAGACTCCTCAAACACTAAACATCAAAACCAAATCCTTTGGAGGCAATGAAGACCTGATTTTTCTTTTTTCCCTACAGAACCACATGACCCCTCCAGAGGACAATGCTTGCCTTGTTAGCAATAATTTATGAATGCCTTCATGGAATGGCCCTGGAAGCCTCTGTGCCCTTGCAATGCCCACACTCGTTCTAAAAGCTTCTTGGAAATGTCCCCATCTCCACCTAAACCAGCCCTGGATGTGGGGCAGCAGCAAGAGCAAATGTCTGGGGAGGGGGTGTGAGGGAGCCTGAACCACCCTAAGGAATATTCCCCTTGGATTTCCCCTTGGATCCAAGAGGGCTGCACTGGGGGTATTAGAGCACTGCTTCCAGCTCTGGGACCCCCAGCACAAGAAGGACCTGGATCTGAGGGAGAGGCTCCAGAGGAGGCCACCAAGATGAGCAGAGGCTGCAGAACCTCCCCTGTGGGGCCAGGGTGGGAGAGCTGGGGATGTTCAGCCTGGAGAAGAGGAGGCTCCAGGGAGACCTCAGAGCAGCCTGCCAGTACATGAAGGGACTCCAGGAGAGCTGGGGAGGGACCTGGGACAAGGGATGAGAGTGCCAGGACCAGGGACAATGGCTTGGAGCTGGGAGAGGGAAGACTGAGAGTGGAGAGGAGGAAGAAATTGTTGGCAGTGGGGGTGGGGAGAGACTGGCACAGGCTGCCCAGGGAGGCTGTGGCTGCCTCCTCCCTGGAGGTGTTGCAGGCCAGGCTGGATGAGGCCCTGAGCAGCCTGGGCTGGTGGGAGGTGTCCCTGCCCCTGGCAGGACCTGGGTGATCTTTGAGGTCCCTTCCACCCCAAACCATTCTGTGACTCTATGAGAAGTTCCACTTCAGAGAACCATCCTCCATTAACAGAGCTTCTTTCCAGCAACGCTCTCCAAAACACATCCCAGAGCTCTCCCCTTTTTTTTTCTACAAGGTTTCTCAGCATCACTCAAGTCCACCACAAAAAAAATCTTGCAGGTGCACTCTCCATAACTCACTGGAACCCTGATCTTGCTCATCTGAGTAACATGCAGCACACAGAAGGAAGTGTCTTCTTCAGAAACCAAGGGAATTCAGGCGAGAACCCTGGAATGCTTTTGTTTTCCAGTCAAGGCTTTCCAACAGAGTTTGACTGGGCTCAGAGAAGGCCTTGGACTTGGACTTTGGGATGTCTCCCTCCCCTCCTCTGCTGGAGGACAGCACAGCCAACCAGGGTGACCTCTCCTCCAGGCCAAAGCTGCAGCAGCCTTCCTCACAGATCCTAACTGTCTTAGGGGGTGAGGGTGTGGTAATATACCTCCTTTCCTCTTCTCTCTCCCTCTTTTCCCTCTCTATCTCTATTTTTTCCCTCTCTCTTTCCCTTCGTCTGTTCCATCCACTCTATTCTGTTCATAAACAGCCTCAGGGCTGTTGATATTTTGGCCTCGTTTGTGCCTCTGGTATCATAACACAGAATAGTCAAAAGAGCTGAGTCTCTTTCCCTCTCCAGACTGAGACAGGCTGGAAAGTCTCCAGAGGACAAAACTCCACAACCTCTCTGGGCAGCATGCCCCAGAGCTCTGGGACCCTCACAGTGCAGAAGTTCCTCCTCCTGTTGAGCTGGAGCCTCCTGTGCTGCACTTTCCAGCCACTGCCCCTTGGCCTATGGCAGGGGACAGCTGAGCACAGCCTGTGCCCTGCCTCCTGACCCCCAGCCCTCAGCTCTTGACAGGTATTCATCAGATCCCTCTCAGTCTTGTCCTCTGCAGCCTGAACAGCCCCAGGGCTCTCAGCCTCTCCTCCCCAGTCAGTGCTCCAGGCCCTTCCTCATCCTTGTAGCCCTCCCTTGGGCTCTGTGCAGCAGCTCCCTGTCCCTCCTGAGCTGGGCAGCCCAGAGCTGGATGCAGTGTTCCAGGTGTGGCCTCAGCAGAGCAGAGCAGAGCAGAGCAGAGGGGGAGGAGAACCTCCCTGGCTGTGCTGGACACACACATCTGAGTGCCCCCCAGGACCCTCCTGTCCTTCTTGCCCCCCAGGGCACATTGCTGTGCCATGCAGAACTCGAGATGAGGGAGCTGGGTTCAGGGAACCCTGGGTTCAGGGAACTCCTGCTGGTGGTGCAGAAAAAAAATCCTAAAAAGCAGGAATAAACCCAAGAAAAAGGCTCATGGAAAAAGATTGTTGGAAGGTGGGGGGGACCCCAAACATCATTCACAAAACATTTTCTCAAGACCACAGTTAAAACATCTGAGCCTTAGAAGTCCCATGGAAGTCTGAAGCTCTGTGCAAGCCCCCTGAGCAGGCACAAAGACAGCAGAGCATCCACCCCAGAGCAAGGCAACCTCCCAACCAAACCCCAGCTGCTGCTACTGGGAACAGGGTTGATGTGATCCTCTAAGTGATCCTCTAGAAACTGGGCAGGTTTTATGAACTAAGGGAAACCACACAATGCTTCTGAAGGTGATCCCTGAGGGAAAAGAAAGCAAAAAAAGAAGCAAAATAAAAAAATCCAAACTCCTCCAAAGCACAAGACAAAATAAACCAAACCAAGTTAAAAACCACACATAAATTCAAAACAATTAAACCCAGGTGGCTTTACAAAGGATAAACACTCAAATGAGCCACATGACTGAACATCTCTGGTGTCCTTTCAGTACTGATCCCAATTAGAGAACAAAGAACAAGGGAGGCAAGGCAGGAAGGGCACACTCACAGTGACATTTTCCTTCTGCCATTTCTTTTCCAGTGTCATAGAATGAGATAATCCCAAAATCCCCACTGTGGTGTGGGTTGGAAGGGACCTCTGGAACTCAGCCAGCCCAGCCCCCTGCTCCAGCAGGGCACCCACAGCAGCTTGCCCAGCAGCACAATGCCCAGGGGGTGGTTGGAAGCTCTCCACACCAGGAGACTCCACAACCTCTCTGGGCAGCCTGCTCCAGGCCTCCAGCAGCCTCACACCAAACAGCTTTCTCCTCCTGCTCACATCCAACCTCCTGCCCTCCACTTTCTGCCCCTTGGCCCTTGGCCTGTCCCTGGGCACCACTCAGCAGAGCCTGGCCCCAGCCTCTTGCCCCCCCAGCTCCTTTAGCTCTTGCTGAGCATTGCTCAGCTCCCCTCTGGGGCTGCTCTGCTCCAGGCTCTCAGCCCCAGGGCTCTCAGCCTTTGCTCCTCACAGAGCTGCTCCAGGACCCTCAGCCTCTTCCCAGCCTCCCCTGGACACTCTCCATCAGTTCCCTGTCCCTCTGGAGCTGGGGAGCCCAGACTCCAGCTGTGGCCTCACTAGTGTAGACTACAGGGGGAGGAGAACTTCCCTTGGCCTGCTGCCTACACTTTTCTTCATGCACCCAGGAGATCCTCAGCCTCCACTGATTCCCTCTTTTAGTGGAGTGCAACAAGAATCACATTCCTTGCAGAACATGTTTTGGAGGCAACAGCAGTCCTCATTTTGAGTTGTCCTCTACCATTTCCCAGGCTAGCAGAGGAACAGTCTTAGGAGGACCACCAGGACCTGGCAAACCTCAAGCTCCCAACACTGGTTCTGCCTAACCCAGGCAAGGAGAACCAACCAACCAACTTCCTGTAGAGTACCTGAAATGTCTTATTCTAAGGGAAAAGACACCAATTGCTCCTCATCCCTCCCACTAACAACGATCCTGCCTCCTTCAGCTCATAAAGGATAAAATCCAAGAGGTTTCAACAACATAAGGCTGCAGAAAACAAGAAACCAGATTTTCAAGGGAAAAAAAATGTTTGCAGAACTGAAGAACCTTGTTTTGTGGAAGACCACAAGCAAACCAACCACCATAAAACTGAACCTCTAGCCTAGGCCTTTTCTTCTACCCATCTCCAGCTATCCCTGCCTGCCATCCTACCTTCCTCACCAATATCCCCCTCCCCATCCTCTGAAACACTCCTTTGAAGTCCTGCAGCCCTGATTAATATTCAGGAGGTCATTGCTGCACTCCAGTGACTCCCAACAAACTGCACATGCAGGTCACATGAAGCTTCAGAGGTTGGAAACAGGATCCCCATGACCTTGTGAACCAGCACAAGCAGCAAAAAACCCCAACCAAACAACAAACCAACCAAAAAAAAAAAAAAAACAGGGAATAGATGGACACCTGAACTGGAGTTTTGGTGGTGAGGTTACAAACTCCTGGTCTTGTCTCTCTGGGGCTGTCACAGTTCCTGCAGACTCCAAAATAAGTTTCCCTCACTGCAAAAAAAAAAGTCAACCTAAGGACAGAATTAGGGAGCTGGAACTGATTATTGGCTTGATTTCTAAAAGCTGCTAAACTTTATTTGTTTGTTTGTTTGTTTATTAAGGTTACTAAGAAGTCATTTAATATGTTTTAATTTAGACTATCAGTATCATTTCTTGCACAATGGTTGGTCTGCTCACACACATCATCTCACTTAGTAACAGCAGTGGTGACAGCCTGGAAGAGCACCAAAATCCTTTCTATTTACCTTCAGAGAAGGGGAATCCCATTCAGATGTGACCATTCCGTGGGGGGAGCACTAAAACCACTCCACAGCCTGCACTTTGCAAGACTGTAAAGGTTATGATGTCATTTTGTGGGCTGCAAACTGCCTGCATTTGGGCTTCTTTTACAGAACACAACTAACTAACTAACTAACTAACTAGCTAATTAAGTAACTAAGGGTTTTGTTTTCTTGCTGATAAAGATTTGGATAGAGAGGGCCTGAGATGCAGAGTCACAAAAAGGAGCTCCTGCTGACCCCAGCTTTCTCTTCTCCTCCTCCCATCCTGCCTTTTCCCTCTGGCTGCTCAGGCTGCCCAGGCTGAGACCTCTCTCCACAAACATTTGCTTTCCACCCTGCCTAATCCACCCCAATGTCACTGGGGTCTTATCCAGGAATTTCCACAGGGATTAAGTCAGTGGAGGCATTGCCACAATGTTCTTTACTCTCTCAGCATTGATGGGCAGGGGACGGGAAGGGGAAGGGAAGGGGAAGGAGAAGGGGAAGGAGAAGGGGAAGGGGAAGAGGAAGGGGAAAGGGAAGGGAGAGGGGGAGGGGATGGGGAAGTGGGATGGGACGGGGAAGGGGAAGGGGTTGCCACTATGTTTTTTATTTCTCCAGCATCCTGCAGAACACAAAGCTGTCTTCAGCCTGTACCTATTCTAATTCCTCCCTGAACGTGCAGGTCACAGACAGAAGGTCCCATTTGAAATAACCTCAGTCTGGTCTGACCTGCCTTGGAGTTTGGGGCCTTCACCAAGCAATTTGCTCAGCAAACACTTTGCTTTCCCCTGTGCAGGAAAGAGGAAAGCCCAAAAGCATTCCCAGGAACAAACCAAGGACAGAGAAAAGTCCAGAAGCATCCCCAGGAACAAAGAAAACACTGAATTTACCTCCTTTAAATGCAGCTTTAAGAGCAATGACACAGTGTTTTTCATCTCTGACTGCTTATATTCAATGAGGAGAAGTGCACAGTGAGCTGAGTGTCAAATAAAGAATGGCAATCATTATAACACTAATTATTAATAAGGATCAATAATAATGATGAAGAAAAAGGAAGAATAATGAAGAATCATGAAATAATCAGGTTTTCAGTCAACAGCACAGCTGGAGAGATCACCTACCCACAGAGGAGAGGGCAGCAGCCTGTGAGTGAGAAACTTTCTGCAGCATCTCCAGGACTCTGCAGCATTCCCCTGCTTCTATTTTAGCTGCTTTTACTCCTTGCAACAACTAAACCAGGAATGAAATCCTGCAATAATGGGAAATGATCTAAAATAAGAAACTTCCTGCAGCACCTCCAGGACTCTGCAGCACCTCCAGGGCTCTGCAGTGTTCTCCTGGTTCTATTTTAGATGCTTTTAGTCCTTGCAGTAACTAAAATAGGGATGAAAATGCAATGGAAATATCCTAAAATCAGGCGAAGTTCTGACTCCGTGGTTAAAAAGACTGAGAGCAGTTTCTTACCCAGACAGGGCAGTCGTGCACCAGCAGCCTGACATTTCCAAACACGCAGGCTTGGTACTCGGTGAAACCTGGGTTCGCAGCGGCGTGAGCGGCAGACAGGCTGCTATCGATCTGGGAAATGAGAGCACTTCTCCCCAGATAGCTCCAGATCAGGCTGGGCTGCTGGTTGTCCTCAGAAAACCTGTCCCTTTCGTTCCCGAAGGCTACAATAGTAACTGACCTGAAACGGAAAAAAACAATCAAGACAAAAGGCGAAGAGCGAAGGGCGGGGGAGGAAGGGAAGGGGAGAGGGAAGAAAGAAGGAAAAAAGTCATGAAATCCCCTTAAATAAAACAATTAACAAATGAATCCTCCCGAATCCTCTTCCCTCACCAGATTGTCACACACACCCCCATCTCCCCTGACTGTAATTCACAACAAAACACCTACATGATCTCCGACCCGAAAGCGGGACGAGAGCGCAGCGCCGGAGCAGCAGCCTGGCAGCGCCGCTGGCATTACAAAGCCCCACACTTCCCCCCCGGGCCCCGCCAGCTGCGATGGCTTTTATTTGTCCCTGTCCGCTCTCAGCATCGCTGCTGCCGTCGTCACCTCCGGGGCTCCTGCCGCATTCCCTCCTCTATATCCAGCCTGGCTGCTCCGGCCGGCGGAGCGCTGCCGCTCGCTGGACCTCCAGTGGTGGAAAGCGAAGGAAATGGGGTGGGTGGGGGTGGGTGTGTCTGTGAAAGGTGGGAATGGTGGAAAAAGCAGCAGCAGCTCAAGCAGCGGTGTGTGCCCCTCGCTGTCTGCAGATGAATGAAGTCGAGGTGCACCGGGACCGGCCCGCTCGGCCACGGCCATCACAGCCCTGACGTCAACCAGCGGGAGCAGGGCACACGCAGTGGGCACACGCCAGGGGCACAGCCAGGTGACGTGGCGGGCAGAGCCACGTCCGACAAGAAAGGCCACCCCGGTGGCGGCCAGGCAGGTGCACAGCCTCCAACCTGGGGGAATGTACCCTGCTTTCAAGTTATTTCCCTTTATTACGGGGTTTCGCTCCCATTTTAGTTACTGAGAAGAGTAAAAAGCAGCTAAAATAGAAGCAGGGGAATGCTGCAGAGTCCTGGAGATGCTGCAGGAAGTTTCTCACTCACAGGCTGCTGCCCTCTCCTCTGTGGGTAGGTGATCTCTCCAGCTGTGCTGTTGACTGAAAACCTGATTATTTGTCGTTATGGGTTTTTTTCCTTCATTATTTTTTAATTAATCTTCATTATTTCTTCTTGGTTTTCTTCTTTTCTTCTTCCTCTTCATTTTCTTCTCCCTCTTATTCTTTCTTCTTCTTCCTCTTCCTCTCCTTCTTTTTCTCTTCTTCTCCTTTCTCCTTCTTCCTCTTCTTCTTTTTCTTCTTTGTCTTCTTTGTCTTCTTCTTTCTTCTTCTTCTATTATTATTTTCATTACCATTATTATCATTGTTATCACTGTGCACAGTTATTTGCTAAATGTAAGCAGCCAGAGATGCAAAACACTGTGTCATTGCTCTTACAATTGCTTTTAGAAAGGTAATTTCTGTGTTTCCTTTGTTCCTGGGGATGCTTCTGGTCTTTTCCTTTTCTTTGATTTTTTTTTCCTAGGAATGCTATGGGCTTTTCCCTTTCCCTTCCCTGCTCTGCCCTGCCCTTCCCCTTCCTTTCCCCTTCCCTTCCCCTTCCTCTTCCCCCTCCCCTTCCCTTTCCCCTTCCCTTCCCCTTCCCCTTGATGATGAAGGAGTAAAGAACATTGTGGCAATGCCTCCACTGACTTAATCCCTGTGGAAATTCCTGGATAAGACCCCAGTGACATTGGGGTGGATTAGGCAGGGTGGAAAGCAAATGTTTGTGGAGAGAGGTCTCAGCCTGGGCAGCCTGAGCAGCCAGAGGGAAAAGGCAGGATGGGAGGAGGAGAAGAGAAAGCTGGGGTCAGCAGGAGCTCCTTTTTGTGACTCTGCATCTCAGGCCCTCTCTCTCCAAATCTTTATCAGCAAGAAAACAAAACCCTTAGTTACTTAGTTAGTTAGTTAGATAGATAGATAGATAGATAGATAGATAGATAGATAGATAGATAGATAGATAGTTGTGTTCTGTAAAAGAAGCCCAAATGCAGGCAGTTTGCAGCCCACAAAATGACATCATAACCTTTACAGTCTTGCAAAGTGCAGGCTGTGGAGTGGTTTTAGTGCTCCCCCCACGGAATGGTCACATCTGAATGGGATTCCCCTTCTCTGAAGTTAAATAGAAAGGATTTTGGTGCTCTTCCAGGCTGTCACCATTTTTGTTAGTGCAGAGCAAGCTTCTGGTGAGGACCAATCCTATGGCATCAGGTCACTGGCCAGCTCCACTGCATCAGAGTAGGGACCAGCAGCATGGGACCATCACAGGTGAGGGAGAGGGCAGTGAGAAGATATTCTGCTAAGCTGCTCCATGGAGAAGGATCTGGGACTGCTGCTGGATAACAAGTTCATCATCAGCCAGCAATATGCCCTCATGGAGTTAATTGGATTAATTAGGCCAGTGATCTCCTGAGGTGCATGAAGAAGAGTGCGGTCATCAGGAGAAGTTCTCCTCCCTCTCTACTGTGCCCTAGTGAGAGAGGCCACATCTGGAGTACTGGAACCAGTTCTGGGCTTCCTAGTTCAAAAGACTGGATAATTGAATTTTCAGTGTTCAGTCAAGCTAAGAGGGGCAGCAAGAAGACCACCACTCAGGACTTCCGGAGGGCAGACTTCAGGCTACTCAAGGAGCTAACTCAGAAGGTTCCTTGGGAAACAGCCCTCAAAAATAAAGGGGTCCAGGAGAGATGGAGCTGCTTCAAGGAAGAGCTCTTGAAGGCGCAGGAACAGGCTGTGCCAGCGTGCCAGAAGATGAGCCACCGGGGCAGACGGCCAGCCTGGATGGGCAATGAACTTCTAAAGGAACTAAGGGAAAAAAAGAGGGTGTATCGTCTCTGGAAGGAAGGAGAGGCAACCCATGAAATGTTTAGGGAAGTTGCTAGGTCTTGTAGGAAAAAAATTAGGGAGGCAAAAGCACATTTGGAGCTTTGACTGGCCTCTGCTGTGAAGGACAACAAAAAGTCCTTCTATAAATATATTAATAGCAAGAGGAAGGGCAAGGACAGCCTCCACTCCTTGGTGGGCACGGAGGGGAATGTTGAAACAAAGGATGAAGAAAAGGCAGAGGTGCTTAACACCTTCTTTGCCTCAATTTTTACTAGCAGGACAGAATGTCTTCCAGACAGTTGGCCTGCAGAGCTGGCAGAAGGAGCCAGGGAGAAGCATAGTTCTCCTCTGTTCCAGGATGGGATTGTTAGGGATCTTCTCAGCTGCTTGAACCCCCACAAGTCCATGGGACCGGATGGGATCCATCCTAGGGTGCTGAGAGAGCTGGCAGATGAGCTGGCCAAGCCGCTGTCCATCATTTTTCAGTAGTCCTGGCTCACTGGAGAGGTCCCAGAAGACTGGAAGCTGGCTAACGTGGTGCCCATCCACAAGAAGGGCCAGTTGGAAGAGCCAGGGAATTCTAGGCCTGTCAGCCTGACCTCAGTGCCAGGCAAGATTATGGAGCAGGTCATCTTGAGTGCAATCACTCAGCACTTACAGGATGGCCAAGGGATCAGGCCCAGCCAGCATGGCTTTAGGAAGGGCAGGGCCTGCCTGACCAACCTGATCTCCTTCTATGATCAGGTGACTGCCTGGTGGATGTGGGGAGGCCTGTGGATGTGGTCTGCCTGGACCTCTGCAAGGCCTTTGACACCGTCCCACACAGCAAACTCCTGGCCAAACTGGCAGCCCCTGGCTTGGACAGGAGCACACTGCGTTGGGTTAGGAAGTGGCTGGAGGGCCGAGCCCAGAGAGTGGTGGTGAATGGTGCCACATCCGGCTGGCAGCCTGTCACTAGTGGTGTGCCCCAGGGATCAGTGCTGGGCCCCATGCTCTTCAACATCTTTATTGATGATCTGGATGAGGGCATCGAGTCCATCATCAGTAAATTTGCAGATGACACCAAGCTGGGGCAGGAGTTGATCTGCTGGAGGGCAGAGAGGCTTTGCAGAGGGACCTCGACAGGCTGGACAGATGGGCAGAGTCCAAGGGCAGGAGATTGAACACATCCAAGTGCCGGGTTCTGCACATTGGCCACAGCAACCCCATGCAGTGCTACAGGCTGGGGTCAGAATGGCTGGAGAGTGGCCAGGCAGAGAGGGACCTGGGGGTGCTGGTTGATGGGAGGCTGAACATGAGCCAGCAGTGTGCCCAGGCAGCCAAGAGGGCCAATGGCATCCTGGCCTGCATCAGGAACAGTGTGGCCAGCAGGAGCAGGGAGGTCATTCTGCCCCTGTACACAGCACTGGTTAGGTCACACCTTGAGCCCTGTGTCCAGTTCTGGGCCCCTCAGTTTAGGAAGGAGGTTGACTTGCTGGAGCGTGTCCAGAGAAGGGCAACGAAGTTGGTGAGGGGCTTGGAACACAGCCCTGTGAGGAGAGGCTGAGGGAGCTGGAGTTGCTTAGCCTGGAGAAGAGGAAAGCTCAGGGGTGACCTTCTTGCTCTCTACAACTACCTGAAGGGAGGTTGTAGCCAGGCAGAGGTTAGTCTCTTCTCCCAAACAGCCAGCACCAGAACAAGAGGACACAGTCTCAGGCTGCGCCAGGGCAGGTTTAGGCTGGAGGTTAGGAAGAAGTTCTCTACAGAGAGAGTGATTGCCCATTGGAATGGTCTGCCTGTGGAGGTGGTGGAGTCACCATCATTGGAGGTGTTCAGGAGGAGACTTGATGGGGTGCTTGGTGCCATGATCTAGTTGTTTAGGTGGGTTGGATTGGTTCATAGGTTGGACACGATGATCTTGAAGGTCTCTTCCAACCTGGATTTATTTATTGTATTATTGTATTATACTGGAAAGTGTCCAGGGGAGGCTGGGAAGATGCTTAGGGGTCTGGAGCAGCTCTGTGAGGAGCAAAGGCTGAGAGCCCTGGGGCTGAGAGCCTGGAGCAGAGCAGCCCCAGAGGGGAGCTGAGCAATGCTCAGCAAGAGCTAAAGGAGCTGGGGGGGGCAAGAGGCTGGGGCCAGGCTCTGCCCAGTGGTGCCCAGGGACAGGCCAAGGGCCAAGGGGCAGACAGTGGAGGGCAGGAGGTTGGATGTGAGCAGGAGGAGAAAGTTGTTTGGTGTGAGGCTGCTGGAGGCCTGGAGCAGGCTGCCCAGAGAGGTTGTGGAGTCTCCTGGTGTGGAGAGCTTCCAACCCCCCCCTGGGCATTGTGCTGCTGGGCAAGCTGCTGTGGGTGTCCTGCTGGAGCAGGGGGTTTGGACTGGGTGATCCCCAGAGGTCCCTTCCACCCCCCACCATGCTAAGATTTTGGGATATATATACATGGAGGTGTGCACAGACATAGAGACCAAGAAAACCTGGGCTGGTAAATGAGGCAGCCCTAGTGAGAAGGGACCAAATGAATCCAAACCCAAATTAACACCCCTTGATCACTTCTGCAGACAAGGTGTGACGGGCAGGGGCACCACTGGTTGCAGACTCCTGTTTACTTCTCACTCTTGTCTTGAACCACCTAGAAAACTGATTAGCATCTCTTCCAGCCCATGATGCAGATGGGGGGTGTGGTATTCACCTCACGTGATGAGCAGCACTTCAAGCTTAAGGACTGAAATACTGCACTGCTTTAGCACCACTTCAGCAATCAGGAGGTATAAAACAGAAGATTTGAAAACCCATCCTTAATGCTGGATGGAAATGTGGCTTGTTTTCTTGTGGAAGGAGGTCCAGTGCCTTGCTGTTGAGGGGACTGCAGGGTATGTTTCCAACAAACAAAGGAAAAAGAGGAAAGGAAGTAAGTTTCTGTCTGAGGAGCAGCTGAGGGACCCGGGGTTGCTCATTCTGGAGAAGAGGAGGCTGAGGGGAGACCTATGGCTCTCTACAGCTCCCTGAAAGGAGGCTGGAGCCAAGTGGGGTTTGGAGTCTTCTCCCAGGGGAACAAGAGTAGGACAAGAGGAAACAGTCTCAAGTTGTGCCAGGGGAAGCTCAGGTTGGACACAAGGAACAATTTCTTCCCAGCAAAGGTTCTCGGGCACTGGCCCAGGGCTGCCCAGGGCTGTGGTGGAGTCCTCATCCCTGGAGGTGTTTCAAAGCCCCCTGGATGTGGTGCTGAGGGAGAAGGGGGTTGGTCTCTTCCCCTAGGCAATCAGCACCAGAACAAGAGGACACAGTCTCAAGCTGTGCCAGGGGGAGGTTTAGGCTCCAGGTGAGGAGAAAGTTCTTCACAGAGAGAGTTGTTAGCCATTGGAATGTGCTGCCCAGGGAGGTGGTGGAGTCACCATCCCTGGAGGTGTTCAAGAGGGGATTGGACGTGGCACTTGGTGCCATGGTTTGGTAGTCCTGAGGTGCTGGGTGACAGGTTGGACTTGATGATCTTTGAAGTCTTCTCCCACCTTGTTGATTCTGTGATTCTGGTGCAGTGGCAGTGTCTCAGCAGCAGTGGTGGTACTGTAAGCTCTGGGTGAGTTTGGGCTGGATGATCTCCAACCAAGGATCTCTTCCAACCTCAACATTTCTGTGGTTCTAAACTTGTGGTGACAAACATCATGGAGAAGACTTTTGGTCATCTCCACCTAGAAAACCCCCACAGGTGATGTGGGCACTGTGATAGGAAGCCACAAAAAGATTGTCTTAAGAGGGAGAAGAGGATTACAGCGGATTTCTTGGCTGTTCCCTGCTTGGCAGTTGGGGAACTGGAGTATCCTGGGGCCAGCAAACATTTCAGCCAGCAAGGATTTACCATTGGTGCTGACACACAGAGACAAAAACCCTGCAGAAAAGGCACTTTTGGCCAATAACAGCACATCTGGGATTGTGCACTGTACCCTGGAGGATGATTGTTGTGTTTCAGGTTAATTCTGCTGAAGCTTCCAGCAGCATCTGAGCTAAAGTGAGGAGAACAAGCAGCAGCCTTTGCTGACAGCAGGACCATGATGGTTTTCCATGTCAAGGAGATAGCTACAGCCAAGCCAAGGAGGAGGATTTCATCCTTGTGGAAGGTGTAGCCCTGCCTGCAGCAATCTACACACAGCTTACAGCTCCATATGGGGTGCATGGAGGAGAAAGCAACAGCAGGTCAAGGGAGGTTCTTCTCCCACTCTGCCCTTGTCAAGCCACAACTGGAGTCCTGGGTCCCCAGTTCAGGAGTGACAGAGAGTCTCAGCAGAGCATCCAGCAGGAGCTGCAAAGATGTCCACAACTGGTTTGGTTAGAAAAGACCTTTAAGGTCATAGAGTCCAACCATTACCTAACTGCCAAATCTGGTGCTAAACCATGGCCCTCAGCACCACGCCTCTGCAGCTTTTAAACAGCTCCAGAGATGGGGATTCAACCACCTCCCTGGGCAGTCTGGGAGAGTGTCTGACAGCCCTTTCAGGGAAGAAGTTTCAATGTCCAACCAAAACCTCCCATGGTACGACATTGAGGCCATTTCCTCTTGTCTATCACTGGAAGCTTGGGAGAAGAGATCAATCCCTTCCTGTCTGCAGCCTCCTCTCAAGGAGCTGTAGAGAGCAATGAGGTCTCCCTTAGCCTCCTCTTCACTGGGCTAAACAACCACAATCTCTTCATCTGCTCCTCACAAGACCTGTTTTCCAGACCCTTCCCCACCTTGGTTCTGCTGCCCACAGCATTGCTGCTCCAGGCCAGGCTGCTGCTGCTCTTCTTGCCCACCTGGGCAGTGCTGGCTCAACTCCAGCTGCTGCCACCTAGCACCCCTAGGGTCCTTTTCTGCTAGGCAGTTTCCAGCCACTCTGCCCCCAGCCTGGAGCCTTCATGGGGTTGATGTGACCCAAGTGCAGAACTCAGTACTTGGCCTTACTGAATCTCATACAGGAGCATCTCTGTGAGGAAGAAAGGCTGAGAGCCCTGGGGATGTTGAACCTGGAGAAGAGGAGCCTGAGAAAGATCTTCTGAATGCTCAGCAAGAGCTGCAGGGCAGGTGCCAAAAGGATTAGAGGTCGTGGAATCACCAGAGGTCCCTTCCAACCCTGATCATTCTATGATTCTGTGATTTTCAGAGTGAGGGGACTTAGAACACTTGGGTTCAAAGTTAGTGCAAGTCCACTGCAGCTCCTGATGTTCTGAGCACCTTTAGGTGCACAATAACCTACCTTGTTGTAGAAGAGGTGAATTTCCAGGGTTTATATTCAAGGACAGAAGGTAACTCCAGATAGCAGTGACAGGTTGTGCTGAACAGAGAGGTTTCCTCCTAACATCCCAAAAACATAACCTCTGGCAGGCTTGATGTGATTCATGCTCATCCACACCAGAGAGCACTGCTGCAGGATCTGCATGGCCAAAGCACCAGCAAACAGAAGGAGGTTTTTTCTTTCTGTTGTGGCAGCCATCTGCCACATCCAAACCAAGAAGAGCCACCTGTGTGTGGGAAAGTGAGGGATGAATGATGGGACAGTGTGAAGGAACACTAATATTTTCCAGCAGAACTATGACCTCCCTGGAGGTGTTCTAGACCAAGGTGGATGAGGCCTTGAGCAACCTAGGCTGCTGAGAGCTGTCTCTGCCCATGGCAGGGTCTTGGAACTGGATGAGCTTTCAGGTCCCTTCCAACCCAAACGATTGTGTGAATCTATGCCACAAATGTGGTGTTGGGTTGGTCAGCACTTCTGGATCTGGTTTATTTTTTCTCTCTCCCACAAGAATACTCAACAGGCACTTCCAGCTGTCTCTCCAGCCCAACAGATTTTACTGGTGACTGATTGCTGGAGGTCACTGGTGAAGACACCAAGAAAAACACAGCATGAACTCCAAGTCCATTGTGCCAAGCTGTTGAATCCACATCCTTGGAGGTATTCAAGGTTTCACTTGGAAAAGTACTTGCACAATCTGAGCTCATTAGGTGTGTTTGGAGTGGAGGCTGGGTTAGATGACCTCCAGAGGTCCCTTCTGACCTCAGTTATTCCCTGACTCCACAAATCCCCCTCCTTCCTGGAGAGTGACCACTAAGCTCTGCCCTTTACTTCCTCTTCTTCTTACAACAGCTCTCAGCTCCCAAACCAACCTCTTGTCCAATCTTGTGGCAACTTTACTTTCTCTACAGGGTTTAATAAGCTTTGCAAAAAAACCAAAAAAGCTTCTCAAAAGCTTTTGGAAAACACAAGAGGATTACTCTGCCCACACAACCCCCTGCTCACCGCCCTTCCTCCCAACACCAGCAATGCTGGACTGCACTGGAGCCTCTCCAGCTCCTTCCCAGCAGACTCTGTCCACCCACAATGTCCCTTAAGCTCATTCTTTATCAACATACTGCATCATCTCACCAGGAATGGCAGATGGCTCCATTGCTTTGTCTTTCATTGACCTTGGTAAAGCAGTTTTTGGGGCAGTCAGTGCCTGATGGCACCTCCTCTGATACACAGACACCACACCCAGGTCTGTGGTTTCTCACCTGAGCCCCTGAGGGTCACTCTCATAATTGTTATATACTCCTGACCACTTACTAACATCTCCTTTAATTGTTTTCTAGTAATAGATCACCTAATGCAACCCCAGACCAGCAGTGCATCAACAGTACGAAGGGGGTGGGCAATGACCCATGGGAGGAGAAAGGGAAAATGGCAATTTTAAAACTTAAGGCCTGATCCACTTTGCAGCACAACAGAGCTGTGAAAGCAGCTGCTGAGCTGTGGAAAGCTGCCAGCAGTGGGAGGCTGATCCATGGTTTCCCAGAAGCCAGCTCTGGTGCTGCGGATGCTCACTGCAAAGCCTGCCCTCCAGAGCTTGCTTCCTTCAGCAGCTAAGGCAGCAAGAAGGGGACACACCTGGCACCTGCATGCCCCAACCTGCTGCAGAGATGAAGGGCTGAAAGCCCACATGCTGCAGGAGGAGACAACCCCCTCAGAGTGGTGAGACCCCAGTGCAGATGTTCAGCAGACCCATGTAATTCTCGTGCCACGGTTCAACAAGTGTTACTGCTCGCATTAGACCACAGGTCAAAGGATCAAACCAGCGCTTTCTGTTTCTGCTGGCCTAGCACCAGAAGCCACTGCTTCAAGGTGGAAATGAAACATCCTGTCACACAGAGGAACACCATCCTCACCTCCTAGCCAAGCTTGTCTTGGCCATCTGCTGAGGCTGAGCTGCAGGGAGAGGTGGGCATGGAGCAAGCCCCAGGGGCAACGGGGAAGGGGTAGGTGTTTCCCATCAGAGAGGGGAGATCACTCTGGTCCCTCTCTGGACCCTCTCCCAGATCTCTTCCAGGATCAGCTGGCCAAATGTAGTGATCAAACCACTCTGTGGGTCATTGCTGCCTGGTGTGCCCTTACACAAGGTGCTGGGAGAGGCATGGGGCCAGGCTGGCAGGAGATGCAGCCATACCTTGGGGGCAGGGAAGGGATAGCATCTGCTCAGCATATTTTAAAAGGTCTGTGCTATTTTAATCCACTTTATGATCCCCTGGGTAAGCTCTTAAGACCAAGTGACCCAGCACATGAGTTCTAGAGGGGAGAAGTGCCTCAAACTGCTGAGCCCACTCCTGCAGAAGCTCTGACCTCTGCCTGCCCACTGCTCTGCTCAGCAATGCCTGAGGTTTCTGCTTTCCCCTTAGTCAAACACAACAGAGAGGTGCAGCACCCATTGCACCAGGTGAGTGAAAGTGACCTCCTGGTGTCAGCTAAACAAGTGAGCTCATGTGCATCTGGGGGAGAGAAAGTTAAAGAATAAATATCATCCCGAAATAAATACATTTCTACCATGCAGTATACTTACAACAAAAATTATCTGAGGTGTGAGGCCAGGCTGGGAGAGTTGGGGCTGTGCAGCCTGGAGAGAAGGCTCCAGGGACACCTTCTGGTGGCCTTGCAGTGCCTAAAGGCTGAGCAGAAGGCTGGGGACAGACATTTTCTCAGGGCCTCTTGTGCCAGGACAAGGGGGGGAGGGCTTGAACTCAGAGGGAGACAGTGAGTGGAGAGAAGGGAGAAATCTCTGACCCTGAGGGTGCCCAGAGAAGTGGGAGATGCAACCTGATCTAGTTGAGGATGTCCCTGCTGACTGCAGAAGGGGTTGGATTGGATGACCTTTGGAGGTCCCTTCCAACTCACATCATTCTATGATTCCATGATTCCATGAATCTATGATTCTGTGATTCTGTGATTCTATGTCCCATCCCTGGCACCACTGCAGGTTGGGTGGTTTGTGGTTCTGAGCAGCCTTGCTATAAAATAGAATAGAATAGAATAGAATAGAATAGAATAGAATAGAATAGAATAGACCAGGTTGGAAGAGACCTTCACGATCACCCAACCTATCACCCAGCACCATCTAATCAACTAAACCATAGCACCAAGCACCCCATCAAGTCTCCTTCTAAACACCTCCAGTGATGGTGACTCCACCACTCCCTGGGCAGCACATTCCAATGGGCAATCACTCTGTGAAGAATTTCTTCCTAACTCTTTCTAGCTGGGGATGTCCCTGCTGACTGCAGGTGGGGGGTTGGATTAGATGACCTTGGAAAGTCCCTTCCAACCCAAACAACTCTGGTTCTGTGATTCTATGAATAAAAATAGTTTTGTTCACATTATCAAAGTTACAAGTTCTCAGTGAGTCCCAGATAAAACTTCATCAGGAGAAAGTTCCCCATGGAAAGGCAGCTTCTTGGAACTACACTTCTCCAGAACTAAAACACAGGGCACATGGCCAATTCATTTTTCTCTTAGCAGATGTTAAACTTCTTCCAAGGGGTCACTGGATGCCCATTTCATGTTTAAATAATAGTAATAATAATTAACAGCACTAATTAATAGCAACAAAATAAACTATATTTTAATAACAATTAATAACATGTTATAATACATTGCAACATACCAATGGTGATTAATTAATAATTAATTATTATTAAATAGTAAAAATTTTGGCTTCTAAAAATCCGAAGATCAGAGCTAGATGTTAAATGGATTATTGTTTCTTTTCGGTTAGTTATTTACTTATTTTCTTGATCTCTGCTTTCATTCTGTTATGATTTCATTGTCATTTAACACTGATCCTCCTCCTCCTCCTTCTCAACCTCCCCTGCTGCCCAGCAAACCTCGGACTCTACACAGGGGACATAGCAAGGCAGCAAGAGAGGATGTGATCCCTGTGTGGTCACCATGAATGTTTTCATGGATTTTGAACGTTGACATTACTGGTTTTACTCTAAATCACTTAATTTTAGGCTCCTTGGCCTCTTGCTTTCTTCTGTGCTCCTACACAAAATCATAGAATTGTTAGGACTGGAAAGGACCTCAAGGTTTCTCCAGTCCCAACCCCCCTGCCATGGGCAGGGACACCTCACA
Organism: Colaptes auratus; assembly: GCA_015227895.2. Classification (NCBI taxonomy): domain Eukaryota; kingdom Metazoa; phylum Chordata; class Aves; order Piciformes; family Picidae; genus Colaptes; species Colaptes auratus. The sequence continues at coordinate 11,086,701 of CM026897.1, read as the reverse complement.
CTACAGCAGGCTGCTCACAGCCACCTCCAGCCTGGCTGCAAACACCTCCAGGGGTGAGGCTTCCACCACCTCCCTGGCCAACCTGTGCCAGTCTCTCACCACCCTCATGGGGAACAACTTCCTCCTGACAGCCATTCTCAATCTCCCCACTTCTAGTTTTGCTCCATCCCCCCAGTTCTATCCCTCCCTGACACCCTCACAAGTCCCTCCCCAGCTTTCCTGTAGCCCCCTGCAGCTCCTGGAAGGCCACAAGAAGCTCTGCTGGGAGCCTTCTCCTCTCCAGACTGCACAGCCCCAACTCTCTCAGGCTGTCTCCATGGCACAGCAGCTCCAGCCCTCTGCTCCTCCTCGTGGCCCTTCTCTGGGCACCTTCCAGCACCTCCAGACCCTTCCTGGAACAGAGGCACAGAATTGGACCCAGAGCTGCAGGTGGGGTCTGAGCAGAGTGGAGCAGAGGGGCAGAATCCCCTCCCTGGCCCTGCTGGCCACACTTCTCTGCATGCAGCCCAGGCTCTGCTTGGCTCTCTGGGCTGCCAGTGCTCACTGGGGGCTCAGGTTGAGCTTCTCCTCCACCAGCACCCCCAAGGCCTTTTCCCTAGGGCTGCTCTCCAGCCAGTCCCTGTCCAGGTCCCTCTCAATGGATCCCTCCCCTCCAGCGTGTCTGCTGCACCACACATCTCTTACTCCAGAACCAGGCTCAGGAGCCTTTGCTGGGTGATAAGTGGAGACGTGTGTGAGTGAAAAACTGCCATAAATCAAAATGTCTTTAATAAATGGATTATCTTCATAGGTTCACAGAATGGTTTGTGTTTTGGAAGGGACCTGAAAGATCATGCAGCTCCAACCCCCTGTCAGGGACACCTCCCATCAGCCCAGGTTGCCAGCAGAGACAGAGGTGATTCTGCCACTTTGCTCTGCAGAGACCTCACCAGTGGTGCAGGTCTGGAGCCCTCAACACAGAAAGGACCTGGAGCTGATGGAGAGGGTCCAGGGGAGGGCCACAAAAATGATCAGGGGGTTGGAGCAGCTCTGCTACCAGGCCAGGCTGAGGGAGCTGGGGGTGTTCAGCCTGGAGAGGAGGAGGCTCCAGGGAGACTTGATAGAAGCCTTCCTGGAGTGGGCTACAAAATGGATGGAGAGAGGCTATTTGCAAAGGCCTGCAGGGACAGGACCAGAGACAATGACTTCAAACTAGAGCACAGCAGATTTAGTTTGGATGTGAGGAAGGGATTCCTGCCTATGAGGGTGGTGGAACACTGGCACAGGTTGCCCAGGGAGGTGGTTGAGGCTCCATCCCTGGAGATATTCAAGGTGAGGCTGGGCAGGGCTCTGGGCAACCTGATCTGGTTGGGGCTGTCCCTGCTGACTGCAGGGGGTTGGGCTGGGTGAGCTTTGGAGGTCACTCCCAACTCAAACCATTCTGTGATTCTATGATTTCCCCTTGGAAGCTGTACATCAGGTTTGTCATCTACAAAGGTCTGGCAAACACTGAAACCTTAAACTTCCTTTTTTCACTTCCTTTTTATTTTTTAAAAATTCCTTATATTTTCTTTTTGATGGCAGTGGTGTTGCTTTTCTGATGACAATATATACATGATCTATTTCCATCATTTTCTCTTCTACTAACCTCAGTAAAACATATTTTTTCTTACAATAAGTTCCATTTTTATCTGAATTGCATAAATCTTCTCTTCTCTTTTACTGAAGTTAACTTTGTTTTTTCCTCTCTACCAAATTGTCAAAACCAAAAAAATGGATGCAGGCTGTCAAAAATAATCTTCACAGCCTGCCCAGGATGTGCCTCTGAGCAGCCTGCTGTGGTGTGAGGTGACCCTGCCCATGGCAGGGGGGTTGGGACTGGATGAGCCTTGGGGTCCCTTCCAGCCCTGACAGTTCTGTGATTCTATGACTCACTTCCTAGTTCAGAACTGTAGACAATCACAAATAGCATTGAATTTATTATTTCAAAGGCCCTGTTTTAACTTACTTCATCTTCAGAAGCCTCCCAAAAAAAACCCATAGGATGGTCTGAAATACTTCAGCATAAGCATGAACACTAAATACTGCTAAAAACTAACACTTTTAGGCACACATTTGATGTGTGGGGTTTGGTTAACGAAAAACTAAATCAGGCTTTTTGGGTTTTTTACTGCAGGAAACTCTTGGGTAGCTCTTGTTTGTTTATTAGCTGGGTCTGATCTTAAAATTGAATCATCACTCATCTCCTCTCTGTTTTCTACAGTAAAGAGTCTTAAATCACATCTTGATTTCTCATTATGCACTTGGCAGCAGCTCAGAAAGCTGCGGAGTTGAAGGTAGATCGATACCTCCAGAAGCCTTTGCCAGTGCTGCCTGAGAGCTCCTCTGCATTCCAGAAAAATGGGGAAGTAGGAACATGGTCATATGGAAGGGACCTCAAAGCTCACCCAGCTCCAAGCCCCTGCCATGGGCAGGGACACCTCCCTGACCAGCCCAGCTTGCTCAAGGCCTCATCCAGCCTGGCTTGCAACACCTCCAGGGAGGAGGCAGCCACAGCCTCCCTGGGCAACCTGTGCCAGTCTCTCCCCACCCTCACTGCCAACAATTTCTTCCTCATCTCCACTCTCAGTCTGCCCTCTCCCAGCTCCAAGCCATTGTCCCTGGTCCTGGCACTCCCAGCCCTTGTCCCAAGTCCCTCCCCAGCTCTCCTGGAGCCCCTTCAGGGACTGGGAGGATGCTCTGAGGTCTCCCTGGAGCCTTCTCTTCTCCAGCCTCCACAGCCCCAACTCTCCCAGCCTGTCCCCACAGGGGAGGTTCTGCAGCCCTCTGCTCCTCTTTGGTGGCCTCCTCTGGAACCTCTCCAGCAGCTCCAGGTCCTTCTTGTGCTGGGGGCCCCAGAGCTGGAGGCAGGGCTGCAGGTGGGGTCTGAGCAGAGCAGAGGGGCAGAATCCCCTCCCTGTGCTGCTGCTCTCCTGCTCTGGATGCAGCTCAGCACACAGCTGCCTGCTGGGCTGCCAGGGCCCAGTGCTGGCTCCTGGGGAGTTTGTCACCAGCTGACACCTCCAAGGCCTTCTCCTGCAGGCTGCTCTCAGCCACTCCTCACCCAGCCTGGTTTTGTACTTAGAATTCTAAGATGGTGTTTGGGAAAACCAGGAAGGGCAGAACAATTGGGAGCAAGGTGAAGCAAAGTGGAAAACAACTTCTAAGGAACAAAACTCTGTTGTGTTTGTAATAGCAGCAGGGGGTTCCATAAATCTTTGGCTTCTTAGACTTTCCCATGACAGAACTTCACTTAACAACATCCCTACAAAACAACTAGTTCTCCTTTATTTTTTTCCCTCCTCTTTGTTTTTGACAAAACTGTTTTCTGCTAGGACAAACCACTCTGATTCTCCACTTACTGTCCCCCTCTGAAAGCCATTTTTTAGTCAAGTCTTTGTGCAGTGATTCATGCAGCACCCTCACACCAAAGGAGTTTCCCCTCGTGGTTTGATGGAACTTCCTGGGTTCCAGTCTGAGCCCCTTGCCCCTTGTCCTACAGGTCTCCACTTCAGGCTCCCGGCTCTCCATGAACCTTTCACCTTCTCCTTTTCCTGAAGCATTTCACTTCCCTCATCACCATCCAGACTGAAACAAGGATGCAGGCTCTCAAGTCCATTACCAAGGTGACAGCAGCTGGGTTGAGACAGCGACAACGATCACGATAGCATGGAGAGGTTCTTGTCTCAAAACTTTGCTGTGACCTACAGGTTGAGTGGATGAGTTCATTGCAGATGTGAAAAAACACACAAATGAAAAAAACATCTCTGCTTACTCTTGAAAAATATTTTTCTTGCTGGAATTCTTAAGCAAATTCAGGCAAGCCACTTGGAACCAATGTTGGTGTGTGATGACTAACCACACATTCCTCATTTCCTTGACACTTCATGCTGTGATTCACTCCAGTGCAGAGTCCTTACCTGAAACCACCACTGAATCACAGACTCATGGAATCATGGTCCATGGTGGAAGGAACTTCTGGAGATCATCCAGACCAAATCTCCTGCCAGAGCAGGGTTACTCAGAGCAGGTCACACAGGAACACATCCAGATGGGTCTGGAAAGTCTCCAGTCAAGGAGACTCCAAAACCTCTCTGGGCAGCCTGCTCCAGGCCTCCAGCCCCCTCACACCAAACAACTTTCTCCTCCTGCTCACATGCAACCTCTAGTTTGTGCCCCTTGGCCTGTCCCTGAGCATCACTGATCAGAGCCTGGCCCCAGCTTCTTGCTCCTTGTCCTTCAGCTGTTGATCATCATTGAGTAGATTCCCTCTCAGTTCCCACACACAAACATAACCCTTGTGATTCAGGGATACTGCAGCAACTAGAGATAATTTCTTCATTTTGAGGGCATGACCTAGCAATTGATTTTGGACCAGTGCCTTCACCTGGCTGTGCAGCACAGCCTGAGCTGTGCTGGAATCCCACCTAGTCAGCATGCCCATCCCATCCTCGCCTGGCATGATGCAGGGGATGAGTCGTGCCTCACATCAGCCTTTTTTTCAAATGCAAACCTGTGAGAGACTGGAGTTTAGTGGGAAAATATTCTGGAGAGATGAAAGAAGCAGGAGATTTTAACTGAGAGTCCACGCACCGAGATATGGGTTAGAGTCAATTAGCAAAGTTCATTTGGAGAATAAGGACACAGGCAGACAAAATGTTCCACATGATTCAAGATCTAATGCCCTGATTTTTGGTCAGGCTGTCCCAGGGAGGTGGTGGAGTCCCCATGTCTGGAGGTGTTCCAGAAAGGTGTGGCCATGGCACTTGGGGCCATGCTTTAGTGGCCATGGTGGGGTTGGGCTGGTGGTTGGGCTGGATGAGCTTGGAGGTCTTTTCCATCCCAAACAATTCCATGATTCTATTACTTAACCCAATAGTAAGTATTCTCTGACTGCTGAGCTTTGTTGTACCTTAGCTCTTCTCTGAGTGTGTTCCAGGTGGCATCACTGTGACATCCAAGTTTTCACTGTAAACCTTAAAAGCATAATTTCTGTAAAACAAGGCAAAAATTTAATGTAAATGATGCTTTTTTGGCATTGGTCCAGGCCCATGTGTCTGAGGTGGGATCCTGCAGAACTCCTTCCTGCTGATTTCTGAGCACATAACAACATAACATAACAACTCTCTACTCTACCGTGGGGATAGAAGCCACATCCTGAAGTACTATGTTCAGTTCTGGGCTCCCCAGCTCCAGAGGGACAGGGAACTGCTGGAGAGAGTCCAAGTAGAGGCTGCAAAGCTGCTGAGGGTCCTGGAGCAGCTCTGTGAGGAGTAAAGGCCCTGGGGCTGAGAGCCTGGAGCAGAGAAGCCCCAGAGGGGAGCTGAGCAATGCTCAGCAAGAGCTAAAGGAGCTGGGGGGGGCAAGAGGCTGGGGCCAGGCTCTGCCCAGTGGTGCCCAGGGACAGGCCAAGGGCCAAGGGGCAGAAAGTGGAGGGCAGGAGGTTGGATGTGAGCAGGAGGAGAAAGTTGTTTGGTGTGAGGGGGCTGGAGGCCTGGAGCAGGCTGCCCAGAGAGGCTGTGGAGTCTCCTTGTGTGGAGAGCTTCCAGCCCCCCCTGGGCATTGTGCTGCTGGGCAAGCTGCTGTGGGTGCCCTGCTGGAGCAGGGGGGTTGAACTGGGTGAGATCCAAGGGTCCCTTCCAACCCCATCACCATGCTGGAATGCTGTGATTCCATTCTAAATTACAAGCCATCAGGTTTATTTTGTTTAGCCTGAAGGAACTTCAGAATTCCTTCTGTCTTCCATTTTGCAGTGGGGGAGAGCATTTGGGTGAACACCAGGAAAAAAACCACAACAGGGTGGGGTTTGCATTATTTTTGCTTCATTTTCAGTACTTGCACTTTTTATTTGATTTGATTTTCTAGACCTAATGCTCCTCTTTACCAAACCTAGGGAGCATTTGAAATGGTAGTTTCTGCCTCACTTTCACAGCTCTGAAGCAGGGATGATCTTACTCACCAAGGAGTGACTGATAACATTTGAAAGTGCAGGCAAACAGGAGGCAAATTCATTGACTTGCTGTGTTTTGCTGTTGTGAACCTTCTTGGAAAGGATTATTCCATTCTACACAGCAGGAAACAAAGTAATCTTGCAGAAGAAATCCGTAGAAATGAAGAGGTAAGGTTGGACTTGCTGATCTAAAGGGTCTGTTCCAAGCTCAGTGGTTCTATAATTACCAATAAAGCATCCTGGCCCCAGTTATGCAAGCGAAGCATCAACACAGGAGGAGCACTTGTGTTTAAATATCAATATTTTGGGTCTCTGTGTCCTTACAGTGGTGAGCTGTTGAAAAAGCAATGGAGAAAACAAGCAGGTTGTTCACAGCCACAGACAACCTGACCTGCACTGGTGCCAGCCATGGGGCATCTCCCACCTCTCTGGGCACCCTGGGCCAGGCTCTCCCCACCCTCAGCACCAAACCTTTCTCCCTTCTCTCCACTCTCAGGCTCTCTCTTGCAGTTCAAACCATCCCCCCTTATCCTGGCACAAGAGGCCCTGAGAAAAAGCCTGTCCCCAGCTTTCTGCTCGTTCCCTTGAATCACTGCAAGGCCACCAGGTGTCCCTGGAGCCTTCTCCTCTCCAGGCTGCACAGCCCCAACCCTCCCAGCCTGGCCTCACAGCAGAGGGCTTCCAGCCCTGCCAGCACTGCTGCAGTCTCCTCTGGCCCTGCTCCACCAGGTCCCTGTCTGTGCTGTGATGAGCACTCCAAAACTGCCCCAGCACTGCAGAGGGGTCTCAACAGAGCACAGCAGAGGAGCTCCTGCTGCCCACAATGCTGAGGATCATCCCAGGGCAGGGCTGGCTTTGGGCTGGCAGCACTCAATGCTGGCTCCTCTCCAGCTTTGCACCCCTAAGTCCTTCTCCTCAGGGCTGCTCTCCAGCCCTTCACCCCCAGCCTGGACTGATACCAAGGGATGCTCCAACCCATGTGCAGGACCCTACCCTTGCCCTTGCCCTTGGATTTACATCACCACGCCTCCTTTCTCCTCAGCACAAGATAGAGCAGCCAAACCTGAACACCTGCATCTCCAAGCTGATGCTGAGCTTTAGTGCTGAGTCTCATGAAAAGTGCCATGAGTGCTGCAAGGTGACACAGCCTCCCGGGCAGCTACTGCTGTTCCCATCCAGATGATGGTGCTGGGCAAGTATGGTGCCAGGAGCACTGCAAGGTCTCCTCATAAGAGGGGAAGGTAGCCTCTGCACTGCCCTGCTGTGCTGTCCTGGGCCAAAGAGCCAAAGTGCAAGGTCCTGCAGATGGCTCAGTGTGATCCCAAGCTCATATCCAGGTTGGCTGGAGAACAGAGAGCAATGCTGAGGGCAAGGACTTGTGCACTTCTCTTCTCCAGGCTCAACAGCCTCAGGTCCTTCAGTGTTTCCTCATCACACAGACAGAGCAGACCCTTCCTCGTCCTCATAGCCTCTCTTGCACTCCCTGCAACAGATCCCTGACCCTTTGTAGATGCTGACAAGGGTTCCCTCACAGCCTTCTCAAGACTAAACAGCCCCAGGTCTCTCAGCCTTTCCTTATAGCAGAGAAGTTTCAGTCCCTACATTGACCTTAGAGCTCTCCACTGGACTGCAGCAGTTTCCTCTCACTCTTGAACTGGGGAGCCCAGAACTGGACACAGCACTCCAGGTGTAGTCTCACCAGGGCAGTGTAGAGGGGTGGGAGAACCTCTCTTGACCTGCTGGCCACACTCTTCTTCATGCACCCAAGGAGATGCTTGGCCTTCTTGGCCACAAGGGCACATTGCTGTCCCATGGAGAACTTACTGTCCACCACCACTCCCAGGTCTTTCTCCATGGAGCTACTCTCCAGCAGGTCCCTCTCTCACCTGTACTGGTTCATGGTATTGCTCCTCCTCAGGTGTAGGACTCCACACTTGTCCTTGTTGAATATTGTTGAAAACTGTGCTTAATTCTTCACAGCATCACAGACTCACAGCAACATCCAGCTTGGAGAAGACCCTCAGGAGCAACAAGTCCAAACTCTGACCTTACTCTCCAAGGCTCTACCTCTAAACCAGAGCCCCAAGCACCACATCCAAACCACCTTGAAACACCTCCAGCCTAATGGGGACTCCACCACCTCCCTGGGCAGCACATGCCAGTCCCTGACCACTCTTGCTGGCACAAGAGTGAATTTGCCCAGTGGCAGCTTGAGGCTGTTCCCTCTTGTCCTGTCACTAATTCCCTGTGAGCAGAGGCCAGCACCACCCTCTCCACAGCCTCCTTTCAGGGAGCGGGAGACAGCCATGAGCTCTGCCTGCATTCAAGTGGGGGAAAAAATGCACTTAAAATCTTCACAAAAAAATAACAGAGAAAAAAAAAATGTTTACTGGAAGGAGGTCAAGGAACTGAACCAAACCCTCACACCCCTTAAGACTCACCTACTCATCCTGCATCCCTCACCCCTCAGCGTGGTGCCCATCAGAGGATCTGGATGATCATGCTGGCCTGGCCAGAAAAAAAATCCTTTGCCCAGGTGCCTCAGATGCAGCTGGGGCAGGGAAGGCTCCCACCAGGCAGATCCACTGTGGGACCAGTTCTCCTGAAGCACTGCCAGTGAAGGGCAGTCTCCCTACACTCAGCCAGAGGATCAAGCACTTTAGAAGAATAGAGTAGAATAGAATAGAATAGAATACAATACAATACAATACAATACAATACAATACAATACACCAGGTTGAAAGAGACCTTCAAGATCATCGCGTCCAACCCATCAACCAATCCAACCCACCTAAACAACTAAACCATGGCACCAAGCACCCCATCAAGTCTCCTCCTGAACACATCCAATGAAGGTGACTCCACCACCTCTATGGGTAGCCAATTCCAATGGGCAATCACTCTCTCTGTATAGAATTTCTTCCTAACATCCAGCCTAAACCTCCCCTGGCGCAGCCTGAGACTGTGTCCTCTTGTTCTGGTTCTGGCTGCCTGGGAGAAGAGATCAACCTCTGCCTGGCTACAACCTCCCTTCAGGTAGTTGTAGAGAGCGATAAGGTCACCCCTGAGTCTCCTCTTCTCCAGGCTAAGCAACCCCAGCTCCCTCAGCCTCTCCTCATAGGGCTGTGTTCCAAACCCCTCATGAAGAGAAAGAATAGAATAGAATAGAATAGAATAGAATAGAATAGAATAGAATAGAATAGAATAGAATAGAATAGAATAGACCAGACCAGGTTGGAAGAGACCTTCAAGATCATCATGTCCAACCTATAATCCAACACCACCTAATCAACTAAACCATGCAACCAAGCACCCTATCAAATCTACTCCTGATCACCTCCAGTGATGGTGACTCCACCACCTCCCCGGGCAGCCCATTCCAATGGGCAATCACTCTCTCTGTGTAGAACTTCTTCCTAACATCCAGCGTAAACCTGCCCTGGCACAGCCTGAGACTGTGTCCTCTTGTTCTGGTGCTGGCTGCCTGGGAGAAGAGACCAACCTCTGCCTGGCTACAACCTCCCTTCAGGGAGTTGTAGAGAGCAATAAGGTCTCCCCTGAGCCTCCTCCTCTCCAGGCTAACCAACCACTTCTCCCAGCACAGAGTCACAGAATGCTGGGTTGGGTGGGACCCCAAGGATCATCTGGTCCAACCTTTCTAGGTGATAGTCTGGTTTCAATGAGCTGGCCTAGCACCCTGTCAAGCTGAGTCTTAAAACTGTCCAGTCTAGGGGAGTCCACTCTCTAACTTGTTCTTCTTGGAAAATTTTCTTCTGGATTCCAGCTGGAATCTCCACCCAGGAGTAACTTTTTCCCACTGCCCCTTTATCTTTTCCATAGGACTCCTTCTACAAAGGGAGTCTCCATTGTCCTTGTAGCCACCCTTTACGGACTGGTATGTGGTAATAAAGTCTCCCTTAAGCCTTCTCTTCTCCAGGCTGAACAAACCCAGTTCTCCAAGCCCTTCATAGAATCCCAGGATGTTAGAGGTTGGAAGGGACCTCTGGAGATCTTCCATTCCAAACCCCCTGCCACAGCAGGGTCATAGAATCCAGCACAGGTCACACAGGAACACATCCAGATGGGGCTGGAAAGGCTCCAGAGAAGGAGGCTCCACAACCTCTCTGGGCAGCCTGCTCCAGTGCTCCATCCACTGCTCCTTGGCCTATAGCAGGGTGCAGCTGAGCAGAGCCTTCCCCCTCCCTCCCAACCCCCAGCCCTCAGATATTTATAAATAACAGGATCATGGACTACTCCACCTTGGCTTGACAACCCTTCTTACCTTGAAGGCGTCCTTTATTCTGTCTGCAGCACCAAATGCAGCCAAGGAGGATGTTGCAGAACCAAGTACTTCAGGCAGGAAGGGAATGGACAACATTCAGCCTTGTATCATCTCATTGAGGTTTCTGGTGGCCAAGGCCGAGGCTGATGCTGCAGTTCATGCCACTGCAGTCGCAGAGATGGCTCCATGACAGGATAAACACAATTTGTTTACCCATCCTCAAGCATCACCACAGGAGCCTGAAGGTCTCCCAGAGTCATCATCAACATTTTTCACTCCAAAGCGCCAAAGATGTTTGCTCTACTCTTTGTCTGGGTGATTAATGATGGGAAAGCAGATGGTGTTTGCTCATTTGACAAATTAAACTACACCCCCACCCCCAAAAAAAAGCCAAGAAACCCCACAACTCTCACCCACAAACCACTCCCCCTGCATGATTTGGAGGGTCGATCTCAGCATCACTCTCATTAACACATCTCTCCAGGAAGCTCTAATTATCCAGACACTGAGATTTTGGTCTTTTGCCCATAACCACTCATTCCTTCTGTTTCTTCCTTGCCCTTAAATACCACCTCAGCCCCACTGCCTTAACTCAACTCCCTCCCTCCCCATCTCCCTCCTTGGCTGTTTTCAGTCTCCCTTTGTAAACAGCCACATCCCAACCTTGCTCCATCACCACCAGGCACCATTCCCTGGGCAGCTTTTTTTTCTCCCAGCCTGCCTCAGACTCCTGGCTCCCATAAACTGCCTTTTGCTGCCTTTTCTAGTTTTCCTCACTTCTCTCAGTTTCCTTCCTTGCATCCCAGTCAGTTTTTGACACCAAACTGGGCAGCAGTGGTGATCTGCTGGAGGGTAGGGAGGCTCTGCAGAGGGACCTGGGCAGGCTGAGGCCAAAGGGATGAGATTGAACAAGACCAAGGGCTGGGTCCTGCCCTTGGAGCACAACCACCCCAGGAAGGCTCCAGGCTGGGGCAGAGTGTGTGGGAAGTGCCCAGCAGGAAAGGCCCTGGGGGTGCTGGGTGGCAGCAGCTGGAGCTGAGCCAGCAGTGTCCAGGGGGGCAAGAAGGGCAGCAGCAGCCTGGGCTGGAGCAGCAATGGTGTGGGCAGCAGGAGCAGGGCAGGGCTTGTGCCCCTGGGCTGGGCACTGCTGAGGCTGCAGCTTGAGTGCTGCCTTCAGCTCTGGGCCCCTCACTGCCAGAAGGACACTGAGGGCTGGAGCAGGGGCAGAGAAGGGCAAGAAAGGTGGGGAGGGGTCTGGAGAAGAGGGCTGGGGAGGAGCAGCTGCGGGAGCTGGGGGGGTTGGTGTGGAGCAGAGGAGGCTGAGGGAGACCTCCTTGCTCTCTGCAGCTGCCTGAGAGGAGGCTGCAGCCAGGTGGGGCTTGGGCTCTGCTCCCTCAGGTCAGGACAAGAGGAAATTACCTCAGTGTTGTACAGGGAAGGTTGAGGTTGGACATAAGAAGAAACTGCTTCCCTGAAATGTTTCTCAAAGCCTGGCCCAGGCTGCCAACAGATGTTTCTGAATCCCCATCCCTGGACATGCTCCAAAGCTGCAGAGATGTGGTGCTGAGTGTTATGGTTTAGCACCAGCCTTGCCAGAGCCAGAGGATGGCTGGACTGGAGCATCTTTAAGGTCTTTTCCAACCAAAACCATCCTGTGATTCTCCCATGAAAGCAACATCTGTCCTCCAGCTGTTCCCAGCCATCTCCTGGGCAGCTGCCTTTCAGAGCAGCCCTCATCTCCTCCTTGTCCTGATGTGATGGATCAGCACAATGAGAGACATAGAAAGGGCTGGCAGGACCCAGAGCCTCAGAAATTATCAACTTTGGGTCATTCATGGTGGTGCTTTAAAAATCAGGTGCATATTACAGTGCCTTGGAAGTCAGGCAAATAAAATGGATGGGGCTGATGATGCACTCAATGCCCTCATCCAGATCATCAATAAAGATATTGAACAGGATGGGGCCCAGCACTGATCCCTGGGGCACACCACTAGTGACAGGCCGCCAGCCGGATGTGGCACCATTCACCACCACTCTCTGGGCTCGGCCCTCCAGGCAGTTCCTAACCCAGCACAGAGTGCTGCTGTCCAAGCCATGGCCTGACAGCTTGGCCAGGAGTTGATTCACAGCAAACATGTAATTAACCACCTTGCTGGCTTTTAGCCCCCAAAATATCAGCTCTGGAGAAGCCTGAGGCCCCTTCCCCTGACAGGTGCTTGTGGAACTTGCAGATAAAACTTCCTGTTACTAACATTCCACTAAATGTCAGACAGGCAGCAGCTCACATGGCTCACCACTGTCATTTATTAAACTGAGCTTAATGAATTCAAATTAATTCGAATAACTCAGTTTCTATTAATGTAGAACCTTAAAGGGGGTGGGGGGAACAACCAAGACATACAAAATGCCATCTAAGAAGCCACCTGAGTCAGTGCAGGTGCACCTGAAGGCCCTGCAAGGCTTTGACCTGATGGATCTTCCATCAGCAGAAGATAGCCCTGGTTCAGTTTTGTCACAGGGGGCTGGGTGAGGAGGGAGGGAAGCGAAGAAGCTCTCCAGTTCTCCTGTGCACCACCACTGCCAAAGGGATGCATGATCCAGGCCCCCTGAGACACCTCTGTGCCACCTCCCAGCCTGCCTCACCTGCCTGAGAAGGGCTTCAGCTGCTCCTGTGAAAACAAACCCCAAAGCCCAAACACACTCAGCTGGTTGGTGTGGGCTCCAGCAGATGATTCAGGTGTGATGGAAGGGAAGGGGAAGGGGAAGGGGAAGGGGAAGGGGAAGGGGAAGGGGAAGGGGAAGGGGAAGGGGAAGGGGAAGGGGAAGGGAAGGGAAGGGGAAGGGGAAGGGGAAGGGGAAAGGGGAGGGGAAGGGGAAAGGGAGGGGGCAGGGGAAGGGGAAGGGGAAGACGAAGGGGATGCATTCCTGAGCAGACTGCCCTGGGTGACCCTGCTCTGGCAGGGGGCTTGGACTGCATGATCTCTGGAGGCCCCTCCCAACCTCTCATGTTCTGTGGTCCTGTGATGTGCTGCCACAGAGTGAACCCAGAGAGGAGCCTGAACTGTGGCTCTGAACAGAAAGGACACTGCTTCAAAGGGATGTTCTGAACCATGTATTTACAACAAAGGAATGCAAACAAGAGACACCACATCATGCAGCAGGGTTTTGGGTTTTTTTATCCCCACCATCTTCTTCCTCTTTGGTTGTCACACCCACCCAGCATCAAGAAGAAGATCTCAATGACAACTGCTAGTCACATTATAGCTAACTAGAGGAGCTCAGTGAGAAGGAGCACAAATACTTGCATGAGTTTAGGGTATCACCCTGCAAACAGTTCACTGAACGCTGCTCAGGTTTTGGCACTTTACTTTGTGGCACTCAATAAGCATCCAGAGATTGGTTCAATGACCTAAAAAGCCTAAATTTTCTTTGTGTCATTTATACCAAAGGCACTGAGAGTATCAACTGTTAAGTAAGTAAACATAACCTTTACACCTGACTACTCACCCTAAGCTATGCCACATGGCTTTACAGGCGGTAAGGTACACTATATCCCCTTCTAAAAATCAAGACAATTCTAGCAGAAATAGGGTTTCTAAAACACCAAATGCCACCAAGCACTCTGCTGTAAATCAGCCTTTTTGGGGCAATGCCAGTGCCAAAACCCCAAAACCACTGGCACAAGGCCACACCTCTGACAATGAAGAGCTGCTTTGCTCCCTCCATTCCACCTCTTCCCATGCTTTGATGTATCTTCAAGACCGGAAGTTAATCTGGAGACAACCTTTGTGCCCATGGTGACTTCCACCACATCTTTGGCTCTTCTTTGGGGCATCAACCAGGATCCTGCTTTCTAGCTATAAGTTACTCTGCTGCTGGTGAGTGGCTTTGCTCTTCCATATCTACACCTCCACTATTTTTGTACTTCTCAGCAAAATAATCCGAGTCAAAACTGACAGACAGGTCTGGAGGGCTCACATAAACCTTGCCATTGGCTACTGTGACTTGGTGAATCCTCTGCTTGACTCCCATTGATAGCCATTTTGGTCTTGGAGAGGGCTCCAAAGGGTTTACGCCTTCATATAAACCTTCTCCTGTTTCTAAAGTGATTTTAAACTTATGCCAAGGACAAACAATGCAGGCTTGGCCATCGATATCCTGCAAGAAGAAGAAGAAAGAAAAACAGCAGGTTACAGGATCCCAGGCTCAGAGGATGTCAGGGGTTGGAAGGGACCTCTGCAGATCTTACAGTGCAAGCCCCTGCCAGAGCAGGAGCAGAGAATCCAGCACAGGTCACACAGGAACACATCCAGACAGGGCTGCAAAGGCTCCAGAGAAGGAGACTCCACAACCTCTCTGGGCAGCCTGCTCCAGGCCTCTGGCACCTCCACTGCACAACTTCCTCCTCATCTGCAGCTGGAACCTCCTGTGCTGCACTTGCCAGCCACTGCCCCTTGGCCTATGGCAGGGTGCAGCTGGGCACAGCCTGTGCCCTGCCTCCTGACCCCCAGCCCTCAGCTATTGATAGGCACTGATCAGATCCCTCTCAGCCTTCTCCTCTGCAGCCTGAACAGCCCAGGGCTCTCAGCCTCTGCTCCCCAGGCAGTGCTCCAGGCCCTTCCTCATCCTTGTAGCCCTCCCTTGGGCTCTGTGCAGCAGCTCCCTGTCCCTCCTGAGCTGGGCAGCCCAGAGCTGGATGCAAATTTCTCAGCAGGGCAGAGCAGAGGGGGAGGAGAACCTCCCTGGCTGTGCTGGACACACACATCTGAGTGCCCCCCAGGACCCTCCTGTCCTTCTTGCCCCCCAGGGCACATTGCTGTGCCATGCAGAACTTGCTGCCCCCAGCACTCCCAGGTCCTTCTCCCCAGGGATGCTCTCCAGCAGTTCCCCTCCCAACCTGTGCTGCTGCAGTTTGCTCTTCCTGCCCAGCTGCAGGACTCTGCTCTCATCCTTGCTGAGCCTCAGCAGGTTCCTCTCTGCCAGCTCTCAGCCTGTCCAAGTCTCTCAATGGCCTCACACCCTTCAGGTGTTTCAGCCAAGCCTCCCAGGTTGGTATCATCAGCAAACCTCCTGAGCAGACCCTGTCTGTCTCCTCATCAATGACATTGATGGAGATGTCATTTGCTTATGATTCTCCCAGGATCCACCAAACATGACTTTTGTCTTCTCCTGGAAGAACCTCCTGGGCAAAAGCCATGATTGGTGGCATGGCTGTGTGTCTGTCTGCTATTTTACACACAGAACCATTTATTCTAGATAAAAGTATTCCCAAAAGAGAAAGCATTAGAGCTTAGGTGGAGGGAGATGATTCTTACCCTCTGCTCCACTCTGCTCAGACCCCACCTGCAGCTCTGGGTCTAGTTCTGGATCCTGTCTTACAAGAAAAATCTGGAGGTGCTGCAAGGTGCTCAGAGAAGGGCCACGAGGAGGAGCAGAGGGCTGGAGCTGCTCTGCCATGGAGACAGCCTGAGAGAGTTGGGGCTGTGCAGTCTGGAGAGAAGGTGGCTCCCAGGAGAGCTTCTTGTGGCCTTCCAGGATCTGCAGGGGGCTACAGGAAAGCTGGGGAGGGACTTGTGAGGGTGTCAGGGAGTGACAGAACTGGGGGGGATGGAGCAAAACTAGAAGTGGGGAGATTGAGGATGGCTGTGAGGAAGAAGTTGTTCCCCATGAGGGTGGTGAGAGACTGGCACAGGCTGCCCAGGGAGGTGGTGGCAGCCTCAGCCCTGGAGGTGTTTGCAGCCAGGCTGGAGGTGGCTGTGAGCAGCCTGCTGTGGTGTGAGGTGTCCCTGCCCATGGCAGGGGGCTTGGGACTGGGTGAGCCTTGAGGTCCCTTCCAACCCTGACAATACCACGCAACTCATCCTTTTAGCTTTGCTCACCTACCTCTATTTCTCCACGAGGTAAAGGGCCTCCTTCATCTGAAACATGGTAGAACAAGGCATGAATTAATGCAGCAGATTTATATGCCCTAATCATTTGCACACTAAGACTGCACAAACAATAATCTTACGGTAGCAGCGAGAGTCCAGAGCATGAAACTTCCCCCTGTGGTAGAAAACAACAACTTCTCTGCCATCAACTTTGGCTGTGGCTCTTCCAGACCTCTTTATGTCATCTTCTTTGCCAATTAATATGAGACCTTCTGGCTCCTCTTCAGCTGTTGCTGTGCTTGAGCTGCACAAATCTGCATCCTTAAGACACACACAAAAAATAAACCTCAAAACAAAAAATATGCCCCAGGCACTTTAAGAGCAGTTGGTGTTTGGATTTCTGTGCGTGGAGTGCTCGTGATCTCAGAGGTGATCCCCAACCCATTCAACATGTGAGGTGAAGGGAGCAGAAAGTGGCAGTCAGAGGCTATCAAGAGGCACAGGAAGCAGGGAGCTGGGTGATAACATTTGGCCAAAGGTGTCCCCTAACAGAAAGAAGGGCTGGGGGAAAAAAGCAGCTGTTGCAGACCTGATACCTGAGGCGGAGGCAAGATAAATTCTCAATCACTATTCACTGATTCTGAACTTTCATCCACCCCCCACCCCTCAAAATAAAAAGAACAACCCAAAATCCTCTATGCAAAAGAAGACAAGAATGGTAAAAGTAAACTATTAAAGAATGTGGGTGAGTCATGGGTAGCATTCACATGTAAATCCATAATGCTTTAACTAACATTATGGCCAGAAATAGAAGCTGATGTAAGTTGATAATAACTTCAAAAATTCCATCTGAAAAGGGGGAGGGAAAAACAAAAACAACCAAGTTGGTTGTTTGAGAAGTTGTATTTAACCTGGAATTTTTTGGCAAATTATCTGTACTTCCCTCCCTCCTTTTACCTGTTTCACATCCTCTCCCACTCACAGCAGAGGACATAGGATGGAGAGAGGGGATCCTGCCCCTCTGCTCTGCTCTGCTCTGGGGAGACCTCCCCTGCAGGGCTGTGTCCAGCTGTGGGGACACCCCCACAGGAGAGACCTGGAGTTGCTGCAGAGGCTCCAGAGGAGGCCAGCAAGGTGCTGAGAGGGCTGCAGCAGCTTTGCTGTGGGGCCAGGCTGGCAGAGCTGGGGCTGTGCAGGCTGCAGAAGAGAAGGCTGCAGGCAGAGCTGAGAGCTGCATTTGCATCTCTGCAGGGGAGCTGTAGGCAGGCTGGGGAAGGACTGAGAAGGGGCTGTGAGGCAAGCCCAGGGGCAGTGGTTTGGCAGTGGAGCAGGGCAGGGTTAGGTTGGGCCTCAGGAGGGAGTTGTGCAGAGGGAGGGTGGGCAGAGGCTGGCACAGGCTGCCCAGGGAGGCGGTGGAGGCTCCATCCCTACAGACATTCAAGGTCAAACTTGAAAGGACCTTGAGCAACCTGCTCTAGCTGGAGCAGTCCCTGCTGTCTGCAGGGGTTGGATAGATGCCCTTGGAGGATCCCTCCCAACCCAATGCATTTTGTGATTTGTCACAAAATTTGCCTTCCTTGTAGATCTGCTTCCTGTGCTCCAATCCCCTCCAAATCCCCAAACAGCCACCCTCACCTCCACCAAGAATCTGGCTAAACAAGAAAAGGTCTTTGAGGGAATGAGACCAGAGGGGAACCACAAGCAGGGGGTTCCACACCACAAAGAGCCACACTGTACCTTGGGTCCACGCCAGATCACAAGGAAGATGACAAAGCAGAGGAGGAAATGGAGGCTCACGATGATGAGATCCAGCATGGCCTCTCCTTGCTGTGTCCGTGGCAGCTGCCCTGCCTTGCTCCTGTCTCCAGCAGGGCACAGAGCAGTTCCTCTGCAGCCAAAGGACAGCAAGGACAGCCCCTGCAGCCCCAAAGCAGGAGGTATGGAGGCCCAGCACAGCAGCAGCCTGCTCTGCCAGGGCCGATAAGCAGCTGGGACGTGCTGGGGCTGGCCTGATAAGGGGAGAAGAGGGCTCTGCGTTCCTCCTGACGCCATCCCTGCTGTGATCCCATCGCCACCTCCATGGGGGACACATCAAACTGAACCCCTGCTTGGAGCCACTTGTTAACCAAAAACCCTGCCCAGAGCCACGTGTTATCTTACCTTATCATTTTCTTATCAGAAACCATAAGGACCAGCCCCCTGCTTTACAGTTTACAGGAACTTCCACCCAGTTTTACACAGAAATGTCCTTCTCAGACTCACAGGATGTGGCCCAAGAGGGCACTCATGTCTATTTTTCTTCAGAGAATCAACTAGATCACAGGGTCACAGATCACAGACTCACAGATCCCAGGATGTTAGGGGTTGGAAGGGACCTCCAAAGATCATCCAGTCCAACCCTTTGCCAGAGCAGGACCACAGAATCCAGCACAGATCACACAGGAACACATCACAGTATCACAGTATCACCAAGGTTGGAAGAGACCTCGAAGATCATCGAGTCCAACCTGTCACCACAGACCCCATGCCTAGACCATGGCACCAAGTGCCACGTCCAATCCCCTCTTGAACACCTCCAGGGATGCTGACTCCACCACCTCCCTGGGCAGCTCATTCCAATGGCGAACAACTCTCTCAGTGAAGAACTTTCTCCTCACCTCGAGCCTAAACTTCCCCTGGCGCAGCTTGAGACTGTGCCCCCTTGTTCTGGTGCTGGTTGCTAGAGAGAAGAACCCAACCCCTTCCTGGCTACAACCCCCCTTCAGGTAGTTGTAGAGAGCAATGAGGTCTCCCCTGAACCTCCTCTTCTCCAGGCTAAACAACCCCAGCTCCCTCAGCCTCTCCTCATAGGGCTTGTGCTCAAGGCCTCTCCCCAGCCTCGTTGCCCTTCTCTGGACACGTTCAAGTGTCTCAATGTCCTTCTTAAACTGAGGGGCCCAGAACTGGATCCCATCCAGATGGGGCTGGAAAGGCTCCAGAGAAGGAGACTCCACAACCTCTCTGGGCAGCCTGCTCCAGGGCTCTGGGAGCCTCCCAGTGCAGAACTTCCTTCTCCTGTTGAGGTGGAACCTCCTGTGCTGGAGTTTATATCCAAAGAAGGAAATCCACATCTTTTCACTAACCTCTTGGTTGACTCCAGCTGTAAACTTTCCAAATTGGCCAAAATCTTGAAATGCAGAAGCCTGGAGAAACTCTTTTATGAAGAAGCCTCCAAAGAAACTGTGTCTATATACACACCCCTAGAGAAACTTCGCTGTCAGCAAGTTTGCTGAGGACACCAGACTGGGAGCAGTGGTGACACAGGAGGGCTGTGATGCCATCCAGCCAGACTTAGACAGGCTGAGAGCTGGGCAGGGAGAAATGGAATGAAGTTCAACAAGGGCAAGAGTAGAGTCTTGCACCTGGGAAAGAACAACCCCCATGGAGCAGGACAGGTTGGGAACTGTGCTGCTGGAGAGCAGTGAAGGAAGAAAAGGACCATGGGAGGTTGACTATGAGCCAGCAATGTGCTCTGGTGGCTAAGAAGGCCAAAGCCATTCTGGGGTGGACTAGAAAGTCTGTGGTTAGTAGGTCGAGAGAGGTTCTCGTCCCCCTCTACTCTGCCCTGCTGAGGCCACATCTGGAATATTGTTCCATTGTCTGGCCCCTTGGTTCAAGAAGAACCTCAGGGAACTGCTTGAGAGAGTCCAGCACAGAGCCACAAAAATTATTAGGCGAGTGGAAGATCTTCCTTATGAGGAGAGCCTGAGGGAGCTGAGGGCTCTGTAGCTTGGAGAGGAGGAGCCTGAGGGTGACCTCATTGCTGTGGATAAAGATGTGCAGAGTGAGTGCCCAGAGGCTGGAGCCAGGCTCTGCTGGGTGATGCCCAATGCCAGCACAAGGGGCAGTGGTGGAAGCTGAGGCATAGGAAGTTCCCTGGAAACAGGAAAAGAAATTTTTTTCCCTATGAAGGTGACAGAGCCCTGGAGCAGGCTGTCCATGAGGACTGGGGAGTCTCCCTCTCCAGAGATGTTCAAAACCTGCCTGGATGTGTTCCTGTGTGATCTGCTCTAGGTGATCCTGTTCTGGCAGGGGGTTTGGACTGGATGAACTTTCAAGGACCCTTCCAGCCCCTAACATTCTGCAATGCTGTGAAACTCAGGCACACACACATATACCACGAAGTCCTAGCTTGGTGGGGGTGGGAAGGGACCCCTGGAGCTCACCCAGCCCAGCCCCCCTGCTCCAGCAGGGCACCCACAGCAGCTTGCCCAGCAGCACAATGCCCAGGGGGGTTGGAAGCTCTCCACACAAGGAGACTCCACAACCTCTCTGGGCAGCCTGCTCCAGGCCTCCAGCAGCCACACACCAAACAACTTTCTCCTCCTGCTCAGATGGAACCTCCTGGGTTCCAGCTTGTGCCCCTTGCCCCTTGTCCTGTCCCTGGGCACTGCGGCCCCATCCTCTTGCACCCCACCCTTTAGCTATTGATCAGCACAAGCATTAACCAGATTAATCCATTTAGGTATTTTCAAGCACATCTGCAGACATCAGCATATGCAGACATGGGAATTTTATATGTATGCCCCAAACACTGTTAAAATCACCCCTGGCACCCAACCCAGAGGTAACATCACTACAGCGACAGACTGGATTTTCTGTCCAAGTAACCCAGGCATCCCAGCCTGAAGCCTGGCACTCAAACTGCTGTGGGCCCTGTGTGACCCAGCAGTCAATACTCAGGGGCTGCATCTTACAGCCAGGACTTGCCTTCTTATCTACAGCCAGATGCAGATTAAGAGCTTCCCTGGCACATCAGAGGTCCTCCAGAGAACACAGTCCCCAAGGCTACATGCACTTCTTAACGTGCTGCCGAGTTGGGTGAAGGCACAGTGTCAAAAGACTTGGAAAAACTTAAGGGTGCTGGGTGGGGAGAAGCTGAACAGGAGCCAGCAATGGACACTGGCAGAACAGAAGCCCAAGGGCAGACTGGGCTGCATCCACAGCAGTGTGGCCAGAGCTGGAGAGAGGGGATCCTGCCCCTCTGCTCTGCTCTGGGGAGACCTCCCTCCTGATGTCCAACCTAACCCTGCCCTGATCCATTTCCAAACCACTGCCCCTGGGCCTAGCCCCACAGCCTGCCTGCAGCTCCCCTGCAGAGATGCAAATGCAGCTCTGAGCTCTGCCTAGAGCCTTCTCTTCTGCAAGCTGCACAGCCCCAACTCTGCCAGCCTGGCCCCACAGCAGAGCTTCTGCAGCCCTCTGAGCATCTTGGTGGCCTCTACCACAGCCCCTCCAGCAGGTACTGCATTGATGGATGATCCAATATGATCCAAGGACTGGGAAGCTGCCACATGAGGAAAGGCTGAGACCACCAGTTTCCTCAGCCTGGAGAAGAGAGTGGGAGAAGAGTGGCTGAGAGCAGCCTGCAGGAGAAGGCCTTGGGGGTGTCAGCTGGTGACAATCTCTCCAGGAGCCAGCAATGGTCACCAGCAGCCCAGCAGGCAGCTGTGTGCTGAGCTGCATCCAGAGCAGGAGAGCAGCAGCACAGGGAGGGGATTCTGCCCCGCTGCTCTGCTCAGACCCCACCTGCAGCACTGCCTCCAGCTCTGGGGCCCCCAGCACAAGAAGGACCTGGAGCTGCTGGAGAGGTTCCAGAGGAGGCCACCAAGAGGAGCAGAGGGCTGCAGAACCTCCCCTGTGGGGACAGGCTGGGAGAGTTGGGGCTGCTTCAGCCTGGAGAAGAGAAGGCTCCAGGGAGACCTCAGAGCAGCCTTCTAGTACCTGAAGGAGGTCTTCCAGTACCTACAGGAGAGCTGGGGAGGGACTTTGGACAAGGGCTGGGGGAGTGCCAGGATGAGGGACAATGGCTTGGAGCTGGGAGAGGGGAGATTGAGACTGGAGATGAGGAAGAAATTGTTGAGAGTGAGGGTGGGGAGAGCCTGGCACAGGCTGCCCAGGGAGGCTGTGGCTGCCTCCTCCCTGGAGGTGTTGAAGGCCAGGCTGGATGAGGCCTTGAGCAGTGTGGGCTGGTGGGAGATGTCTCTATCCCTGGCAGGGGGTTGGCACTGGATGAGCTTTCAGGTCCCTTCCAACCCAAACCATTCTGTGGTTCTTTGACACAGGACTTTTCTCCCTGATATTTTCTCAGGAGTTCAGCTGCTGTGATGTTTTCTGAGTCACTCCTCACGGGCCTGGGTGGAGGTGTCCCCATCGCCAAGAACCATCTGGTGGGAAAGGGAACTGGGAGCAGAGGAAGGATTCACTTCCCAGTGGGGCGGGTGAGATGCGGGCTACCCCGTGTCCCAGCCGCTCCCGTGTGGGGACCAGAATAAGCAAAACACCACCCTCTGCTCCTCCCAGCCCAGCCCGGCTGCCCTCCGCAGGATGCTCACTCGGGGTGATGGCGTCGGGGCAAGGTGCCCGGTAGTCTTGGGATGTGTAGGGTGGGTCATGGCCAGGGGAAGCTACCCTGCGGTCCCGGGGGTGCAGCGGATGAGGGACGTCTAGAGAAGATGGCCGCCACCGCCGGGGGCGTCAGGGGATGAGGAACATCGAAGGAAGAAGCCCCGCGCTGCCGGGATGTGTGGGGTGAGTGGAACGGCAGGGGAAGGCACACGCCAGTGCCGGGGCTGCGTGGGGTGAGGGACGCAGAGGGAAGATGCTCGCCGCGACCAGGGGTGCAGGGGATGCGGGACGTCGAGGGGAAGATGCCCAGCGGTGCCGGGGGCGGGGGGCGTGTGATGCGCTGTGAGCACAGCCCCCTCCCCCGGTGCAGGACGAGCCCCTATATATACCTGGGGGACCGCCCGCCGCCGAGCCTCGGCGTCCCGGGATGGAGCAGGACCCCTTCTCCTCCAGCCTCAACCTCTCTGCCCCCGGCCCCACCCCGGCCCTCTCCGGCTCGGGGGCCGCCTGGGCGGGCTCGGTGCTGCTGCTGGCGCTGGTGGGGAATGGACTGGTGCTGCGGACGCTGTGCGGGGCCCGGCCCAGCCGGCGGCGGGACATGCTGCTGGGGCACCTGGCGCTGGCCGACCTGGCGGGCTGCGGGCTGGCGCTGCTGCCGCGGCTGGCGGCCGAGGGGCTGTTCGGGGGGGCGGCCGCCGCCGCTTCTCCTCCGAGCCCCACTGCCTGCCGCCTGCTGCCGGTGCTGCAGCGTTGCGGGCCGCTGGCCTCGGCGCACGGGCTTGTGCTGCTGGCGCTGGAGCGGCATCGGCCGGAGCTGCCCGCCCGAGGGCTGGCCGCTCTGGGCTGGCTGCTGGCGCCGCTCCTCGCCCTGCCCCAGGCGTTCGCTTTCCGACCGGCCTCTCGCCAAGGCGGGACCCGCTGCCGCAGCGTCTTCGAGGACCCGCCGCGCTGGCACGGTCTAGCCTTCGCCGTCTACGGGGCGGCCACCGCCTTCCTGGCCCCCGCCGGGCTGCTGGGCTGGGCCTGCGCCCGCAGCCTGGCAGCCCTCGGGGCCGCCCGACGGCAGCGGCGGCGGAGGGGGCGGTGGCTGCCCACGGCGAGGAGCGGCGGCGGGGGCCTGCCCCGGGGGCGAGCGGTGCGGCTGCCCCTGGTGCTGACCGCGCTCTTCGCTCTCTGCCGCCTGCCCCGCTGCGCCGCCGAATTGGGGCTGGCCTCGGTACCCGGCGGCGGGAGGCGGGAGGCGCTGGCGGCAACGGGCATCGTGGAGGTGGCCAGCAGCGCCCTCAATCCCTTCGCCTGCCTGCTGCTCCACAGCCGCCTGCGCCGGGGACTCTGCGGCGGCGGCACCAAGGCCACGGCCGCCGCTTGCTGCTGCCCCGGCAGCGGCGGACAAGGGCGGCGCTGGGCAACCCTCCGCCGGCCGCTCCGTCGCCGCGCCGGTGCAACGAGTACCACCGGTACCCGCAGCTACCCTGGCACCTCGGACATCCCCGGCGCTCCGGGCACTCCCGGTACTCGCGGCATCCCGGACATCCCTGGCAGCAGCAGCTCTCCTGGTACCCCGGGCACCCCCGGCAACCGCGGCAAGCCGGGGGACACCTCCGGCACCCCGGACGTCCCCGGTACCCGCGGCAACCTGGGCACTTACGGCATCCCGGGCACCCGTGGCATCTCCAGTACGCCGGGCAGCGCCGGTACCGCCGGCAGCCCCGTTCCCAGGGGCTCTCCTCCCGGGAGCTGGGAAGGGACACGGCTCGGAAGCATTTGATCAGCGCCGGTGCCCGCGGTTTCACCTTAGCACTGGCTGAGTTTTGGGGATATACTCTTTTTTTAACCTTTTTGGGTATGTTTTCGTGCTAAACATGCATGGAGGAGGAGGGCACGACCAGCAGGGTGGTTGCTGCTTTGCAAATATCCAAACGCTGTTCCCATTCCGTTGTCATCTTTACAAAGCCTGATTATTTTGGTCATGTTTTTTGGGCTTTGTGATACCTCGTTCAGAAATAAAATCGGTCAGTCCAAGAAACTGCTCTTTTTCTCTTGGTTGCTGTTGCTTAAATCTCCTAAGGAAGTGGACGTGGCCAGTGAATTTCAGGCAGGATGGTGTCACTTGTGCTTTCGTTAATTTCTTAGCTGTAGAGGTGAGCAGGGGGCTACAACAGGCAGGGTGCAGTGAGATTTATGTGCACAAAAAAGTGGCAGAAGTCTCCTCAAAAGAGTTACTTTTATGTCTGCCTGGCATGTTTTAAGATAGAAGGCTGGAGAAAAGCTGCTCTGGGACCACCTCCTTCTCACTCAGCTCTGGTTTCATTTCCATGACACCCACTTCACCAGATTAATGTATTTTTATTGTGCTGACACCACAAATCAAGCCAAACTTAGCATTTTTTCTGTGATGGGAGAGCTTCTGTGGGACTGGGTATGGAGGATGTGCAGTGCTTGTGCCCTGGAGATGCTGCTGGTTGACAAATTTGGTACTTGCAGGCAGGAGATGTGTTGGACGGTGTCATAAAGCCTGGGACTGACCTCACCGACACCTGACAGAGCAGGAGGGGTAGCTGTGTCCTCACATCTGGGTGCTGCAGTGGATTCCAAGTCTGACTGACATCCTTGAGGAGTATGAGGTGCTGAACATGCCCCCAAACATGTTTATGCTGGGATAGCAGGATGCCATTTCCCCCTCAAAGACCCTGGGCTGTACCTTCTGCATGACAAAGAGCCTTCTGCAAGTGACAAATCAGTGCTAGTGCAGTGTTTACTTGAGACTTAGAATCATAAAACTGTTTGGGAAGGAAAACCCCTCTAAGATTATCCAATCCAACCTTCAACCCAACCCCACCATGGCCACTAAACCGTGACTCCAAGTGTCAGGGACACAGCTTTCTGCAACAATTCCAGGGATGTGGACTCCATCTCCCTGGGCAGCTTCTGCCAATCTCTGACCACTGTTGTAGCACAGAAATTGTTCCTAATGTCCAACCTTCACCCTCCCCTGGCACAATTTCAGGCCGTTTTCTCTCCTTCTATCACCTGGGACTAGAGAGAAGAGCCCAAGCCCCAGCCCACTCCCACCTCCTCTCAGTAGGTTGTATCCTTGCTCTCCATCTGCCTCTCACTAACCTATCTGATAAAACTTATTTTCCCTCCTGCATCTTACTCTTTTCTCTACATTTTATATCAAAATCCTCTCTTTTGGGGTGCTTCTGTGATACCAGGCTTACTGGTGCAGGTACTAGCTGCTTTCTGGCAGGTAGCTATGGTTTGGGCCCCTCAGTTTAGGAAGGATGTTTACTGGCTGAAACTGTCCAGAGAAGGGCAATGAAGCTGGGGAGGGGTTTGGAACACAAGCCCTATGAGAAGAAGCTGAGTGAGCTGGGGTTGATTAGCCTGGAGAAGAGGAGACTCAGGAGAGACTTTATTGCTCTCTACAACTACCTGAAGGGAGGTTGTAGACAGGTGGAGGTTGGTTTCTTCTCCCAGGCAACCAGCACCAGAACAAGAGGACACAGTCTCAAGCTGCACATGGGGAGGTTTAGGCTGGATGTTAGGAAGAAGTTCTATACAGAGAGTGATTGCCCATTGGAATGGGCTGCCCAGGGAGGTGGTGGAGTCACCATCACTGGAGGTGTTTAGGAAGAGACTGGATGAGGCACTTAGTGCTATGGTTTAGTTGATCAGGTGGGTGTTGGATGATAGGTTGGATGCAATGATCTTGAAGGTCTCTTCCAACCTGGTCTATTCTATTTCTATTCTAGTCTATTCTAGTCTAGTCTAGTCTAGTCTATTCTCACTCTCAACAAGCTGCCTCCAAGGAAATCAGCCTTAATGTGACCCTTCCCAGAAAATGTTACTCCAAAAACAGTGACCTTGTGAGATGTTTTCACAGGGCTTCAGTACAATAGTTTATGCCTCTTCGTATTCTTTCCATGGCACCTGGGGCCATGGTGGTGTTGGGTTGAAGGTTGGACTGGATGATCCTAGAGGGCTTTTCCAACCCAAACAATCCTTTGATTCTGTGACAATTGGTGCTGCTGGTAAGGGTCACAGCTCAGGTGAGTAAAGCTAGAACTGTGCTGCATAAATGAGACTGAACTTCCTTCAGTGAGCAACAAACAGTGGAGAAACCAAACAACACTCAGAGAGGGGCTAAGAAAAGAGTGTCCTAGGGCAACATGGTCCTGACCTACTGCAGGATCACACACACAGATTCTGGACACCAGCTCTAGAAGGAAATAACACATGATAGCCCCCAAAACACAGAATGGTGAGAGTTGGAAGAGACCACCCAGCCCAAACCTCCTGCCAAGGTAGGGCCACCTAGAGAAGGTCACACATTGCTTGGTCACACAAAGAGAAGGTCTCACACCTAGAGAGGTCACACACTACTTGGTCACACCTAGAGATGGTCACACACCTAGAGAAGGTCACACACCCCCTGGTGTGGCCTTATTTGCAGTCCCTTTCAGTGGCAGATCTTAGGCAGCTTCTCTAACCAGGCTGTTTTCACGTTTAACCATTGGCATTTCTTCTTCCTCCAAAACAGCACAGCCCTGATGAAAAACAGACTCCTTTCTCCACTCTTTGCAGAAGCCTTTTCCATGCTCTTCTTGGAGCCTTATTCATAGCTGAGGACTCATCAAGGTTTCTCTGGCAGCTGAAACAAAACCTCACATGACTCACAAGTCCCTCATGTATTCATTTCCTCTGTTTAGGTCCTTCTGGAAGCACAAAAGCCACGAAGCACCCTGAGGATTCACTGCTGTGAAGAACAAAGCAGTTGTCTCCTGTCTTACCTCCAGCACTCCTTCAAATCACCCTCAGCCTCACTCCTTTCCCTCCTCACCCCACTGAGCTGTTAATTCAGACTCTGCTTCTCCCTCTCCCAGAAAATTAATCTGATGAGGAGAGCCTGAAGGAGCTGGGGATGGTTAGTGTGAACCAGAGAAGGCTGACAGCAAACCTCATGGCTGTCTCCGGCTCCCTGGAAAGAGGTTGTGGAGAGGTCTCTGCTCACAGAGAATTAGTGACAGAACAAGAAGGAACAGCCTCAAGCTGCCACTGGGGAGGCTTAGACTAGACAGGAGGAAACACTTTTTCCCAGCAAGTGGTCAGAATGTGCTGCCCAGGGAGGTGGTGGAGTCCCCAAGGCTGGAGGTGTTTCAAGGTGGTTTGTATGTGGTGCTTGGGGCTCTGGTTTAGGGGTGACCCTTGCAGAGTAAGTTCAAGGGTTGGACTTGGTGCTTCTGAGGGTCTGCTCCAACCTGCATGTTGCTGTGAGACTGTGATTCTCCAGAACCTCCAGGCATGTGGAGTTCCTAATTTCCTGCAAAACAGCAGCCTAGGCAGGTTGTTCTTCACCATTTTAGCACCCATGCACCACCACCACCCTCCCACCCCCTCAATATATGATCTTAAACTAAGCTATTGGAAAAGGCTGCACAGTGAGGTGGTGGAGTCCCCATCCCGGGAGGTGTTCCAGAAAGGTGTGGTCATGGCACTTGGGGCCATGGTGGGGTTGAGTTCATGGTTGGACTGGATGATCTTGGGGGACTTTTCTAACCCAAACCAGTCTGTGATTCATGATGAATTTTAACTAATTCAGGTCATTTTTCCAGAGAGTCAACACCACTTCTACTTTTAGCCTGCTATTGTAGTTTAAGAGCTACCACATAGGCAGGTGGAAGTCCAAACCCCCTATGTGGGCAGGAACCTGACCCCCAGGTGAGTGGGAAACAAGCCCAAGGGCAAGGTTCCTGCAGCTGGCTCAGGGCCATCCCCAGCACCATTCCAGGCTGGCTGAGGAGTGGCTGAGAGCAGCCTGCAGGAGAAGGCCTTGGAGGTGTCAGCTGGTGACAAACTCCCCAGGAGCCAGCAATGGGCCCTGGCAGCCCAGCAGGCAGCTGTGTGCTGAGCTGCATCCAGAGCAGGAGAGCAGCAGCACAGGGAGGGGATTCTGTCCCTCTGCTCTGCTCAGACCCCAACTGCAGCACTGCCTCCAGCTCTGGGGACCTGGAGCTGCTGGAGAGGTTCCAGAGGAGGCCACCAAGATGAGCAGAGGGCTGCAGAACCTCCCCTGTGGGGACAGGCTGGGAGAGTTGGGGCTGTTCAGCTTGGAGAAGGCTCCAGGGAGACCTCAGAGCAGCCTTCCAGTACCTGAAGGGGCTCCAGGAGAGCTGGGAAGGAACTTGGGACAAGGACCAGGACCAGGGACGATGGCTTGGAGCTGGGAGAGGGTAGATTGACACTGGAGATGAGGAAGATATTGTTGAGAGTGAGGGTGGGGAGAGACTGGCACAGGTTGCCCAGGGAAGTTGTGGATGTTCCTTCCCTGGAAGTGTTCAAGGCCAGGTTGGATGAGGTCAAAGTTTTGCTCTTAAGAAGCAAGTGGACATTTTCTTTTTAAATATGAAGACCACCAGACACAAAAACCTAGAGCTACTGACAGAGGACCTAATCCCAGACTCATACCCTGTGGGCACTCTGTGGCACCAGAAGTTGTTCTAAGTCTTAGAGTAAGAATTTTGGTTTTTTGGTGTGCTTTCCCACTGCACAGAGGGTTGGGGTGGGAGACGACCTTCAATATCATCCAGTTCCACCCCCTGCCATGGCCAGGGACACCTCCCACTAGCCCAAGCCTCATCCAGCCTGGCCTTGAACACCTCCAGGGAGAGGACTTCCGCAACCTCCCTGTCCTCAATGGAAATGCTGTTTGCACTCAGGGGTTTTCACCTCATCACCTCACTTGGCCCTGCAAGGAGTAAGGCTGTATTGCAGTACCCCACATTGCTTTTGTCAATCTGACAGTGTCTGAAGCACAAAGTGCTCCTCGCAGCCTGAATTCTCCTCAAGCCACCACACTTTGGAGCATGATTTTAGATCCTCAAGCCCAGACGTTACTCCTCCACCACTTCCCTTGGAGAGGATATCCCAGCTAATGAGTGGCATTGGCAGGAAGCTGCTTCCCCAGCAGAGCTGCAGCAGCTCAGTGAGTGCCTGTGGGTGCAGTTTTATTTCATCTTGGCCACGTTCTCTCCTCCAGCACAGAGGCAGGGATCTGTCAGATGGGTGAAAGAACCTGCAAAGAAAGGCAGGAGAAGCAGGGGCTGGGGGAAGAGACAACCACTCAGCTCCTAGACGTGGCTGAGAGTGACCTGATGGCATCACAAATTGCACTTTGGTGAGCCTGAGGAGCACATCTCAAAGCTTCTGCCACGGAATGAAGCACTTTTCACAGGACAGACAAAAGACCATTCCTCACTAGTAATTTCTTCAAACGTTTTCCAGCAATTTATTTAAAGTCATTTAAAAAAGCACACA
Organism: Colaptes auratus; assembly: GCA_015227895.2. Classification (NCBI taxonomy): domain Eukaryota; kingdom Metazoa; phylum Chordata; class Aves; order Piciformes; family Picidae; genus Colaptes; species Colaptes auratus. The sequence goes on along the minus strand of CM026897.1, from coordinate 11,056,877 downwards.
CACAAAACACACCCAGTGCACTCTTAATCTTGTTTTGCTCTATTCTCTACAATGCCCTGCCCAGACCTCTGGAAAGTGATCCATGGTTTGGTTCTTCTCCCTTCCTGAAGAAGTCTTCACATGGACAGATGTATTTCCTCTACTTATGCAGCCTGCTCAGATGTGGCAATTTGGTTTTCATAACTTCATCACTGCCTGAACTAATTTTAGAAAGAATTATATATGAGATGCTATAATGTTTGAAGGGTGGTTTTAATTACTGGTTTCTTCCTTACCTACAAATCAGGTTGGAGAAGGACTTTTCCTGAGGGTTTCTGGAGACAGGACAAGAGGGAATGGTTTGAAGCTGAGGCAGAGTAAGGTTAGACTGGAGCTGAGGAAGAAGATGAGGCTGGTGGGACTCCAGAACAGGCTGCCCAGGGAGGCTGCCCTGGGGGTGTTGAAGGTCAGGCTGAACGAGGCCATGGGCAGCTGAGTCTAATTGAGAGGTGTCCCTGCTCCACGGCAGGTAGAGTAGATGAGCTCTGAGGCCCCCATCCAACCCAAACCATTCTATGCTTCTAGGATTCTATGAAAAATAAAAGGGGAAGAAAGCTACAGAGAGTAACTAGTATAAAACTAAACTTAATGTTCTATGAACACAAAGACACAAACTAGCCAAAACATGAATATGGACCCCATTCCAGTGAGATAAATAGTTTAAAAGATGCTTGTAAAGCACTTATCTGTCAGAACAAACATGAATTTTTCACCTTTATTTCTGCTACCTTACTGCTGCTGCTGAGTGTCTAAGTACAGATTCCAGCAGGCATTCAGGACTGAAGCAGATGTGAGCCTGAACTGACTGCTGCAGCAACAACCCTGCTCAAGAGTGAGCAAGCATAGAAGTGCTGCTGCAATGAGGATTTGATTTAGGCTGAGTTGTTGCTGTTAACTACAGACAAATCTAATCTAAAATTAATTTCACCTTGATCTTCATCTCATCTAAAACAAATTTTACTTTAATGTAGTTTAAAACAAAAGGTTACCTTGATCTACAACTAACCTGAGGAAAAAAAATCTTAACTAAATTAAATCTATTTTAAGGTAAATTTCACCTTCATCTAGTTCAAAAAAGTTTTTACCTTAATCTTAATGTAGATTAAGATAAATTTTACCTTAATCTAATTTAAAATAAAATTTGCCTTGATCTTCATCTAATCTGAAAAAAACCCAAACTCATAACTAAGCTTAAGGTAAAGATTAAGGTAAATTTTACCTAATTTAAATCAATTTTCCCCAATCATACTGTAATCTGAGAAAATAAAATCTTATATTTAATCTAAAGTAAATTTCACCTTAATCACTTTTATAATAGTATCTCAATCTTAGTCTAGATTAAGATCAATTTTACCTTACTCTAGTTTAAAATAAATTTTACCTTTACCTTCATCTAGTTTAAAATAAACTTTAGCTTGATGTTAATTTAATCTAATCTGAGCAAAACCCTTACATTTAATATAAATTAAGGTAAATCTTTCCTTAATCTGAATCTAGTTTAAGATAAATGTTACCTTGACCTGTATCTAACCTAAGAAAAATACTAAATTTAATCTAAGGTAAATTTCACTATAATCTTAATCTAGTTTAAAATACAATTACCATGATCTTAATCTAATTTGAGAAAAATCTTAACTAAACTTAATCTAACATAAATTTTACCTTAATCTTCATTTTACCTTGATCTTAATCTAATCTAAAAAAAAAATATATCTTAAATTTGGTCTAATTTAAGGTAAATCTTAAGTTAATCTGAATATAGTTTAAGATAAATCTACTTTGATCTTAGTCTGGTTTAAAATAATTTTTAGCTTGATTTTATCTAATAAGAGAAAAATCTTAAATGCCTTAAATTTAATCTAAGTTAAGGTAAATTTTACCTTAGTCTGAATCTACTTTAAGATAATTATTACCTTGCTCTTAATCTAAGAAAAAAACCTTAAATTTCATCTAATTAAAGGTAAATTTCACCATCATATTAATCTAGTTCAAGGTGAATTTTACCCTGATCTCAATGTGAGAAAAAAAACTTAATCAAATTTAATCTAACATAAATTTTAACTTCATCTAGAGTAATATAAATCTTACCTTGATCTAACCCTAGTTTAAAATAACTCTTACCTTGATCTTCATCTAATCTCAGAAAAAAACCACAAAAAATTCATTTTAATCTACGGTAAATGTTACCTTGCCCTTAATCTAGTTAAAGATAAATGTTACCTTGATTTTAATCTAAACTGACAAAAAAACCCCTTATATTTAATCTAAGATAAATGTTACTTTAATCTCAATATAGTTTAAACTAAATCTTACCTTGATCTTAATCTAATCTGAAAAAAACCCCTTACATTAATTTTAATGTAAATTGTATCTTGATCTAGTTTAAGACAAATGTTACATTAACCTTAATCTAATATAACAGCAACAAAAATATATTTAAAGGATGTATCTTCATTTCAACTTAATCTAATTTAAATCAGGATGACATTGGGCTTCTGGGCTGTCAGTCAACAATGCTGAGTTGCAGCCCAGAAGGCCAAGGACAGCCTGGGTTGTGTCCAAAGCAGTGTGGCCAGAGCTGGAGAGAGGGGATCCTGGCCTTCTGCTCTGCTCTGGGGTGACCTCCCCTGCAGGGCTGTGTCCAGCTGTGGGGACACCACCACAGGAGAGACCTGGAGCTGCTGGAGAGGCTTCGGAGGAGGCCAGCAAGATGCTGAGAGGGCTGCAGCAGCTCTGCTGTGTGGCCAGGCTGGCAGAGTTGGGGCTGTGCAGCCCCCGGGGGACCTCATAGCAGCCTTCCAGTACTTGAGGACTGCACCGGGCGGAGTCACCATCCCTGGTTCCATCACAGCCCTTCAAAATGTGGTTCAACAGCCATGGTGGTCTAAGTTCAACAGTTAGTATCGATGATCTTAGTGCTCTTTTCCAACCAAAATAATTACATGATTCTACAGGACATTGGGGAGGGTCCATTTCCAAGGCCACGCAGCACTAGAACAAGGGGCAACGGTTTGAAACTGGAGCAGGGGAGACTTAGGTTGGACATCAGAAGGATGTTCTGCACAATGAGGGCAGTGAGACAGTGGAACAGGTTGCTCAGGGAGGTGGAGGCCCCATCCCTGGAGACATTCAAGGTCATGTTTGACAGGAGTCTGAGCAACCTGATCTAGTTGGGGGCGTCTCTGTCTACTGCAGGGGGGGTTGGATAAGGTGGCTTCTAGAGGTCTCTTCCAACCCAGCACATTCTATGATTCTATGGTACTTTAAGATAAAACTTACCTTCTTCCCAAAGTGCCTTGTTTTTGCATCACTGTGAGAGACTAAAGCTTGTCTCTCCTGGTGTGACTCAACAAAGATAAAATCACTTGCTGCTTGCCCAGACAATAGCTGATGTGCCTTGGGCAGAGCCACTGGAAGGACTCTTGGAAGGTGCAAAGATAACATTGCTCACTGAACTGCAGCTGGCCTACAACAATGGCCCAAGGGCCCAGCCATCAAGCCTTCAGGACAGGATCATTTCCAGCTATCAGATACTCCAGGAAGGGAGGATGGCGAGACAATGGAATCACCACCTGTTTCCTGATGTGTAATGAGTGTGTGGGTAGGTAGATGGAGAAGGAGGAGATGGAGGCCTCCCCCTCTCCATCTAGACGGCTGCCCAAACTCACCTGAGCACACAGAAAGATTTCCTGGGGAACAATACCTGGACAAAGATGATTTCCCAGAACTATATCCTGGGGAACAACACCTGGACACTTGCCTAAGGACAAAAAAACTGTATAAAAGACTGGAGCAACTACTATCTGGTGGAAGAAAACTGGAGAAGAAAACTGGAGAAGAAAAATGCAGCACCACACGCTGGAAAGATCACGGGCCAACACAACGGATCCTGGACTCTGAAAACCTTCTCTCCGTGCCCTAAGTTCCGGCTGCTGCAACTCATGGAGCTGAAGAAGCTGCCCAGAGGACCACATCCCTTCTACAGCCAAGCCTCAGCACCCTTCCTCTACAGACCCAACATCTCCTGCAGCACCGTTTACCTTTCCTCCACAGACTCAAACTGTCTTGGGGGTTGTGAGGGGTGTGGTAATATAATTCCTTTCCTCTTCTCTCTTATTTTCTCTCTCTCCCCTTACGATCCATCCACTTTATTTATGTCCATCCACTGTATTTATGTAATAAATAGTCTAGCTGTTGATATTTTGGCCTCGTTTGTGCCTCTAATTTCACAACACGGGAATATTCATTAAAAACCTGAATCTCTTTCCCTCTCCAGATCGAGACAGTCACCTCCCTGGAAAAACTTGAAATAAGAGTGTTTTTATGCTAATGTCTTCTGCGAGCCTCAATTTGCATCCCCATGTCAGCTCTCCACTTGGTGATGCACATTAAAACATTCATCGGCAGAACCTAACTGCATCTTGCAGGCTGGTTCAAGCAGGTTTCATCTCATGCCCTGCAGATCACACCACCCCTTTTGAGAAAAAGGCTCTACTGACAGGCTTGGTCAGAGTGGGTTGGTTTGGGCTGGTTTTTAATTCCTGACAGTGAGCAAGCACCAGATTCCTCTTTTTCTTGCAGAGATGTTCAATGAGTAGCCTACATACACCATGAGATTGTAAACTACATCTGAAAGAGGTTAGAAGAAGGCACATCTTGGAAGGACAGAGTGAACTGATGTCTAAAACAGGAATGCTGACTAACAGGTACTGGCTAAGCTGCATTTACACTCAGACCAACACTAGCTGTTGACTTTTTAATTCTATTTTAGCTGCTACAGCTTCTCTAAATTGGATGAATGTGGAATTCACCATGATGGAAAGCTGGTTCCAACACATTCCACTCCTAATTGGTATCTTAGTCAGTCCTTAGAACTGGAAATTAATGTGAAGTTCTACTACTTAATAGTTTATGTCTTTTACAATCAGGTAACTACTGCATAGACTCAACCCATGCTACTGTACAAGCTTTCCTATGAATGATTCCTAATTGCAACATTTATCATAAAATCAACAAGGTTGGAAAAGACCCTAAAGATCACCAAGTCCAACCTATCACCTAAAACCATCTAATCAACTAAGCCATGGCTTCAAGTGCCACATCAAATCCCCTCTTGAACACCTCCACTGATGGTAACTCCACCACCTCCCTGGGCAGCCCATTCCAATGGACAGTCACTCTTTCTGTGAAGAACTTTCTCCTCACCTCAAGCCAAAACCTACCCTGGTGCAGCTTGAGACTTGTGTCCTCTTGTTCTGGTGCTGGTTGTCTGGGAGAAGAGACCAGCCCCCCCCACAACCTCCCTTCCGGTAGTTGTAGAGAGCAATAAGGTCTCGCCTGAGCCTCCCCTTCTCCAGACAAAGCAACCCCAGCTCCCTCAGCCTCTCTTCAAAGGGCTGTGCTCCAAACCCCTCCCCAGCTTTTTTGCCCTTCTCTGGACACGTTCAAGAGTCTCAATATCCTTCTTAAACTGAGGGGCCCAGAACTGGACACAGGACTCAAGGTGTGGCCTAACCAGTGCAGTGTACAGGGGCAGAATGACCTCCCTGCTCCTGCTGGCCACACTGCTCCTGATGCAGGCCAGGATGCCATTGGCCCTCCTGGCCGCCTGGGCACACTGCAGGCTCATGTTCAGCCTACCATCAACCAGTACCCCCAGGTCCCTCTCTGCCTGGCCGCTCTCCAGCCACTCTGACCCCAGCCTGTAGCACTGCATGGGGTTGTTGTGGCCAATGTGCAGAACCCGGCACTTGGATGTGTTCAATCTCATGCCCTTGGACTCTGCCCATCTGTCCAGCCTGTTGAGGTCCCTCTGCAAAGCCTCTCTGCCCTCCAGCAGGTCAACTCCTGCCCTCAGCTTGGTGTCATCCCCAAATTTACTGATGATGGACTTGATACCTCATCCAGATGATCAGTAAAGATGTTGAAGAGCATGGGGCCCAGCACTGATCCTTGGGGCACACCACTAGTGACTGTCCGCAAGCTGGATGTGGCACCATTCACCACCACTCTCTGGGCTCGGCCCTCCAGCCACTTCCTAACCCAGCAGAATGCTCCTGTCCAAGCCATGGGCTGATAGCTTGGCCAGGAGTTTGCTGTGGGGGACAGTGTCAAAGGCCTTCCTGAAATCCATGTAGACTACATCCACAGCCCCCCCCCAATCCACCAGGCAGTCACCTGATCATAGAAGGAGATCAGGTTGGTCAGGCAGGACCTGCCCTTCCTAAAGCCATGCTGGCTAGACCTGAGCCCCTGGCCATCCTGTAAGTGCTGTGTGATTGCACTCAAGATGACCTGTTCCATAATCTTGCCTGGCACTGAGGTCAGGCTGACAGGCCTAGAATTCCCTGGCTCATCCAACCGGCCCTTCTTGTGGATGGGCACCACGTTGGCCAGCTTCCAGTCTTCTGGGACCTTTCCAGTGAGCCAGGACTGCTGAAAAATGATGGAGAGCAGCTTGGCAAGCACATCTGCCAGCTCTCTCAGCACCCTAGGATGGATCCCATCCGGTCCCAGGTACTTGTGGGGATCCAAGCAGCTAAGATCTCTAACTACCCCCTCCTCCTGGATCATAGGGGAACTACACTGCTCCTTGCCCCCATCTGCCAGCTCAGGAGGCCACTTGTCTGGAAGAGAACCTGTCCTGCTATTAAAATTTGAGGCAAAGAAGGTGTTAAGTACCTCTGCCTTTTCCTCATCTTTTGCTACCATGTTTCCACCTGTCTCCACTAAGGAGTGGAGGTTGTCCTTGCCCCTCCTCTTGCTATAAAGATAGTTTCACTAACCGAATATCGATACCTGTGAAGGGGAACTGTTTATACCCCGTTGCAGAGTTTGTATATATATAAAATAAACCTAACATATATTTTTCATTGATATTTCTGCTGCTGATTTCTGAGGGCATATTCATAACATTAATGGCGCAGTGCAAGGGTTATCCAATAAGTGACTATCTCTACAGAATGGGATACGTAATGAAACGATCCAATATACAATGGGCTATAGACAATCTGACAAATCCGGACCGAATCATTACGAAATTAACTGAATACGTGGTCGAGCTATGCACTGACCCAACCGCAGTAACCAAAGAGAGGGTTGTTGCGATCACGGCTTGCATAATGCGCGCACAAGACGAATTTACAGCATTAGAGGAAAAAGATTAAAAAACTTGAGGAAAAAAAATGATTCCCTGGAAAGAGAGTTAGGAAAGTCTGAAGCACTAAATAACAAACTTCATGACTTACTAACGTTGCAAATTAAAGAAAGCAACGCTGCCATCAAGGCACTGGCGGGGTCAGGCACAGACTCTGTTTCAAACCTCCCTGGGATCTCCCAACCGCCTAGCCCCGAGGAGCCCCGCGGATACGGTGTCGAGCCCAGAGCCAGATCTCCCGTACCGTCCTTTCACGAATTATCCCCACCGCAGTCTAGCGGAAAGGACTTTAAGGTAGCGAACGCCACCGCAGCGCAAGACTTCAGACCCACGGTCTCCTTGGAGCTGCCGAGGCTCCAAACACTGCAAATAGCGAGTCCCGATTCACCCGTTCAGCCTAGCATGTCAGCAGCAGCGCGTGAATTAAATCTGCTTGCCAGTAGTGCTCCAAGAAGCAAAGCCCGGAAAAAATCCCGGAACTACCAACCGGAGAGGAGTGGAGGTTGTCCTTGCCCCTCCTCTTGCTATTAATATATTTATTAATAGCTTGACTGCATATTGAAAACTCAATTATTTCATGGTCACTGGACCCCAGACAGCCTCCAACCACCACATCACCCACCAGCCCTTCCCTATTGGTGAAGAGGTCAAGCAGAGCCTTACCCCTGGTAGGCTCACACAGCAGCTGGGGTAAGAAGCTGTCCTCCATGCACTCTAAGAACCTCCTAGACTGCCTCCTCTCAACCAGTTCTCCCAGTGCCTTGAAATCCTTTTTGATTGCCTTGGGACCTCTGGTTTCAACCTCATCGCTCCCCACCTGTGTAACTATCAAGGGATAACAATCAGAGGACTGTACCAGGCTAGGCAGCCTTCTGGTAACATCTCTGACCTGAGCCCCAGGGAGGCAGCAGACTTCCCTTTGGGAAGGATCTGGCTGACACATGGGGCCCTCTGTTCCCCTCAGGAGGGAATCACCAATGAACCCTCCTCTTTTTTTTGAGAGAACAAATCCTGATGCCGGGGGAAGGCCGTTTTACCTTAGGCAACACCTTGGATGGTGTCTCTTCTGTCATCAGAATCATAGAATCAGTCAGGGTTGGAAGGGCCCGTGACTGTTTTAGGCTGTGCCTTTAGGAAAGGGACAGTCACTGGAACACTCTGCTCTGAATGTTTTAGTGGAAGAATGAAAACAAAGATAATTCTAAACGAATTTCATTGGTAGACTGGTAGAACGCAACTTTAAATTTTAGCTTTAGTGCAGCTTGGATCTCAGTCAGTTCAGTCTGCTGTTTTCAGTCTCTCTGGACAGCTGTCTTCTGTCTGTGCTGGTGGGCACTGACCTTTCAACTAACCAGATAAGAAACTAATTCTTGCATACGCTTTGAGCTAACAGAATTTCCTCCTTAATAATTACCTTTTCTCTCTCTAACCCTTTTTGGGAAAAAAAGAAGGAAGGGAGAGAAGGGGGTGTTTTGGAGGGACCCTTCTCCTTGGAGGAGGGAAGGTTTTCTGTGTTATGTTCTTTGCTGTATATTTTTGTATATATTGTAAGTACTGTATACTGTGTATATATTCATCTGCATGCCATCCTGCTTGTAAATAGAGCTTATCCATTTTTTGCTTCTCCAACTGAGTTAGCCGTGGTTTCTTTGCGGTGGGGGGAACTGACCTTTCTCTCACCACCACAGGGACCACAAGGATCATCTAGTTCCAACTCCCCTGCCATGGGCAGGGACACCCCACACTAGATCAGGCTGGCCAGAGCCTGATCCAGCCTGGGCCTCAACCACCTCCCTGGACAACCCATTCCAGGGCTTCACCATGAGCTCTGAAAATGGCGCCGAGCACCTGGCTCCACCTCCCTTCTTCTCAGTGGGCTGTGGTGCAGCCCCTCCCTCTTCCGGGGGAGCGTTGTGTAGCCGGATGCTGTCGTGCCACGGTACACGAATGCCCGGTGCGGGGGCGAAGTACCCTGACGTGCATCTGTGTGGCCTCGGACCGCGGTTGGAGGCGGTCGGTTGCGGCACCCTGGTTGGATGGAAAAAAGCAGTCGTGGAGCCAGATTGTTCCAACTGGCTTGCCCCAGGGGTGGAGAATATGCTGCTGAGTTAATATAGGTGAGAATAAAAGCTTGGCTGAGAAGTTGTGAGGCTTTTCCAGGTGGCCAGGGTGTCCAACGAATCCATGAAGAACCTGCATTGCAGAAGAGTGAACTCTGCATCGCTGGGAGGTTCTACTGGATGAAAGAAGAAGAACTGGACTGGACTGATACTTGAGCCTGAATGAGAGACTGTTTGGGTGGATGCCAGACCTTGCTGGACATGTCATCAGAAGATTTCTAATTTGATGATATGTTTGGGTGCAGGGATTGTGATATGAGATAAGGGGTGGCATGTGGTGGTTTAGGCTGGGTGCCCTCTGCTATGTGGCATACTTCCTGTGTCCAGAAGTCCAGCCCAGTGGGTGGACACAGCAAAGCAGGTATCTCCTACCACAATCCCCTGTACTGCTATAAAATCCAGCGCAGGGTCTGGCACTTCCTCTTTCTTCCCTCGCCGGCACCTGGTAACTGAGGGAGACATCTCCCAGCCTTGGGCCTGGCTAGGCCCAAGGCCAGGGGGATGGGCGGTCTGAGGCCTGGCCAGCCAAGACTAGCCTAGCAGTGTGTGGGGGGGAAGAACGAGCCCTGGGGGTCTTGGGCCCACCCTCAGGTGGGGATGGGATGCTTCCGTGTCTGTTTTGGGGTTTCTTTTGTCACTGCTTCTGGTTCTCTGTGCACATTCACTCTTTTCTGTTTAAGCTTTCCATCACTTTTTGCAACCTGTTTGTCAGAGTTGTTATTTCCACCCGTGGTGGGGAAGGGGGCTGCCTCAACCCACTACACAATGCCACATCACTCTACCATGTTTTGCTGGCTAGTGACATAAAGTGCTTTTGGTTCCCCAATGGGGTGGTGCTGGTTTGGGTATCTTTTCTGTAAGACACTAATCCAAACATTTGAATTTAAAGAACATTATAAATCCCTACATAATATTACAAAAGCAAAGTGTTTTCATCCCCTTAGTCAAGACCATCTCCACCCATCAGGTGCCCTGCAAAGGGAGGATGGTGAGAAAATGGATTCACCACCTGGCCTCTGATGTGTATTGGGTGTGTGGGCAGGTAAATGGAGAAGGAGGAGGCAGTGGACCCCCCGCTTCCTCCAGACCCCTGTCCAAACAAAAGGAATACACAGGAAGATTTCCTGGGGAACAATACCTGGACACTTACCTAAGGACAATTTCCTGGGGGACAGTACTTGGACACATACCTAAGGAGTGAAAAACTGTATAAAAGGACTTGAGCAACTACTGTCTCAGAAGAAGAAAAACACAGGAGAAGGAAAACACAGGAGGAAAAGACCTGGACAATGCCACTGAGAAGGAAAGATGGAGATGGAGACATCGCCATGTAGCTTGGGAGAAGCAGACCAAGAGGAACTCTCTCTCTGTGTCCTCACCACCCTAGTTTCATAGTTTCAGTTAGGGTTGGAAGGGACCACAAGGATCATCTAGTTCCAACCCCCCTGCCATGGGCAGGGACACCCCACACTAGATCAGGCTGGCCAGAGCCTCATCCAGCCTGGGCTTAAACACCTCCAGGGACGGGGCCTCAACCACCTCCCTGGACAACCCATTCCAGGGCCTCACCACCCTCACGGTGAAGAACTTCCTCCTCACATCTAGCCTGAATCTCCCCACCTCCAGCTTCATTCCATTCCCCCTAGTCCTATCACTCCCTGATGGCCTGAAAAGTCCCTCCCCAGCCTTCTTGTAGGCCCCCTTCAGATACTGGAAGGCCACAATGAGGTCGCCTCGAAGCCTTCTCCTCTCCAGACTGAACAGCCCCAACTCCTTCAGTCTGTGCTCACAGCAGAGGTGCTCCAGCCCTCTGATCATCCTCGTGGCCCTTCTCTGGACACGCTCCAGCACCTCCAGATCCCTCTTGTAATAGGGGCTCCAGAATTGGACGCAGTACTCCAGGTGGGGTCTCACCAGAGCTGAGTAGAGGGGGAGAATCCCCTCCCTTGACCTGCTGGCCACACTTCTCCTGATGCAGCCCAGGATCTGATTGGCTTTCCGGGCTGCAAGTGCACACTGAGAGCTCATGTTGAGCTTCTCATCCACCAGCACCCCCAAGTCTCTCTCCTTCAGGCTGCTCTCCAGCCAGTCACTGCCCAGCCTGGATTTATGCCTGGGATTGCCTCGACCCAGATGCAGGACCCTGCCCTTGGTCTTATTGAAGCTCATGAGGTTGGCTTGTGCCCACCTCTCCAGCCTGTCCAGGTGCCTCTGGATGGCATCCCTTCCCTCCAGTGTGTCTGCTGCACCACACAGCTTGGTGTCATCAGCAACCTTGCTGAGGGTGCACTCACTGCCACTGTCCATGGCACCCACAGAGATGTTGAACAAGCCTGGTCCCAGGACTGATCCCTGAGGGACTCCGCTTGTCCCTGGCCTCCACTGGGACATGGACCCGTTGACAGCCACTCTTTGGGTGCGGCCATCAAGCCAGTTCTTTATCCATCTAGTGGTCCATCCATCAAACCCATGTGTCACCAGCTTGGAGACCAGGATGTGGTGTGGGACAGTGTCAAAGGCTTTGCTCAGGTCCAGGTAAACAACGTCCTAAGTTCTGCCTGCTGCAATTCATGGAGCTGAAGAGGCTGCTCAGAGGACAACGCAGCCAAAGCTGCAGCACCCTTCTTCTACAGCCAAAGCCGCAGCACCTTTCCTCCACAGACTCAAACTGTCTTGGGGGGTGAGGGGTGTGGTAATATAATTCCTTTCCTCTTCTCTCTCTCACTCTCTACTTTCTCTCTCCCCTTCTGATTCATCCACTTCATTTGTGTAATAAATAGCCTGGCTGTTGATATTTTGGCCTCAATTGTGCCTCTAATTTCACAATACAGGAATATTCAAAAGAACTGAGTCGCTTTCCCTCTCCCCTCTGAGACAATTCCTGGAGATATTCAAGGTGAGGCTCGACATGGCTCTGAGCAACCTGATCTGGTGGGGAATGTACCTGCTAGGAAAATGGACTAGGTGACCTTTGGAGGTCCTTTACAACCCAAAGCATCCCATGATATTAAATCTAGGTGGTCGCTACTCACTTTGACTCAGCCACTTGTCAATTGCACTCTCGTATTTTTGGGGTTCCTGTAACCAGTCATGATGCCACCTAAGGTTGGCAATCACATTTGAGTAATTTTGTCCCAAACTTTGTTTCCAAGTGATAAACTCCCTTTTGTTATACTCCTGCACAGCAGAAGAAACCTTCGGGTAGTTGACCATGGAGCGGAGGATCCCATCCAAGGAACGCACTACACCTGGCAGTTTCATGGCGACATTTGTCAGCTCGTCTGGATCTTCAGAGAGGTCTGAAAGGAACCAATACCATGTCAGGGAAGAGCCAAGTTTGCATCTCAGTGAAGGGAGCAGGCAGAGGAGGAAGGTGGTAAGGTACCAAAGAGCTGTGGGAGCACCGAGCAGCCGTCCCCATAGGCGATGTATTTCCACCGGCCGGCACGCAGCATGTAGCTGGAGGAGTTCACATTGCATCCATGGAACTCACTCAGCACCCAGGGGGGCCGAGCTGACACCTTGGGGGGTGACACTCCACTGTCAGCCTCTCCACGTAACAGAGGGATAAGAGAATACCCACTGAGGTTCTGTGGCACAGGAATTCCTGCTATATCTAAGCAAAGACACACAGGGTAAGTACAGGAGCCAGTAATGGGCACTGGCAGCACAGAAAGCCAAGGGCAGCCTGGGCTGCATTCAAAGCAGCATGGCCAGAGCTGGAGAGAGGGGATCCTGCCCCTCTGCTCTGCTCTGGGGAGACCTCCCTTGCAGGGCTGTGTCCAGCTGTGGGACCCCAATAGAAGAAGGATATGGACCTGCTGGAGAGAGTCCAGAGGAGGCCAGAAAGGTCATCAGAGGGCTGGAGAAGCTCTGCTATGGGGCCAGGCTGGGAGATTTGAGGCTGTTAGCCTGCAGAAGGGTCCAGGAAGATCTTAGACATGTGTTTCAATATCTACAGGGGAGCTGCAGGCAGGCTGGGGAGAAACTGTTAAGAAGGGGCTGTGGGACTAGGCCAGGGGCAGTGGTTTGGAAGTGGAGCAGGGCAGGGTTAGGTTGGACCTCAGGAGGGAGTTGTGCACGAGGAGGGTGGGGAGAAACTGGCACAGGCTGCCCAGGAGGTGGTGGAGGCTCCATCCCTACAGACATTCAAGGTCAGACTTGATGGGGTCCTGTGCAGCCTGATGAGGCCCTCAACACAAAAAGGACAGGGACCTGATGGACAGGGTCCAGAGGAGGCGACAAAAATGATCAGGGGGCTGGAGCACCTCTGCTACAACAGCAGGCAGGGGATGTTCAGCCTGGAGAAGTGAGGCTCCAGGCAGATCTTAGAGCAGCCTGCCAGTACCTGAAGGGGGCTACAAGCAGGCTGAAGAGGGACTCTACCCAAAGGCCTACAGTGACAGGACAAGGGGAAATGATTTGAAATGAGAGCAGAGCAGATTGAGATTGGATGTGAGGAACAAGGTCTGCACATTGAGGGTGGCTGAGCATTGGAACAGGTTGTCCAGAGACGAGGTTGAGGACCCATCCCTGGAGACATTCAAGGTGAGTCTTGACAGGGCTCTGAGCAACCTGATCTAGTGGAGGATGTCCCTGCTGACTGCAGTTTGTGGCCATTGCCCCTTATCCTGTCAGAGGACACCACTGAAAAGAGCCTGGCCCCTTCTTCGCAACATCCACCCCTCAGATATTTATAAACCACTATTCTGCAAACTCAACAGCTCCAGGGCTTTCAGCCTTTCCTCACCAGACAGAAGGTTCCAGTCCCTTCATCATGCTCACAGCCTCTGTTGGACTCTCTCCAGGAGTTCCCTGTACCTCTTGAACTGGGGAGCCCAGAACTGAACACAATGCTCTAAATGTGGCCTCACAAGGGCTGACTAGACAGGCAGGAGAATCTGCCTTGACCTGCTGACCACACTATTCCTAATGCACACAGGAGACCAATGGTCACAAGGGCACACTGTTGTCCCATGGAGTACTTATTGGCCCCACCAGGGCAGAGCAGAATGTTGACAACAGCAGCTATGTGAAGGAGAATCATCAGCTCCTTTACTTAACTTCTACATCCATTTTTTTTTCCACATTTTATGTTTAGCCCACATGAATGCTCAAGATGAACTGTTATCTCCTGCTGTGCTCCTGCAGGACCTTGCAACGTGGAGACAATCCTGACTCTACTACTAAGGCACTATAACAATTGGGGGAAAATCAAAATCAGTGTGAAATGACTCAACTCACCGAGCATAGTAGGATATATATCCACAAGAGAGACCATATTTGGTACTTGCTGCTCTTCTTTCACACCTGGCCCCATAGCTAAAAGAGGAACATGGGAGCTGCCTTCATACATGCTCATCTTGTAGAACTGCCGGTGGTCCATGGCCAGCTCTCCATGATCTGCAGTGAACATAACCATTGTCTTTTGAAGCAGCTTGGTGTCTCTCAGAGCTGAAATAATCTCACCTGCAACAGGAATAAGACACATCATAAACATTCCTTCCAACTTCTGCATCTGCTAAGCAGCACACACAAACTCTAAGGAATCCCAGCCAGAGGGCTGGAAACTCTTCCCTTTGCCACACAAGGTAGAGGCCAAAGTGTTGAGCTCAGAAGGACAAAGTCAGTTTGCAGATGACACTAAGATGGGACAGAATGTTTATCTGCTTACAGGTAGGAGGGCTCTGCAGAGGCACTTAGGCTGGCTGGATAGGTCAAGGTCAATGTGATGAGTTTCAACAACTGCTGGGCCCTGCCCTTGGTTCATAACAAACCCAAGAAGGCTCCAGGCTGGGGACAGAGTGTCTTCGAACTGCCCAGCAGGAAAGGCCCTGGGGGTGCTGGGTGGCAGCAGAACCAGCAGTCGCCAGGTGGGCAAGAGGGGCAGCAGCAGCTTGGGCTGGAGCAGCAATGGTGTGGGCAGCAGGAGCAGGGCAGGGCTTGTGCCCCTGGGCTGGGCACTGCTGAGGCTGCAGCTTGAGTGCTGGCTTCAGCTCTGGGCCCCTCACTGCCAGAAGGACACTGAGGGCTGGAGCAGGGGCAGAGATGGGCAAGAAAGGTTTCATAGTTTGTTAGGGTTGGAAGGGACCACAAGGATCTTCTAGTTCCAACCCCCCTGCCATGGGCAGGGACACTCTACCCTAGATCAGGCTGGACAGAGCCTCATCCAGCCTGGTCTTAAACACTTCAAGGGACAGGGCCTCAACCACCCCCCTGGACAACCCATTCCAGGCCTTCACCACCCTCACGGTGAAGAACTTCCTCCTCATGTCCAGCCTGAATCTCCCCACCTCCAGCTTCATTCCATTCCCCCTAGTCCTATCACTCCCTGATAGTCTGAAAAGTCCCTCCCCAGCCTTCTTGTGGGGAAGGTGGGGAAGGCTCTAGAGAAGAGGGCTGGGGAGGAGCAGCTGAGGGAGCTGGGGGGGGTTGGTGCAGAGCAGAGGAGGCTGAGGGAGACCTCTGCAGCTCCCTGAGAGGAGGCTGCAGCCAGGTGGGGCTTGGGCTCTTCTCCCAAGGAACAAGAGACAGGACAAGAGGACATGTCCTGAAACTGTGCCAGGGGAGGTTTAGGTTGGATAGTAGAAGAAGTATCTTCCCCAAAATGGTTCTCAAACTTTGGCACAGGCTGCCCAAGGAGGTTGTGGATTCCCCATCCCTCCCTGGAGGTGTTGCAGAAAGGTGTGGCCATGGCACCTGGGGCTATGGTGGTGCTGGGTTGAAGGTTGGACTGGATGTTCTTGGAGGGCTTTTCCAACCCAAACAATTCCATGATTCTACGTGGCTTACATCTGAATTGTGGGGTTATTTTTATCTCTCAGAAGACCAGCCCTATCAGCATTTTCTTAAGAGAATTCAAGAAGAACAACACCCACAGGACAATAGAAGGTTTCCTACCCAGCATGGCATCTGTCTCTGAACACATAGCATAATAAAATGCTCTGATATTTCTCACTTCTTCCTTTGTAAACTCTCCTGTGCAGTTCTTGGTGTAAGATGAGTAATAGTCCACTGGGTGCATCTCTGAGAGAGGAGACCACTTGGGAATTTTCACAGCTCCATACTTTACCTCGAAGCAAGAAGAAATTAACATTACTTTAACAACTGGATTAAAGAATTATAATAATAACAGGTTTCATTTAAAACTTCTAGCATAAAATCACAGTTCTCAGCTTGCAATCCACTACATGGTGCTGCTTTGAAGACTGAACCTTAGAGGTCTCATCCAAGATTCTATGATTCTACTTTCTCTGTACTTTCTCTCTCTTTCTCCACAGGTATGAAGTAATTTTAAAAGAGCTGCAAAAATCAAATGAAATTAAGATTAGGAAGCAGAAAACTGTGCTTGACCAGCTGATGTCTTTTCCTGCATGAGATACCACAGTACAATTTTCTAGAGCTAAGAGCAGAGGTATGGGCACAGTGTCTCATTAACTACAGGATAACTATAGGCCATCTGGGAAAGAACAACCCCATGGACCAGCAGAGGTTGGGGACTGGTCTGCTGATAAGCGGCGCAGAGGAGAGGGACCCAGGGGTCCTGGTGGACAGAAGGGTGCTCATGAGCCAGCGATGTGCCCTTGTGGCCAAGAAGGCCAAGGGCATCCTGGGGTGGATTAGAAGGGTTGTGGGGAGTAGGTCAGAGAAGTTCTCCTGCACCTCTGCTCTGGCCTGCTGAGGCCACATCTGGAATATTGTGACAAGTTTTGGGCTCAAAAAGGACCTCAGGGAACTGCTTGAGAGAGTCCCTGCCAGAGACACAGAGCTGCTGCAGGCAGTAGAACATCTCCTGTGGGGCCAGGCTGAGGGAGCTTGGGGGCTGCTTGAAGCAGAGGACCCTGAGGGCTGCCCTCATTGCTGGTGATAAAATCAGCAAGGCTAGATCCAGGCTCTGCTCAGGGATGTCCAAGGACAGCACAAGGGGCACTGGGGGCCAGCTGAAGCAGGGGAGGTTCCATGGGAACAGAAGGGAAAACTTTGTCAATGTGAGCATGCTGGAGGCCTGTAGCAGGCTGCCCAGAGAGGTGGTGCAATCTCCTTCACTGGAGACACTCAAAACCCACTTGGGTGTGTTCCTGTGTAATCTGCCCTGAGTGACTCTGCTCTGGCAGGGGCGTTGGACTGGGTGATCTCTGGAGGTCCCTTCCAACCCTTAACATTCTATAGTATCTTTCAAAACCCTTGGGTGTTGTGTGAGCCTAGAGAACACTGAAATTCACTTAGTTTTGCAAGGTCTCCAGGACAACAGAAGGTAAATCTATTGACATATTGATAAAAATTCACTACATTAGTGACATTTTGTAAAGTTTTTCAAAGAATCCCAGCATGGTGGGAACTGGAAGGCATCTGGTCCAACCCCCCTGCTAAAGCAGGGGCACCCACAGCAGCTTGCCCAGGAGCACAATGTCCAGGTGGTCTTTTCAGTGGTGTCCTGTGATAGGACAAGGGGCAATGGATACAATCTGGAACCCGGGAAGTTCCACCTCAACATGAGATAAAACATGTTTGGTGTGAGGGTGCTGGAGCCCTGGAGCAGGCTGCCCAGACAGGTTCCAGAGGCTCCTTGTTTGGAGACCTTCAGGACCTGCCTGGATGCATTCCTGTGTGACCTGCCCTAGGTGATCCTGCTTTGGCAGGGATGTTGGACTCGATCTTCAGAGGTCCCTTCCAGCCCCTACCACTCGGTGATTCTGTGACTCTGCAAACGCCTGTGACTTGCAAAAAGGCACACCCACCTCCCAAGATATGTCTAACCTAGCAATTACCAAACAAAAAAGGAAGTTTGTCCTTCATAGTTTCATAGTTTCAGTTAGGGTTGGAAGGGACCACAAGGATCATCTAGTTCCAACCCCCCTGCCATGGGCAGGGACACTCTACCCTAGATCAGGCTGGACAGAGCCTCATCCAGCCTGGTCTTAAACACCTCAAGGGACGGGGCCTCAACCACCTCCCTGGACATGTCTAAGCTAGCTCTTGCTTCCTGCAAATAAAGTGGTTTTTCCCCACAAGCTTCCTCTTGCCAGAAACTTCTCAGCATTCCTAGAAGGACCCACAACCTATCACAAATAAATCCACATCTGTCCACCTTCACTTGTACATTTGTTTCCTATCACTCTGTACTTTAAAACAGAATAGAATAGACCAGGTTGGAAGAGACCTTCAAGATCATCACATCCAACCCATCAACCAATCCAACCCACCTAAACAACTAAACCATGGCACCAAGCACCCCATCAAGTCTCCTCCTGAACACCTCCAACGACCATGACTCCACCACCTCCCCGGGCAGCCCATTCCAATGGGCAATCACTCTCTCTGTGTAGAACTTCTTCCTAACATCCAGTCTGAACTTGCCCTGGAGCAGCCTGAGACTGTGTCCTCTTGTTCTGGTGCTGGCTGCCTGGGAGAAGAGACCAACCCCCACCTGGCTACAACCTCCCTTCAGGTAGTTGTAGAAAGCAATAAGGTCACCCCTGAGTTTCCTCTTCTCCAGGCTAAGCAACCCCAGCTCCCTCAGCCTTTCCTCATAGGGCTTGTCTGCCAAGCCCCTCCCCAGCTTTGTTGCCCTTCTCTGGACACATTCCAGCAAGTCAACATCCTTCCTAAACTGAGGGGACACAGGATTCAAGGTGTGGCCTAAGAAGTGCTGTGTACAGGGCAGAATGACCTCCCTGCTCCTGCTGGCCACACTGCTCCTGATGCAGGCCAGGATGCCATTGGCCTCTTGGCTGCCTGGGCACACTGCAGGTTCATGTTCAGCCTCCCATCAACCAGTACCCCCAGGTCCCTCTCTGCCTGGCCGCTCGCCAGCCACTCTGACCCCAGCCTGTAGCACTGCCTGGGGTTGCTGTGGCCAATGTGCAGAACCCGGCACTTGGATGTGTTCAATCTCCTGCCCTTGGCCTCTGCCCATCTGTCCAGCCTGTCGAGGTCCCTCTGCAAAGCCTCTCTGCCCTCCAGCAGATCAACTCCTGCCCCAGCTTGGTGTCATCCCCAAATTTACTGATGATGGACTCGATGCCCTCATCCAGATCATCAATAAAGATGTTGAAGAGCATGGGGCCCAGCACCGATCCCTGGGGCACACCACCAGTGACAGGCCGCCAGCCGGATGTGGCACCATTCACCACCACTCTCTGGGCTCGGCCCTCCAGCCACTTCCTAACCCAACGCAGTGTGCTCCCATCCAAGCCATGGGCTGCCAGCTTGGCCAGGAGTTTGCTGTGGGGGACAGTGTCAAAGGCCTTGCTGAGGTCCAGGTAGACCACATCCATAGGCCTCCCCACATCCACCAGGCAGTCACCTGATCATAGAAGGAGATCAGGTTGGTCAGGCAGGACCTGCCCTTCCTAAATCCATGCTGGCTGGGCCTGAGCCCTTGGCCATCCTGTAAGTGCTGTGTGATCGCACTCAAGATGACCTGTTCCATAATCTTGCCTGGCACTGAGGTCAGGCTGACAGGCCTAGAATTCCCTGGCTCTTCCAACCGGCCCTTCTTGTGGATGGGCACCACGTTGGCCAGCTTCCAGTCTTCTGGGACCTCTCCAGTGAGCCAGGACTGTTGAAAAATGATGGAGAGCAGCTTGGCCAGCTCATCTGCCAGCTCTCTCAGCACCCTAGGATGGATCCCATCCGGCCCCATGGACTTGTGGGGATCCAAGCGGCTAAGGAGAGCTCTAACTACCCCCTCCTCCTGGAACAGAGGGAAACTTTGCTTCTCCCTGGCTCCTTCTGCCAGCTCTGCAGGCCAGCTGTCCGGAAGACATTCTGTCCTGCAAGTAAAAAATTGAGTCAATGAAGGTGTTAAGTACCTCTGCCTTTTCCTCATCCTTTGTTACAACGTTCCCCTCTGTGTCCACCAAGGAGTGGAGGTTGTCCTTGCCCTTCCTCTTGCTATTAATGTATTTATAGAAGGACAGTTTGTTGTCCTTCACAGCAGAGGCCAGTCAAAGCTCCAAATGTGCTTTTGCCTCCCTAATTTTCTTCCTACAAGACCTAGCAACATCCCTAAACATTCCATGGGTTGCCTCCCCTTTCTTCCAAAGATGATACACCCTCTTTTTTCCCTTAGTTCTTTCAGAAGCTCATTGCCCATCCAGGCTGGCTGTCTGCCCTGGCTGCTCATCTTCCGGCACACTGGCACAGCCTGTTCCTGCGCCTTCAAGAGCTCTTCCTTGAAGTAGGTCCAGCCCTCCTGGACCCCTTTGCTTTTAAGGGCTGTGTCCCAAGGAACCTTCTGAGTTAGTTCCTTGAGTAGCCTGAAGTCCAGAGTGGAGGTCTTCTTGCTGCCCCTCTTACCTTGACTGAATACTGAAAATTCAATTATCTCATGGTCACTGGACCCCAAACACCCTCTGACCACCACATCACCCACCAGCCCTTCCCTGTTGGTGAAGAGGAGGTCAAGCAGAGCCTTACCCCTGGTAGGCTCATGCAGCACCTGGGATAAGAAGCTGTCCTCCATACACTCTAAGAACCTCCTAGACTGCCTCCTCTCTGCTGTGTTGAGATCCCAGCAGATATCAGGCAGGTTGAAGTCGCCCATGAGAACGAGGTCAGGCAATCTTGAGACAGCCTTAAGCTGCCTATAGAATGACTCATCAACATCTTCATCCTGGCTGGGTGGTCTATAACAGACTCCAACCAGGATGTCTGCCCTGCTGGTCTTCCCTCTAATTCTATTCTAATTCTAATGCACCTAAAGACATCTTGCAATTCCTCAGTAGAAAAGACCAAATAAGTTCCTTAAATTGTGTAAGGATTTGTGTTTTTTTCTTTTGAAGTCAGCAAAAAGTCTTTTCCAACCTAATTCTCAGTCCTTCAGCTTCAGAGAAAGTTCAAGCCTTTATGCAGTGAGTGCTGTCCTAACCTATTTATCCTTATTTTGCAGCAGAGAGTGGCATCTGGAGACCACAGAAGCCAGAGGAGAAAAAATGTTTACTGCTTCTCTGACGTGCTCTGCTGTCTGTAAGCTTTCCACACAGGCAAAATAGGAACTTCCTGCACTCTGGAAACATTGAAAAGCATGGAAAAAAGCAGAAAAGAGAGGCTTCTGCTGTGTCTTACACCTTCATGTTGTAGGTTCATGTTGCAGGAGAAGCCAATCACTCCCTACAGAACCCAGGCAGAACTATTACAAATGATTACCTGGAGCACTTAACAAGCACAATAAAGGATGTTACCAGCAATAAATTTCAGATCATCACTGGAGAAAAGGTACAGCAAAGCACAGCAGTGATTTCACTTTCCTCCTGATGTGTTTCCAGCCATTGAATTCCAAGTATCTTTACTGATCAACTGACTTCAACTAACAAGCCCTGCCAACAGAAATTCTACACTTCTGTTTGCTCAGCCTTAAAGCAGAAATCTTAAAGCCTCATCCAAGCACCAGCTTGCTGTGTACTGACATATCCAAATCATGTGAGAAACAAAATACTGCTGGTAGTGAGGACATTTAAAAGAAATCTATTTGCATTTAAACTCATCTTCACCTACCTTTTGGAGCCAGTAGGGAGACGTCAAGAATGTAGAAGCTCCAAAATTTTCTCCTGCATAGGGTGATGGATATGGGTGTGGTAAATTTAGCCCCAAGTAAAGAGCAAAGGGCCGAGTGAGGTTAATGGCTTCTTCCTTGATCCAGCTCACAGCTTTATCAGTGTTCTTTCCAGTCTGCCTTCATCACTCTCACGAGCGTCCTGTCCCCTGTCAGGTTTACCATGGGTCTCCCTTCTTGCCGCAGCAGGAAGTCAACATCCCTGGTCCAGGCTTCCACACGGTTACTGAAAACACAGAGAGTCACAGAGGACATCGGGTGGGAAGCGACCCCCAAAGGGCATTTTGTCCAACACAAATGCAGTTAGCAGGGACAGGTTCTGCACCATGAGGGTGGTGGAACACTGCAACAGGTTGCCCAGGGAGGTGGTTGAGGCCCCATCCCTGGAGATACTCAAGGTGAGGCTCAACAGGGCTCTGGGCAACCTGATCTGGTTGGGGATGTCCCTGCTGACTGCAGGGGGTTGGAATGGGTGGCCTTTGGAGAAATTCTCAGCAGTGAGGGTGGGGAGAGACTGGCACAGGTTGCCCAGGGAGGCTGTGGCTGCCTCCTCCCTGGAGGTGTTCAAGGACAGGCTGTATGAGGCCTTGAGCAACCTGGGCTGGTGGGAAGTGTCCCTGCCCATGGCAGGGAACTGGATGATCTCTGAGGTCCCTTCCAACCAAAACCATTCTGTGATTCTTATCTTCTAGTAGAAGTTTTTGTTTCTTACTGTTAAAAAAAAAAAAAAAGGACACAGAAGTTGTAAGAACACCACAAAATAATGCTGAAAAACACTCAAAGCAGAAGACCTGAGGTTGAACACCCATCTGTTCATGGTGAGATGCCAACTTACTAAGAAGAGCTGCAGGGAGAGAAAAGAGGAAACATCATCTGCACACAAAGATTTCACTGTCTACTGAACTAAGCAAGCATGAAGTTTTTGCTGTGTCAGCCTCTATTTCAAGTAATTTTTCTTTCCAGTGTAGAAGTGATATGGGTTAAAAAAGGGGGAAAAAAACTTTCTTTTCTTTTTTTGACTGCAGAGGAAAACATTACATGGGACAGATTGTGAAGTGGATATTATTTATCAAGTGTTTTGTAACTAAAAAGCAGTCTGTACCTACAACTATTAACCACTGAAGTCACAACATCATGGAATCTTGGATGGGACCTCCAGAGACCATCTTGTCCAAAATCCCTGCCAAAGCAGGGTCACCTAGGGCAAGCCACACAGAAACACATCAGGTGGGTTCAGAAGCTCTCCAGACACAGACACTCCACAACCTGCTCCAGGGCTCCAGCACCCTCACTCCAAAGAATTTCCTCCTTCTGCTCAGGTGAAACCTCCTGGGTTTCAGTTTGTGACCTCTGTTGTCTTGGCACTGGGCACCACCAGAAAGAGCCTGGCACCTTCATCCTGACACCCATCCCTCAGGTATTTATAGATGTTTGTAAGATCCTCTCTCAGCCTTCTCCAGACTAAACACACCCAGGGTGTTCAGTTTTTCTTCAGAGGAGAGATGTTCCAGTCCCTTCATCATCCTCATAGCTCTCTATTGGACTGTTTTCAGCAGTTCCCTACCCCTCTTGAATCTGAGAGCCCAGAACTGGACACAATGCTCCAGATGTGGACTCTCACCAGAGGGGGAAGCAGAACCTCCCCAACCCTGCTGGCCACACTTTGCTTGCTGCCCCCCAGGACCCCATTGGCTCTCTTGGCCACAAGGGCACTTTGCTGTCCCATGCAGAACTTGCTGTCCACCAGCACTCCAATGTCTTTCTCCATGGAGCTGCTTTCCAGTGGGACAACCCCTAGCCTGCACTGGTGCCTGGTGTTGCTCCTCCCCAGGTGCAGGACTCTGTACTTTTCCTTACAGAACTCCACGAGGTTCTCCTTTGCCTATCTCTCCAGCCTGTCCAGATCTCACTGGAGGGCAGCACAGCCTGAGGGGGTGCCAGCCACCCTCTGCATTTTGTATCATCAGCAAATTTGTCATCTTTCAACTTCCAATTTGACATTTAAGTGAGAAAAGTGAGGAAATTAATTAACTCAAACCTGGTTTATATATATATATAAATAGCTCCTCTTTACCATGATGAGTCATGGAGAACTGATCCCTGAGGGACTCCAGTGACAAGCGGAGTCCCTCAGGGATCAGTCCTGGGACCAGGCTTGTTCAACATCTCTGTGGGTGCCATGGACAGTGGCAGTGAGTGCACCCTCAGCAGGTTTGCTGATGACACCAAGCTGTGTGGTGCAGCAGACACGCTGGAGGGAAGGGATGCCATCCAGAGGCACCTTGACAGGCTGGAGAGGTGGGCACAAGCCAACCTCATGAGCTTCAGCAAGACCAAGGGCAGGGTCCTGCATCTGGGTCGAGGCAATCCCAGGCACAAATCCAGGCTGGGCAGTGACTGGCTGGGGAGCAGCCCTGAGGAGAGAGAGACTTGGGGGTGCTGGTGGACGAGATGCTCAACAGGAGCTCTCAATGTGCACTTGCAGCCCGGAAAGCCAATCAGATCCTGGGCTGCATCAGAAGTGTGGCCAGCAGGTCAAGGGAGGTGATTCTCCCCCTCTACTCAGCTCTGGTGAGACCCCACCTGGAGTACTGCCTCCAGTTCTGGAGCTCCTATTCCAAGAGGGATCTGGAGGTGCTGGAAGGTGTCCAGAGAAGGACCACGAGGATGAGCAGAGGGCTGGAGCACCTCTCCTGTGAGGACAGACTGAAGGAGTTGGGGCTGTTCAGTCTGGAGAAGAGAAGGCTCCCAGGTGACCTCCTTGTGGCCTTCCAGTATCTGAAGGGGGCCTCCAAGAAGGCTGGGGAGGGACTTTTCAGGCTATCAGGGAGTGATAGGACTAGGGGGAATGGGATGAAGCTGGAGGTGGGGAGATTCAGGCTAGATGTGAGGAGGAAGTTCTTCACCACGAGGGTGGTGAAGCCCTGGAATGGGTTGTCCAGGGAGGTGGTTGAGGCCCCATCCCTGGAGGTGTTTAAGCCCAGGCTGGATGAGGCTCTGTCCAGCCTGATCTATCACAGTATCACCAAGGTTGGAAGAGACCTCAAAGATCATCAAGTCCAACCTGTCACCACAGACCCCATGACTAGACCATGGCACCAAGTGCCACGTCCAATCCCCTCTTGAACACCTCCAGGGATGGTGACTCCACCACCTCCCTGGGCAGCCCATTCCAATGGCGAACAACTCTGTGAAGAACTTTCTCCTCACTTCAAGCCTAAACTTCCCCTGGCACAGCTTGAGACTGTGTCCTCTTGTTCTGGTGCTGGTTGCTAGAGAGACGAGACCAACCCCTTCCTGGCTACAACCACCTTTCAGGTAGTTGTAGAGAGCAACGAGGTCGCCCCTGAGCCCTCCTCTTCTCCAGGCTAAACAACCCCAGCTCCCGCAGCCTCTCCTCATAGGGCTGTGCTCAAGGCCTCTCCCCAGCCTCATTGCCCTTCTCTGGACACGTTCAAGTGTCTCAATGTCCTTCCTAAACTGAGCGCCCCAGAACTGGACACAGGACTCAAGGTGTGGCCTAACCAATGCAGAGTACAGGGGCACAATGACCTCCCTGCTCCTGCTGGCCACACTATTCTTAATGCAGGCCAGGATGCCATTGGCCTTCTTGGCCACCTGGCCACACTGCTGGCTCATGTTTAGGCAGCTGTCAACCGGTACCCCCAGGTACCTCTCTGCCTGGCCGCTCTCCAGCCACTCTGACCCCAGCCTGTAGCTCTGCATGGGGTTTTTGTGGCCAAAGTGCAGCACCTGGCACTTGCATTTGTTGAATGCCAGGGCTCCTTGGACAAAGTCACAGCCGATACTCACCTTCCAGCTACAGGCGCAAGCCAAAGTGCATCCCCATGGGACATAGTTGGTTCTGCACAGAGTTGCAGGAGAGATACAATTGTCTAACAAAACCTCTTCTAAATTAAAGCACTTTTAATTAGAGACAAAACCCACCTGACAGACCACAACAAGCCTCATTCACTCCTGTCCATTCTGCAGCAGGACAATGACATGATTAGGGCAAAGCTAGGAGGAATGGAATGGAATGGAGCTGGAGGTGGGGAGATTCAGGCTAGATGTGAGGAGGAAGTTCTTCACCATGAGAGTGATGATGCCCTGGAATGGGTTGTCCAGGGAGGTGGCTGGGGCCCTGTCCATGGAGGTGTTTAAGCCCAGGCTGGATGAGGCTCTGGCCAGCCTGATCTAGTGTGGGGTGTCCCTGCCCATGGCAGGGGGGTTGGAACTAGAGGATCCTTGTGGTCCCTTCCAACCCTGACTGATACTATGAAAGCTAGTGAGGGGTTAGGAGAGCAGGTCTTGCAAGAGGCTGAGGGAGCTGGGGTTGTTCATGCTGAAGAAGAGGAGGCTGAGGGGAGATCTCATTGCTCTCTACAAATTCCTGAAAGGAGGCTGCAGCCAGGTCAGGGCTGGGCTCTGCTCCCTAGTCTCAGGTGATAGAAGGAGAGGAAATGTCCTGAAATTGTGCCAGGGGAGGTTGAGGGTGGCCATAAAGAACAATTTCTGTGCTGCAAGAGCAGTCAGAGTTGGCACAGGGTACCCAGGGAGGTGCTGGAGTCACAGGTGTTCAGGACATGAGTAGATGTGGCACTTCAGGGCATGGTCTAGTGGTCATGGAAGTGCTGAGTAGAAGGTTTCACTTGATGATCTTAGAGGAGGAAGTTCTATACCGAGAGAGTGATTGCCCCATTGGAATGGTCTGCCCAGGGAGGTGGTGGAGTCACCATCATTGGAGGTGTTCAGGAGGAGACTTGATGGGGTGCTTGATGCCACGATCTAGTTGTTTGGGTGGGTTGGATTGGTTGATAGGTTGGACATGATGATCATGAAGGTCTCTTCCAACCTGGTTTATTGTATTGTATTGTCTTTTCCAACGTACATGATTCTATGACCTTAGGAAGGTTTACAAATACCTGAAGGGAGGGAGGCAAGAAGGAGCAAGGCTCTTGTCAGTGGTATTCTGTGATAGGTCAAGGAACAATGGGCACAAACTGGAACCCAGGAGGTTCCACCTCAGCATGAGGACAAACTTCTTTGTGAGAGGGTGCTGGAGCCCTGAAGCAGGCTGCCCAGAGAGGCTGTGGAGTCTCCTCTGGAGACTTTCCAGCCCCTTCTGGATTTGTTTCTGTGTGACCTGCCCTGGGTGACCCTGCTCTGGCAGGGGGGTTGGACTGGATAAGCTCTGGAAGTCCCTTCCAATCTCTACCATTCCATGACTCATTCAGGGATTCTCTCTGATTACCTTACTGAATGATGTCCAGAAGTGTAGTCCAGTTTCCCATACTTCTGTGTGTGGTAGCCATGCTTCTCCATCAGATCCATCCATGTCACATAACCTGGATCTAGGCCTTTGAAGTTATTCCAAGATTCTGTAACATGAGTGAAAAGACCACTCCACATAGCTGAGGGAAAAAAAAAGGAGAAACATGGGGTTTGATGAACAAGCAGTGCTTCCTGCCTAAGTTCAAATAGAATATACTTGAAAATGGATCGATCTTCTCATTGTTTTAGAAGTAAAAGGCCATACTGTGATCCAACAGAGCAGAGGGCACAAAGCATCACTCCTCCAAATCTTATTTTCATCAATACAAGTAAATTTGCTACAATAATTGCCAGAATGATCATAGATGGGCATTTTTTCCAGGTGCTATGCAATCCTTAAATCAAATTTTCTGTAGATCAGGAAACACATTTACTGATTCTGGAAAGACAATGCCATGGTAGGCAATCCTGATGGAACACTCCTGTGTCTACAGCTGCTCCAAAGGAATTATCTGTCCTTACTTCAGCTGGATTTCAATGTGAATTTACGCTTCAGTATGTTTGCGGAACAGAATTACAGCATTTCATTTTTATGAATGCTGTATGCCCTCAGCTTCATGCCTTTCAGGTAACCTCCTTTGCTACCAGCTGCAGAAACAAAGTGAGATCATGAAAGAAGAGAACAAGAAGAAATCATTTATGCAGCCCAGCAGGAAGCTGTGTACTGAGCTGCATCCAGAGCAGGGAGAGCAGCAGCACAGGGAGGGGATTCTGCCCCTCTGCTCTGCTCTCCTCCCACCCCACCTGCAGCACTGCCTCCAGCTCTGGAACCCCCAGCACAAGGACCTGGAGATGCTGGAGAGGCTCCAGAGGAGGCCACAGAGATGAGCAGAGGGCTGTGGGGCCAGGCTGAGAGAGTTGGGCCTGTTCAGCCTGGAGAAGAGAAGGCTCCAGGAAGACCTCAGTGCAGCCTCCCAGTCCCTGAAGGGGCTCCAGGAGAGCTGGGGAGGGACCCTGGATGAGGGCTGAGAGTGCCAGGACCAGGGACAATGGCTTGGAGCTGGGAGAGGGGAGACTGAGAGTGGAGATGAGGAAGAAATTGTGGAGAGTGAGGGTGGGGAGAGACTGGCAGAGGTTGCCCAGGGAGACTGTGGCTGCCTCCTCCCTGGAGGTGTTGAATGCCAGGCTGGATGAGTCCTTGAGCACCCTGGGCTAGTGGGAGATGTTCCTGCCCATTGCAGGGGGGTTGGAACTAGGTGGTTTTCCAAGCCAAACCATTCCATGACTGATAAGGAACCACAAGGACAGTTTATTAGTGAGTTCTTGTGTTTCTCTGCAGCTTGGTGAGACCTGTTCGCTCTTCCTAACACAAACTTAGAGCAAAAAGGACTCCTAAAACAAAACAAATGATGGAAATATCCTGTCAGCACAAGCAGGGGTTCAACCCCAAGACTGTATCATGGCAATACTCTTACTTTCCCCAACCCTGAAGTCCTCCTTTGCTCCATCTATACTATCCCTGATACCTCCACAGCAGATGAACTCGCAGTTCCTTGTAGTTCCTAAGCTGTTGACTAAACACAGGACATCCTGCTGGTTCAGAGCTACACTTAAAGAACAGAATTATAGAAACATTTTGGTTGGAAGAGGTCTTTTAAGAGCATCAAATCCAAGCATGACCCCAGCACTGCCACATCACCACCAAACCATGTCCCTCAACACAGGATCTCCACAGCTTTGAAATGCCTCCAGGGATAGGGACTCCATCACTGCCCTGTGCAGCCTGGGCCAGGAATTGACAACACTTTTGGGGGAAGAAACTGTTCCTCATGGCCAACCTAAACCTCCTTTGATGCCACTTGAGCATGTTTCCTTTTTTTCATCCTATTGCTTATAACTAGGGAGGAGACCAACCCCACCTCACTGCAGCCTCCTCTCAGGGAGCTGCAGAGAGCAAAGAGGTCTCCCTCAGCCTTCTCTGCTCCACACCAAACCCCCCCCAGCTCCCTCAGCTGCTCCTCCCCAGCCCTCTTTTCCAGTCCCTTCCCCACCTTTCTTGCCCTTACCTGGACTCCCTCCAGCCCT
The DNA here is from genome assembly GCA_015227895.2 of Colaptes auratus. Lineage (NCBI taxonomy): Eukaryota > Metazoa > Chordata > Aves > Piciformes > Picidae > Colaptes > Colaptes auratus. The sequence goes on along the minus strand of CM026897.1, from coordinate 11,027,647 downwards.
TCAATGTCCTTCTAGGAGTGAGTGGCTCAGAACTGAACCCAGCTCTCAAGGTGTTGCCTCAGCAGTGCACAGTCCAGGGGCACAAGTCCTACCCTGCTCCTGCTGCCCACACCATTGTTGATACAGGCCAGGATTCTGCTGCCCTTCTTGGGCACACTGATGGCTCATCTTCAGACTCTGTCAACCAACATTGCCAGTGCCAAGTGCAGGAGGACAAACACTTCTCTAGCCCTGCTGCATTTGTGATAGCTAACCAGTGGTCATGATGCTGATGACCACCTAAAAGTTAAATAGAACCAAAGAATTGTTGAATTACTCAGGCAATCTCTTCCTCACCAGCAGGGCTAGATGCTGTTCTCAGAAAACTTCTTGAAATTGAATAATCTCATGCCAGGTTATGATTCTGAGCAACAAAGACTGGCTGAAAAACTCATAAATCAAGAGAAATAAACCAAGACTGATGGCCTACTCATGTAACCTCACTCACTTAATGAGGGCAGGGAGAATCTACAAAGGGACATGGATGGGATCCATGTCCAATGGTGCCAGGATAAGCTTCAACAGGGCCAGGTGCCAGGTCCTGCACTTGGGTCACAACAACCCCAGGCTTGGGGCAGTGTGGCTGGAAAGCTGCTGGTAGAAGGGGACCTGGGGGTGCTAATGGACAAGCAGCTGAAGAGGAGCCAGCAGTGTGCCCAGGTGGCACAGACAGCCAAAGGCATCCTGGCTGGGATCAGAAGTGCTGTGCCCAGCAGGAGCAGGGAGGGGACTGTGCCCTGGGACTTGGCTTAGGGGAGGACACACCTCGAGTGCTGTGTCCAGTTTTGGGCACTCAGCACAAGAGAGATGTGGAGGTGCTGGAGCCAGGGCAGAGCAGGGCAAGGGAGCTGTGAAGGGCCTGGAGAAGAAATATGATGAGGAGAGACTGAGGGAGCTTAGGATGGTTAATGTGAAGCAGAGCAGGCTGAGGGCAGGGCTCATGGCTGTCTCCAGCTCCCTGAAAGGAGGCTGTGGAGAGGTTGGTGCTGGCCTCTGCTCACAGGGAATTAGTGACAGGACAAGAGGGAACAGCCTCAAGCTGCCACAGGGGAGGCTTAGACTGGACAGGAGAAAACATTTTTTCCCAGCAAGAGTGGTCAGGCATTGCCAAAGCAGCCCAGGGAGACGGTAGAGTCACCAACCCTGGCGGTATGTAAGGTGGTTTGGAAGAGGTGCTTGGGGATATGGTTTGGGGTGAACCTTGTAGAGTAGGGTTATTGGTTGGACTTAGTGATCCTGAGGGTCTTTTCCCACTGGAATGTTTCTGTGATTCTGTGAAAATGTGACCTTTGAGAAAGAAAAGGAGACTAGGCAAATGGAATAAATGGAATCAATGAATGGAATACTAAACAGCCTAAGCCTGCTAGAGTCAGGACAGATTGCTTCTTCCAATGCATTCTAGAGGGAAGAGACAAACTCTTTCTGCTGTAGTTGAAATTTCATTTATGTCACATCTGGAGAACTTTTATAACAATTAAACTGTGCCAGGGGAGGGTTAAGGAGGAGATGAGGAACATTTTCTGTGCTGCAAGAGTGGTCAGGGATTGGCACAGGCTGCCCAGGGAGGTGGTGGAGTCGCCGTCCCCGGAGGTGGTCCAAAAAGGTGTGGCCATGGCACCTGGTGCCACGGTGGTATTGTGTTGATGGACTGGATGATCTTGGTGAGCTTTTCCAAACCAAACAATTCTGTGATGCTAAAATGGACAGAACTGTTTTTAAATGTAACCTTTGATTAAAAAATACAGCTTCCTTCTGCAAATTCTGTGTGAAATGCAACACAGCACAGTGACAGCAGCAAGTAAAGCACTGAAGTAGAGCTGCCGAGTCACAGAATTGGGTTGGGAGGAACCCTCAAAGCTCATCTTGTCCACCCCCCTGCATTCTGCAGGGATATCAGCAACTAGGACAGGTTGCTCAGGGACATATCGAGTCTGACCTTGAATGTCTGCAGGGATGGAGCCTCCACCACCTCCCTGGGCAGCCTGTGCCAGTCTTTCCCCACCCTCCCTGCGCACAACTCCCTCCTGAGGCCCAACCTAACCCTGCCCTGCTCCACTGCCAAACCACTGCCCCTGGACCTAGCCCCCCAGCCCCTTCTCAACAGTCCCTCTCCAGCCTGCCTACAGCTTCCCTGCAGAGATGCAAATGCAGCTCTCAGCTCTGCCTGCAGCCTTCTCTTCTGCAGCCTGCACAGCCCCAGTTCTCCCAGCCTCTCCTTGTAGTAGAGGTGAAGGAGACATGGATTTAACAGTGCTTGCAGTGCTAGTATCCAATGATTTATTGAGCTGTTACTACTTTTTCCTGAGAAAAAGAAGAAAGTTATTGGTACTGGGAAGGGAACATTCTGAATGTGGCTTCAGTACTGCAGCAGAGAAACTTGACAATTTGTGCAGAAATCCTGATGATTTAAAAAAAAAAAATTACTGAACATTTAGTACAGTTTGCAGAATGATTTGGGAGCTCCAGCTGGAAAACTGAGAATACAATTAAAAAAAAGAAAGGAAAATGCATGAGAAACAAAGGAAACAGATCAAATGTGTCAAATCCTGTATAAATTAGACAAACTAAAAAAAGCCTTTCCTAAAAAAAAAAAAAAAACAGAACGAGTAAGGATTATTCCTTCTCTCCAAGTTAAATAGTAGCAGTTTCTAGTCTTATCTCCTCTCCTTGGACCTCAGTTGGCTTGGGGAGAGGTAAATGTCCCTGCATGTGGGATGAACAGTTTGGTTTCACTGTGTTCTGGGGTACTTTCTGACCAGGCCTGATTCTCCCTGTTTTTAATCTTGCACTTCAAATTTAGTGGAACTGACAGAAAGGGGGATCACAGGGCTATGAAGATGATGAGGGAATGAGAACATCTCTCTTATGAAGAAAGGCTGAGGGACTTGAGGCTTTTCAGTGTGGGGAGTCTTACCAACGCTTACAAACACTTAGAAGGGTGAGTATGGTGGGTTGAAATCCTCCTCTCAACATAAAACTGCAGGAATAGCTCAGTTGAAAGCAAATGGAACTGTATTTACAAGCAAAACTACTAGAAATATGGAATGCATACTAGAAATATGGAATGCAATGAATATGTACAAAATATGCAATATTTACATGTATGTACAGTTCATCAACTACACAAGAACCCAGCAGAAGCACCAGTTAGTATCTGCTAGAGCAAAGCAGCCCAGAAGAGAAGTCAGTTGGCAGAACTAACTTTTTGTTATCTAACCAATGGGATTATTTAGACCTAATTTTCCCTTCTGCATCCAATGGTGGTTTATCTACATTCTCCCACTTTCTGTTCAAGATCTCTGGAAAATTTTCCTAGGCACAGCCTACAACTGCCACAGTGGGTGTCATGAGGGTGGGGACAGCCTTTTTTTACAGTGGTGCCCAGTTACAGGGCAAGAGGTGACTTACAGGCACAAACCTGAACACAGGAAATTCCATCTAAAGACAGGGAGGAACTTCATTACTTTGAGGGTGATGGATAACTCTCCAGCTGCCTGGAGAGGTGGTAGAGTTGTCACCTCTGGAGTCATTCAAATCTTGTCTGGACATGGTCCTTTGTCACCTAATTTAGGTGACCTTGCTCTGGCATTGGGGTTGGACTAGATGATCTCCAAGCCTTACCAGTCTGTGACTCTGTGGTTCTGTGAAATCTGACAAAATTAAATCCTGTGACATTTCCCAGCATGATTTAAACTTGAGTGCCTATCGGATGTTTCGCCTGGTCCTACCTGCACGGGAAGGACAACAAATGGGGGAGTTGGTGTAGGCATTGAGAAAGATGGTGCCAGATCTGCTCATGAAATGTATGGAAGGCAAATCCACAGTCTGGTTTCCTGGGTAAAATGTCAGGCGCCCATCCTGCAAACAGAGGAGAAAAAAGGAGTTTAGGAACAGCAGGAACCCCAAACTATCATGGAATCATTAAGGTTGGAAAACAACCTCTAAGATCATCAAGTCCAACTACTGATTGCATCCATTTATGGATTTGCAACCCTGCCTCCTATGTTCAGCTTTGTTTCATTACCCTTTGTCCTGTCTCTGGGCAGCACTGCAAAAAGCCTGGCCCCATCCTCCTAACACCCACCACTGAAGTATTGATCAGCATTAATAGCATTCCCCCTCTGGCTTCTCCAGGCTCAACAGCCCCAGATCTCTCAGCCTTTCCTCCTCACAGAGATGTTCCAGTCCCCTCAGCATCTTTGTAGCTCTTTGCTGTACCCTCTCCAGCAAGTCCCAGTCCTTCTTGAACGGGGGAGCCCAGAACTGAGCCCAGGACTCCAGATATGGCCTCACCAGGGTAGAGTTGAGGGGGAGGAGAGTTCCCCTTCACCTGATGGCCACACTCTTCTCTGGTACCACAGGATGGCATTTGCCTTCGTGGCCACATTGCTGGGTCATGAGCATGCTGTTGTCCCCTGGCACTCTAAGGTCCTTTACCGTGGAGCTGCTTTGCAGCAGCCCCTCCTCCCCTGTACTGCTGCAAGAGGTTGTTCCTCCCCAGGTGCAGGACCCTGCACTTGCCCTGGTTGACCTTCATGAGGTTCCTCTCACACAGCTCTCAGACTGTCCAGATCTCACTGGATGGCAGCACAGCCTCAGGGGCTGTCAGCCACTCCTCTCAGTTTGGTGTCATCAGCAAACTGCCTGAAGGTCCTCTCTGTGCCTTCATCCAGGTCATTGATGAAGATCCTGCACAGGACTGGACCCAGTACTGACCTCTGGGGAACACCACATCTTAAGCACCTCCAAGGACTCTGTGCCACTGACCACAACACCCTGAGCTCTATCTTCCAGACCCACCCCACTGCCCATTCATCTAACACACACTTCCCAAGATTGCCTGTGAGGATGCTGTAGGAGGCTGTGTAGAAAGCCTTGCTGAAACCAAGATAGGCAATGTCCACTGCCCTCCCCTCCCCTGTCCATCCAGTCATGCCCTTGTAGAAGGCTACCAGACAACTCAGACATGACCTCCCTGTGGTGAATCCATGTTAGCTACTTTTGCTAACCCACTTTTCCTCTTTCCTCCACATGCTTGGAGAGGATGCCAAGAACAAAATGTTCCATTCTCTTTCCAGGGATCACTGAAACACAGCCACTAGAAATGGATGATCAGAGGGCTGGACCACCTCTCCTGTGAGGACAGGCTGAGAGAGCTTGGGTTGCTCAGTTTGGGGGAAGAGAAGGATCCGAGGACACTTTGCTGTGGCCATCCAGTACCTGAAGGGGGGGCAATAAGAAAGCTGAGGAGGGACTTCCAAGGGTGTCAGGGAGTGAGAGGACTGGGGGGAATGAATCCAAGCTAGAGGAGGGGAGATTTAGATTAGACCTTAGGAAGACATTCTTCCCTATGAGGGTAGTGAGCCACTGGCACAGGCTGCCCAGGGAAGTGGTGGAAGCCTCATCCCTGGAGGTTTTTTAAGGCCAGGCTGGATGTGGCTGTGAGCAACCTGATGTAGTGTGACGTGTCCCTGCCCATGGCAGGGGGGTTGGAACTGGATGAGCCTTGAGGTCCCTTCCAACCCTAACAATTCTGTGAAACGTATAAAAAACATACCTACTGGTTCCTTTAGTCTTTACCCTTTTAGTTGCAGTCACTCAACTGACAAGTCCATTGCAACACTGACTAAAAGCCTATATAGATCAATACATGATGCCCACAAGTTTAACTGAGCTGTTTCTCAGCCACAGAAATTCTCCATCCATCTGCTGTGAAGACTTAGGATTTACAATGGCAGGAATAGCAGGGCTCAGTGGCCTTCCTCTCCTTCTTGCTTTCCAAGCCAACAGATAAGCATGCATTCCACACATCAGCTCTGTTCCTGTAATTGCTGCCTTGCCTCACAGTTTGACTCCCATGCCCTCCTCCATCTCAAGCTGGAGTGAGAGGTTGTACAAACCACAGCTGGCTACAGGAACCACCCCCACGGAAGCTTCTGGCTATCACGGTGCACCTGATGTAAACACACTGCACACCCTTGGGACGACAGCCAAGTTTGGCTTAGGGTAGAGGAGTTACCCAATGTAGCAGGGACACAGGACACCTGCCCTCATCTTCCCAAGCAAGCCCTCACAGAATCAGATAGCATCACAGCATGGTGGGGGCTGGAAGAGACCGCTGGAGTTCACTCAGTCCATCCCAGCTGGAGCAGGGGGGTACCCACAGCAGCTTGCCCAGCAGCACAATGCCGGGGGGGGGGATTGGAAGCTCTCCACACAAGGACACTCCACAACCTCTCTGGGCAGCCTGCTCCAGGCCTCCAGCAGCCTCACACCAAACAACTTTCTCCTCCTGCTCACATGCAACTCCCTGGCCTCCAGCTGGTGCCCCTTGACCTGTCCCTGGGCACCACTCAGCAGAGCCTGGCCCCAGCCTCTTGCCCCCCACAGCTCCTTTAGCTCTTGCTGAGCATTGCTCAGCTCCCCTCTGGGGCCGCTTTGCTCCAGGCTCTCAGCCCCAGGGCTCTCAGCCTTTGCTCCTCACAGGCTCCAGGCCTTTCAGTATCTTTGTAGCCTCTGCTGCAACCTGTTGTCCCCCAGCACTCCCAGGTCCTTCTCCAGGGAGCTGCTTACCAGCAGGTCCCCAGTTTCCTGTACTGCTGCACCTCCCATGGTGCAGGACCCTGCATTCGCCCTGGCTGAACTTCACGATGCCACCCTCCACCCAGCCCTCCAGGTCCACCCGTGGAGGTGACGCAGAATAAAAGCCAGCCCTATTTTCGCACCCCTGCGGCTGCCGAGCCACGGCAACCCCGCGGAGGTCCCACTCAGCCCCGCGCCGCCGCCAAGCGCCACGGCCCAGGCACCCCGCGCCGCTCCCCCTCCACCCGCGCAGGGACCAGCCCGGCCCGGCTTCTCACCATAGAATCGCAGACCACCAGCACCACGTTGGTCCGAGGCTGACCGGCGGGGGCTAAGGGCCGGGGCCGCGCCGCTGCGCAAGGCGCGGTGGCCATGAGGAGCAGCAGCCCAGGCAGGCTCAGCGCCCCGCCGGCCCCCATCGCCCCGGCTGCCGGCCCCGCTCGCCCGAGGGAAAGCAGAGCGCCGCACGGAACCGGCAGAGCTCTGCTATTCCGTTTCTGCGCAGAGCGAGGCCTTAAGCGACTGAAATTCGCGGCGCTCTTTAGTTATAGAGGGAAACCGCCTTAACCACGCCTCGTGTAACGCCGCCAACCCCGGCACTCCGTGTGCCTGCCCCTTAAGGTGTGCTGAAAAGATAGATACGGCTGCCCTGAGAGATGAGGCTGCCCTTAAATGCACTGTGCATGGTCGGAGGGGAAGGGGCTTCTCTCGTTAAGAGCTGAGGTTTGGGTTTTTTTTTCACATTGTAATAAAGTAAGTTCAACATGAAGGCACCAATTTGTGGAATGTATTTGGGCAGGTGGTTTTCCTAGCTTAGGAGGGATGGGGGCTTTGGGGTCGGTTGGGTATTTCTGTGTGGGCTGTTGGGTTCTGTGTGTGTGTGTGGTTGTTTTGGGGTTTTGGGTTGGCTGTTTGTTTCACATTTTAGTGATAACATAAGAGCCGAAGAGTACTGGGGGATGGAGCTAAAGCTGGCTGACACCCGGGTACCAGCGCTGTCTTTATCAATAGTTTGGGGGAGGGCATTGAGGCTCCCCCAGCCAGTTTGCAGGTGACACCAAGCTGGGTGGCTGTATCCGATCTGCCAGAGGGTAGGGGGGCTTTTCCATCCTAAATGTTTCTGGCTCTTTGTGTGAAGTTCAACCAGGCCAAGTATTGGGTCCTGCAATTGGGTCACAACAACCCCATGGGGAGCTACAGACCTGGGGATGTGTGGCTGGGAAGCTGCAGCCTGGAGAGGGACCTGGGGGTGTTGGTTGGCAGTCACTGAACATGAGCCAGCGGTACCCAGGTGACCAAGAAAGCCAAAGACATCTTGGCTTGGGTCAGAAACAGGGAGGGACAGGAGGTGACCATCCCCCTGTGCTCACACCTCGAGAGCTGTGTTCAGTGCTGGGCACCTCACTACAGGCAGGATATTGAGGGGCTGGAGCCTGTCCAGAGGAGACCAATGAGACTGGGGAGAGGGCTGGAGCTCATGGCCTATAAGGAGGGGCTGAGGGGGCTGGGGGTATTCAGGCTGGAGAAGAGGAGGCTCAGGGGAGACCTTATTGCTCTCTACAGCTCTCTGAAGGGAAGTTGGAGCAAGGAGGGGTCAGCCTGTGCTCCTTGGTGGCAAGGGACAGGACCAGAGGAAATGGTTCCAAGCTGTGCTAGAGGAGGTTCAGACTGGATGCTAGGAAATATTTCTTCTCAAACATTGGAATGGCCTGCCCAGGGCAGTGCTGCAGAAACCGTACCTGGGGGTGTTTAAGCAGCCTGTAGAGCTGGTGCTTAGGGACATGGTTTAGTGATGACCCTTCAGTGCTGGGTTGAAGGTTGGACTGGATGAGCTTTGAGGTCTCTTCCAACCAGACATTTTCTGTGATAATGAAGTAAGTTCAACATCAGACCACCAGAGTTCCTGAAAATTATTTGGGCAGGGGGCTTCTCCAGCTAGGAGGGGTGGTGGTTTTTTGTTGTTTGTTTTTTCCCTTTTCCCACAATATAAAGATATTATAGTGCAATAAGTTCAACATCAAGGCACCAATTTGTGGAATTCATTTAGCCAGAGGGGTTTCTCTAGCTAGGAGGAGTGTTCCTCACATTATAATCATAGAATCATAGAATGCCTTGAGTTGGAAGGGATCCTAGAGATCATCTAGTTCCATCCCCCTAGCAATGGGAAGGGACAGCTAATAGCTAGACCATCACATTCACAGATTGCATCAGGGTGGAAGAGACCCTCAAAGGCATCTTGTACAACCCCCCAGCAATCAGCTGGGACACCTCCAACTAGAGAAGGCTGCCCAGGGCCACAGCAGTTCCAAGGTTGCTCAAAGCTTGATCCAGCCTTCCAGGAAATGAGGCATCCACAGCATCATGATATTGTAATGAGGTAAGTCCAACATCATGGCACCAGTTTGTGGAACTTATTTGGACAGGGAGATAGGAGTCTTCACATTGCAATGAGGTAATTTCAACATCAGGGCACCAGCATGGGGTAGTTTGCTGACTTTACCAAACCCTCAAGGATGCAGGTCCAGTGACTCTCCAACATTTTGCAGAACCATAGTATTATTCTGGTTGGAAAAGATCTCTGAGATCATCAAGTCCAACTGTGAACCTAAGATCACCATGGCCATTAAGCCACGTACCCAAGTGCTATGTCCATACATTTCTTGATAAGGTTCCCTTGGAACCTCAGTATACTCTTATCTTAGGGTAGAGACTATTAGTGTAAGTTCATCAATTCCTCTTCCTGACATTATTTTATCTTAGGGTAAGCAATGTCACCCTAGTTTTAGGTGTTCAATCCTCTAGATGAGTGGGCTCAGGAGAACCTCATTAGATACAATAAGATGAAGTGTGAGGTCTTGCACCTGGGTCAGGACAATCCTAGATACCAGTTTGGGTGGGTGGATGATGAGACTGAGAGCAGCCTTGCAGGGAAGGCTTTTGGGGTTCTGTGGGGTGAGAAGCTGGGCAGGAGCCAGCAATGGGCACTAGCAGCACAGAGGGCCAAGGGCAGCCTGGGCTGCATCCAAAGCAGTGTGGCCAGAGCTGGAGAGGAGATCCTGCCCCTCTGCTCTGCTCTGGGGAGCCCTCCCCTGCAGGGCTGTGTCCAGCTGTGGGGACACCACTACAGGAGACCTGGAGCTGCTGCAGAGGCTCCAGAGGAGGCCAGCAAGATGCTGAGAGGGCTGCAGCAGCTCTGCTGTGGGGCCAGGCTGGCAGAGCTGGGGCTGTGCAGCCTGCAGAAGAGAAGGCTGCAGGCAGAGCTGAGAGCTGCATTTGCATCTGTACAGGGAAGCTGCAGGCCGGCTGGAGAAGGACTGTTGAGAAGGGGCTGTGGGGCTAGGCCCAGGGGCAGTGGAGCAGGGCAGGGTTAGGACCTCAGGAGGGAGTTGTGCGCAGGGAGGGTGGGGAGAGACTGGCACAGGCTGCCCACGGAGGTGGTGGAGGCTCTATCCCTGCAGACATTCAAAGTCGGACTTGAAAGGATCTTGAGCAACCTGCTCTAGCTGGAGCTGCCCCTGCTGACTGCAGGGGTTGGATAGATGCCCTTGAAGGGTCCCTTCCAACCCCAGGCACTCTGTGACTCTGTGAATGTTCATCTACTTCTTCCCAAGTCTGCCAAAAGTGAATCCAAACAGTTTTAGGAGGAAAGCAAATTTCTAGACCTTTTTCTGCTCATGCACAGAAAGTTGTTGGGAGTGGTGGCAGCTGCTGGTTCCTGCAGCAATCCTGCAGAGTCTGTGTCTGTGTTGAGCTTTAAAACATTCTCTGTTTGCTTTTGAATTCACTCCTGGGAAATTGCTGTGGCTGATAAGATTCAGGGGCATCTGCTGGGGAACAGGCAAACTCCTTTTCCTCCATCCTTTATCACTGTCTGTGTCCATATCTGGGAAGGTAAAAAGCAAGAGGCTGATACAGCAACAAACATGTTCTCCAGATGGGCTCAGAGGCCAAACACATCCCAACACCCCCAGCCACTCTGAGGTGTCATACCCACAGCAGCTCTTCCAGGATAGTAAATATCAGAGCACAGAAATCACTGATGGCTGAGGGGGCTTTGCTGGACTTGGAGATAATTTCAGTCTTGGTGCAGTAGCTAAGGCAGCAGCAACCTGGCTGTCATAGAATCATAGAATCATAGAAAGAACAAGGTTGGAAAAGACCTCAAAGATCATCGAGTCCAACCTGTCACCACAGACCTCATGCCTACTAGACCATGGCACCAAGTGCCATGTCCAATCCCTCTTGAACACCTCCAGGGATGGTGACTCCACCACCTCCCTGGGCAGCATATTCCAATGGCTAACAACTCTCTCTGTGAAGAACTTTCTCCTCACCTTGAGCCTAACCCTCCCCTGCACAGCTTGAGACTGTGTTCTCTTGTTCTGGTGCTGGTTGCCTGGGAGAAGAGACCAACCCACTCCTGGCTACAACCTCCCTTCAGGTAGTTGTAGAGAGCAATGAGGTCTCCCCTGAGCCTCCTCTTCTCCAGGCTAAACAACCCCAGCTCCCTCAGCCTCTCCTCACAGGGCTTGTGCTCAAGGCCTCTCCCCAGCCTTGTTGCCCTTCTCTGGACACGTTCAAGAGTCTCAATGTCCTTCTTAAATTGAGGGGCCCAGAACTTGACAGTCTCCTGGTGCATCGTTTTAGCAGAGACAGAGATCCAGCATCCAGCTCTGGAGTCCTCAGCATAGGAAGGACTTGGACCTGATGGAAAGGGTCCAGAGGAGGGACATGGAAATGATCAGAGGGTTGGAGACCCTATGCTGCTAGGACAGGCTGAGGGAGCTGGGGTGTTCAGCCTGGAGAGGAGAAGGCTCCAGGGAGACCTTAGAGCAGCCTCCCAGTACTTGAAGGGGCTGCAAGCAGGCTGCAGAGGGACTGTTCCCAAAGGCCTGCAGGGACAGGAGCAGGGGCAATGGTTCAAAATGAGAGCAGATCAGATTGAGATTGGCTGTGAGGAACAAGTTCTGCACCAGGAGGGTGTTGTAACACTGGGACAGGCTGCCCAGGGAGTTGGTTGGGGCCCATCCCTAGACATTTTAAAGGTGAGGCTGGACAGGGCTCTGGGAATTTGTTTTTATTTTTCCCCATCAGTTCATTTTTCTTTGTCCTTGCAGTCCCTCACAGTTCACACAGGTGACCACCCAGATGAGGTGGAGCCCTTCAGGTTCAGCATGTCCAGTATCATCAAAGATAACCTTCCTGGAAGCTTTGAATGCATCCAACAAACAACCTCAGGGTGAATTTTACTTCACATCTTTCTCTTTCATAGCCAGTTTGAGTAGATTCTGTGGCTTTGAGCATGCAGTGGAAACCTCTAACAGCAGCCTGCTGCTGGTGATGTGCTGCAGCAGGGAATTAGCTCCATGGTTTCATGACAATTAGAAATGTTGGCTTTGATTTGGATTTATTTGGGGTTTGCCCTTACAAGTAATTAAAAAAAACCCCAACAACAACCAAAACAAGGAAGTGACATTTGAATAGTTTCTCAGCTCTCAGTGCTGTTTTTAAAAGCATTTGGAGCTTGGCATCCCCAGCATAGACCATGTGTAAATGCATTCCATGTGGCTGTGGTGCCCAGATGGGTAACACATGGCTCTGGGGGGTGCTTAGCATGCTGGAGGGAAGGGAGAGCACCCAGAGGGGCCTGCACAGGCTGCACAGGTGACTCAGTGCCAACCTCATGATGTTCAACTAAGCCAAGTGCAAGGTCCTGCCGCTGGGTGGGGAAAGACTGGCACACGCTGTCCAGGGAGGTGGTGGAGGCTCCACCCTGGAGATATTCAAGGGCATAACTGATGTGGTCCTGAGCATTCTGCTCTAGCTGGAGGTGTCCCTGCTGCCTGCAGGGGGCTGACCAAGACGCCCTTGCAGGCTCCTTCCCAGCCTCCTGTGATTCGCTGAAGGCAGCCCGCAGTAGCACCGCCCAGCGGCGCCGCTCCGCCCACAGACCACAGCTCCCAGCGTGCCCCGCGCCGCCAGGCCTCTCACCGCCCACAGTGCCCGGAAGCAAAATGGCGGCCGCCGGGGCCGCGCAGCAGCGGTGACTTGGTTCGCACATGCGCACGGGCAGAGAGCGGTCGTGGCGGCGGCAGGGACAGGTAAAACCGAACTGGGGATCCTAGCCTGGTGGTTGGGTCTGGTCGTTTGGTGTTTTCTTCGTGCTGTGTCTTCCCGCATCGCCCACCGTCGGGGGAGCTGCTGGCGTGAAGCCGCTTTTGCCCCTGCGGCCCTGAGGTACCGGCCACCGCCCGTGGCCCGCCCGACTTTCCCTCCCTCCGAGACAAGGTTGCGGAGTTTTTTTTTCCCCCCAGGGTTTGCTCGTGCGTGGTCGCTTTTCTATGTGGAAGTGGAAAAAGGAGCTCGGGGTGGTCAGCGGGGTGCTTGTGGCGATCGAGGAGTCCGTGCGCCCTCGGGAGGGAGTTTCTCTGCAGGGGCTGTTGAGCTACTCGAGTCTGACAGATTTATTTGTAATTTGGTAGGATCTGAGGGGAGATCCGCTCTCTGTCCTTGTGTTCGCCCTCAGCAAGGGTTCTTCACCTGGTGTGCAAAGCACCGCTCCGCACACCGCGTCGAGGTGTTTGCCTTTATTTTCGCGTGGCGGAATTGGGTCCCAAGTACCTCACAGCGCCCAGCAGTGCCAGGCACACGATGCTTGTTTTGGCACAAGATCCTTGGTTTTCCTAACCCCATCCTGCAGCATTCATGTGTCTGCTCTCTAACGGTTCAAGCAGATGAGGGAGGCTCACTAACGAGCAGGCTCCTTTTTACCTCAGGTGTGTGTATTTTAGCATTAGAATTCGCCGGAGTTAGGTCAGCATACTCTTTTGGCTCCTCTTTGGTCCATGGAATCATGGTCGGTTGGAAGGCACCTCCCAAGGCCATCCAGCCCCAACCAGATCAGGTTGCCCAGAGCCCTGTCCAGCCTCACCTTGAATATCTCCAGAGATGGAGCCTCAACCACCTCCCTGGTCAGCCTGTGCCAGTGTCCCACCACCCTTAAGTTGCAGAACTTGTTCTTCACATCCAGTCTAAGTCTGCCTTTCCACAGCCGTTGTCCCTGGTCCTGTCCCTGCAGGCCTTTGCAAACAGTCTCTCTCCATCCTTCTTGTAGCCCCTTAAGTACTAGGAGGCTGCTCTGAGGTCTCCCTGGAGCCTCCCCCTCTCCAGGCTGAACACCCCTAGCTCCCTCAGCCTGGCCTCGTAGCAAAGCTGCTCCAAGCCCCTGATCCTTTTTGTGGCCCCCTCTGGACCCTATTTATCAGGTCCAGGTCCTTCCTGTGCTGAGGGCTCCAGACCTAGATGCAGTACTCCGGGTGAGGTCTCAGCAGAGCAGTCCAAAAGTTACGTATTTTCTCACCTCATATCTATGTCAGGAAGAGCAAAGACACTGTTTTGTTTTACATCCTGCTCAGGGTTAGGTGCTCTCTGTGGTACCTCCACTGTGCTTCTTCCAAAATGCTGTGATAATTTTTTAGCCTTTCTCTTTCAATGTCACTGTCCTTACTAATTAATCTCTAGACCCTCCAGCTGTTCTTTGTCTTTTGCTTTTCAGCTGTTAAAATGCTTTTTTATATTGTTCAGTTTGCCACTTTTCCTGTCTCAGTTGTTTCTCAGCCTTATCCTATTTAGTCAGTTTTGATTACAGTGTTTCTAAAGTTCACTTGAGGATAAATATTTGTTATGGGCCTCCAAACAGAGCATGGTAGTGTCTGACTTTAAAAATATGAATATTGCTTTGGAACAGGTTGCCCAGGGAGGCTGTGGCTGCCTTCTTCCTGGAGATGTTCATGGCCAGGCTGGATGAGGCCTTGAGCAACCTGGGCTAGTGGGAGGTATCCCTGCCCATGGCAGGGGCTCAGAACTGGATAATCTTTGAGGTCCTTTCCAACCCAAGCCATTTTATGATGTCTTTTAAAATGCTTATTTGTTTTCACTCTGCATTAGGTTGGGTGGTAAGTGTGAAGGGAGAGGAGCTTTTTGGACCACACCTGAACATAGTGACAGGCTGGTCATGGTGCTGCTGTGGAGAGCACACAGCAATCTTTAGGGGAGGTGATTTCTGTCACTTTGCTCTGGTGATCAGCCTTCCTGTATCTGAAGGGGTCTCCAAGAAGGCTGTAGAGAGATTGTTTGCAAAGGCTTGCAGGGACAGGACCATGGGCAATGGCTTGAAATGAGAGAAGAGTAGATTTAGATTGGATGTTAGGAACAAGTTCTGTACCATGAGGGTGGTGGAACACTGGAACAGGTTGCCCAGGGAGGTGGCTGAGGCCCTGTCTGTCCCTGGAGATGTTCAAGGTGAGGTTGGACAGGGCTTTGGGCAACCTGATCTAGTTTTCCCTGCTGATTGCAGAGGGGGTTGAACTGGATGACCTTTGGAGTCCCTTCCAACCCAGACCATTCTATGATTCTATGAGAACATGTCTGGTCAAGATGCCTTTTAAGCACAGCTCCCTGCTTGCTAATTCCTCTTTAAAAAGAAACTATCTACAGGCTGTCTTTGTAGGAGTCTGACTAAAGTGCCTGTCATAGAACACCTCTCCTCCTGTTTAATGTTAACCCTTAACCAAAATTTTGTTTTGTGGTAGTTGCTTTTTATTATCTAACTGCTTGAAGTATTGCCTTAATCCTGGCTGGGGACTAGTTTTAACCATAGTATTTGTTTCGTCAGTTTTCAGTGTATATATTTTGGCCTGTTGCTATCTGTTTCTGTGTTTAAATTACTCTCTGTGCAACTGCAGTTGGACACAAGCAACATGTTGTATTTAATACATCTTTTTAATCAGAACTAATTATATGTCTTCTGGTTTTTTTCCTTAGTAGCCACAATGGCAAACAAGGAGGTGAAAGCTGCCTTGAAGAGCGCTAGAGAAGCAATACGAAATAAAGATTATAAGGAAGCCTTAAAACATTGCAAGGTAATTATATCTTCACTTGCAAGTTAATGTTTTCCTGCACATTTAGTTTGCTGTTCCCATACTCCTGCAGCTGTATGGTTTTGTATAGTGTGGAGTATGTTATTGACTTAATAGTTGAGATTCATATTTCGCTGATCATTCATGTTGGTTGCCCTAAGGCAACTAACTTAATTTCTGCCTGAAGGTTTACCTTTATTCCTCTTGCTTTTTGCATTTGCTTATGTGGTGACAAGAATGTCAAGTCTAGGATGATAAAAATCCATTTCTAGTCCAGACTTTTATTGCTGAACTACAAATATGGTCACTGGCAGAAAGGTTCAGATATGAAGCATTCTCTGGTGTAGAAAGCTGAAGTTATTCATCTTAGCCTTTACCTAAAAAATACTTCTGGTTTTAGCAGACAGAATAATTCACCAATGGAATTCATCAATAGTTCACCAAACTTAGTGCATGGGTTGGTAAGATGCATTTCACTCATCAGTTTCACTTAAAATTATGTATTTCTAGGCAGTCTTGAAGCAAGAAAAAGCTAACTACAATGCTTGGGTATTTATTGGCCTGTCAGCTGCTGAGTTAGACCAGCCTGATCAGGCCAAAGGAGCATACAAGAAGGCTATTGAATATGAACCAAACCAGTTACTGGCATGGCAGGTATGTGAATGTCCAGATTCACTATTTTTTTTTCCCCCCCTGAGAAGTCTTATTTGGGAGTTAAATATAGAAACAGAGAAACAGGCAATGTGTTTTCTTCAGGCCCTTAGTTCTGCTGAAGCTTCAGTGCAGATGAGGTTTGTATTACGTGTCCAAAGTAAAGCCGTGGGTGGGTGCATGTGTGGCAGAGTGAACTTTTAGCTTCCCCATACTTAGTTTAGTTTCATATTTTCAGTCAGGGTTGGAAGGGACCACAAGGATCATCTAGTTCCAACCCCCCTGCCATGGGCAGGGACACTCTACACTAAATCAGGCTGGCCAGAGTTTGTGTTTCTTGTATGACTGGAGAGCAGTGAAACCCAAACTGGATACAGTAAATTAATTTGTGCCAAGGAATTTCTGGGAAACATTTCACATTGCTTCTGTGATAGGAAAGAAGCTTTTACTCTGAATTTATGTCTAAAACTCCCAGCATGCAGTGGGTTGCTGCTGAGTTTTGTGGTTGTTACTTAAAAGCAATAACATACCTTTAAAGTAGCTGCTGCCTGGAGGACAGCTTGTAACCTATGTGGTTACAACACACAGCCCTGTTACTTGGAGATCTGTGGAGCCTAAGGTTGCACATTAGGTCTGTCTCTGATGCCAGCAATGGATAGGTTTCTATGGTAGTAGGGTTCTTTAGTTTTTTTAATATGATGCCTTTCAGATTATAACTATTAATGCCTGGTAACAAAGAATATAGAAAACAGATTCTGTTTTTGTCTTAGTATATGTTGTTATACTTGGAGGCAGGCCTTTATCATACGACTTAGTGTGCTTTGTATGTTGTCAACTATGTAGATGGGATGATGTAATATATGCACCTCTGCTGTGAGCACATGCTGAGGGAGCTGGGGTTGTTCAGCCTAGAGAAGAGAAGACTCTGGCAGAACCTCAGAGCTGCCTTCCAGTACCTGAAGGGATTCTGCAGGAAGGCTGCAGAGGGACTTTTCTGGAGGGTGTCTAGAGACAGGGCATGGGGGAGTGGTTTGAAGCTGAGGCAGAGCAGGGTTAGACTGGAGCTGAAGAAGAAGTTCTTTAGTATGAGGCTGGTGGGACTGTAGAATAAGCTGCCCATGGAGGTTGTGGATGCCTCTTCCCTGGGAGTGTTCAAGGCCAGGTTGGATGAGCATGCAAGTCTAGTTGAGAGGTGTCCCTACCCATGGTGGCAAGGTTGGAGTAGATGATCTCTGAGGTCACTTCCAACCTAAACCACTCTGTGGTTCTATGATACAAGTTTTAAATAGTTGTTGGCATGAGTTAAGAAAGTGAGAAGAGCTTTTAGTTTGAGTTGATTCAGAGAGCTGTACAGAATATCAGCGTAGATTCTGTTCAGAGATTACTACATTATCACTTGACCCCCTGGAAGGCGATGAAATAACTTGTGTAGGCAAAGCTTGCAGTGTTCTGACTGCTTGCACAAAAATCTTTATTTATTTATTTTTAAAGGGATTAGCAAATCTTTATGAGAAATCCAACCAAGCAGATGTGAAAGGAGACCTGGCAGAGGTGTACCAGAAGCTCTTGGAACTCTACAAGAGGTAAGGGATATCTAAGACCATGATTCAGTCTGAGGTTTCTCATTCAGTCAATGCTGTGGCTGAGTACGCAGGATAATCTTTTCTGGTTTAAAAGCTTTGCCACACCAGTGGGTCAGCACTTGTTGCGAAGGTTTGCTCTACTTGGAGAAGGTTTCTTGATCTTCTCCCTTTTAGTCGGGCAAAACCTCTGAAATTAATTGTAGTCGAATTTAGTCGTTTAGGGAATTCTTTGTTATTCTGTATTGTCTGTCTGACCTCACTGCTTCAAGCATTTAGCTCTGATAGTTCATTGTCTGCATTAATAACTAGGCTTGTTTCTCTCTGCTTTGGAGATCACACACTAAATGTCATATGAGTCATACAGGTGAAGCTCTGAACAAATCTAATTCTCAGCTGGTTTTGTGGCTGCCTGGAGTGTTCAGGGATTTTTTTCTTTTGTTTTGTTTTATTTTCAAATAAGAAAATTGTGCAAAAAGAACATAATCTTGAAAGTTTGTTGTAGTTTTTGTTGGGGTTTTGTTTGTTTGTTTGGGTTTTCTTTGTTGGTTGGTTTATTTATTTTGTTTTGAGGTTTTGTTTGTTTGTTTGGGGGGGTGGTGGGGTTGTTTGTTTAAGGCTTTTTGTGGTTTGGTGTTTGGTTTTTTTTTCCTCATAGAAGTAGTGACTGAAACTTTCAGGGTGATCTGTTGTATTTATCTTAAATATTTGTTTGGCAGCTGAAGCTACCAAAAACATTGTCAGAATTTGAGAAAAAACTCTGCTGCTTTATGGAAATTTTAGCTTGTCTGTGTGGAATTTTCTGATTTTCTTCCTTTCTCCTTTCCAGTAGTGACAAGCAGAAATGGTGTGATGTATGTAACAAGCTTGCAGAACTCTATCATCAAGAGAAGAAATACTTAGAGGTGGGTTGGCTACTTTCTCTTTCCCACCAGGAAGTTTCCATCTGATCAGAACTAAGTACTTTTTGTCAAAGAATCCACTCTATTTTGACCCTCTTATGATCCCCTTGTAGACCACAACCAGGAAAAGTGATTTCAACTATATTCTTTCATTATCTCCTGTGTAAGACATGGATGTAATCAGCTGAACTGACAAAATTACACAAAGAATTAGTATGCAGCCTGGAAGGGTGGAACATCATGCCTCTGGTTTAGTTCTAGAAGTCCAGCATGATCCCAAAATCACATTTACAGGCCGTATCTAGGAGTGAGGTGTCCTTTGCATGGCTTGGCCAGTTTTAAGTATGTGATGAGCCCTTCACTGGTTGTGATGCCTGACTAGGTTCTCCTGATACTTCACAGTATGAAACTGTAGTTAGCTTTGGGTCCTGCACTCCAAGAAGGACATTGAGAGGCTGGAGCAGGTCCAGAGAAGGGCAAAAAAGCTGGGAAAGGGTCTGAAGAACAGGGCTGGGGGGGAGCAGCTGAGGGAGCTGGGGGTGTTTGGTGTTGGAGAAAAGGAGACTGAGGGAGACCTCATTGGTCTCTACACCTCCCTGAGAGCAGCTTGGAGCAAGGTGGGGGTCAGTCTCTTCTCCCAAGGAATAAGTGATAAGACAAGAGAAAATGTCCTGAAGTTGTGCTAGGGGAGGTCAAGGTTGGCCATGGGGAATAATTTCTTTGCAACAAGAGTGGTCAGGGATTGGCACAGGCTGCCCAGGGAGGTGGTGGAGTCCCCATGGCTGGAGGTGTTGCAGCAAGCTGTGGCCATGGCACTTGGGGCCATGGTTTGGTGGCCATGGTGGTGTTGGGTTGAAGGTTGGACTGGATGACCTTAGAGGACATTTCCAACCCAAACAACTCTTATGACTCATGCTAGAGGGTAGGGTGAAATTTGTACACACCCTGAGTGCAATTGCCTGTGTCTTGCTGCTACATTCCATGCACAAGTATAAGGACCCACAAAGCTGCTCCAGGGAATCAAAGATTCAGCCCACCTAGCACTCACAAAGTCCAGGTCAGCAGGACTATTGCACAGGTCCTCATGGCTCAGTTTACCATGAGGTGGAGCAGTTAAATCCCCGAATGGTTCCACAGCAATGCTGCTGTCCCTGCAGTAATGTTACAGGATCCCTACTTCTGCAGGTATGCTGTCAACTTCTTTCCTCTTTCTAAAAGCTGCTTTCTTAGCAGGTGGTGCATGGTCTTACTAAGTGTCACCTTCTTCCCTTCCCTCTAACGATGGAAAATTAAATATTTTGCATATTGATTAGCATCAGGCTCAAGATTAGAAGTTGCCTCCAAAGCCCCTTGGCATACAGGTGTCTGAAACGTTTAGCAAATGAAGGCAGAGTTGCTCCATGTGCAATGGGAAACCACAAGTTAGGCTCCAGGGTCTTATTTTCTCTTCAGTCCTGTTGAGTTTTCCACACTGGAATTTCAACTGCTGCTGTTCTTGTTCTTCTGTTCATAGTGCTGTAGATGCAGCAAGGCTTCCAATTTTTTCTTCAGAGTTTGTCAGATGACTGTTTATTTCTACTTTTGCTGTTGGTTTCCTCCAATAATCAGAGTCAGAATTCATACCTCACTGCTCCCTACAACTCCCTGAAAGAAGATTGGAGTGAGGTGGGGGTTGGTCTCTTCTCCCTAGTCTCAGGTGACAGAAAGAGAGGAAGTGGCCTGAAATTGTGCCAGGGGAGGGTTAGGTTGGGCATGAGGAACAATTTCTTTGCTGCAAGAGTGGTCAGGGATTGGAACAGGTTGCCCAGGGAGGTGGTGAAGTCTACATCCCTGGGGGTGTTGCAGAAAGTGCCATGGCCGTGGCACTTGTGGCCGTGGTTTGGTGGCCATGGTGGGGTTGGGTTGGCATGAGGAACAATTTCTTTGCTGCAAGAGTGGTCAGGATTGGAACAGGTTGCCCAGGGAGGTGGTGAAGTCTACATCCCTGGGGGTGTTGCAGAAAGTGCCATGGCCGTGGCACTTGTGGCCGTGGTTTGGTGGCCATGGTGGGGTTGGGTTGATGGTTGGACTCTTAGAGGTCTTCTCCAATCAAAACAATTCTGTAATTCTGTTCTCTTGAATGTTACCTCATTGACTCTAATTTGAAAGGTAGACAGGCCTCACACAGTGCTTTGGGGGTTACTGTTGCCCTTATCAGAAATCAAGTAAATCTAGGCTGTCACTTTAAATGTTGCTCTGCTGTCTACGTTACAGGTGGCTGAGTTATGGCAGAAGCTCATAGAGATGAAACAGGAGGAAGGTGCAGAACAGGCAGAGCTTCATCAGCTTTGGAAGAAGAAGATCCAGTTCCTGAAGGACAGTACACAGGACCAGGATATTAAGACTGAGCAGTTGGTAATGTTTCTCATTCCTACTCTTCTGGATATATACATAGGACATTGAGGTGATGGGATGTGTCCAAAGAAGGTCAATAAAGCTGGTGAATGGTCTAGAGGAGCAGCTGAGGGACCTGGGCTTGTTAAGTCTGGAGAAGAGGAGGCTGAGGGGGGACCTCATTGCTCTCTACAGCTCCCTGAAAGGAGGTTGGAGCCAGGTGGGGGTTGGTCTCTTCTCCCTGCGATCAGGTGATAGAAGGAGAGGAAATGGCCTGATACTGTGCCAGGGGAGGGTTAGGTTGGCCATGAGGAACAATTTCTTTGCTGCAAGAATGGTCAGGGGGTGGCACAGACTGCCCGGGGAGGTGGTGGAGTCCCCATCCCTGGTGTATTTGAGAGTCATGCAGGCATGGTGCTGAGGGACATGGTTTAACCAAGAGCTTGTTAGTGTAAGGCTGATTATTGGACTCGGTGATCTTCAAGGTCTTTTCCAACCCAGGAAATTCTAGGTGGCTCTGTGATGTTTGCAGTGCAGCTGGACATCCAGTGACCCCTGGAAAACCATGCAAACCTGGTGAATTTGTCTCCTGAATGCTCAGTGGTCCTATACTCCTGAGGAAAAGATAGATGTTTTTACCTTCTGACAGAAACAGAGGGTGCAACAATCTGAAGTAGGCTTTAGGTAGAACAAGATAAGTCCAAGGAGTCATCCTTAAACTCTTTCATAAGTTGTCTGCTAAGCTCTGCGGGAGCCCAGATATACCCTGCTGCATTGTCCGACCTCTGTATGTTACAGGAAGCATCACTCGTGAGCTTTAATAATGGGGTGAGTTGACCCTGGCTGGATGCCAGGTGCCCACCAAAGCTGCTTGTCTCAATCCCCTCCTCAGCTGGACAGGGGAGAGAAAATAAAATAAAAGGCTCCTTTCTTAAGTATATTGTCCTGGAGGTGCTACCACCAGCACCATGGGCTCAGTTTGGCCAGTGGTGGGTCTGTCTTGGAGCTGGCTGGCACTGGTTCTCTCAGACATGGTGGAAGTTTCTAGCAGCTTATCACAGAAGCCACTTCTGTAGCCCCCCTGCTCCCAGGCCTTGCCAAGAAAATCCTATGCTGTCATTCTTCAAAAGTCTAAACTTTTCCCTGCTTACCTCCAGGGTAGGATAGAGAACTTTGTGCTGGTTTTCCAGTTCCTTGTACCTGGAGCTTATCCTAGACAGCAGTGTTTTGGTTCAAATTTGGGGGTATTTTCCTGTAGATTTTAAGCCCTCACTTCTTAGGAGAATGTCAAAGCTAATTGGAGCAAACAGAATGGTCTTGGATTCTGCTGAACCTGTTTTCTTTATGTCCAAAGACAAAATTATTTGTTTTACCAGATGAACCTCCTTCAACAGTGTGATAGAGTTAAAGTTTAACCCTCCCACCCCATAAAACACAGCTCACTCAGTTAGAGAAGTGACTGAAAAAGCTGTATTTTACAAGCAGAATGAAATGCAATGAATATATACACAATACACTGTATTTACAGTACACACAAAAATATACAGGAAAGAACATAACACAGAAACACCCTCCCGAGGAGAATTCCCCCCTGCCCCGGGTTTCCCCCCTGTGACAGTTTTAAGCTGTGCCTTTAAGGAAAAGACAGCTACTGAATTCTCTAGCGGAATGTTTTGGTGTAAAAAGGAAAACAAAGATAATTCTAAACGAAGAGGCCTTGAGCACAAGCCCTACAAGGAGAGGCTGAGGGAGCTGGGATTGTTTAGCCTGGAGAAGAGGAGATCAGGGGAGACCTCGTTGTACTCTACAACTACCTGAAGGGAGGTTGTAGCCAGGAGGGAGCTGTTCTCCCAGGCAACCAGCACCAGAACAAGAGGATGCAGTCTCAAGCTGTGCCAGGGGATGTTTAGGCTCAAGGTGAGGAGAAAGCTCTTCACAGAGAGAGTTGTTAGCCATTGGAATGTGCTGCCCAGGGAGGTGGTGGAGTCACTATCCCTGGAGGAGTTCAAGAGGGGATTTGATGTGGCACTCGGTGCCATGGTTTGGTCATGAGTTCTGTGGTGACAGGTTGGACTTGATGATCTTTGAGGTCTCTTCCAACCTTGGTGATACTGTGAACTTCATTGGTAGATCAGTGGGAATGTAACTTTAAGTTTTACTCTGATTTCAGTCTGTTGCAGCCTCAGCCTGGACAGCTGCTGTCTTTCTTCTGTTCCTGGCAGTTCTGACCTTGGACTAATGAGATAAGAAACTAATTATTTTCTTCCTTTAACAACGGCTTGGAACTAACAAATTTTCCCTTAATAATTACTTGTCTCTCTAACCCTTTTTGAGGAAATAAAGGAAGAAGGGGGAAAAGAGGGTTTTGGGGGGAACCCTCCTCCCAAAGGAGGGAGTTTTCTGTGTTACGTTCTTTCCTGTATATTTTTGTGTGTACTGTAAATACTGTGTATTGTGTGTATATATTCATTACATTTCATTCTGCTTGTAAAAAAATACAGCTCTCTTCCATTTTGCTTCTCCAACTGAGTTAGCTGTGGTTTGTGTGTGTGTGTGTGTGAGAACTGAACTTT
>CM026897.1:10935089-11003529 GCA_015227895.2 Colaptes auratus | reverse complement strand
GAAATGAAGAGGCCCTTTTGCCACAGTGAGCTGTTAAATGCAGCACCATGTCCTGTGAAAATCACCACCTGAGAACCCATCTCCTTTTCCTTTGCAGGCTTTAGTCCATGTTGATACATATTTAGTTCACACAAAAGGCCTCAGTTTGTGTGACTGGTTGTTAATGTGTATATTCTGCCAGTTTACTTCATGGTTATTACAAAGAGCAGTATCTCTGCTTTTTACCCTTTGCTTGCATTGCCAGGGATGATTCTGGAGCTAAGCTTTCATACTAAATTTCACAGATGTGACACCTCAGGACTAAAGGGTAATGACCCATAAGGCAGCCCAGAGATGCTGTAGATCAATTTCCTGATGTGTGTGCATGTATGAAAGCTTACAGAATTTATTTCTGATTTACCCTTTTGCACCAGAACGTGATTACTGACCTCTCCTTCACTACAGGTTATTATTTACCCGGAAGCCTCTGAATTTGCCTATGTTTTCTCCTCTTCCTTTTACACAGCCCCACCTGAAGAAGAGAACAATCTTCTGCACAAAAATCACAAATAACAGGTGCCCTCAGGATGCTTAGCTGCTCCTTTCCCCTCCACTTAGGACCTTTTCTCCTGTCTCTGGGATTTCAGACAGTCTTCCATTCTGCAGATGCCTTCTGGCATTGCATTGTGTTCGGGATAGCAGTTATCTTAAATTTTACTTGACACTTACAACTATGAGCATCCTTTAGTATCAACACAGGAAGAGCAATAAAAACTTCAAACAGCTTAAAGCAGGAGACAGGTCTTTCATGAGATTCATCCTGCCAACATCCTCTCTAGTATTGGGTAGCCTGAGCAAAGATGTTCGAAGGGAGGAAGATAGGCTGCTACACAAGCCCCTGAGAGGCTTCTTGTTTCATAGAGAACGCTATAACTGCAAGGTACAAGTTCAGACCATCTCTGGAGAGAGTGCATAGAGTCAGCTGTGAATGTAGGTGAGCCTAAGAGAGGTTACACATGATCAGCTGGGTGGAACTTTCTGGGGACTGGGATGTACAGTTTAAGAAGCCTTCACTCAATGTTTTTAACTCTCTTTCTCTTCAGGTCATGTATTCATGAGGATGGAAAAATATATCCCTGAGATGAAAACAACTTACTTGGCAAATTTGAAAGCTGTTCTTCCCAACCAGAGAGATGCTAGAGGCTGTTCAGCTAAATTGTTATGTTTATAATGGACAAAACCATGTATTTTCCCCTAAACTCATCCCTGCAGTTGGCTTGATTGTTGTAAATGGAAGTTTCCAAAAACAAAGCAAACAAATCATAATGCAAAACAAAACAACCAAAAAGAAGCTAAAATAAAGCAGCTGGAATCAGATATCCAACAGGGGAAACCTCAGCTCAGACTAGCAGTTATGAAGAACTGAAAACTAGAATAGAAAGTGTTGAGCAACATTAAGTGTGCTGCTAGCTCTATTATACTTCACTGTAAGGACAGAGGGGGTTGATCTATCATGCTACCAACAAACTAATTTAATGAATTCTCCTCTCATTAAAAACCTCCCATGGCAGACTACCTATGCTGTAAAATACAGTACTCATTTAACATCAGACAATGGTTTAAGTAGCAGCTATGAGAAAATACTACCAAGTACTTTTTATATTTTTTTAAAAATGGAAAGGAACATAACAGCATGTAATTATGTGAATTTAACTTTAGCCCATACTTTAGCCCAGTGAATTTAAATTTAGCCCAGTCTACTTTAGTGAGGAGTATCAGTGAATCAGTAACAAACGGTCATTATCCTACAAGTGCCAAATGACACTGTATTTGTTTCACTTCGGAGCCCTCTCAAACAGAATTGCATGAGTTTGCTCTGTTTAATTCATTGCTTATTTTACTGTGCTTTCAAAGAGCCACAAGTCTCAGAATATTTCATAAAGAAATCAAACATTTCTGGATTTCAGCTTATGAATGTGTTTTCGGTTTGCATTTTGGAGCCGTCCTGCCCTCAAGTGTCCTATCTTTGTTTTCCAAACTTGCTGTATCTTCAGTTCTCCTTCCCACAGACACTGGTGAGATAAGGAGAGCAAATCTGTTTTCCACTGAGCAGACAGGCTTGGACAGCTCACATGAAGTGGGTTGTGTCCCAACAGTTAAACACTAACAGAGAAAAACAAATGTAACATTAGAAGTGGAAATAAAATGCATTAACCCTAATGAGAATACCTATTTGCTTTCCAGCAAGCTCTTTGGAGCGGAAAACTCCCACACCTTTCAGCAAAGAAATCTAAAGGAAACACAAGATTTTGGCAAGGATTTTCAAATGACCTCTGAAGAAGGCAGGTATCCAAATCCCATCACACGGCATTGTGCATCTCTCCCTGTTGTGGCCATGTTTATGCTCAAGCTGTTCATGGAAACAAGGAAAGCGTGGAGAATGTCACACGCAGGCACCCCTGAAATACTGCTGAAGGACACGTCCTGTGCTCAAGAACAGCTCTCGTGATAGAAAGATAAATACTATGGAAGTTGACAAAATAAAGGCAAAAATGTCTTGCAGTAGAATAGCTCCAGCAAACAGGGCTAGCAGGCATAAAGTCAAGGTGTTAACCACATCAAACAGTTTCAGTAATTGGCTACTTGTGTACTGTTGAAGTCTTGGAGTTTGCAGCTGTTGGTTTTCCCCAACAAATAACAGCAGCGCTTGGTCTTTTTTTCATCTCACTTCATGCAAGGAACCCTCAAGTTTCAAAGATGGAAGTGAGACAGAGGACTGAATGACAGTGTCTCTGGGGTGGTGCAGGCTGTAGACCCTTGCCCCAGCCTGTCCTAGATGCAGAGAACAAGCAGGGTACAACCCTTTAGGACCAAGCAGCTCTGCAGACAGGACTCTTTCTTCATGACAATGAGGGCACGGTCATCGGGTTTAGGCTTAAGAGGCTAAACTGAGCCACGAATCATGCCGCTGCCTATGGAGTCCGGGCAAAGGCGCCACCTGAGGGCAGGACGCAGAGTCTCAAAAGGCAAAAGCTGCTTCAAAAGGAGCTGAACCCTACTGCTGGAGGGCCCCGACAAACACGGTGTGAAGCCCCGCTGCCCTGCCCCAGCCACGGGCACGCCTCCCCACCTCCCGTCTCAGCCAACTGTCACAAAGAACTCCCTCCACGCATAGGGAGCTCCGCAAGACACAGTGTAGCGAAGCCCCGGCGCGACGTCGCTATCATGACGGCAGGCGCCCTCCTTCCCCTTCGCCCAGTCACAGGCCTGCCGAGGAACAGAAGCCGGGCAGAGAACGTGACGCGGCCACCAGAAAACCAGCTAGTCCGCAGCGCCCCTGCCCACGATGCCCCACGGCGCCTCCACGGCGCCTGCACGGCGCGGGAGGCGGGGCCGGGGGTGTTCGTAAGGCGGTGGGGCGGGCGCGGCGCTGTGGGACGAGGTACGGCGGGGCTGAGCTGCGGAGGGCGGGCGAAGCAAGCGTTGGGGCTGCACGGAGTGAAGGCGGGGGAGCTGTGGCGAGGGGCAGGCTGCAGGAGACGCGAAGGG
This sequence comes from Colaptes auratus, assembly GCA_015227895.2. NCBI lineage: Eukaryota > Metazoa > Chordata > Aves > Piciformes > Picidae > Colaptes > Colaptes auratus. The sequence continues at coordinate 11,000,001 of CM026897.1, read as the reverse complement.
GTGCGGCGGGCTGGCGGGACAAGGGGTGGAAATCCCCAACCGAGAGAGAGTGGCCCGCTGCTCTCCGCCTCGGCCCCGCAGCCTAGGCCACGAAGGCCGTGGGGATTAAAGGCCGAGTGGATCAAAGGCCGGGCTTTGAGCCTGGCCCCGGCCTCTTCAGACCTCGTTTTTGGGGATGCCATGGTCCTCTAGATCCTCCTGTTTTGCTGTGGTGGTGTTCGCTGTGAGCTGCTCACTGTACTATTAAAGGTTTGACCTGAAATGATGTGTGTACGTGCTTCCCTGCCACAGCCACCCCTTTAATGCTGTGATCAAGGACGTACCTGCTCAGCTACAAAGGAGAGGACAGGTGTATCCCTCTATAACTAGCTGGGGAGGGGGCCCTTAGTGCTGCTTGGGCTTGTCAGGCTGCAAACTACTGCCACATGTGCCTTTACAAAGCACAGCCAGGGAAGCAGGGATCAGCATTGCAACAGTAATTTAAATGCCTTTTGGAGGGCAGAAGCCTGATTTCAGATAATGCATCAAAATCTAAAGGTGAAACAAAAGGAGTATAGATGGATAGAATTAATCTTCTCTGTGTGTAGCTTTCCAAAGACTGCCTAAGGTGTCTGTCTGAAAACTTTGAGCAGACTCTCAAAATTCCTGTTTTTGCCTGGTGTTTCAGGGCCAGTGAAATTCTGCTGGGGGTGAGGTACAAGTACCTGGCCCGAGGCACCAAGTATAGACTAGTTAAAAGGCACTAAGCTCTGTACTCAGAAGACCTGTGCATGTGTGTGCCCAGATGAGCTATGTGAAACAAGTGTGACAAAATTGCTGCTGCGTGGTGTCAAGATCTTTTGGTTGCATATATGTGTTTTTGACTGAGAAGAATGCATGTCACATCCCCAGAATACCAATTTTCTCTAATGGAACTACAATATACCTAGAAACTCAGGTGCAACGAATGGCAGCAATTAGTGTAAATATTGTACAATAGCTGGCAGACACACTTTAACCTTTTAAATGTTTGACACAGTAGTCAAACATGACTTTGGGGTTTTTTAGAACAGTTTAAGTATTATGTTTGTTTCATCAGAAGGTAGGAACTTGTTTGTCTTCAGCTGCAGTGTGTTTTCTTCTCCAGAGTTGGGACCATGGCTATTGACTGGATTGGTTTTGCATATGCAGCAATGCTGGCTGTTGGAGGTGTTGTAGGATACACTCATAAAGGTAAATACTGGGACAGCAGGATTTGGAAATTAAGCATTTTGAGTCTCCTCATTGCTATGCTTCATAAAAGCAAATAATTAATACAAGGCATGGAAACTTGGCTATAATGAACATGACTGCATCTTAAATGCATCCTGCGCTGCTACAGATGAGCTGAGTCTCATGAGATTTACTTGTGTCAGCGTAAGCATTTAATCTGACTAATGAGTTTGTCTGCAGGGCAAAAAGGGGCTATAGTATTTGAACCTCAGTGCATTTGGGGCCTTTTCACATCCTTTAATTATTCCTGTGCTGAGCACGGTAGACAATCTTTGATTAAAGCATATTTTGTATGGAGATGTCCAGGCTTGATTCTGAGATTTTCAGATGCAGGGTGGAAAGGAAAGCATTTACTTGTATATTCCGATTTGGTGGTTAAGTATATCACACTATTAGAATTGTGCGTTTTCACTCTTAAGATCATCAGGCAGGTTTTAGGTTATCATGCACTACAAAGTACATTTTCCGTATTTCACTGATTTTTGCAGTCACTTCCCGGGAGCCGGGCACAGTGTCCCGGCAGAGGTCGCAGTAGTACCGAGGACGAGCAGGCGGGCTCTGCAGGCTGCTCCCCCGAAGCTCTCCTGCAAAGCCCATGGCCAAGCAGCACATCAGTTTTTGCTGTGGCCATTGCCCATCCTCATTCTTGTGATTCAGAGTCACTGTTTCCCTGCACGCACATGCGTGGCTTTATATCTGACTTTGTAAACGCTTCTTCTGTACTACTTTGTTTGCACTCACTGCCTATCCCATTTGCTTATTTTCTTCACATCTGAGGGTTTGGATTCTTTATTTAAAAACATTTGGGAATCAGCTTAATCCAGACAATGCCTACTGTGCTGATTTTATGCTTTTATCATATAGTACTGAGTCAAATACCTATTCAGAAACCTGTGTGTTACTGAAACACTGGGCTTTACAAGTCAGTTTTGTAATTGCACTGAAAGAAGGTACTGAGTTAAAGGCTGTATTTTCATCCTCGTTGCCATCTAATTGTTTTTTTATTCATTAATAATTAAATATGATGTTTGTGATACCATTCCTTTGTCCAGGACTGATGCCAGACTGAAAGGCTTGTGACTACATGTGTTGTCCAATCTACCCTTTTATACATATTGACATGTTTCTGTCATTTTTGGAGACAGAAAGTGCTGAGTCCAGAGAAACTGCAAAAATACTTCTGAAGATGTGTATGGTAGAGAAAATAGCCAAACTCAGATTTGTGCTTCAAATATTATTTTACCCAAATTGCAAGCGTTATCTGATCCTGATCACCTCCCTGTGATTTAGTCAACTTTGCCCCTAATGCCATTTAAAGAGAATGACTCAGTTACAGAAATAATACTGGGTGGCATAGCTACACTGTGGTGAAATTGTTTCTTTTTTTTAATATATTTGGATAATACCATGGGGAGAGAGAGAGAACTACTTTGTAAAGATAGAGCTCTCAGATACTGTACTAAGAAATAACACTTCAATGGTTTCTTGCAGGTAGTAAAATCTCTTTAGTTGCTGGTCTGACGTTTGGTTCTGTGGCTGGTTATGGAGCTTACTGCATAACACATGACCCAAGAAATGTGAAGATATCATTGTGTAAGTGTTTTACTACAACAGTTAAACAAACAATTGCCAAAAAAGAAAGCAGTTTCCTTGACTGCATGTAAAATTATCTTTTTTTATTAAATATGGAGTGTTGCCTTGCTTTACATGTTTACATGTTTTTAAATAGCATTCAGCACTTCAACTTAGCTTGCAAAATTCAGGAGTTTAACTGTGGAACCATAAGCAGATCATTAACACAAAGCCAGGAGGTGGGGGTTACCATCTGGCAGTGCCTCCTTTTATTAGATGATTACCTTGTGAAATCCAGTTGAGAAATGGGGGAGTGTACTGTAATAAAATCACTAGCACTACAGATTAGAATGTAATTCAAGAAGTAGTTGTGGGATCCAGTCTTGTGTACTGGAACATATCCTCAGCTCACAATTAAACAAATCATTTGACTTAGGATTTTTCCTTTGCTGCTGAGAAATACAGGACATAAACTATGCAATAATTGTCATGATAGCTACTTTTGCCGTGGAACCCTCATGGAAGCAAGGGACTACAATGTCTTGGAGGGACATTACTGTCACACAACTGATTTGCAATAAGAGCCATTGGGAGCTTGTCTCATTGTTTTAGCAGAGGTGGCTTAGGCTGTGGTTTCACATTTAGAAATGCATTTGCAATAGCATTAATCCAGACTGTGTGAGTATGCAGTTGTTTTTTCTGAGTTTAAGTTGGAATTTATGGTATACTGTTGATGCTTACTTTGTGCTTTACACCAGCCACACTTGTAAATGTTTCCTTTTTAAAAGCGTATTGATAGCAAACTATGTTCTCCCCAACTGCGTTCTTTCTTTAGTAAAGGTGGTAATGGCATACCTGATCTGCTCCTAGGTGGCCTACAACTGGCTGTTCCAATTTTGCCACCATGGCCTTGCTTATATTAAGTTACCCCACTGTCAAACCTTCCCACCTTTCTCAAGTGGAGACATAGCCTTAAGTATATGTAAATTTGTAACTACTCAGCGTGAATTGTTTTTAAATAGCATACAGTATTGTATTTTTATGGGTCAATTAAACCACTCATTTGGATACAGAATTTTAGAAAAGAAAACTAATTAAAACTTACTAAACACTGCCTGTTTTCCAGTTCCCTGATTTTGAAAGGACTAATACAAAATTTCCACTAGTCTGCTTGTGAACATCAGACAAATTTTTTTCAGTGTTGTGCATTTCATGTAGCTGTAGGTATGTGAGGACTTTCAACTGGAGGCATTTAAGAGAAATTAGAGCAGTACAGGTGAGAGAGTTCACTACACCTGCCTTAGAAGGTTCTTATGTAAAGTAAAAGGAACAAAGACTTTCTAAAGCGGTCTTAGTTTAGAATGCTTAAGAAGTAATATTCTAATTGTTTAAAACCTAAACATATGTTCAACCCTGGCCTTTCAAGATCTTTTCATTCTGTCATGAATGAAGCAAAAGCAAGTGGTCTGCACTAACTGGCAATTTTTGCCTGAAGTGACTTAGGACATATTCAGGCTGAGTTTAATTTCTTCCAGACCGATAAATCTCTGTCTGGAAGAGGGTGTCTTCTAGCTTCTGTATACATAGATCTCTTAAATGAATAAAGAACTCAGGATGAAGACTTAAGAATTAGACACACTTGGAAACATCTACAGGTCTACACCTTAAAAAATTTTGTTGGGTCCTGTATCTGCTACTTTCAGAATCACAGGGGCTTTCCATAATAAATGTGTATTGCTTTTGTGGAAAATCAGAATGTTTTCAGTCGTGCTTAACCTCCTCAAGTGCCAAAAGCAACTAGGGCACAAGGGAAAAGGCAATTAAGTGCATGGAAGAAAGTACCTCTGAACTTGAAAAACAGTAGAGTAACTTGCAGTGTCAAAGGAAGCAAGTACCCAAACCTTTAAAAGGTCAGGAAAGTTAAAATACATTTTAAAATCTCCCTCCAACTCCAAAATTAGCTATAGTACTTATCACCTATGCAAGAGTCTTCTACAGTAATGTAGGTAATATTTTAGCACAATACCTTCATAGCAGGGTTCTTGTAATGTGTCCTACATGCAAAGAGTACATAGAATAAGATACTCCTGGTAAATTTTCTTAATCATTTTATAAATCATTCTTTCTGGTATTTGCCTGTTTCCCCTGAACTTAAGTCTGCACTTTCTTGAATACTATATTAATGAAATTTTATGTATCTAAAAATTCAGAGTTTGGTATGCAATAGGTAATGCTATTTAGAGTGCAAGTTGATGCACCTGATTTATTCAATTTCTGACCTGAATCCAATTTACTGAATTGACTTTGTTGTGATTTATTGAATTTGACTAATGTAAGGTGACACAGTGAGTATCTAGCTGAAAATAACATCTAAAAGTTGGATGTCTTATAAACTTACTGGCACATGTGAAAAGCCAGATGCTAACAACTGGAAAAGAACATTACAGAATGAACATGCTGTGTGGCTTGCAATTCACTGTAAATATGCTCAGGGCTCTGGCACGACACATCCTGTGGAATAGTCCACTCTACATACATTCCTGAAAGGATCAAGACTATGGGACCAGAAAATAAGAGCAATGGATAATGGAACATAAGATTCTTTTTCAGGGTATGTTTAATGAGTGCACATGCATGGCTGGTAGAGTTTTTAAGATACTTGTAACTGTCAGAGCTTATTTCATAATGCTGCAGTGAGCTTAAGATTAATTCTTGACACCTGTGTGCACAGGACTGTCCACAAGCATAGACAGTGGAGTTTGAAGAGAATTAGCCAGATGGTTCAACTGCTCCATAAAAATGGGAAGAGATTGGTATAACTGCCAATACTTTGGTTGCAAGAATGATAAATCCTGCCTCTCCACCCACTTCTAGGAAGCATTTCAGGTGACAGTTCTTTAACAAAGCTAGCTACTCATACAGTTTTATGTAGTCTCACCACTCATTTATGTAGCACTCTTCAGTCAAGAGTTTAGTATGAAATCCCTATGCCTGATCAGTTCACTGATGCCTCCATTTTTAGGTAGAACTCCTCCAAGAAGCTGCAACTCCTTTCATGATGTTTGTTCACTGCTGTTTGTGCTGTATTTGTTGCCCTTTTGGGCTGCCCACCTCTTGTCACAGACAAGGATGGTTCCCTCGTAGCAAAAGGAAATGAGAACTTGTGGTCATGATGGAGATTTCTGTAGCAAAACCAGGTAGCAAACCTTCCAGTCCAGCATTTCAGGCTCCGCAAATAAAAACAGATCAAGTTGGATGCTTCGGCTTCTTGAGGAGTTGGAAAACAGCTCTGATGATCTAGGGTGGTGGGATTTATGAGACACTATTGCTTTAAATTAGCATATGTGTTACTGTTAGGATGAAGACTCTTCCTACCTTATTTGTATCCCTTTGAAAGTAGATGGGGGGGGGGGGGAGTGGTGCCAGAATTTAGTCTGAGAAACTTAGTATTTGTGGAGTAGGATTTCGCACTCTGCTGCATATGAAAACCTTATTTGTACCTGACAGCACTGTATTTAGAAAAGCAAGAACATTTTTGCAGACCCCAGCTCTGGTCTAATGTTTCACTAAATTGCAGTTCATAGCAAAATATAGCAATGACCTTTGATAACTCTCCATGTTCCTGAATAGTTCATTAGGAAAAGTGAGAACATAAATATATTGATTTGTCTTTTACAGTTTCGTCTTTTCTTTTGACCATTATAATGGGAATGAGGTTCAAGAGGTCCAAGAAATTAATGCCAGCCGGCATAGTAGCGTGCCTGAGGTAAACACACTGAGCATCTCAATGTAATGATTTCACCCATTTTTCAAATATTTGCTATTTGGCATCCAATTTCAGCCAGTATCGGTGGAAGCTGCTGTCATCCAGCAACTGTATGGCTTAAGTGAAATTGGTCTGGAGGTCACAGTCCTGTCTCCAGTGAGTGGCTTGTTCATCTCACTGGGCATATACATCTGACATAGACTGGCTTCTTCAGCACAGAAAGGAGAGATCTGCATTTAAATATTAATGTATATTGATAAGGCTCTTGGAAGAACCTGAGGTAAACGTCAGGGTTTTCAAACACATCTGCATAAAATTAGACATCTCATTTCACACAATACAGTCACCTGAAAAAAGACCAACACTTTGGTTTAGAAGAGCTGCATGCAGAACTGGTGGAAGTGCAGCACCTGTGAAAACTAGGGACACTTTTGACCCAATCTAAGACGTTTGCTCATTATTACTGCAAATTGTGATGTTTCTAACCATTCTGACTGCTTTGTTGCTGTTTATATTGGCATGCTGGAAAACAATTTTATGTACTTACTATTTTGGAATTAAATTATGGAGTACTTTTTTTATGGACTTTTTTCCCCAGTAAGTCTGTAATTCAAAATATTTGTCAGCTGTATGTCAGAATCTCGATCTTCTGGTAAAAATGATGAAAGTTATTCCTTCAGAGCTAATGCAGCACCATTAACCAGTTTGCTCCATTTAGATACAGGGAGGCAAAAATTCGATGTAAATCATCAAGATGCAGAATTGAAGGATCAGGACTTAGACTGCAAAATGTTCATTTCCATTGTGGATTACTTTTTAAGCCTAGGTGGACTGTGCATTTCAAAAGACACTGAGGCTGTAGATTTAGACATATTTAAAGATTGCTTGCTAGAGGTTCTAGTGTTCAGCATTTATGAATGCACTGTTATTTAATGATGACTTTCACTGTCTTTGTCCATGCACAATCATATTTACCTTTTTTGTTCTATTTTTCTTTGCAGTCTTCTGATGATTTTGAGGCTTGTTTTCATGCTGCTGTAGGAGAATTTGGAAACTTAGGAACCCAAGTATGACTGCCAAGCCATACCGAACAAGCTCTCCATACTTGAAAGAGGAGTTTGAACACAAGTCTTAAATTGCATTTATCTTTCCTGTAAAGATCTGTACCTCCTAACCGACGATTGGCATTTGCTGATATTTTGCAGTATGTTTTGATCTACTTACATTTAAGCAGTCTGTTAACTCAAAGAATCTCTTTAATTTTTATCTCTTTCAGGAGTGCTGAGCACTCCAGAAAATTAAGTTAGTCTTGCACTGTATCTCTGAGAAAAGTATATAAATACTTTTAAGCTAAAAATGTATATTGTATTGAACCATAATTTTGTAGCTTCTGGGATTCAGTAATCAATTCTGGCCTGTACTGTGGTAAAGTAGAAAACTCACTTTCCCTTCAAGCACATGCACTTAACTGTTTCTAAATGCAAAAACTATTATCAGTGATCAAATAAAACGTGTGAAGCTTCCATTTTTTACACAGACTACTGAGTTTAGGGATTGGCATTACTTTGGATTGCACAGGTACTAATGAAATATTTTCTCAGTCTCCAAAGTGTGGCTGAGACTGTCTTCTGCTCCACGGAATGTGCAGCCAGATCATTAGCAAACTAAATACTAATGAGTGCAATATTGAAGACAAAAATTGCCATTTTTTCTCTTTTCCACTTCATGGTTTTGAAAGAGAGCTTTCTTATAAAGGCTATCATATACCAGCTCTCAGTGCGCCACAAAGCCAGCAGCAGAATACCGAGCTTATTGTTCTTGGCAGAGGCTTAGGTGGTGACAAGATAATGGGAGCAACTCAGCTGTCTAAGGCACAACTGACCAAAAAGTGGAATCCCCCCTATCAACCCCAAACCACAGCCTCCAGAGCTTTGGAATACTGTAAAGAAGGCAAGAATACTGTTACCAGTCACCTCCAGGTGTTGCCACGCTTAGAGGTGCTTGAGCAGTGTGTTACAGACTACAAATTGGGATGACAGCTGGACTCATAAGATGTGGATCATTTCCTCCTAAAGTTGAGCTTTAAGCCATGTCAGAAGAATGGAACTGCTGTGTACCGTAACAAGCTTGGGTGACCAAGGCCAGCTGGGATATTTGTACTGAGCTGAATCCTGCCTGCTATTAAAATCCAGTGGAAAGTTTAGGCAATCTAGTGCTGAAATGCAGAAGCCATCCTCCAGCTACTGCTACTCCAGATCACAAATGCATGAATATGTTAGATTTTTGAGCATCTCCAGAGTTGGGCCTTCTGTGCAGTCCCTGAAGGAGCTATAGGGGCAGGGTGATGGGGTAGCCTCCATGCCCAACTGCAACCCAGAAGCTTTTGCTGCAATTCCTGAGCAGCCCAAACTACTTGGGATGGGACTGGAGAAGGTAAAACCTTACCAAAAGAGTCAAGCGGCATTTTTCTCACTGTTACCGCCTAGCAAAGCTGCAAAAAGAAAAGCAGTGGAATAGGTGCTTTCAGTGGATGAAAACCACACCAGGCTAGTTAAACACAAGCATTTTGATCTTTCAGTGAACAAAACTGTTTCTAAGACAGTCATGTGGGGATTAAATAAGATTCTTGCTTTTGCCCATAAACTTAGGAGAATCACAAGTTTACATTTTTTAAATTTTTTTTTAATTGCAGCTCTAAAAGTACAGTGGAATACAGCATGATGATGGTGAGCTTTGAACTATGAGACCAACTGGAAAACAAAGCAAAAGACTGTAGGCCTAATTTAAATGACACCCCTATTTTTATGGAGTATCTTCTCTGCTGCAGTTTATAAAGGGGGAGAGAGGGGGCTTTCTACAGTACTCTGGAATACAGAATTAACCAGGTTGGAAAAGACTTTTGAGATCATCAAGTCCAACTCATGGCACTAAGTGCCTCATCCAGTCTCTTTTTAAACACTTCCAGTGATGGTGACTCCACCACCTCTCTGAGCAGCCCATTCCAAGGGCCAATCAGAGATGAAACACTCTACCCCAGAGGGCATGTACTGGAATTAAGCAACACAAACTATCAGCATATTTTATTTCAGAGAAATAAATGTTAGCCTAGTACTCTAATTTAAACATACATCCTTTTTCAGCAGTTAAGTCAGTGGCTGCATGATGCAAGCTACAGAATACATCTATGCAGTCTGCACTTCAAAGGCACAGCTCTGGTAACAGATTACAGTGGTATTATCTTCAGTAGCCACATGATTAGAAATTGAATATTTTCCTCACAATAGCAACGAACTTCTCATCTGTCTGTGGCTTCCTCTGGCTGCCAGGCTGCAAGAATTTTTTGATTGTTGGGATGTTGCTTGTTCTTCCTTTAAAAGCCTGTAAGAAGCAGCAGTAAAGCCAATGAGAGTAAGGAAATTATAATTTCATTCCTTGTATCTTAAAAATTGGGTAACTTGGGATTTTTACTTCTCAGATGTACTTATTAAGCAAAGAAAGGTAGTAGCAACTTCTAGACAGCTCACTCAGCATTTTCCATTTAAAAAAACCCCAAACACCACAATAAATTAGCTTTCTTGGAATATTCTGATCTGCAATGCTGGTGCCATAAAGATTACCTGTTTCAATCAATTGTTTTTAAATTGGGCAGTGAAATTTGTATGTTACATTCCATATTGAGATCAGATGACGACTAACCTGGAGCAGAGGGAATGCAGACAGTATATCAGGCTTACATTCTTCTGCCATTAAAATGGCTTCCAGCAAATGGATATCTGCCCAGCTTAATTTGTTACCAACAAGGTAATCTTGGCCATGGTCTTTTAAGGCCTACAAAACACAAACAAATTTCAAAAGTCATAAAGGATGTAACAGTTTTATCTAGATATTTAAGTAGAGAGATTTCTATTAAAATGCAGGGCAGGGCAAATCCATGCAAAACCCCATAAATTAGAAAGGGATAGATAGGACAAAAAAATTAAATCAGATCCCATGTTTCAATGTGTGTGGACCTCTCACTCACTCTAACTTTCTACATCAGGTAGCTGTAGCAAGTCTTATACCCCAAGTAAGACTTCTATAATAGAAACGGGAACAAAGTAACTGGAAAAGGTAGTCAGCACAGTTCACTTGTATATTTTTTTTAAAGTCAAGTGAACTCCCAAATGTTTCTGCAAAAACTGAGGTTGCAGGTTATAGTTTGAAACAGGGATGAACGCACACAGCTCTTCCACCCTTCATCTGGTATGGAAGGATTTGTTCATGGCAAATTGCTAATATAAGAATCACAGCCTGCCAAAGTTACTAATGCTGTTAACAGGCAAGCCATGGTGAATGCTGCAGCACGGCTTCAGAGCAGTTACCAACTGTCCAGCCTACATTTTCCCTGAGGACTATTACCCTCATAGCAGCAGCAAGAGACGGAAATGTGTCTGTGCCTAAGCTACCCTAATGCCACACTTAACTGACAAATGTGCAAATCAGTCTGATTTTGGAAGCCAATTCCTTCTCCAGTCCCATCTGCTAGTCAGAGGCAATAACCTCTGACAGAGGCCAAGCTCTCACCTTCTGGTAGTTACTTCCTATACTTCTCTAACAAGGTCCACCACAGCTTGTCCGTCAAAACCATACAGAAACTCCCAAACAGAGCATCAGAACCAGATTGCCTTCAGTGTTTGTAGTACTTTTTTGCTGCTCTACCTGGCTGCTGAGTGTTTAAAGTGAACCGTCATAGCTAGGGATTTTTTCTGTCAGGATTGTATAATGCAGTGACTGCAAACTTTGATAAGCTAAATCAATCAACAACTTAAACAGCTGGTACAAAAGGAAAATTATTAATTGTTCTATCAAAATTAACAGCTAAAAATCATGGAAGAGTTTCATTGTGAACTAGGACTTTCCTTCAGCAAGTCTGCACACTAAAGCATATCAAACAGTAGTTTATGTCACCCAGGCATAGGTTCAGAAAATATTGGTGTCTAAATTTGATGGGTTTTAAATTATTTAGTAACTTAAATACTTATCAGACATTAAATCTTTGAAAGAGTGATGTATGCAATCAAGCTCTCAGCACAGCCTTCCCTTGGCATGGCAGTGGAACTGTGTGAACTCTGATTATAGCAGCACTGGCTTGCAATGTTTTTGTGCATTTTTTTCCACAGGGCAGCCTCTGTGGATTTGTGCAATCTAAGCTCTGATAAAGAGGCACGTGAAATTGCATCAAGTCCTGTATTTTCTGAATGGCCTTCAGCTGCCTGTGAAACAAGGGTTCAACCAGAAACGCAGCTGTGCTCTGAAACAACACAACTTTGTACCCTTGGCACAGCCTTCCATGCTCTGAAAAAGCACTGTGAGAAAGTCTGTATAGTATGATCATACAAGGTACAAAAAGTAGTTGCTTAAAGACATAGGCTGGTGAGATAAGGATTGCAGCTGACTCAATTCAAAGAAGAAGATACTAACACCAAAACTATTTAGAATATCCTAATGGGAAAAACAAAACAAGAGAATAAACAGCAAGGTCATAGAAAATGGCAAGCCAGTAACATCCAGACTACATTGCAAGCAGAAGTGAACAACTCAGCTCCTCCTGATCAGCTCTTACCTAGGCAAGAAACACTCATTGGCTTTTTGGGGGTGGCAAGCATAGAAACATTTTACCTTGTAGCTAACTCTACTGCAGGCTAGCCAGGAAATAATTGCTTTAAGCATTTATGCTAAATACATCCTGCTTGCAGAGCCATTTTGTGCAGTTTTAAGGATGCCCAAATAATGATTCAGGAAAAGACAGCAATAGCCTGAAAGTACAATATATTAAAGCAAAGAGTTTGAGAATGATCACAGAATTAAGTCTTTAATGATAAAGCACAATTATATTTAACTTTGAACAGCAAGAGTATGTATACGTTCAGGCAGTAACTTCTGAAGGCTGGCACAGACATTTAAATAGAGCATCTATGTAAAATACTATGAGCTATCAGCCACCAAGCTAGGTTTAAAAAGTAGGGTATGCTCTTTGAGGAGTGTTAAAGAAAATAGCGAAGATGCTCAGTACTGAAAGTAGTTGAATATTATTTTGTGTGCCTCATTGTACGTTGCTGAATGCTGGCTCCATCATACAGCTCCAGAGCTGTAATCACTTGCATTCCTGAAAGTTGGTGTGTGGGGCCACAGCTGTGGTGTAGAGGGGGAGCCTGTACCCACCTTACTGTCTATGCAGACCACTGATGATTTATCACTTACCTTTTCATAAACAGGGAAGTACCTGGTTGTAGCTCGTTCAATGATTAAGGCAAGATTCTTTTCTTTTGCTTCAGCTGGTTGAAAAGGGTGGAACATGATCATTCCCATTAGGTCTGTTGTTCCCTCTACATACATATCAATCCTGAAACAAACATTTCACATTGAGAATCTGAACATTCCATTTTGATTATTTTCCTGAAATACAATGCTGAAGTGATCACTGAGTAAAACACTTATTAGTGAGTGTAATGTAAGACACTAGTTTGTTTTCTTGTTCTCCCACTTTGATTGCAAGTTGGTTTTTTTTTCAAAGCACAGGTCTTTATAAACAGGCTCACAGTGTTGTCAACAGGCAAGAGTCTGCAGGTTATGTATTTAAAGTGGCATTCATACTGTTTTCCATTGATAACCTATTCATTTGTGCTGTGGGAGAAAAGACCACAGCCCGTGAGATAAAAAGTAGCTTTGAGCCCTAATCATTAAAAGATCTCAGCAACAAATAGTTGCCAATTGCCAGTTCAGATATGCCAGTCCATAATAATCCCCACAATCTCTGGAGCTGCCCCTCTATTATCATAGAATAAATCCTTTACTGGAAGTGGCAGTCAGTTATGTTAAGGATTTAACTGAACTTCTACATGACATTTTCTTTTAAAGAAAGAATAAGCAAGGACTTATTGCATTATCCCTTTAATTATGACAATGGAAAGTATCCACATCTTACATAGTAAGGTACTATTAGGAAAATACTGCTTTCACTTTCAGTAGCATTAACCCACTGAACATGCCTTTTTTGTTTTTTTAAACCAGCTATGAAAGATTCTCTACCAGGAGAAAGGAAAGTTTGACAAAAGGAAATTAAAACACCTGAAGACACACATTTTCAGGCAGCTGTAGTTCTTCCTACTGTTTTCCAGTTTAAAGAGAAAAAAAAACGCAACAGGCATACTTAGCTTTTAGCATTGTATTAAGGTTCTGCAATTAATTTGCTTGTGGTCTCTGTGAAATCAAATGAACCTGAAGGTGGCTATAGTATTAATACAAACATTTATTAGTCACAAGGTCTATTCACTCAATCCCTGGACGTTAGGAGACAAAGCACTGACAGATGTATGTAAGCCTTTACATGGAGATACTTCACAGCAATCCTCTCTCCTAAATGTAAAAAATCATGGGGGAGTATCAGTAAGGACAGTATGCACTGTTACTGTACCAAGCTCTCTCCTTCAGATCCTTCCCATAGAGGTTGTACTTGGCTGCTATGTAGCTGAGGATGGCTCTGGTCTGCACCATCTTCATCCCATCAATCTCCACCATGGGGACTTGCTGGAACATCAGTACTCCATCTAGGAAAGAAAAAGAAGAAAACTATTCAAACTACTGCAGTGCTATACTAAATCTGAGAAAGAGACCTGGTAATATATCAGGAAATTCCAAGGAATGAAAACATTCACAAGCAAGCAGGCCTCTCAAATCTTCTCTTTACAGGTCACATCTTATAGAATGTCTTGCAAAAATCTCATCTGATGCTTCTTTGTTATCTTGGTGCAAATTTATGGTTAGGATAGAGTTTACTGACTCACCATTGCGCAGTTTTTCTAGGTCATCCTTTGTTTCTATGAATTCTTCCTCAAACTGCAAAGCAAAAATTGAAAATGCTGTCACTCCAAAAGCAGTGGGGGAAGTGGAAACTGGTCTGCAAGGCAGCCTCCACCTTTTCATGCTATTCTCCATACTTCTCATGATGATGTTGAACTCCCCACTCCTATTCTTCACCTCTGTTCCAGCAGTGTCACCAACCCCACAGTAACGTACAATGCTTTACACTTCAAACCCAGCTTCTTTCATTATGAAGGTAAGTCTCCTTGCTTGTGCAATTACCAGACACCAAATCATTCACTTAAAAGCAGCTGACACCACGTGAAATAGCAGGAAATTTTTAATAAGTCATGCCTCTGTTACACAGCATTTATCTCCCTCTTTGCCCCGCTGGCTTTTTTTGTTTGTTTTTTGAGGACATTTGAATGAAGGCAAGATCTTTGTTTCCTCAGCACTCATGCTCTGCAGCTTCACGGTCAGCAACATTTAGAAGTGATCACCATTTAAAAAGCCTTTTATTTTCAATACAGCATAAAAAAACCCCAAACACTTTCAAAGTACCATATTCAAGCAAAAATTGTATGTGGGAATTAAGACGCCTTAGAAGGGTTTTCACCTTATGTGAACCTAGATAGCTGCCCCACTGCCTCCAGGGCAGCTTTGCTGATTTACACTATTCGGGTCCTGACCCAAAGAACAAAAAGCTCTTTGGAGGTAACATTCTAACATTTTTCATGTGCTACACATGGTCTTTCATTGGAGAACAAGCGTGAGACACAGAGAAGTAAGGGGCACTCATTAAAAGCCAGAGATGTAGTTTTGATCTAGAGCAACAATTTAGATCTCCTCAGCTTAAAGCACCTTTTGAAAATAACACCAATTCTTTGTATGTTAAAACGCTTTTACCAGGCAACTGTTGCTCCTGGAATATGTTAAATAAGGACAACCGAACCTTCATATTCTGCATCACAACATGCGTATCTCTAAGCATAGATGTAATTGGGAAACCGTTCCAAAGAATACTTATTTTAATCACAAATCAATCTGATCATGTTACATTCTTTAAATAAATTTAAAAAAAAAAGAGAGAGATACAAACCTCAACCCCAGCTGCTGCTAACAGCCATCGGATTGACTCCATCTTCCCCCTTCCCTTGGTATAGTGCAGTTTGGGTTTTCCTGACATGATTTCAGAGGTTTTGTTTCCTGATAAATTCAAGAAGATGATCCTACTGGAAGCATACTTCAAATTAGCATTTAAAATGTTTCACCACAAACTACTAAATACAGTTGGATGATTATGAAAGCAGAAGGGCAACGAAGACTGTACCTGGGCTTGGTACATTTCCTGTGGATTTCTCCAGCTATTCAAACAAGTATCCTGACAGAATATAATAAGCATCTACTAAAAACTAGTTAGGCCATACCTTGAGTACTGTGTCCAGTTCTGGGCCCCTCAGTTTAGGAAAGATGTTGAGATGCTGGAACGTGTCCAGAGAAAGGCAACAAAGCTGGTGAGGGGTTTGGAGCACAAGCCCTATGAGGAGAGGCTGAAAGAGCTGGGGGTGCTTAGCCTGGAGGAGGCTCAGGGAAGACCTTATTGCTGTCTACAACTACCTGAAGGGAGGTTGTAGCCAGGTGGGGGTTGGTCTCTTCTCCCAGGCAACCAGCACCAGAACAAGAGGGCACAGTCTCGAGCTGCACCAGGGGAGGTTTAGGCTTGATGTTAGGAAGAAGTTCTTCATAGAAAGAGTGGCCATTGAAATGGGCTGCCCAGGGAGGTGGTGGAGTCATCATCACTGAAGGTGTTTAGGAAGAGACTTGATGGGGTGCTTGTTGCCATGGTTTAGTTGATTAGATAGTGTTGGATGATAGGTTGGACTCGATGATCTCAAAGGTCTCTTCCAACCTGGTTAATTCTATTCTATTCTAAATCATATACATATGTTTAAAAATATTAGAGAATGTGAGTTTTACAGACCAAAAAGAATTGTAGGGTATTCCTGAATAAAACCAATTTTAACCTAGTAGCGATGCAATCCCTTCACTAATTGTTGGGTTTTGTTAACAGTATTGATATCAACCCAGACTTGAAAAGGTGCTATGTCCAACAAGTTGCTTCTCAAGAACACCAGCTCCAAGACACCAGCATTATCTTTGCCTCTCTTATTAGGACATTTCAGAGCCCCATGCTGCTGTGCCTTGATATGAGTTTATAACAGTATTACATATCCCAGCATAAATTTCAACAAGGCCTGCCAACTGTATTTAACTAGTTGTATTTTCACCGTTAGCCAAATCACAATACACCCATCACTGAGAATGTGGACCAACTTCAAGAACCATTCCAATCTTAAGAACAACTGTTAAACTGTAATGGCAATTTATATCCTATTGTCTCTGAAAATGCAACTTCAAAATCAAACAAGTGAGATTATGACCTCTGTTGAGCAGATGAGGCCTGGTCAATGCCCAGTCAGCCCACTGGATGATGGCATTGGGATGAAACATTTTGTCCTTTCAAATTTCACTAGCAAGTGCAGTCACATGCCTTAATATGAACTCATTAGCTGATGTGAGCTTGCCTGGTGCTGGAAACAAAGGTAGCACTGTATTCCTATCACTAATGGGACCTGGAAGAATGAGGCAGGTTTAATAAGACAAAGTCACAGGCTAACAGTGCTTCATCATTAAGCCAAGGTTTTATCTGTTTACAGGCAGGTTTATTTATTCTTGCACAGACTTCACAGTAGGTAACTAAGCCACAAAGTGGAAACTTCGTCCACAATCCCAAAAGCATCGCTGCACAAACAGTACAACAGTGAGAAAGGAGACCAAATACTTGGCCTTCTCCACTGAAGCCCTTTGTGTGGGTGGTATCTTCAATAGGACCTATAGCAAAGGGTCTGGATTTCTACTAGGGGCTGGACTCACAGGAGAAACCTGGTGCCCCAGTACAAAATACAAGTCTTCAGAACCACTGCTCAGCTTACACCTAGCTCTAGCAATGTCTCAGTTGTCAGAGTCACAGCTACCGCTGTGATCACTGCTTTAAAAAAAAATCAGTGTTTTGCCCAAAACAATTCATGCACTAGGGCTCCAGTGAGAAGCATAGAACTGAACCTAACAGCATGCTCATGATGTGCTGCACGATCTTAAACTTTCTTCCTAATTGGATGCAGAGCCCAAAGTAGTTCTCTGCCAAACTCTGTTCCTAGAGCACAGCTCACAAAAGGCTGCTCAAGCAGAATGGTCTTACAGCACAGGCCACATACCGCACTGAGCCTGGCTCAGTCACAGGACCACCTTAAGACTGAATTGCTCTCCAGCTGTGGCTTCTATTGGGTCTCAGGCAAAGCCTGGATTCCAAAACCCTTCCTTCTATCACCCAAAATAAGCGGAGTGTTTGAACAAGGGGAAAGACAAACCACCCAGAGATTTTACAACCTGAACTCCAAATAGCACTTCATCCTCGGGTACCCTGGTGATCCTACCCAGCACCAGGCACAAATGCCCTCTCTGCAAAACCACCCCCCGCCCCGCGCGGGTCCCTGCTGCAGGAGACAGGCTGCGGAGTAACCCCTGGGCAGGCCAAACACCCTGGAGAAGCGCCGCAGGGTACTCAGGCATGCTCCAGAAGTGAAAAGCGGCCTGCCCCGCACCTCGCCTTTCACCTCTGTGGCAGAGGCCTTGGCTGGTCGGCCCCAGCCCGACAGGCAGGCAGGCAGGCGGTCTCCTTCCCTTCTGCGAAAGTGGTCTGTAGAGGCCAGGCACACAGCTCCCCTGCGACCCGACCCTACACTGCCCTCCGCACCTAGCAGTGGCGGCGGGACACAAACTCCTGCCGGTCCGCAGGTGCTCGAGTGCACACTCCGTACTTCGTAGCCACGACCACCCCCCACCAGAAGGCCGGGACCGGCCGCCTCCCTCAACGCTGCGCCCCTGCGGGATCATTCCACCCCACGCTCCCCTCCCGAACCCGCCGCCACCAGTAACCTACGTACGGGTCGTGCCGCCGACAGACCCCGGCCCAGGCAGCTGCGTGCGTCCTACCCTCCCAGTCCGCCCCGCCTCCAGGAGCTTCAGCAGCCCCGGCCGCTGCCCTCTGTGGCTATGCCGGGCGGCCTGCCCACGGCCCGGCCCCGCCCTCCCCTAGGCCTCGGCAGCTCCATTGGAATACTGTGGTTTGGCATCATGGGGTTAAACCGCTTCCCTAAGCCCTGCAGGCGTAGCTGAGGAAAAATCCAGCCCGGCTTTGTCCCTAAAGTCTTGTGAAGCAACTTTTCGCACAGGGCTTATTTCGAAGGTGGCAGGGTACCGCGGCTGCACCTCAGAGGGACACAGCGCCCGGGGAACCCGGGGATAGAAGGGCTTTGATGCCGCTAGACTGGCAGTGGGGTCACAGCTGTGGCGCGCCTGTGGAAAGAGGCCTGGACACAGCCCTGTGTGGGGGGTGCCCCGCGCTGCTGGGCTGCCAGGGCTCTCGAGGTCCGTGCGCGGTACTCTAAACGCTGCCGGCTGTGCCGGGGAGCCGGCATGACGGAGTCAGCAGCTCGGCCAAAATTCTTGTTTCAAGTTTCTGGCAACTCTCAGCAGCTGCATGCACTGCCTGAACGCTTCCCTGAAGTGGGAGCAAAAGAGCTCTTGCAACAATTCACCCTGCTCTGCTGCAGGAAAATGTTTGTTTTCTTCCATTCTTGATGCTAAAATCTGGTTCCAGCCACATAGCATTGCTGATAAAGAAATTTTGTGTTAGCAAGAGTTTTAATGCCCTGAGTTACTCGGGCATTAGTTGAGTTTAGAGCACTGCCTGTTGCATTTACATACTTAGTAGATTTGGTGTTTAAATAAAATGCATATTGTTATGTTCAGTTTTCTTGGTCACAGCAGTAGAGCTTCATGTAAGTGATTGTAATGTACAATTTATATTGAACTGAGTTTGTAATATAAAGGTGAAGCATTACCTATCAAGGTCACATAGGCGCCTGACACCAGTCTGACCCCTCCTTCCTCAATAAGCTTTCAGCTTTACAGTGGGTGACAAGCATTTGTGTCTCAGTTGAGCCTGCAAAGTGCTTTTAGCTGCGACAGCACACCCTTAATTAAAAGAAATATTGGTTACAGTACAAGTCTTTAAATGTCTAGTGACAAAACAGAGGCATCACAGTATCTCTGGTCCCAGCATACTCCAAGTTTAGTTCAGAGGAAAGCTGAATCCAAGCCTGTCATTGCCATCAAACCAGAACCTGCAGGCCTTTCTTGGCAATTCCCAGAACAGATTCATTGCTCATGCTTTGGAGTCTGCTCTCCTCATTTGCCAGCAACTCTTGGTAATGCCAAAAACAGAGAACCAGAAGGCCCTTAGGTATACAAATAGCAGCAAGAAGTCATTGAACAAAGTGGGTTTGATTGGCACTAGTAAGGCTTTATTTCAGGTATTCTCAAGTAATTTAAGACATCCTGTGTAGTTCAGTGTACTGGTAATTCAGTGAACTGTGTTATTTGGTAGTACACTCATATAGATACACCTTGGAAGCTTTTGCAGTGGCTAAAACTAGTCCTGTAGCTAAGGAAAAAGAAATCAACCCCGTTTTTACTATTTTCATTAATTTCACTTTGCCACTGTCAGCAAACACAAAGGGAATGACGCAGAGTTTCTGCAGGTTTAGATTGATGCTTAGTAGAAAATTTTCAATGCTTTTTGTACTTCTTTTTCGTCTGGTAATGGTTTCCTCTGGCTGCCAGGCTGTAGGAATTTCTTTATTGTGGGGATGTTACTTACTCTTGCTTTAAATTTCTGCAAAACAAAACCAAACCAGCACTCTCTTTAAGAATCATGGTACCTGTTACACATTTTGATGTTATCCATGCTTTAAAAGTAACATTAGGGGTTGATCCTGCAGAAGAATCATATATACTTCATCCGATTACGCTTTTGTGGCTATAGTGACAGAAAGCAGCAATAACCACCACTATCTGAAGCTGGCTAAAAGGACTTAGGATATTTGATTTTGATTTTGTGTCTTTCACTTCTTTCCTCACACCCCCCCCACCTAATTTCTCAGCCAGTTTAAGTCAGTGAACCTCCTTTGATTCATTGTCTGTTAAAGTTGTACATTCTATTACCTGCAAGAGAGGAAATTTGGCAAGTATATCAGGCTTGCACTCTTCTGCCATTAAAAGGATTTCAAGTAATAGCACATCTGCCTTGCTAAACTGGTTGCCAACAAGAAAGTCTTGTCCATGGTCTTTCAAAATCTAAAAAGAGAGAATTGGAAGCAAATATAACTTTTTTTTTTTTTTCTGTAGGACAAAACATGATATCTTCAAAGCAAGGTCACAAACTGCATAGCATTTTCCTTGAAAGAAGGAAATGTAGTAAGAACATCTGTAGTACAAACAAATTATCTGACTACACTGTCATCCTGGGCGTACTTTATCAGTCCTTTCTGATCAGCATTTGTCTGACATCTCAGATATATCCCTCTGGCTCTCACTTCTGCAGCTCATGTAATCAGCACTGCTGTGTTGATGGCTAAGCTCTATGGAATTCAATTATCACTGCAAATGCCTATAGAAATTCTACAGGTAGCTCCCTTACTTCTCACCTCTTTCCTATTCCCTTTTGGGAATATTGTATTGGAGCTCTCCACCTGTAACCTGTGCCTGATGGTCTTGATGCTCAGCCTGTCCATCCTCCCTTTTGTTACAGAAGTAACTGTAATGATTTTACACAGCGTGTATGGTAGATGGGGTTCTGCACTTCAGGGGGAAAGTGTGTAAAACTGATGCTCTAGTGTCTCGTATGAACATACTGCCTGAAACACAGACATTTGGGGAGCTCTGCATCTCTCCCTGATTTGTAGTGCTTTCTGTCCCCTTTGCAGTGTCCTGTCTGCATCCACATCCCAACTCCACCAAACCCATAGCATTTACATTTTTTCTTCTCTGTTTTCCTCAATAAAAGGTGTTTGTGTAGATCCAGGATAGCGTTTAAGGAAAACAATATTAATTAAGCTACTAAATCTTTGCCACATACCTTCTCAAAGACTGGGAAGTATCTGTTTGTGGTCTTGTCCAAAGCATTAGCAAGATGTTGCTCCTTTTTATCCGCTGGTTGGAAAGGGTAAGACATGAGTAACTCATTCAGATCCATCATTCCTTCTGTATACATATCAATTCTGAAAAAATAATAGATCCAGCTGTCAAGTCAAACACAGTAGGTCTGAATATCACCATAGCTACTGGCATAATCCCACTGAGATGCTGGGAACTCTTGGAGTGCAGTTTCCCTTGGAGTGCAGTAGCTTTGAGGAGGAAATTGTGAATGAAAGTGCAAAGAGCCTAACCAAAAACTAGAAGACTGCACCACATCCATTTTTTTGCTAGGGGTGATACTTCTCTGTAAAGATTTTTTGAACCTGAGTACAAAATTGGCTTATATGTCCTACACAATGCCAATCTAGTCAGGCATGGTGAGTTAAACAGTAGGTCTGTACAATTCCTAACAATTACCAGTGCCAATTAGCCTGAAGTAATTAAAATTACTTATGTATGGTTAAGCCATGTGCCTTAAGAGCCCTACTTTCTATGAACCAGTAATTCTAATTCCTGGTTGTCAGAAGGAGAAGTATTTTGTTTCCATCAAAGACATATCCCTGAATTTGATGTGGTGAAAGTTGTGCTGCGCACAACTGGAAGAGAATATGAAAAGCAGCATCGGTAAGACAGTCTGATATCTGCACTCCTGACACTTCCTTCTGATATCTGTATTGACTTTTGATCTTAATGAACAACCTTGCACTATGCTGTTTATTTAAGTCTAGGTGGTTATTACTGGTGTAGACATCTCCTGCAGTCACAGTTAGCATATGCTACCTGAAAAACTGCTGTATCATGCTGACTCTAACTGAGAGCTGGGCCATTATTGTGTTATGCAGAGAGAGAGTATGAACTTTAACAAACAAAGGTGGTAGTGTTACAGTACAGGGCTCTCTCCTTTAGGTCCTTCCCATAGAGATTGTATTTCCCTGCTATGTAGTTGAGGATAGCTCTGGTCTGTGCCATCTTCATTCCATCAATCTCCACCATTGGCAGTTGCTGAAATAGCAGGGATCCATCTAAGGTAATGGGGACAAGACAAAGAGAATGAGAACCATTAGTTGGTGTTTGGCAAAGTAACTACTTGCTTTTTTTTTTTTTATTTAGAATTATAGATTCATTAAGACCTTTAAGGTCTTGAAGTCCAACCATAAACCTAACACTGCCAAGTCCACAACAAAACTATGTCCCTAAGTGCCACTTCTACACATCCTTTAAGTACTTGCAGGGATGGTAATTCAACCACTTCCCTGAGCAGCCTGTTCTGATACTTTGTAACCCTTTCAGTGGCAGTCTTACTCTCACAGTGATGCATGGAAAATGTTTAACATGAAACCAAGTGCTGCAGCTTAGTGAGATGTTAATAACTTCATATATTAGAAATCACCTTCTTGAAGTTTCTTCAGATATGAGGAAGCACCTAAATGAAGAACTCTTAGCAGTCATATGCAGAAAAAAAGACAATTCATGTGCTGCATGGCCCTGACTCAGACAATTTTCATGAGGTTAATACAGATGACAAGGACTGAAGGATCTGATCCAGCCAGTTTCCATCATGCTTTGGTAAGTATTACAGAAATATGGACTATTTAAGGACTTGGCAAAGTATAATGTGAATATAAATGCATGTAATATCTTTGTGACTACAATGGCATACACCTGGGCAGGAAACAATGGATGAGTTTCATAACATTCTTGCAAAGATATCAACTTGGTGAGAGACTGTAGCCATGTAAATCCCTTACTAATCTGCAGAAGCCTTTTTCTGTCAAGGAAAAAGTCAAAATAACACCAGGAACTGATGGACTACATCCATCTTTGCATCCACTCTAAGGTAACTGTCTGCTAGTAAGGGAGCATTTTAATTTATACTTGTGTCTCAAAATACTTTTTCAAAGCCAGCAGGTGGCAGGGGAATGAAATAGTTGTTCCTAAAGGAGAACAGGAGGGCAAATGCCAACCCCAGCAGAGATTTCTTTGAAAAAACAGGTGACCTGGAAGAGCAGAGACATGTAATTTGGAGGAAATGTGAATATCATGTTTACAAAGGTAGGAGGATAAAGATAGCAAAGTGAATAGTTGCCTTAGGAAACAGGAATGCACCAGAGGTAGAATTTAAGTTCCAAAATCTGGAGTTCTGGTTTCATAAGGATTATAAGGCATTAGGACAACCTAAAATACTGATGACAAAAACCTGTATTGTTGTAGGACAGGAGGCAGTGGGTACAAAATGAAACAAAGATGAATCAGTCATCTAAACTTAAGGAAATGCTTTTGATTGTGAGAGTGACTGAACACTGACACGGGTTGCCCAGAGAGGCTGTGAGAGTCTCCACACTTGGAAATATTCAAAACCCAACTGTCACCGTCCTGGGTGATTTGCTTTAGGTGGCCCTGCTTGAAGAGGGGGAGGCAGAGCAGACAATCTCATGATGTTCCTTCTGATCTCAGCCCTTCTGTGATTCAGTGAATACTGAAGCAACTGGATGGATTATACCATCTGACACACTGCGGTGTGCATCTGTGATATCTCATGTACAGTCTAGTCTGGGTTTTCTCTTAAGAGACATAAGGCTTCTTAGGTGTTCAAAGACAAACAGTTCTAATTATTACCATCTAATTATTAAGAAGTGAAGGAAACTTACCCTTTCGCAATTTTAACAGATCATCCTTTGTTTCTATAAAACATTCTTCAGACTGCAAGAAATACAGAAGACAAGTTGTGTTGTCATTGCATATTTTAGCTTCTGCTTTCCATGAGACAATGAGAGCACAAAAAGCTGTGTTTTGGGGTTTTTTAATCAGATTTAGAAGTGATATCTTTCAAATTTTATTTGTCTCTCTCACATTGTCTCCTCTTCCCTCTCACGTGATTCCTAATTTTTGCAGGTGAGATTTTGGCTAAGGTTGAGGTGACTGAAAGGCACAAAACCCTATCTGCTGAGAAACAATGACCGTTCTGCTGCTGCTGTTGTTGGAGCTGGCAGGAGATGGCGCAAGGAGAGAGGATAGGTAAATTCACACTGCAGCAGCAGAACTGTTTTATAGCTTTTTTTGCACAAGCTGGCAAAAGGAGAGAGGAAGATATCATGTTGCCCTGTGCAACTTTGTCAACATTGCCCATCACCATGACAAAATCTCATAGCTTTTAAAACATGTATATACCCACACTCCCTCTCCAGTTTAGAATCGGAAACTGTCAGAGGTAAAAGCAATAGGCTTGTGCTTTGTAATATACAGTACCTTCAGGGGCAAGCTATATTGTAGGAGGCATAAAGAGACTGGATGGGGCATTTGTTGCCATGGTTAATTGATTAGATAGTGTTGGATAATAGGTTGGACTCATGATCTCAAAGGTCTCTTCCAACCTGGTTAATTCTATTCTGTTCTGCTACTTTGGACATTGGGATTTAACTGAAGGTCTTCAGAATTGAAAGTGCTCAACCCTTGTGATCAGAAGGTAAGAATCCAGATTCTGCAGCTGAGGTTTTTTCCGTTTCATTAGCTACAAGGGGGAGGCATTTCTAGTGCTATTAGTAGGCTTGGCACATGGTGATTGGAAGTGAAAAAGGAATTGCTCTCCTGCTTAGGGTAAGCTAGCGGTCATTCTTGGCTTGCATTGTGAGCAAAGCACTAAATGCAGAGCTCAAAACTGATGGTCACGTTTTTGTAAGGAATGGTAAAGATACATATTTGTCACATGCTCTTAGTACTACTGTGGTGGGTTGAGAAAGTTCCCTCCCCACACACAAGGAAAGAAACCACGGCTAGCTCAGTCGGAAAAGCAGATGAAAGCTATATTTACAGGCAGAAATGGAATGCAATGAATATATATACACAAATATACAATATTTACAATATATACAGAAATACACAACAATGAACACAATGCAGAAAAGCCTTTTCCCTCCAGCCGGCCAGGGGGCTTCCCTGAACCCCCCTCTCTCCCTCCCTACCTCCCCTTTTTCCCAAAAAGGGTTAGAGAGAGAGAGAAAGGCAATTAAGGAAGAAAAATTCTGTTAGCTCAAAAAAGCACATGCAAGAATTAGTTCTCTTATCTGGTTAGCTGTTAACTCAAGGCCGTTCCTGCTTCAGAAAGAGAGAAGCCGTCCAGCCCACAGGACAGAGAAGCACAGACTGCACCCAGCCTGAACCCAGACCAGACACAGACTGAACTAACAGAACCCAAACTCAAAATTGCACCCTACAATCTACCAATGAAATTAGTTTAGACTATCTTGTTTTTGTTCAAATATCAAAAACATTCAGCCAAAGTGTTCAGCAACTGTCTCTTTTTCTTAAAGGCATAGCATTAACCGGTCACAACTACAAAAGAAAGAAACAGAGGCAAACCTCAACCCCGGCTGCTGCTAGTAGCCACCGTATTGGTTCCATTCGGCCTCGTCCATTGAAGTAGTACAGCTTGGGTTTCCCAGACATGTTTCTACGTGCCTAATTTTCTGCTATCTGGAACAAAAAAAGCAAGTTTTGCAAAATAAATATCCAGAGTGCTGACTTTGAGCCTCTCAAGGGCTCTCAAGAATTGTTCAAAGCCTGTCTTGTTTGAAACCAATGATTTATGGTCCAAGACTCTCATCAAATTAGTAGCAAAGGAAAAATATTATATTGAGAGACTACACTAAATCATTTTGTTTTAAGATGCCTTTTATAAGTGCAGGTTAGTTAAGCAAAACTCGATTCTGAGAGCAATTGGCCCATGTAAAACCTGTCTGCATCCCAAAGTGTTCTGCTCTGACTGGAAAGCATTGCATGCAAGACTTTTGTTTTCTATTTATTATGGCATTATCTCAGGATACAGTTTAATCAGACACGCAGTATAAACTCAGAAATTGCTGTGTTTTCTCCAGCAACCATTATGCTCCTTTACAAAGTTACAGGAAGGATTGTTAAGCTTTCAGTCTCATTTACAACACTCCCTTCTCCTCTCCTTTCTTTAGGCAATCACCCAAAGACATGGAATTTAATTTTGTCTCTGGTAACATTAGATTTCCTAGCCAAACCCAGGACACACAGAGCCAAAGTGTAATTATCTGCTTAGTCCAGTTCTAATTCTGCTAGAATTTAAAGCAAGAAGGGTTTCTAGACAAACTGTTATCCACCCCATTCAGAACCATGTGCATGCACATCAGCAGCAGATGTGTAGATAGCACCTGGTTTATACAAGCTTCACAGTTACTAACACTGTATCAACAACAAAGCTGAAACATGAATAGCAGTGGGGGCAAAACAGCAACAAACAACTAAAACCACCCCATATTCCCCTTGTAAATAATGTCATCATCTCTGTAGTAGGAGGAAGGGGGTGAGAGGAAGCCCTCCACACTTCTGAGATCTACATTTCTTTTTCGTAAATCTGTACATCTAGAAGGCAGTTGATTAACAATTTCATACTCGATGCACATAACCAAGCTAGTAAGTACATACAAAGACTCAGTCCAAAAAACTTGCTGGCTGGCAGATTTACAAGTGTGCTAATTTCCTATGTGTGCCCAAAATCCAAAAAGCTTACCTTGTATGAAGTATTCCTCACTCTAGTAGCTTTGCCTCGAGATTATTTAAGTCTGTAACCCGTCCCACAAGGAGAACTGCAAACAGTTCTCTGCCAATGGGAAGCTTTCCTTCCTTAAATAACAGTCTGTTGAGTCACTTTTCACCTACAGAAAGTAAATCCCTAACTAATTCTGATTGTGCACCAAAGAAAGAGTCACAAGAGGTTGTCATCATCATTGGGAGCATTTGTGCTAGGAAAAAATAGTGTGCTTCCTCTTTTCGAGTTTTGGCAACCTGCTAATGAAAAATAATTAGAACATCTGAAAATCTCCCACAGGTAAAAAAAACATACTGTGATAAAATAAGTTTGATTGCTAATATTTTATGGTGCCTTTTCTTTTTTCACTTTTAACAGATTGCTTTTTTACACGTCACATCAACTAATACTGCTTGAATACTTTATAAACTTTCCTTGCTTCTTTAGTCATGGTGGATATTCTTTAAGGATGGGGTTTTTTTCTGCTGAATTTCATTCCTGGGCACAGGGGTGGCTTTTTTTTCCTGTTTCTGTCAAAAATGTTTACCTGAATCTGACCTGGGAAAAATGCACACCAAGGATAACTGTAGGAGACACTGAATTAAGACCTACACCAGAAGACAAAAAGTGCCCTCTGTACTCCTGACTGCTTGTTTGTGATAACTTTATTGACCTCAAAGAAGTCAATACAGCATGAATTCTCATGCACCATGATACCTAGTCTAGCTGGTTCATGCTGTTGTAGATAGCACCTGCAGGCAAGGTCAACATGCAAATCTGCTGAATCATACTGAATCATACTGAATGTAACTCCAGGGTAGGGTGTTCTTCTCATACTACACTGGGAGATTAGAGAAGCTATCAAGCAAAAAAAAAAAGAGCTAGTGTACAGGGCACTGTCTCCTTCAAGTCCTTCCTGTAGACATACTTTGCTGCTATATAGCTGACAGTGATCCTTGTCCCATCAGTCTCTACCACTGTTGCCTCTTAGACCACCATGTTCCATGCTTGACAATCAAATAAGCTTATTTATTTAGCGCTAGAACCGCAGAAGGGGGCAAGCATATCTTGTCTTTTAGGAATTGCCTAGGCCCCAAATGGAATACTCTGTACCTTATATAGCACGCAAGGAGACCCAAGCTTCACAGAAGGGGACTCCTTACTGACATCACATCTAATAGCCTCTGCCTTCTGGTTTGGGCTCTGTTCTTTCTCATTTCCTTCCAGCCCCTTCTTGCTTTTTGAAGAATTCCTTCTCCAGCTTCTGAAAGCTTGCAGCATGGCTCAATCAGCTATGCAGAGGTATCCATGCTGCTGTGCATGTTTCACAGCATCTTCTAGACTCCAACTGCTGCTCCAGGAAGTCTGGCTCTGCAGGATGAGCTGTGGCAGGATGACCAGCCCTGTAGCAGCAACACAGAATGCCCTATGCTAAGTGCACCAGAAAGCCATTCTTGGTAATGCTGAAGAAGCACAAGCTGCCCACATTTTGTTTTCTGTTACTATCCAACCCAAAACTGTATTTCATAATGAAATGGAAAACCGCATAAAAACATTTTATTTGCTCGCGAAGTAATTATCTCCTCTAGGCTTCTGGGAGTGCTGACTTTGAGTAAAAGATCAAAATATACTGCTGGAAACAGTGCTTCTGGCATTCTTGGTCAAAGATGACATATGATCCAGACTCCAAAATACTGTGGAAGACTGAAGCTTTCCCTCAATAGAAGCTTTCCCTGCACTGAGGTGTGTCTAGTGATGTTTCACAAGCCCAAACTCACTCTTGGATAGCTTGTCTAGATTAATCATTTGTAGGCTTAGCCATGATAAACTCTACGAGATATCCCAGACCTGCTGACTACTCCTTTCAGGGATTGACTTCCATTGTATCAGAGGACTGCAAGGTAAGAGAAAGTTAAACATGGTGTAGACAGCTTTGTAAACACCTACATCAGGTCCAGCTTTCTAGACTCCTTTAAATAAAGTAAATTCAAACCTAAATTCTTGAGGAATCCCCCACCATGCACTCGAGCTACAGCTGATACTCAAACTACTCAAAAGCATGCTGCCTTAACTGAGGCAGTTAAAAGCTTCGATGAAGTTAGTAGCTTCAGTCTTCCCCTACTCCTAAGGGAGAGGAGTAGAAGTAAGTCTTCAGAGTGTGATTTATCCCAACATTAGCATTTCTTACCCTGTCAGAGGTATCCATCAATATTTCAGGCCAGTTATCTTCAAGTCACTAGCAATTACTAGCCTAAGCCTAAATAAAAATGAAAAATACAATACTGTCTGTCTTCTACCTTAAAAGGACTTTTGGAAATGTGGTTTCACTGAGCTTGTAAAGTACTTTAAAAAGTATTATGGAAGTGTCATTTGTATCATTCATGTTTGAAGGTGTCTGATCTCTTAAGAACCTTTAGGTTCAGATTGACCATCCAGGAGTTAAAACTAGAGAAACATCAAAGATTTAGCTAAAACAAAGGAGTGAATATTCACCCCAGCTGCTGTGTTGCTCACAGCTTGTTTCCATTTAGCCTCTTCCTTTAAAACAATAAGGTATAAATAATTTTTTGTTGTTGTTGTTTGGGTCCACTTCCTTTGTGAACTGTCCTCTCTACATAAAACATACCAGAATTAGGTTATTTTGGGTTGGAGCTGTGTTCAAAATTACACACCTAGAATATCTAAAATGTACTTGCAAGGAAAGTAGGTGCACAGGCAGTTATGCATTAATTGTTTTAGCAGCAAGGATAGGGACTGTAGAGAAGGGAGCTTCATCTGTGGCTAACGAGACCTGTTGTGTCAGCCTGGATCTTTTCTTCTTCCTAGACGCAATTTTTTCCCCATGGAGGCAGTCATTATGTAAGAGTAGAAAGGAGCATGCTATTCACAGCCAAGCAATATTAGGACTTGTAGAGCACCTGAAAGCCACCTTCTTATCTTACCTCTTCTCAGCTCTCCATTGGTCAGCACAGAAAAGGCCCTAATATTTACAGAAATTCAAGGGCCTCCTAGATCACTAGCAATGATTTCCTCCTCTCTGAACCCAGTGTCAAGGAATTAACTTCCTCTGTAAGTATTCCCCTAAACTGCCCACAGTTCATTTTATGCAAAGTGGGAGCTGAGGCTCATGTTTTGCTCTTTGAAGTTCTACACAGATGACATCAAAACCAAGGCAGGACCATAGCACAAGCACTGAAGATGTCCTCTATGTTACTGAAGTGACAGCAGCTTGCTCAGCACTGTCAGTTTGTGCCCACTGTCCCCACTCGGATGGCTCCCAGCCACAGTCAGTTCATGCCAGGACCCAGCCACAACAGGCTGTTGA
The DNA here is from genome assembly GCA_015227895.2 of Colaptes auratus. Taxonomy (NCBI): domain Eukaryota; kingdom Metazoa; phylum Chordata; class Aves; order Piciformes; family Picidae; genus Colaptes; species Colaptes auratus. The sequence continues at coordinate 10,969,599 of CM026897.1, read as the reverse complement.
GATGTGGTTACACAGCTTAGTGTGTATAGGGCCTCTGATCCAGGGAATAGAGCCTATTGCTTGTTTTACTAGGACAAAGATGTAGCTGGCCATTGGTGTCCAGAACTGGGGCAACTGGGGCTAGGAATAAGCCGAGTCCCCCAAAATGGCAGAAAGAAGCATGAATAAATGCTGAACCTGAATGATTGTCTCTGCTCTCCCCCTTCTCTGAAGACATTAATCACATGAAAGGATGCAGAGACTCCAGTGCACTGGGAATGATAAACTAAGGTTCACATTGAAAGGTTAAAGGAAGAAAGTAATGAAACATTGCAAGAGCTGGTTCTTAGACAAGACCTGGGAAGAAACCTAAATATCTTCTCCAAGTTACATTTTGAAGGTCTCTTCAAACCTGGTTTATTCTATTCTATTCAACTGCATTGGTCTTTCCAAGGGAATATAGTCCTGAGCCTGCTTTGCTTCCATGCTTTGTTATCTTGTTACCAAGCACGTGATAGCAGTGAAAACAGAGTTGGGGAGGGACTTCTCAGGCTATCAGGTAGTGATAGGACTAGGGGGAATGGAATGAAGCTGAAGGTAGGGAGATTCAGGCTGGACATGAGGAGGAGGTTCTTCACCAAGAATGGTAAAGCCCTGGAATGGGTTGTCCAGGGAGGTGGTTGAGGCCCCCTGCCGGGAGGTGGTTGAGGCCCCCTGCCGGGAGGTGGTTGAGGCCCCTGCCGGGAGGTGGTTGAGGCCCCCTGCCGGGAGGTGGTTGAGGCCCCCTGCCGGGAGGTGGTTGAGGCCCCCTGCCGGGAGGTGGTTGAGGCCCCCTGCCGGGAGGTGGTTGAGGCCCCCTGCCGGGAGGTGGTTGAGGCCCCCTGCCGGGAGGTGGTTGAGGCCCCCTGCCGGGAGGTGGTTGAGGCCTGGCTGGATGAGGCTCTGGCCAGCCTGATCTAGTGTGGGGTGTCCCTGACCATGGCAGGGGGGGTGGAACTAGATGATCCTTGTGGTCCCTTCAACCCTGACTGATACTATGATACTACAATACTATAGTAGTCAGTGTAATCAGAATACTTTATTATTATTTTCTACCATTGGTTTTAATTACAGTTATACTAAGTTGCTGAGATTCCTACTTCCTTTGGTTTGGAGATTCTGTGGGGTGGGTTGTTTGGTGGTGGTGGTTTTTGTTTGGTTTTTGTTTTTCTCTTCAGTATTTTTGGGTGTCACTGAAGGTAGCAAGGCATTCACTTAAAAATCTTGAACACATTTTGTACATAACAGTCATCTGGTGGGGGTTTCTTTGGGCTGCCAGGCTGCAGGAACTTCTTAATTGTAGGCATATTGCTCATTTTTATTTTAAAAGCCTAAAAAATAAAAACAGCAAAAGAGAAATTCCAGCTCACTCAATAGCAAACAGTGCTCCTCACACAAAACAACTTCTTCCCCCTGCTGCTAGAAGAGATCTTTGTGTTCATTCAGATCTTGTGACATCAACACAGTCTCTTCTGTCCAAGATAAGGACCCAGCTGCTGAAAACAGCTAATCTTACTAGTGAAAGCAGTACTGGAACAGACAATATCTAAATCTCTGCACCTGAAAAACTGAAGGCAACAATTCTATTTCCAAGAGCATTAAGGGATGGTTTTGAAGCTGTAAATACACTAATGTAGCTTATGACCTTTTTCTTTTCATTGCTGGTTCTGATGGTGCAAACCACTTTCATTACATGTTTGCATCTAGCATGGCCACTGCTGTCCCACTGTCCTGGCATTTCTAGGATTCTGTGGGTGAAAGCAAAATGGCTTGATGCATCCTCAGTTCAACTTGATTGTCCAGTGTAAGTTTCTCATGCTGTATTGTAGCCTAGAGTTGTCAACATGAGGCTGGCAGATAACACAGCACCTCAAGGAGACCTATCCCCTTCTGAAGCAGTGGCTGGAGGTCAGGAATAGGATTAGGGAATAGCTGGGCACCTCTGATGGAAAGGAATGACTCCGTTAAGGCAACTGAGTCAAGGGTCCCAAGACATCTCACTGTACAGACAGCCAGAAAGGACTCAGACTAAGCTTAGTTATAGTTAGAAAAAAGATATTAAAAAAAGTCTAAGGGAGGGAGCTTTACAAAGCAACAGCCAGCACTTGTTGGCAGATACAGGGGCATAATTTCCTCTTTCTTACAGCCACCCAAACCTCCATTTCATCAGTTCCAAGCAGAAAAATCTACCTGTAATAGCCTGATGTTTAACCGCTTCTTTTGCTAGCAGGAATAACACTGAAGTCTTTGAGCACACCCCTGAAATTTAACAGTTTATAAGTTCTAAGAAGCATGACCTGAAGTCTTGCACACTCAGCCTAAATGTCTGTTATCAACACTGCTTTATGACTATGATTACATGTATGTGGGAGGGCCACTGAACACCAACTGCCTTTTTCCTAGTTACAGATTACTTGGGCCCATTGTACCTTAATGACTCCTACAGGTCATGTCCCAGGCTTTTGATTTCTGGTCAAATCTCACAGCAGAAGTGCCTAATTTCTATTTGGTTTCAAACTTTGTACATGGTACAGAGGCAGAGATTTTATCTTTGGCTGTATTAAGTTTTCAATCATTAACTTTGGTATAAGGCAGAAGTGAAGTCATTAGGATCCCAAACATGAAATAGCAGCCCATACAAAAAAAGGCACATTGTGCCTTCTTCTATCATAGACTTCAATTTTTATCTGATATTGGATAGCATCTACTAGCAGGAAACAGGAAAATTAAAACAGGGCCGCTTAGAACAGCGATTCCCTTGTAATGACATTAATTTCTGAGGAGGCATATACCACTCAAAGAGGTATAGGCATACCTAGACAGGGTTTATCAGGAGCACAGTGTCATACCACAAACCAGCTGAATCAATTCCCTCCTGCTTGATGTTAAGCATGACCATGATAGTTCCTTGAAGAGGCCATGCTCCTGATTTAGGTAGCATGGAGAGATGATGGCTTCAAGATTGCCCTCTAGCTTCTGAATACTGGCACATTCAAGTACAAAATTACCTGCAACTGAGGAAACCCAGATAGCACAGCAGGTACTTTCTCCTCCACTGCTAAAATGGCTTCAAGTAGCTGAACATCTGCCCAGCTGAATTTGTTGCCTACGAGAAAGTCTTGGCCATGCTGTTTCAAAACCTGCAGAATACAAGCAAATGTGGGCTGCAGATGAGAATAGGACATACAACGCCTGGCAGCTAAGCCTCAGCACAGCTGTAGAGCTCAATAGCTATTATATGTGAAATTTCAGGGTGGAGTTTTCAGCTGGAGTTTCTAAGCCAAAAATCACTTCATTATGGCGGGGGGGGAAGAATAAAAAAAAAAGGTCTGAACTCTTGTAATACACAGACTAAAAACTTCTGCCACCCACTAGTGATGATAGGTAAAAGGAACAGGGATAAAGCCAACACGCTTAAACAGACTAGAAACAGTTACAGAATTAAAATAGAGATACTGAAGGAACTAAGAGGAACTTGGAGAATTTACAAATCTGACATTTTTGTTATTATCTCCAGTGTTGATACCAGAGTGCAAACTTAGAAATGCAGAGTTAAAATTGCTAACCGAAGAAAAGCCCTGCCTTTGGGAATAAGTTGTTCTAGTCATAAGAACTTTTAGTATCTTCAGCCTTCGTTATTGTTTTCTACCAGAATTAGATGAATCTTACAAAAGTGTAAAGTGTTGCCAGATGTCCGAGTCATATGGGTTTGGTTTGTTGTTTTTGAAACAGGGATGTGCAGAAATCTGATTGTTGTTTTACTAAAGTATTCCTAAGCTCTCTACCTGGTTTGTTTGCAAGGATTTTTTTTTTTTTTTCATTCTTCTAATAAAAATGTTACAATTAAAATTAAGTGTAGTAGAGAGAGATGCTCTAAACAAATAGAAGTGTGGAATTACCCTCCTGAGGAAAGAACAGAAATCAGATGTGCCGCACCTTGAGTACTGTGTCCAGTTCTGGGCCCCTCAGTTTAGGAAAGATGTTGTCTTGCTGGAGCGTGTCCAGAGAAGGGCAATGAAGTTGGTGAGGGGGTTGGAAGACAAGCCCTGTGAGGAGAGGCTGAGGGAGCTGGGGTTGCTTAGCCTGGAGAAGAGGAGACTCAGGGGTGACCTTATTGCTCTCTACAACTACCTGAGGGGAGGTTGTAGCCAGGCAGAGGTTGGTCTCTTCTCCCAGGCAGCCAGGACCAGAACAAGAGGACACAGTCTCAGGCTGCGCCAGGGCAGGTTTAGGCTGGATGTTAGGAAGAAGTTCTATACAGAGAGAGTGATTGCCCATTGAAATGGTCTGCCCAGGGAGGTGGTGGAGTCACCATCACTGGAGGTGTTCAAGAAGAGGCTTGATGGGGTGCTTGGTGCCACGGTTTAGTTGTTTAGGTGTGTTGTATTGTATTGTATTTAGGTGGGTTGGATTGGTTGATAGGTTGGACGTGATGATCTTGAAGGTCTCTTCCAACCTGGTGTATTGTATTGTACTTTTATGTTAGTGAAAGGTTTTGCTGCAGAGCTGAGAACACACTGCTTTGCTTCATAGAGGTTCAAATACCACAGCCCTGACACACAAACCAACAAACAGAGAACACATGCTGCCATGTTTCCCCCTTCTTTGAATGAACCAAGAAAGCCGAGGATTCAGAACCAACCTGCACTATAGTAGTTCTCATTTTGGGAGAACTTTTTGGCAATTCTACATAGAAGTTTCCTAGACATTCTCACTGTCACTTACCTTTTCAAAGACTGGGAAGTACCTGGTAGTTGCTCTCTCCTTAATTGAATCAAGATTTTTATCTTTTGCCTCAGGTGGCAAGAAAGGGAACATCAAAACCGTTTGCATCAGATCTGCTATTCCTTCCACATACATGTCAATCCTACATGGGGGGAGACAGTAGAAAAGACCACAGCAGTTATTTCATCTGTTTTCCAAAAGTTGCCTTAGTCAATTGGAAATGTTACATCACCACCATAGTGCCAATTTTCATAGCCAACACTAAGCATGAAATAAAGCTACACATTTTTTTAAATGACTGAAAGCCTGTTTCTGATCATCAACACTGCAGCAGCAGTGGTTAAAACTTAAGAAAAGGCTGGAGTACTTGGGGTTTTTGTAATTGTGTTAGTCTTTCTCATGCCTTGGTACTGGATTTACAGGATTGAATTTGTTGTCTATAATGCAGCTATCAAATAACAGACTACTCATTAAGTGAAAAGAGGTGTTACAGTACAGGGCTCTCTCCTTCAAGTCTTTCCCATAGAGGTTGTATTTCCCTGCTATGTAGCTGAGGATGGCTCTGGTCTGCACCATTTTCATCCCATCGATCTCCACCAGGGGCACTTGCTGGAACATCAGAACTCCATCTAGGGTGGAAAGTTGAGGGAAAGCTTGTTAGTTCCTCCTAGACTGCTAGCTTAACAGGAGAGCAAGAGACTGAGCACATTTCTTTTGCAGTGTAGGAGGTCACTGATGTCTTAACTGTAAAATTCCATGTAGTAAACTGACGTTGTAGGAAAGACCAAATGTTGGCTAAGCTGCATTACACTTTTGTAGCTAGGTCGTTGCACTGCAGCTGGGCCCCTTGCTTTACAGCATTGCTGGATATTCATATGGCTTACGGGAGCTGGCATGACCTGGTCCTTTGCATTTCTAGACCCTGCCTCATGCTGGCAGGAAAAGCTTGAATCTGAACTTTTAACCTATGGGATCAGAAGAGAATAAAGATCTGTGTTCAATTTGAAGCTCTACAATAATTTTTTTTTTTAATCTATTATTTTGAATGCAGATCAATTCCCTGTCAGGGACACATACACAGGGTTAGCATTGCAGCAAGACTGAGCTACCGACATAAAGGAAGAGGTCAGGCCATTTTAAACATCCTGAAGCTACAGAGTTAAAAGGCAGGCACTGCAACAGTAGTTTAAGTTTCACAGTCACTCCAGGGACAGGAGTTTGAGAGTCCCCATAGATTTTCATTACAGGCCTATATTCAGTGTCATTCCACAGCATTTTAAGCCTCTTCAGATACACCTTTGTAGTCCTATTTTCTCCTGCAGCTGGTGCATGAGCCTTCAGCGAGACACTGCTGAGACATGAGCTTACAGAGATTTGGCATAGCAGAGCCAGTCTTTTCTGGGCCAGTTTTCTGCTGGACTAATTCACTGTCTTTGGAGATACTCCCTCCCCCAATTTACACATTAAGGGCAGCCAGAGAATAATCCTGCCCTGTTAAAATCACAGCAAAACTCCAAATCCACCTAGGCAGCTGCCACTTTGCATTGCTCAAAGCTAATGATTTAATTGCTCAGTTTTAATCTGCATCCTTCTGTCAGGCAATAAGGGTTCATGATAACAGGAATGTCTGTTTTTTCCCTCCACAGAGCTATTAAAATAATTAGCTAGACTAGAATTAAACACTCTTCACTCGTTCAGTATTATTAATTTACAGTTTAAAGTCAAAGAGCAATTCTCTCAGCAGCAATGAATATGCTGCATTGGGTTTTTTGCAGACATTCACAGAAGCATCCTGTACCTTTCCAGACCACACTTCTGCAGCTTAAGGAAGAAATATTACTTGGTATCGAGAAACACAGGCTTCAAAGATATTTTTCAGCAGATAATTGAACTGAAAAATAAAATCTGACTTTCTGGCCCTTGCTGAAAAGTGATGCAGCAAACATGAGTGAACTGAATGCAAGGTTTGTTTCTTATCCACAGAGAAGAGGGATTTCCCTTATGGCCAGTAGCAGACCACATCTCCTTGCCTTGCAGAGAGAATCACTTCAAATAACCACTGCACAGAACATATATGCAGGATTAAAAGCAGTTTGCCAGTCATTTGTGGATTGCATTATGCTGTTGGAAGGTAATCTGTGGAACATACATTAAAAATTAATCATTTTAGCTGCTATTTGTCACTGACCAGCAGAGCTTGTACATATCCAGGTAGCAATCTGAACAACCTGTGGCTGCACAGACTGAGCCAAGCCAGGCTAGTCATCTCTCTGGCCAACAGGTACTGACCTGGCCAGGCCAATGCTATTTAACCCTCTTTTCCTCCAAAACAGATGTGTCTGCAAGAGGCCTGTTGGGAACATGCCCTGACCCAGCCTTCATCCTGGGCTCTCTTGGGGTATTGCTTAGAAGATTATCAGCTGATATAGGCCAAAGTCACACCTGGACCATTCAAACAATGTGGTGGTATCTAAACCAGGGCCAAAAAAGCATGTTGGTAACAGGGGAGAGGTAACATGGAGTTATTCATGTTCAGTCCTGCCCTGCATGACCAGCAGCATTCCAGAGGTCCCCTTATCCGGATGACTAATTTGTATTTCTTCAACGCATCACATTAAACTTTACCTTTTTCTTTGCATTGTCACTCTCTCAAGCTTCAATATACATACATAATAGCCTTTGATCTTCTTTAGAGAACTTCCCTATCCTTTTCATCATCATTTAATCCTTCTCTTTGACACCGTCTAGAGGATTGCACCACTCTGGACTAATTACTCTTGTGAAGCAAATTCAGTACCTAAGCTGTCATATTTAGAGCTACAATTCATATCTTTACACTGCAGCATCCTCCCACATTGTCAGATTCCCAGTCAACTGGATATGCAAATTTAATTCTGATCTTTGCACTGGTCTCACTCCCAGAGTTGACATGAAACCTTTGCAGCTTGCTGCTATGATCATGTCAGACTTTCTGTAGTGTTCCCCATTAGCTACCTGCACACACCCACCCACCCCCCAGAGAAAGCTTTGTGGCTCAGGCTTATCCTGCTTAGGACTGTCTCTTGTACTTCCACAGAGTGTAGCACAACAAACAACTGACTTTCCAGAGAATTTTGGTTCCACTCAAGGCTTTGTTTTAGAGATTTACCTCACTGAGGTTCTATGTATGTTTGTACATCTATGTACACAAGTACATCTATGCTAGTCAGTTCAACAGCTCATGCTAGCTAGTACAGCCTGGCCACTTCACCCTTTCTAGCACTCTCTGCCTGTAGAGGATGGTAGGCACATCTAAATGACATCCCTTGGACTGGGACAACTCCCAGATGATGGCTGGAAATTGCTTTGGGGAATGATATTTGCCCTAGGTCAAAAATGTGCCAAGAACCATGCTAGCAGTTCAACAGCATATATAATTAAGTTGCATTAAATAGGAACATTGCTACCACTGTTGAATGTGGTATGGACTATGGACTTTAACTTCTAAGAGTTATTTGGCACTGGAAAGAACAGGTTACTCAAAACTAGTATTTCAGTATTCTAGGTGTGCACCCAGAAGTTTGCACTGGTTTAAACAAATTAATTTTAAATCAGAAATTTAGCTAAATCACAGTGATTTTTTGAAGGACTAAGCCTCAGGTGTCAGGATTCATACCTTGGATTAACTTCTGAAATTGCTCTCTTGTTTCCAAATAATTTTCTTCAAACTGGATAAGGAAAGAGAATAGTGTTATGTGGTTGTATTTGAACCAATTCCTTCTTTAAGGGGCTGTATATAACCAAGCAAAAGAGAATGGACAGGATCATCAGCTGCCTTGTTTCACATGCATCTTCACAGCTGGAGAGGAACAGAAGGGCCTGACCACTTCTGCCCTGGGGCACTGATTCAGAAGTAACCTAAAATGCAGATAGAAACAGAGCACTGACATCTACAGGAGAAAGAATGTTGCAGCCAAGGGAAGCATCAGGTAAATCGATTATTTCTAACCCCAGCCCATGGCATGCAAGTCAACAACACTCTTATTTATATCCATTGTAAAACAAATGAGATGACTGAGTTAAGGTAATTTTGTACAGATGGAAAACTCTACTAATAAACTACATGTTTAGCCATTATGACTAATTGCTTCAGAGGACTAATATTAGCTCTAATAAACTCCAAGTCCCACTGAGTTTGCATTCCAGATATTAACCACCAAAGAATGTAGTTACAAGCAGGTAGTCCCACTGGCTAAGTTAACTTAGCCACCCTCTTGCACATGAAGAATAAACAGCTACATGTTAAATTGTTCCTTACTGAAGGCTAGTGGAAAACGTAAGTTTGAAACACTGTACCTAGCATCAACTAACCTCCACACCAGCTGCTGCCAGCAGCCATCGTACAGGCTCCATTCGCCCCCTTCCATTCAAGTAGGTAAGCCTGGGCTTCCCCAAACATGCTTCTGAGCTCCTTGTTCTCTGAAAAATATTAAGGTGAAAACAGCATCTCATAAAACTGTTGCAAGTGCCATTGATTTGAGGGGACACTGAGCCTTTTATCCTCTCTATACCTGCTGAAGTTTAAACTAGTTCTGGTTTAAAATGCAAAATGAGAGATAAACCAGCAGCACCACTCAGCCTGCAACAGGAAAGGAGAAACAAGCAGATTTCTAAAGCCTTACCCAGTGCTGCTAGGGGAGGTTTGTTACAAGCAAACAGATGTGTTTAAACAAATGGCATGAGTCCCTGGCTACAGAGGGAACCTCGCTGCATTAAGACAATCACACAAAGGCACATCCTCAGGGAAGTTATTCACCCTTACCACCATCATCCACATTGTAAAGATGAAAAGAAAGGGTAAACATTTTACTGGTTTGTCTACCTTTGTTTGCCATTTGCCTTCAGCTGCTGTCTGCTTCTTTCCTCAAGCAGAAGCAAATTATTTGTCAGTCTTCCCTGTATTCCATGAAGCAGGCTGAGCTTGCTTGGTGGTACTATTGAATAGCTACAGCCCAATTGAGTGCTGCTTGTGGAGGCCTTGATATGTCCTTCAAAGCCAGGTCTGGAACCTAGCTAAAATGGCTTCAGGCACCCCCAGAAATATTCCCCAGGACTCTGGGAACCTGCATGCCCATGGGACTGGCACATCAGAGGCTGCCTGTAGCTTGCTGTAGCAGCACCAATCTCTGTGCCATTAGCAAAGGAGTCTGTGGCAGAGACTGAACATATATATTGAGCTATTTCATACATAGAGATAACAAGCTGGATTATTTCTGCTGGCACTTAAGTATTTGCAAATCCAGGCCTTCATTTCTCTGTGATTTGTTACCCTGATTATAGAAAACCAACCAACCAAACTACCAACACACTAAAAATAATGGGACTAGCATTCCCTCTTCACAATAATGTTAGTATCACACATTAATGATTGGGAGGGGGAAACACTTAAAAATTAGTGTGCTATACATATCCAACTGACTGAGAAACAAGAGTAAAATACATCATTTAAAAATAAAATTACAGAAAGCTCTGGTTCCCAGTGCTACAAACCAAAGCTAACATTACTTCTGTCACACCCACATGACATTTCCCACTCAAATCAGGTTCAGAACACTCTAGTGATGTGTTTTTCTTCAAGTCACAATGCTTTGTAAGTGTACTCATAGTACATTTGGGGCCATTAGCCAAAACTTGACTTTTAGGGACAACCCCGTTGAGAGCTCTCCCTTGACCAATTTTAGTAAGAGCCAAATCATGATACTACAACAACTGGGCATATTTTGGGTAATTCATACAATGTACACCAAATCACAAAGGAATAAATTATCACCTCCAGTTTTGAAGTGCGAATAGCTGTTGCTAATGACAATGTTTTGCCTCTAAAATAGTGGGTTTTCTGCATGTTGTGTGGCTAGCTTTCATTACAGAGCAGTGCAGCTTATCTGTGTGGTTCACAACAGCTTACTAGTGCCTCTCATTATCGGGTTTCTCCAATACATTGCACCCATATCATTTCAACACACATTCATTCAAACTGCTATGTACAGAAACCTACATTAAATAAGACTTTTCCTTGAATTAATGAGCACACAAGCAGCCAAATTAGTTGCATTAACAAAGGTCTATCAGCTAGCCATAGGAAAAACTGTAAATATTTATGCTGATTCTCAATATACATCTGGAGTGTGCCATGCTACTGAGCAGTTATGGAAGCTGTGTGGGTTTGTAACTTCTAGGGAAAGTAAAATATCAAAATGATCCACCAATTACTGACCTGCTATCATTTAACAGCCATACCATACCAGCAGAAGGACAAAAGAAGAGTCAAGAAATAGCCTTAACAGATACTACCACTAAAAGCCCCAGCACAGCAGTCCTATGAACCACCAGGCTTCTAAGTAGTCCAATGGTCTGACCTGGTGCTGCTCACCCGTGGAGAGATGTTTGACTGCTCCTGCTGAAGAAATTGGCTCTTGCATAAAAGTACAAGTGACCAAAGGCTCCCAGAGAATTTAGAGAGCAAATATAATTACATCAGCAATATCCAATTCCTATAGCAAAAATGTATCATCAACCAAGGCATTTTGGGACACAGCTGAAGGATTGGTTTACACCAGGAACTTATACAACAGCCAAATAAGCAACTGCATCTTGCATGTGCTACCTTTAGCCTTAACTAATATTTTGCAAAGACATCAACACAAAATTTGCCTACGTGCAAATGTTTTTACTACTTTTGTCTAAATCTTGTTTCCTAGTGAGCTTTATACATGCTTGTCTTGGATGTCTCAGAGGATGCTTCTCAGCAATGTAAGACTCATTCAAGAGAGGCTGGTCTTTCAGAATCGGCGTTATCTGCATCCAGTGCGAAGTGCCCTTTAGCCCTGGAGCAGAGCCTGGTGTACAAAACAGGCCAGTAACATTCCTGCTCAAACACAGAAGAACTAACCACGTGTACCCCCCCACATACACTTTATCACCTCCGTGATTTTATGGCTGCCTTGCTCAACTCTGAACTGCACAACAGGGTTAATCTCCTGGCTTTAAAAAAAACACCTTTCTCTTCCTTTTGCTTCCAGCTGGGGGGTTAACTACTGAGCGCTGCTCAGCCTAGCTAGCACGCCAAGTAAAGAGAGCAAAGAATTTACATTACCCCAGGAGATGCTCAAACAAATTTGGAAGCAGCTTCACTATAAATGGGCGCTCAAACACTTCAATAAATAGGAATTTTAAAGTTAATACCTACCTTCTAACCTTAACTCAAACTCCACCCAGCACAGGCAGCTTCCTCGAGGGTATTCAAAGTTCAGACCTCTGGGGGCGTTTCCAGCCACACCCAATTAGAGGCAAAATCTCCCACTGCTGTTAAACTGGCACCACCCAGCTTAAAGACACATGTCTGTGAAAGTTGCCATCCAAGGCAGAAACTGACTGTCTTTCACAGTTTGTTGATTTGGCTATAGAATGTGGGTAGCCTCATAGTTTGTCATCTAGTCATACTATTCTCTTGGAATTATTGAGATGTTTTATGCAAATATAAAGGTGAGACTTCAAAACACAGAGAGGATTATAGGTTATTCTGGGTCATATTTAGGGTGAAAGTAACCATTTAAGGACTAACCACTGAAGTTTCCAGGCTTATTTCTCTGTTTATCAGCAACCCACTTTCAGTGTTGTACAACACACAAAAGATACCCAACGTCTGGAATAACAACCTTCAATTACTTTGAAACACAACTCACCAGTATCAGAATTACTTAGTGATAACTTGGTATAAAAAATTAGATGAGCAGTTTATGTCACAACTCACCCCATGCCTTATGGCAATAGCATTAATTTGGTAAATTTGAGTGCTCATGGCTTATATTCAGTCAGAGATGAAATAAACTATGGTTTTCCTACTCTGTTTCCTTGAAAAATACCTGCTTCATCTTTGCTATCTACACTGCAGGTGAAAATACCAAAACTGAAAGTGGGTATGAATAGACACAAGGATGGCATAGCAAACGGGAAATGGGATTTGGGGTGCCAAAGACTGGGGTTTTCACCTCTACCACAGGCTCACTTTACACCCTTTCAACAGAGGTTAGGGCAGCTAATCTGAAGATTGGTTCACAGAACGCACACCAAGATTGTGTTTATCACGCTAAAGTCATGGCTGAGACACCTCAAGATAGGGAATCCTAAGACAAAAGTCTGTAGATTTCTGTCTTGAGGAAATTCTCCTAAGATGCTACTTTCTTTTTTTTTTACTTAGGGAAATATCACAGTATCACAGTATCACTAAGGTTGGAAGAGACCTCGAAGATCGAGTCCAACCTGTCACCACAGACCCCATGACTAGACCATGGCACCAAGAATAAAAGACCTCCAGGTCCTCATGGAATTTTGTTATGGTTTCTCTGCCTGCCAGTTTCTAGAAGCTATTTCTAGAGGATGCAGTTCTACTAGAGGCTTCTTGCAAATTTGAAATACATGTGCTGCAGAGGTTGATGGTGTCAGCAAAAACCAGCCATATGATGATTCTTTACACCGTGCCTAATTCTAACTCGCTCTCTCAGGTTCATCTTTTAATGAGTAAAACACAGCATTAGATAAACTGTTCTGTATTTTTTCAACCTGGTTATCACCTCCCAGAAAATTCCCAGGTATGGGTTGGAAGTTCAGACACAGAACTGTTCCCTGCAGGAAGCATGGGCACTGCGCCACATTTTCGTGTAAATAAATTCTGTATCACGCTATCTGGCATGCAGTGCCAGACAGTGGTCCCCAGATGCCTAAACTACTAATGTAGATGTGACTACAGTAGGAGTGTGGCACATGCAAGAAAGGATAGCTAAGAAAGGAGTATTTATTCATTCCTGTCCATGATGGTAGAACTGACTCAAGATTAACCTGTTCCTGGCATTCAAGTCTTTGATAGCAGCAAGTACCTGAGTGCAAGAGCTGTTTCAGGAACAGTGACCACAGAAGAACATACAGGTAACTATTGTGTCCTTGTCCTCTCTGCAGTCTCAAATGTTGCCAATGGTAGAAATAGGCATTAAGGTAAAGAAGAAGGGCTCAGGGATGGGTGGTCAAGCAAAGTATTCTAATGGTTTTTGGATTTGCTAAACATGATGATGTCCAGCTTTGACTGTTGTTCCCCTTCCACACATTCTTATTTGCCAGGAGGACTTTCTCCCTTGTTCTCTCTTTATTTTGCTTCCAGCACAGTCTCTCATAATGTAGGTAAAAAGCTCTTTTAACATCTAAAGAAGGTAAGTTTCTTTGTTACATAATTTGTTAAGCCACACCTGTGATTATTCAGGTATCTGGCATGAAGCCCAGGTACAAATTAAGTAATCCTGGGTTGGGCAGTGGCAGATTTTCAATAGTGTATATACCGTGTCCTGGTATGTCAAGTTCCCAGGGTGCTCTTCTGGAGAGACTTCATTGTGCTGTAGGTTAGGTAAGACTAAAGTCTTTTCAAAACATATCTGCCTGCAATCCTAAACTAGCTTGGGGGACCATGCCTGAGTCCAGCTTCCAGCAGCATTCTCTCAGAAGCAGGGATGTGGTATATAATTAGGGAGTGAAACAGGGTGGGATTAGAACTATTCTCTCCATGCTGCTTATCAAGCTCCTGAACTGAAGTACACCACAGCTGTGTTAAAAATTTACAGTCCGTGTGAATAGTTAGAAGTCATGCATCCCTCAAGCCTAGACTTATTGCAAACCCTCAGCAACTGCTTTAGCTCTTGTCCTGAAGCTTTGCTGACCACCTGAAGACAAGGTTAAGTAAGTCTGTATTCACCCTCACACATAGTTCTGTAAACTGTTTGACACTTTTCCAGACCACCAGCAGAGAAAAGTCTATAAACAGTAATCCTAATTCTGTTTTACACCCATTGTGCTGCTGGTGAGGAAAGATTAAATGAAAAGCTAGTTTGCAGAATTTATTATTGGGATTGTTTAGTATGTATTGATCTAAGTATCATGGTAAAAAGTTGCCTTCCAAGATGAGAATTAGAAGGCTAACCTTTGCAAGAGCCTGCATGGCTATGGAGGATCCTCTTGCACCCCTCCAGGGAAGCCTGTATGCTTGATTACCCCTTCAAAATGCCTGCACACCAACACATGTGGTACAGGGAATGAATAGGAAGAACTAGAGGTGCGTGTGCAGCTGCAAGGCCACCATCTCATTGCAGTTACAGAGCTCATGTCTGAAATGCTGTCATGGACTGCTATGTACTTTTTAGGAAAGATAGAACAGGAAGGTGAGGTGGTGGAGTTGCTCTTTATGTGAGAGAGCAGCTGGAATGTATTGAGCTCTGCCTAGAGGGGGCTGAAGACGTGAGAGCTGATGGGTAAGAATGGACAGGATAACACAGGTGATAGTGATGTGAGTGTTTACTACAGGCCACCTGTCAGGGAGAGGAAGTTGAGGACACCTTCTACAGACAGCTAAAAGCAGCCTCACAATCACAGGCCCTGGTTCTCATGGTGGACTTTAAAACACCTTAATATTTCCTGGAAAGACTACACAGTTGGACACACACAGTCCAGGAGCTTCCTGCTAAGCACTGATAACTTTTTGACACAGGCAGTGGAAGAGCCAACAAGGAGTGGTGTGCTGCTAGACCTTGTACTAACAAACATTCAGTAACAGTACAAGAAACTGCCAAGCATTTTAACTTATCTTCTTCAAATGAATATGGGTGTTTTACAATTGATTTAATTATCTGAGGAGAAACTTGGAAAGAACAGAGGGTATTTTCTCTTCTACCATCAGGATAGCTTTGATCAGTTGCTGGATTCTGCCTACAGAATTTTGACAGACATGAAAAATTGTGAATTTTTTGATTCAAGATGGAAAAGGTTTATAGAAATGAAAGAACTAATGACTTTTCTCATTTCTGTTCCACTACAGAGTTGATGCCCATGACCTAAGCCTACATTTCAGGTTTATTGCTGCATGCCTGGACAGTTTTAGAAATTGCACATATGCAACAGTTGCAACATTTCCATAAAAAGTACAAATAAAAAATTATCAGAAGAAAATGTAAGTATGGTGTAAGATGAAGATATGGTGTAAGTGGGGAGTATGTTAAGCGGTAGACGCATATGTGTGCCAGATTGGGTACAAAACTCCACTGGCTTTTATTCCCTTGTTCTCAAGGAGAGGTTGTCAATGTAAGTTTGATAACAGAATAGCTGGGCAAGATGAGCCAGATTACTATTAGCAGCTCTATAGACCTCACTGCTCAGTTTACAAGGGCAACATCTCACACACACACGAGACTCTTTTCATCAGCCTGCACAGTGGGAAGTTAAATTGAATGGATGTATACAACAGAACTGCCCTTGGCCCAGCAGGAACAGTGGTAGAAGGCTCTGAGGTGCAGGAGAACTACACTGAAACTGTGCAGGATCTTCATGTACAAGTTAACAAAGTTTTAATAGGTAAAAAGTAGTCATAGATCAAAAGCAGATATCTAGTGCTTAGAAATTTAGAGTTACTGCATCAGGCTCTGTCCTTCAGGTCTTTCCCACAGAAATTGTATTTTTTTGGGCTGTATGTCTGAGGATGGCTCTGGTTCATATGGTAGTACAAAAGGTAACAAAATCAAACAGAAATAATTCAAGACTGCCAAATGCCTTACATTTCAGTGCTACCCTATTTACTAAAAGGCATGACCATCAGCAATTAGGCTTATCACTGTAAATACTAGCAGTCACCTTGTATCCTCACCATCTTTGCATGTGGAACATTTGTCTAAACAACTTTACATCATAGATTTCCTTATATTCTGGCAAAAAAAACCTAGCAAAGCATCAACTGGCAATGAGGGAAAAGTATTCACAGTGTTGAGAATTTCAGCTGTGCTGAAGCTGAGGAGATTGATGAGCTCCCAAGTGGAAAACTCATTCATCAAATATCAGATGAGTGTAGTCACTACATTCCAAGGTCAAGCAGCATCTTATTTCTCAACCCATAGCTAACACTGGAATTAAATAGGAAGAAAAATAACATTGAGTTTGGCAGATGTGAAACCTTACATAGGAACTACACCAGGTTTGTGTGATGGGTTACTACCTCTAAATCTCATAGATGTAGTTTTAAATGCAAACAAAATGCCTTTGCGGGAGGCAGATGAAGAGGATCCCTGACAACCCATATCAAGTATGAAGAATTTATCTTCCAAGAAAAGTAAACATGTTTGAAAGCTCCAACTTTCATTCATGATAAAGCGTGATGCAACCACATAAAAAGATAGTTTATTTGATTAAAACAGATTCTCCTGTTACACCAAAAATGTTATTCTTGAATTAGGAAACAAATTAAAGTGCAGTTTAAAGTCACAATGCTGACATTTCAGAAAAGCTACTGATGAACTGACAAGAGAAATGCCTCCCTCCTTTTTATTAAAGCACACTTGTTTCATTTGCCTGAAGCAATATTCAAAACAATGAAGGCCTGATTTCAAGGTAATCATACAAAAAACCCTAATCAGGAAGACATCAATGCTTGTTGCCATTTCACTTGCTTCAAATTTCATGTTAAGATCTCAAGAAGAATGAATTAAAGAATAGATTAGTAATAAAGTGTTAGAAAAGACTCCTGCCTACAGTATTTTGTATGAGAAGAGAGGAGATACTGCTAATGGAACTCCTTTTGAAGACCTTTCCACCACGTGTCTGCAGTATAATTGTAGAAGTGCCATCTGGTAGCTCTCCCAACAGCTGTTGTTGTAGCTGGCCAGGCACGTTAATTCGCCTTTACGTCATAGTACATGCGGAGAACTCTCCTCACGGTCTCCACATATTTATCATCGGGAACAGGTTTTCTCTGGCTCCCTGGCTCTAGAAACTTCTTGATTGTGGGGATGCTGCTTATCCTTTTTTTAAAAGCCTACAAGGGAAACAGTAAGTACAAAGTGTTTAAAGAACAGAAAGTAACACATGAAAAAACTGGTTTAGTGATTTGTGAAACACCCTTTAAAAAGTTGTGTGTGGAGGCAATACAGGAAATAGAATTTTAGCCATGGATGAATTTTACTCCCCCTCACTCTAAACCTTTATATTTTTAAACAGTAATAAACCAGCCCTCTGTTGTGTATTGATATGGGATGAAATGGAAACAGCTATCTGTGGTTTCAAATCTGTGTTTTACTCAAATCACTTCCCATGACACAGAAAACATCTCCTGCTTTAAGACCAAAAAAACAATAATAAGAGAGTGATTTTCTTCAGATCTGTACAGGGATTATGCCAGAAAATAATAGATTCTTCACATAAAATGTATTATAAGGTTCTTAAAGCAAAAAGAGTGACAAATGCTGTTTTGTGGAATTATCAATGCACCAACAGACTTTGAAATATTCTTTATCACATTACAGGCACATAAGTGTCTTGGTAATGTAAGGTACCTGTAACTGAGGAAAGCCTGAGAGCACATCGGACTTCTTTTCTTCTACCATTAAAATGGCTTCAAGAAGATGAACGTCTGCCCAGCTAAAACTGTTGCCAACCAGAAAATTCTGCCCATGGTCTTTCAAAACCTAGAAGTGTCATAAATGAAAATATTTAGATGTGGGTAGTCAGCTGGAGTTGATGTTTCCAAAATGCACGGACACACCTTCTTTGACAGTACTGCCTGCCTCTTGTTTTCTTTTCACCTTTCTTTCCCACGCAGCTAGGGATACTTCTAGTGAAGGGATGTCAGATCAGTGCCTGCAGTAACTCATCGTTTTACAAGATACTCATGAGGAGTCCTCACAGTGGCAATTTAGAATCTCAGGGTTTGTCTTACCTGTACTTCCTTCCTTCCCATAGCCCTAGGTAACACCATGTACAGGGCTTCAGGGTTAGATACCTCCTCAGTGTTCACTCCTTTACAGCCTAATAAATCTTGAATTTTTTCAATGTCAAAATAGAGAATATAAAAGAGAGTTGATCAGCCTAAAGCATTGGAACTAAGTGAACTGACAGCCATCTATCTACAGGACAGCTGATATTTAAGTGGGAAAATGTATTCCCTTTAGTCTTTAGAACAGAAAATTAGCTATTTCTGACAGAGTATCCTGTTTATGTATATTAATTTCCACTGAGACCATCTCTTGGGTCACATCTCTGCAAGGATCAGTTAGAGAAACACCAAGATTCCAGTATGGGTTAAGCAGAAGACCACTCACACTAGAAGACAGCAGTGACAGCTGTGTATTGCTGTGGTTAGAAAAAACATGTAGATATATTTGAAATATTAAATAAGGGTGACTGTTAGCTATTCTAAGATTACATTACTTTTGCAATGCAAGTTATACATTTTTATGTTTCCTAAAACTAGAAAGCTGCTATTTTAACTGTACAATATAGCTATGTTTACACATTCATAGGATTGTAACAGTTTTGAGCCAAAGAGGATAGTTGGACCCTTCAGTCTGAATGTTGATGCCCATTAGATCCTATTTAGGAATTTCTGCATTTTACCCACCCCAGCTTGTCTCATACTGCTCTGACCACTCTCTCATTTCTCCAACCTGCACACCAAGTATGATGTCCTCATTTATAGCACTGCACCAAAGTCTTCCTGTTTCTTCTGCTTTTGGTAAAATATTCAGTGTTCCCATTGTTATCCTTCAAGAACAATGTTAGGAAACAGTCCTCCTACATACCTTTTCATATACTGGGAAGTACCTGCTTGTTGCCATCTGAACTATAACAGCAAGTTGTTTCTCTTTATCTTCAGCCGATAAGAACGGGAAGACCAAAATGAGCATCATAAGATCATCAGTTCCTCCAACATACATATCGATCCTTAAAACCAAAGCAAACAACAACCTTTAAGAAAGCACCTTCATAAGCAGGGTTTTCTTAGGTTTATGTTGTGATAGTAAAGGTTGAATTCTCCCCTGCCCAAATGAAAATTATTTTTGCAGTTAAAAAAAAGAGTCACAGGAGTTTCACTCATAGTTGTGGTGGTGTTGGTATTCGCCTCCCTGTGCACGATCAAACAGGATTGTACAGAGTGAGCGAGAGTTTAACTTGAGTGTTACAAATTGCTGCAGAGTCACTAAAGAAAAACACAGCACCACAAAAAGTAATTCCCAGCTGCCTTAGTCTTCTGGATATATCCCACCTTCAAGGTTTCATCCACAGTTCAAGTGGTGACAAATAGATTAATAATGGGGTTGGAAACCTGAACTATACCAGGTTCCACATCTAGCTAATGATCAGTACAGCAGTCCTTCAAATAGTCCCTTTTTCCCCCATTTTCCCAGAGCTCTGACAGCAGGTCTTGTACTGTAGGCATAAGTAAAATTTAAATTTTCCTCATGAATATGAGTAAAATACTCTAACAGTATTCTAACCAACCACATTATGTGCAATAAGGAGCTATCAGATATTCCTGCAAGGCTTACTGTATGCCAGCTTCTTTCCTGCAGCTATCCAGTCTAAACATGTACCTCTACACTGTAAAGACCAGCTATCCAAAGTACTTAAATCTGGAACTAATTGAAGCATGGATGCTTCCTTCCCCCTAGTGAAAAAGAAAAAATAAATCAACAAATAAATTTCATTTATGTTTGCTCTATGACAGCAGGAACAGGCTCCAGCCTAGATCTAAAACTCAGAACAGAATGCTGTTTGAAAGAAGAGATGTGCAAGGAATGAAGACTACAGGCAGGAAATGAATGTTTATTAACAAAGCAGCTATGACTGAGGCTCCTGTCCATTCTTTTTGTTACTTCCCTGAACCTGTCTCAGGTAATTCTTTCAACCACTTGCACTGCTTACAGCTTACTGTAAAGTATCAATTCAAGTTAGATGCTTTACTAGTTACTTGACCTTTACTTCTTCTTTTGAAAACCAATAGGAAATGGAAATTTGAAAGCTACATATTCAGATAGCCCAATCACTTTTTTTTTTTCCCTTCACACAGACACATCATTGTTCAGCCTGGAGAACAGAAGGCTCAGAGGAGACCTTACAGCAGCTTTCCAAGGGTACTGGAAAGCTGGGAAGGGCTTGTTTACAAAGGCATGTCACATTAGGACAAGGGGCAATGGTTTCAAACTGGAGAAAGGTAGATTTAGATTGGACATTAGGAAGTTCTTTACTGTGAGGGCTGCCCAGGAAGGTGGTGGAGGCCCTATCTGCAGAGACCTTCAAGGTCAGTCTTTATGGGGCTCTGAGCAACCTGATCTAGTTGGGGATCTCCCTGCAGGGGGACTGGACTAGCTGACCTCTAGAGGTTACTTCCAACCCAGTGCATTCTATGATTCTATGATCAAGACTTGGATTTAACTTCACACAAAACCACCAACTCCTAATACCCAACCTATGTAGTTTTTACAGTGCTGTGGAACACCACGCAATCAGAGAGGACATCAACGACTGATCTCATTTCACAACTAAAAGTTAAAAACTAACCATTCCTTTCCAGAAGTTTTCTGTTTACAGAAGTAGTTCAACACTCATGTCAGTCACCTCTTTGAATACCTGCGTCAAGCTGCAGTAAAGCAAATAAAACCCTGTTGTAGCTTAAGGATTAACCACAGAGATTCAAGTCCTCTGGGACTTTCCAGCCCCTATTTTTATGTAAAAATAATTTAATTAGGACAAATCAATTGGCTTGCATTTAGCTGTGGCCTGTCAGACTCACTACAAGCTGGGTGTCACTGAGGCACACAGGTGATTCTCTGAGTGTGCAAGCACGCACTTAATTCTAGATGTATCTAAGCTACTATAACAAATTTAAGAAGAGTAATACTGTTACAGTACAGGGCTCTCTCCTTTAGGTCCTTCCCATAGAGGTTGTACTTCGCTGCTATGTAGCTGAGAATGGCTCTGGTCTGCACCATCTTCATCCCATCAATTTCCACCATGGGCACTTGCTGATACATCAGGGATCCACCTAAGGGGAAAGTCACACATTGTTCTACTGGATAGTAACACTGCACCCATTTTTAAGAAAGAAGGACCCTGGGAACTACTGACTTGTCAGCCTCAGCTCTATGCCTGTGAAGATCATGGAACACATCCTCCTAGAAGCTATGCTAAGGCACATGGAACACAGAAAGTTATTCCAGATAGCCAGCAGGGCTTTATCAGGGGCAAGTTCAGCCTGACCATCCTAGTGGCCTTCTACAGTGGAGCAACTACATCAGTGAACACAGGAAGTGCTATGGATGTTATCTGTGTGGACTTCTGTAAAGCCTTTGACCTGGTCCCCCACAACACAGTATCACAGTATCACTAAGGTTGGAAGAGACCTCGAAGATCATCGAGTCCAACCTGTCACCACAGACCCCATGACTAGACCATGGCACCAAGTGCCACATCCAGTCCCCTCTTGAACACCTCCATGGACGGCGACTCCACCACCTCCCTGGGCAGCACATTCCCATGGCAAATGACTCTCTTGGTGAAGAACTTTCTCCTCACCTCAAGCCTAAACTTCCCCTGGCGCAGCTTGAGACTGTGTCCCCTTGTTCTGGTGCTGGTTGCTAGAGAGAAGAGGCCAACCTCTTCCTGGCTACAACCACCCTTCAGGTAGTTGTAGAGAGCAATGAGGTCGCCCCTGAGCCTCCTCTTCTCCAGGCTAAACAACCCCAGCTCCCTCAGCCTCTCCTCATAGGGCTTGTGCTCAAGGCCTCTCTCCAGCCTTGTTGCCCTTCTCTGGACACGTTCAAGTATCTCGATGTCCTTCTTAAACTGAGGGGTCCAGAACTGGACACAGTACTCAAGGTGTGGCCTAACCAATGCAGAGTACAGGGGCACAATGACCTCCCTGCTCCTGCTGGCCACACTATTCCTAATGCAGGCCAGGATGCCATTGGCCTTCTTGGCCACCTGGGCACACTGCTGGCTCATGTTCAGACGGCTGTCAATCAACACCCCCAGGTCCCTCTCTGGGAGCTCTCCAGCCACTCCAACTCCAGCCTGTAGCTCTGCATGGGGTTGTTGTGGCCAAAGTGCAGCAGCCGGCACTTGGACTTGCTGAATGCCATCCCATTGGACTCTGCCCATCTGTCCAGTCGGTCGAGGTCCCTCTGCAGGGCCCTCCTACCCTCTAACTGACCAACATCTGCTCTCAACTTGGTGTCATCTGCAAATTTGCTGATGAATGTCTCAATCCCCTCATCCAGATCGTCAGTGAAGACATTGAAGAGGATGAGGCCCAACACTGATCCCTGGGAAACACCCTTTACTCTAAATTGGAGATGAATCTGATGGGAGGAACGTTTGATATATAATTAACTGGTTGGATGGCCGCATCCAAAGGGCAGCAGTCAATGACTCAATGTCCAGATGCAGATCAGTGACAAGTGGTGTCCCTCAGGTGTCCACAGTGGGACAAGTAGTGTTTAATATCTTCATCAATGACATAGTGAGATGAAGTGCACCCTCAGAAAGTTTGCAGATGGCCCCAAGCTGAGTGGTGCAATCGATGTGCTAGACAGTTAGAAAGTCAGACAAATTAAACTGCTGAGCACAATTATTGTGGATTAACATCCTTGCTGTAAAACATTTCACTGAAGCTGCAGTCAGGACGGTGTACAGCACCTTTTATGCTAAAACTGAAATACAGTGGAAATAATCACACTAAACATATCAACTGAGTAAAAGTGTCTGATTCTAAATGCATGAAAAAATAATATTCAAATACTTAAACACCGTTGAAGCAAATGTCAGACTTTCAAACTCTCTCTTATAACCAGTATCTTAGGTAAATAAGGACATTCAATAAGTTTTAGTACATGTTTTTCAAGTAGCTGAAGCCCAGGGTAAGTTTATGAGACTAGGTGGGAGAGAGAAATTGAAAAACACAACAACCCAGAGGCCTGGGAAACTCTCCAGATGGAAACACATTCAATTTTCAATTGCATCTGTCCACATAGGGGAAAACAAAAACATTCAATCTCTGCAACTATTCTCAGCTCTGTTTTATTCCCCTCTCTGCTGTGTTGAAATAAAGTCCCACACAATTGTCTAAGTCTTTTCTTCACATGCCTTCTCTGAGACTAAGGAAAGTCTGGTCACACTTCCTTGAGGTTTCACGTGGACTCACCTGCAGAAGCTTCTCATACTGCTCTCGAGTTTCCAAGAAAACTTCCTCAAACTGATGAAAGAGAATGAGAAGAGAAAGTGAGTGTCTCTTCAACTTCTGGAAGAGATAAGCTTTTAAAGCACCATAAAATGACAAGAATACATCACGGGTCCTTCGGTTTCAGATATGCCTCTAAGGGAGAGCACACCAAGGGCAGAAGGACTGGCAAAATCTCTGTCATATTTGTCAAATGCTGCTAAAGGCAACCCTAGCAGAAAAAACAGGCAATAAAAACGGGAGTGAGGACAGTTTATTCGATATTGAGCTGGCAATTTAATGTGGAACAGTCAACAGCACAGGCTAGGCCATTCTTAAAATGCTTTCTGGTCTATGGAAAAAAGCTCTGCTGTGGGGTATTTTCATTTGGGAGCTGGTCAAGAATGAATTCTTAGAAAGTTAAACCCAAACTTTTATAAAATAAAGTAAAAATACTATGCCCAGCAGCAAGTTGAGTATAGAGACATGTTTAGGACACCTAGCAATGATTTATTCACTAGATGAAAAACAAAAAAGATACCAGATTGCCTGTGGTCAGAGTGACGTAGATATATTCAGTATGGTTGAGGATGGCTGGTCCAATCACTGCTACTTACAGAGAAATTCAGTTCAAGATTAAACACACCAAAGCAGGAGGTCTACAATTTTGCATGTGCCATACATGTCTATAGTCAGTGTAGACCATGGAGACTAGGAAACAATTGAGCTTAGAAGTCCCTAGATGCCTACCTATGGGCTCTCAGGTCAATCAGTTCCTCAGTCATTCTCTCTCAGAACATCTGTATAACTTCTGCTAATAATTAAGACTTGGTGTATTAGGGAAATCCCAGAAGATTCAGCATACTAATACAGTGTCAGTGTTGAACCACTCTAAGTGTGATCACAGAGCCTGGAATTCAGAACCCAGGTTTCTGCTGATGAAAAGCTGGGAAAAGAATATCCCAAAGAAAAATGTAATAATTGGTACCTGTCAGCAGGGGGTGTGGGGGGATGTTAATTAAAAAGAAAGAGAGAAAGAATTAAAACACAGGAACAAATGATACAAGCAGCAGCCACTTGGGTCTTCTATAAGGTCTTCAAATGAAGACTGGTGGTCTTTTTGAAAAATGGGTAACCATATGAAGTGTAACAGCCTACCATAAAAAGAGGACACTCAGAGAAGCTACTAGTCCTTTCTGTCCTCAAAGTGACTCACCAAGGTATCAAGATAAATAGCAAATGAGTAAGTAAATTATAACCCATTTAAAAAATAAATATATTTAAAGTGGTGTCTTTCTTCTTGGTTATCCAAATATTTTTCTTCCTGCTCTGAGTTCTAATTTCTGTACACATATGGCTATGTTTCTTCACTTCACCCTGTTAAGCCTCCTCTAAATGATGCAAATAAGACCAAACATATTGAGCTAGCTTATTGTGGAGGATACAGCCAATGGAGTGACAAATAAAACTGGTGGGTGAGCATCCAACTGAAAACAAAAAGGCTAGAGAAAGTAAATCATCACTGTTTTGTTTGGCACAGATAGTACTTGTTATGCCACGAAACACATCTATCTTTCAGTTCAACAGCTCCTGGGTCAGTAATTGAATGCTTAATTAGCATTATGAAGTCTGGCATAAGCAAGAAACTGGTTTACAGTGTCACTGCTCAGATACAAACAGCCACTGAAGTGCCAGATTGGAGTGCTTGAGAGTATACTGAATGGCTAGCAAATCTCTTAATATTGGGGATGTTTTTTGTTGCTAATAACTGTGGTCTATCTAAGCAGCTTGAAGTTAAAAACATAAAAACACCTCAACCCCTGCACAGCTAACAGCCAGTGTTTGGTTAAGCCTCAGGTTTCTTCATGAAGTGTAAAGTTTGGTTTTCCAGCATAGTGTAACTTCTGTTCCTGAACAGCTGGCAAGATACTAAGGTAAGCAACCCAATGGCAGTGGCTGACAGTCACTCATAAAAAATTTAAGTGACATTTGATAAACATTTCTAAATTCCAGAAACATGATAAGGGTTTTAAGCGTCACAGACTGTACTTGTCACCCAGAATGTCGAAAAGCAAAAGTCTAAGCGAATACAATCTAGAAAAATTAAGTCATGAAAGGGTAGGGAAGACGGCACAGAGCTATTTTTCACCCTGAAACCAGTTTAGTCCAGGGTATCAAGACTGCCACAAAGTAGTAGTTAAACAAACAGTCGAGTTAAGCACATCAATTATACATATTGTGCAGTATGGGAACATATTTTCAGGCGCTCTCATTTTTCTTTCTTAGCTGCGGTGATCCAGGGTAACGAATGAGTGCTGGAATGGTGGTGGAAAACATCAAAAAAAGAACATAACCAGTTTCTTCTGTATTGATTGATGATTGGGGTTTACACTTCAGAGGTAGACTTCTGTCTACTGGCAGTAAGCTGGTTGAGGAAAGCCGTTCTGCTATGGTGATAGCTACTGCTATGGTAACACACCCCAATTTGCAACCAGCAATAGTTCTGAACACCTAATGTTATTTTTTTAATTGATATTTTTACTTAGGTGCAGCAGGTCATAAGTCTAGTGAACAGCCATAAGCACAAAGAAGCATAATGCCAACAGCTACGGAAGTCAATCTTTCTCAAACAGCAGATTATGCTTGTGGCTAAGACAGCAGCTCCTTCTGCAGGAAGATTTCCTCTGTAAAGATCCAGTCCCAGCCCATAATTCGATAAAAAAGAGGTTGTTGGCACACAAACAATACCTCTAGTTCCCAATTTTTCAAGAGCTGTTTTGTAAGAGAGAGGGCGAAAAATGAACCTTTGAAAGCCCTTAACCACACAAAAGGCAAGCTATTGCTTGTTAGCCAATAGGCATGAAAACAGAACACAAAATGTAAGACTGCATCTACCCGGGAATTCAAATCAAGCCAGGCTATTCAGCCCTTCATGCCTCTCTCTCTGGGCCAGGAACTTCGAAACCAAAATTTGTTGAGTAGTTCTATCAGACAGAAGAAAAAGAAGCCAAAAGCAATTTTTAACTTGAAGGTCAGAAAATTAAAGCAGCATAGAGGACACTTTTCTTCAGTGCATCTTCCTAAGATACGCTTCCAGAAGGCTAAATGATGTCACAGGAGATAAGCAAGCTACTGTTGCCAAGCACACATCACATCAGCAGCAAAGGCAAATGGAAGGTAAAGACAGGATGGATGCTCGTCTTGTAAAACAAGCTTTAGATTGAGCCTGCCATACAATATTTGAAGAGAAAGCCCAGCTTGTGAACTGAGAAAAGAGCACCCCAGAGATGGGCAAAGATCTTCTCCCCTCCCCATTGTTATCAGCAGAAGAAAAAAACAGCAATTTGCAATAAGGAGCTGCAGTTTCAGGAAGGTTGTTGGCCATTCCCCTCAGCCTCGCATCTTAAGCACAAAAGGGACTTTAGGGAAAAAGGAGCTGAATTTACTCTCTTATTGTGATTTATGAAGGCCACCTAGGCTAACAGGGAGAAAAAAGGGAACATCAGTATCTGTGCAAAAAGTCATAATTCCCATGCTAGCCACATACACCAGAACATTGGTGGAAAATGACTACTAGACCACCTGTGCTCAGCATGTCTTGCAGATCCAGGACTTCAGGACCCAATGCTCACTGCTTGCATTCTGCAACTTTCAGCTCAACAGCAGCTGCTCTTTCCTACTCTGCATCATGTAACAACCAACCTGGAAGGGAAGTCACCCTGCTCAGTGTCTGACAGCAAGTTATCCTCCTGGACAACAAGTTCTTCACAGACTGACCATGAGGAAGGCTTACGTTATCAAATAAGAACAGGGGCTGTGGGGAAAGCTCTTGAAGGCAGAGCGGCACAGAGCAAGCCCTTACCTAAGAAATGAGAAATGCTGGAGTACACGCTTCTTGTAGAAGCGCTCCTTAAGCCCAGGGTGACCAGCCTGCGCCCAGGGAAGTCATCTGATCAGATGCCCGAACACTACCACTGCCTCCCATACCGCGAGAGCCAAGCAAGCCAGAAGACAGCAGAGTGATGATGGGAAAAGATAAATCACAGAAACTCACGCTAGCCACACGAATTAGGTGGGAAAGTGGAGCAGAAATCGCAACAAACAGAACCCAGCCGCAAGCCCCTTGCCCCCTTCCAACCACAGCGCTATGTAGGCGGCGGCCAGCCCACAATCGGAAGCCGCTACTCTGCTAGGAGGCGGTGATGAGCGGGGAAGTCGCCAATACAAAGCCGCTACTCTGCATATTTCGCAAAGGCTCAGGGAGTTTTTAAAAATATCAGGAAAATAAACAACTAAACTGCCGAGCTATTCTATTATAAAAGCATCCTTTACTGAGAGATAATTTTTAGCGTGTGGCACCGAATTTTACTATGATGGTGTCGCTATGACGTTAAGAGGTTTGAGTCTTGTTCCTTATATACTACAGCGAATGCTTCTATAGTCTGGATGTGAGGGCGATCTGGCTGCGACATCTGTCACCCCATTGATCGCCAGGGTTGATTCGGCTGATCTGGCTGGCTAGGCGGGTGTCCCCTTCCTCCCTCACCGCTCCATGTGCGTCCTCCCGAAGCTGCGCGCTCGGTCGAAGAGGACGACCTTCCCCGATAGAGACGGTACCGTTCATCGGTCAAGGGTATACGGTAGCTGCGCTCCCCTGAAAGCTCAAGGTCCATTTGTGGGAGAGAGAACGTAGGGTAGTCAAGCTTCCAAGACTCGAGACACAGCCAAGTGAGGCATTGCATGGGGCAGTCTGCCATTGTTTTGTGCCTTTATTTACATTTTTTACATTTAGTAACCAATGTTACGACACTCACTTTGTTCATCTCTGTAGATGGCAATGCTCAGTTCTCATTTCTCCCACTTCCATCCCCAGTCACCTACAGTCTTTGAGTTCCTCAACTTACAGAATCACAGAATAGATCCAATTGGAACAGACTTCAATTTTGACCCAGCACTAAACCATGCCCCAAGTACCAGGTCCATATACTGCTTAAACACCTCCAGGGATGCTGACTCCACTGCCCTGGGCAGACCATTCATTCCAATGTTTCATAACTCTTTCAGTGAAGTATTTCCTAACATCCAGGCTAAACCTCCCCTGGTGCAGCTTGTAATCATTTCCTCTAGTCCTGTCACTTTACACCAAGCAGAAGAGGCTTGCCTCCTCCATGCTCCAACTTCCCTTCAGGTAGCTGTAGAGGATGAGGAGGTCTCCCTTCAGCCTCCTCTTCTCTAGACTGAGTAACCCCGCTCCCTCAGCCACTCCCTGTAGGTCATGTGTTCCAGGACTTTCACAAGCCTTGCTGCCCTTCTCTGGACATGCTCCAGCACCTCAATATCCTTCCTATAGTGAGGGGCCCAGAACTGAACACAGTATTTGAGATATGGCCTCACTGGTGCTGAGTACAGGGGGATGATCACCTCCCTGTTCCTGCTGTCCACAGTATTTCTAATACAAGCCATGATGCTGTTGGCTTCCTTGGCCACCTGGACAAACTGACAAACACTGAGGCAAAGCAGCTGTTCAGCAGCTCAGCCTTTCCCTTGTCTTTGGTCACCAGGTTTCCTCCTGCATCCAGTAGTGGGTGGACATCCGCCCCAGCTCTTTTACTGCTAATATAAAAGCACTTTTTATTATCTCAGCAACACTGGCAACACACATGCCAGTTACAGTCAGGCATCCTTGCATATGTAAATGCATTTTCATCTAGGCCATCACCTCCACAATCATTTTAAGCCACTTGAACAGTTAGCAAAAGAGGGGGATGGGTAATGAAGAGGGGATGGGCTTTTATTAAAGCTGGAAATATATCAAGACTAGTCAGTCAGTAGTTCTTCAGGAGTACTTTTATTCTGGGCAGGAGACACAGAAGGAATGAAAGAACATTTATGGTATTTTGAACAAAAAC
The DNA here is from genome assembly GCA_015227895.2 of Colaptes auratus. NCBI lineage: Eukaryota > Metazoa > Chordata > Aves > Piciformes > Picidae > Colaptes > Colaptes auratus. Next base: position 10,939,896 of record CM026897.1, on the reverse strand, counting down.
TAGAATAAACAAGAACTGTTATTTCTTTACTCACTGACAATTCTACTCTCTCCTTCCATCTCAGTTCAAAAATCTCCTTTCAATATGAAATATCCTGCTCATATCAGCAGCCTTATTAGACAGAGAAATACCATGGAAGTGGGTTTGCTGGCTTGGGAATATTCTTTTGCTAACATCATGGCACTTACATAATACTTCTAGGAAAATCTGAACGACAGAAGTGAATGAGTCCACTGTCAGGCTCCTTTCTTTTCAACAGTCATACTACATGTTATACATAAGCCTGAGAAAATGTAAACAGTAGGATGCTAAAACCATTTTGCATAAGATGCTGCTAAATATTAAACCACATAATAGTAGGTTACATAGGATAAATTCTCAGATATGCTAGTCATCCAGGTTGCAGTACAATAAAGGCCTACATCTTTTCCATATCTGTACTGCACACTGTGACAGCACAGTAAAATACACAGCTCAGTCAACTCAGTCCATACTCAGAAAGAACTTTCTCCAACTTCAGTAGGAATTTATTTTAGCAAAGGCTGCAAGTGCTGCCATTACACTTTGCTGATTTTCCATAGCACTAAGTTAAAACTAGCAAAAGTGATTCTGCTCATCAAGATTGTTAGCTTCTTTCCAAAACAGAGGCTTTAACCTGGGAAAGGGGGAGATATGCAAAACCAAATATTACTTATTTTAATTTTTGCTGGACTGAGCAAAACTTGAATGCTAGTGAAAAAAAACCACTGCAGGGCTAGCAAATTCTCAGAGGTTACAGGCCAAGTTCAGACTCATCCTGTATTACTTTAAGTATGTGGAGCAGTCTCTACCTTTAGTGGAGAGACACAGGCATCTCCAAGAGGCTATGCCAAATTTCTCTGGAGAGGATTCTCACTCACCGGTGGTTTAACAAGTCAGGTCAAAACAAAGAAGCTCACATTTAGGTGCCTGTGGTTAAGTAGAATGAATCCAAGTCTCAGCAGCCTGGTCTTGTGACTTGTTAATCTCGTTTCCACTAGTAGGAATTAAGCATATGGAAAAGGTTGGTTAATTGCCTATTTAGGTCCAGGCATACATGGGATAGGTTCAGAGTGTTCCCTCTTGAGCCCAATTATCCAATGATAAGATAAATTAAATTATAGCTAGATGTAAAAACAGTTATTTTTTTCCATCATGAGACACAACTGTCATTCCATTTCTAATACAAATATACATATTTCCCTTTCCCCTCACCCAAAGACATCACCAGTGTGTGCTTTAGAAATCCAATGGCTGCTTTATTTTACTGCTCTGAACTAGCACCACTGCTTTGGAAGCATTTAGGTATGGTTTGGAGTTAGTACCTGCCATGAACAAATAACAGAGTAGCTGGACACATAAAGTGTCCTTGGCATGTGTAAGTCTTACATGTATGCTTTTTTTCAATGCATAGACCCTTTTGCTCCTTTTTTGTCTCACTGTGAACTGAGCCCATAAAAGCAAACAGTGGCCAGTGCTCCTCACAGCACTGAGCCAGCAGCCAGCTCTAGGGTACAGTTTCCTTGAAGTCCCACGTTCTTCATGGGAAGTGTTGCAAAGACCAGTGTGTGTTATCAGCCTCCAGTCCACAGTGCCAGGAAATCCCACAGGAGTCACCCTGACACACTACCCATTCAATTCCTTCAAAATAGGCAGGTGCTGAGAACCATACCTGCTCTGATCCATTAGACTGAAGTCGCACAAATACACAATCTGCCTGATCAGTTTATGAATAAGCTCAGAAAGGTGAGCATTTCTGTACACTTCTGCAGGAAAATGCATTTTCACAGCACACTTCAGCTTTGGTGGTGCTGCTCCAAAAGGCAGCTATAAAAGGTGTTCTCCAGAGTACTGTTTCCTCTTGCTTTTGTAGAAGGAGATGCAGCCAAATGCTGATTGTGATCTGAATGAATCTTTTGCTAATGGCTAGACTCTGGCACTTCTTTCCAGCACAGATTTAAACCAGATTATAGGCTATATTTTTTTCTCTAAAACTTGATTTTATCTTATAAATAGAGTTTAACTGGTCTTCAAAAGCTATATCAGCTCCTTTGAAATCAACCCAATTTTAGAATGTTTTTGTCAAGAAGATCAGGCAAGGTCCCAATTTTTTCCCAGTAGTGCCTGGGGGCCAAATCTACAGAAGTTGACATATTCTTCACATTGTAAGTGAAGATCTATTGAAGTGAAGAAGAATAAAGTCAGCCTTAAACTGACTCATTCCTCTGCATTGTTTTTTTTCCAGAAGTGATTTAAAACAGTTGTGAAAAGTAAGCAAGCTTCATAGATACTGTCTCCTTCAACTCTGCTGTTGGCTATCAGTATTTTGTTACTGTGAGACCAGCTTTATAATTGTTAATACTGTCTTAAGTATTTTTCAGATCTATATTCACAACAACAAAATAAGAAACAGAATCTGATTCTCTTTAGAACATTTAAAAGAATTAACAGAGGTAGGTCCTCACTCTTTTTCGTAACAAACAATGCCATGCAACAACTTTGAAGCAGGACAAAAAGCAGTGTCAGAGACCGATGTACAGATGGGTATTTACCCTGCACTAAACAAGAAGATCCCCAAATTGGTGAAAGCAAAAGAATGAAGCTGAAAAGCTGGATAAGGGTCCAACAAAAACCTTTTAAAGACAAAATTAAATTAAAAAAAAAAGCCTGTCACTGACTTCCAGCAGGCTCTCAATGACTGCAAAGTAAGAGTTAGACTGTTAGTCACTCATTCCTTTCATGTCAGTACAAAGCAAATGAGTACAGGACAACCAAAGCACGGCATGAAGATGCGGCATCGCCGAAATTACACAGCCTCATTTAGCACATACCATCACAAAATCTCTAATGATGCCCCTTCCTTAGCACTTCCATTGCAATATTGCACCATTTTGCCTTTTTATTATTCACTTTTTATAAAAAAGTTGAATCTAATAAAGAAAAAGTTAAATTTTTTAAAAAGGCTCATTATAAAAATTTATATTATAAAAATGGCGAACTCCCTAAGCATATATACAAAATGTACCAGATCTATGAAAATAACTGGACCAAATTATATAACAAAACCACTTTATACAAAAAGGTACAAGACTGCATTCAAATAATACAAATAAAAGTACAAACCCCCCTCAAAAATCTCTCATTCATAGAAGATCTCCCTCTTTTAAATGTACAGGTATATAAAATAGTGTCCAATTGTCTCATTAGTGAGCCGCCACTTCCTGGGAAACACACACTGGTTCGGAGAGCACTTCCACATGTCACGGTGTGCACCGTACTTTGCGGACCAGTCAACGCGCCCGTGGACTGGCTGAGCTGGTGGGGAAAGACATAACCTTGGTGTGCTTTTTGTAGGTGAACTGAAAGACGGCTGTTCAAGATGAGGTCTTAATGACTTCAGAGAAGCATAATCTAAATGACAAAAGAAAAGTGTCATGACATAAAGGTGTAAGTGGATGCAGGTCCAGATCCTCAGTTCTTCAGGAAATAAGGCTCCTTTTTTAACAGAATTTGCTGATGTGAAACAGTGGATCAGACACGGAGTATGTATGTCATTGATTTGACAAGTGTGATTTCTGTGCCAGCTCTCGTGCCATTCTCTAGTCCAGTGAATTATGTTGTTGATAAAAACATGTATTCATACAAAAAGTACAAATAACCCAAATCCTTCTCCCTAGGAAGTTCTGCAAGGTTGCACACTGTGCTTCCAGTAAGCCAAATATTTCCAAGTAAGTAATGCAAAGCCAAGTACTCAGTGCTGCATATACACAGCTTACCAGAGTAATGAGCGAGGGACCAAGACAATTTTAGTACTGTACTTACTAGAAGATAGATCCACAACTGGTGCTAACTGAACCCTCTGCCCAGCAGAGCCTACTTCCTTCTTCAGAAATGAAGGGATAAACCACCAGTTAGATTGCTCGATCCTATGGGCCCTGAAAGAAACAGCAAGGAACACTTGAGCTCTACACAATGGATCTCCCTTGCTATGAAGAGAGACAAGATTGCACTGATGGGTCATATTCAAGATCAAGCCGTGTCCTTAAGATGAGCAGGAACAGAAGTGAATGACCTGCAGGATAAGCTGTGGAAACAGGAACTAGAAATAACATAGTCTAGTGTAGATGGACACTACAGTTTGCATGCACAGATCAGAACCATCACACATAAGTCTCTAATATTCTAGAGTAGCAGAGTAAAGCACATTGTGGGAAATGATGTGGGTAGTAAGTAGAAAAAGACAAAAATCTAATGATACCCTCTGCTGCTACAAAAGAAGGAAAAACACTATAGTAAAGCCAGGAAAGAGACATGTCCTACATATATAAAAGCCATTTACAACATCCTCGCATCGGGAATCATTAAAGAAGAGTGTTCTGATTAAATTACATCCAAAATGCTAAGGTTTTTTATTTTTTAAACCAGAGTTTATAATGGCCCAAAATGTTTCTTTAGTCTGTAACTCAACACAAGTTTTCTCAATCAAACATTTTCATAACAACAAATGCAAAACAAGTACTGCACTGGAGAAGTGTAACATGAAAACCTGAAGCCAAGGCAGAGGAAATACATAGATATGATCTAGAAACATCAACCTGTTTATGTGTATCTGGTAAAACTTAATGTAAAAATCTACAAATAAATTACTTCAAATAATAGGGATTAGATACTTGAAACACCAAACACCCCCAAAACCTGAAGCAGAAAATCTGCAGAGTTGTGCTTTTTGTCTGGATTCTTTAAAGATACATTATTTCACTATTTTAAACATCATCAGTTAATAGGCATG
>CM026897.1:10889149-10934589 GCA_015227895.2 Colaptes auratus | reverse complement strand
GGGTTCTTTGCACCCAGTATATACTGGCACTGGACACATTGTCGAGGAAAATCTTAGTGACCAGAAAGAGGTCTGGGCTCTCATTTTGAATCAGTTTTGGTGCTCCTTTTGGACTCACTCTGCTCTTGGTCTGGATTCATGGTGAAATTGGAGAGATCAACACTTGGACCTGGCTTTTCCCTGGACCTGCCTACCCTGGGGTCCTGCTCCCTGCCTGCTGTTGGAGTGACCCTGCCTGCTGTAGAGCTGCGGCTGTTGGCTGGGACAGGCTGGCAGTGCAGCTTCTCTTGCACTGCTCAGACAGTGCTGCTACACGAGTTTTGCCTCATGACAGCTGTGTCTAAGGACACTTTGATTCTGCTGGGTCCCTTTTCTTTTGGATTTGTGCCGCATTATCCACAACTTAGATTATAAACTTGCAGTTCTGGAGCTTGCCATTGAAGAGAAACCTCCAATTCCCTGCTACATCCTCCTGAGTACAACCTGCATTCTCTGAGGCTTTCCCTAAGGTCCTGGCTTGCCTCTGTTTTATAAGTGGGGTGAAGCTATTTTGTGGCTTAGCCTTTTCCATTTTCTGAATTCTCTAAATTGTACTAAAGTTGCCCAGAAGCATCCTGGTAGAATTCATAATTGAATAGAACCTGTAAATAAATTGAATCAGTTTTGTACATCCTTTTGGGGCAGGTTTGGGGGAAAATAAAGATAACTGTTTTTATATTTCCCTCCTCATTAAGTTAATCCCAATCAAAACCTTAGTATGGTGCTAGGGATGGGGCATCTCCCACCTCCCCAGACAACCTGGGCCAGGATCTCACCAACCCAGTGGTGACTCAGTTTGACTCAGTCAAACATTCCAGTCTCAATTCCAGTCTCATTGAGTACAAACCAACAACCCTTCTCCTGTCACAACAGGCCCTGCTCATAAGTCTGTCCCCAGCTTTCTGCTGGGTCCTCTGAAGCACTGAGAGGCCACCAGAAGGTGTCCCTGGAACCTTCTCCTCTCCAGGGTGAACAGCCCCAACTCTGCCAGCCTGGCCTCATAGCAGAGGGCTTCCAGCCCTGCCATAACTTTAGATTCTGTTAAGCATCCAAAATTGCAGTCATGGGGTGCTAGCAGAGCATGCTCTGATGAAAACACAGTGGAATTCCTTATTCTCAGAATTGTTTACCGTTCTGGTGTTTGAAAAGATAAAAGGTGAGAGGGACGGAGGATCAGAGATTGCTTCCCCCTGTATTCGAAGCAGATTTGAGGAATCTGCCTTTCCAGGCTCTGCACTTTGCATCCACAGCTGCCGAAGGACCGGGCTGGGCACAGCCAGACACCTTCGGTCGTCGTGCTGCCTGCAGCGCTGTCAGTGCTTGCAGGAGCAATCTCAGCCTTGTCCCGACAAGGTCACCGTGTGCCGGGCTCGCCGCCTGCCCAGCCAGCCAGGACCACCGCCGGCAGCTCATGGTCCAGCGCTGGAAGCTGTCCCACGTCCGCCAAAGGCTTGTGTATCCCCAGCTCCAGGGAAACTGCAGCATCACGGCGCTGTTCCCCCGCAGCGGCAGCATCCTCCTCCGGGGCCGCAGCTCTCTGCTCTCGCTGCCTCCTGCCGCTCGCCACTGCCACAAACGCGAAGTGAGGCAAGCAGCGGTGGGGAGGGGGCCGGAGAAGCTCCTGCCGCTCTGCCTCTGCGCTCACAGCCAGGGGAGCCGTCGGCAGCCTTTCCGCTCCTGCCCATGAACTTTTGCGCCGGGCTCCGCGCCCGTGCGCATCCCGGCTCCGCGCATCCCGCCCCGCCGCGGACACCGAGGGAGCACCCGGGGTCGGCTTCGGGGCGCCGCCGGCGTAAAAGTTTCCGCCCGGCGGGGCTGGGGAAGCTGCGTGCGGGCGTGGGCGTTCGTCCTTGCTTTTAACTTGCCCGGCGCAGCGCTAGCCCCGGCTTCTCCGGTCCCTGCGGCGCCGCGTGGGGGGCGGCGCGGCGGAGGAGCTTCGCGCTCGTCCCCGGCGGCGGCCAGCTCTCCGGCCCGCCCCGCACGGCAGTGAAGGAGCCGAGCTTCGGAGGGCTCTGCTGCTGTCGCTTCCGCTGCCGCCGCAGCAGCGGCAGCAAGAAGAGGATGGAGCGGGGCAAGGAGAACCGGGCGGCCGCGGGGGACAAGCCCGGCGAGCCCGAGCAGGCGGTGTCCTTCCAGGCCCGGCTGTGGAAGAACCTGCAGCTGGGGGGCAAGGGCCGAAGCGGCGGCGGCGGGCGGGCGGCTGCCGAGCGCCGCACCGCAGAGCCCCCAGCCCCGCCGCCCGCCGGGGGCAAGGGCGAGCTCCCGGCCGGCGCCAAGCGGAGCGGCTTCAAGCGGCGGCGGCAAGTGCTGGACCGCGTCTTCTCTTCCTCCCAACCTAACCTCTGCTGCTCGGCTGCCGAGCCGCTGGAGTCGGGCGGCGAGTCCGGCTCCGCCCTGCGCCGTTTGCCGGAGCACCCTCAGGGCAAGGGGCCGCCGGCAGGCCGCCGACACGACCCCGCCGCCGGAGATGAGGGGCCCGAGGGCGGCAAGGAGGGGCGCCGAGCCGGGGCGCACCTGTCCCACCAGAAGAGCTCCTCGCTGCCCGGCACCGCCTGCCTGGAGCAGCTGCTGCAGGGCTCGCCCAGCGCCGGCAGAAGGAAGGAGCCGCGGGCGGAGGACGCCGCCGGCAGCGCGGTGAGTGGCGTTGTGATCCCCGCCGGCCCTCCGCCGTGTGCGCTGCCGGGCAGCCGTCGGCGGGCCGGCAGGCGGTGCCGGGAGGCTGCGAGGCGAGAAGGTGGACCCCCGGGAGGGGAGGTGGGGAGAAGAGAGGCAAGAGGGCGGCCGCTGGGGAAGGGACGGGAGGTGAGGGGTAGGGCGGCGAGGCGGGAAGGGGGACCCCGTCCGGTGGAGAGACGGGAATGGAGGCTGCTAGTGAAGGGAGGTGAGGGGACAGGCGGTGCAGCGAGAAGGTGGTCTCCGGGGAGTGGAGGTGACGAGAGACGAGCCAGGAGAGTGTCTGCTGGGAACGGGAAGTGAGGTGAGAGGACAGGAGGTGAGGCGAGAAGGTGATCCCTGGGAAGGCCGGGGAGGTAAGGGGTCAGGAGGTGAGGTGAGAAGGTATCCCCGGGGAAGGGAGGTTAGGCAGGAGAGTGGCCGCTGGGGAAGCGAAGTGAGGGGACAGGCGTCGAGACGGGAAGCCGATCCCCGGGGAAGGGAGGTCAGAGGACAGGAGGTGAGGCGAACAGGTGTCCCTGCGGAGGGGAGGTGAGGCGAGGGAACAGGCGGTGAGTGGGGAGGGGTCCCCGGCGAGGCGGGAGGGGCGGCTGCTGGGGAAGGAGGTGAGGGGATAGACGGGAAGGCGGCCGGGACCGAAGCTCTGCCCCGCGGCTCATGGCCGCGGGGTCAGAACTGCCTCGGGCCGAACCGGCACCGCTTCCCCCACCCCCACGGCGGGGCTCGGCCTGGCTCCCGTCGGGCGGCGGTGATGGCTGTGTTGCCAGGCAGTGTCCCCGGGCACCGGCCTTGCCGAGCCGTGAGGGTGCAGCAGAGACCTCCCTCAGACCTTCCTTGTATCGATCACCCAAAGAAGAGTTGTCCCGAAGGCTGAATTTGGGGCTGTGCACCCACAGCGTGGGGTCCTCTTGCTGCCACAGCTTTCCCCAGAGCCTCCTTTGGTCTGGGTGAGAGCAGAGCGCTGCTGCCATCTGTCATTGCCCCTTCCAGCACGGGTTCTGCTCAGGCTACCTCTGCTGTCTGCTGGCCTGGTTATCCTCGGTGAACACTGCTGTGAAATTATGCAGGACACTCGAGTGAGGATGACTAGTCCAGGCTCAGTGATGATGACTAGTCCAGGTTCAGTGATGGTTAGTAGTCCAGGTTCAGTGTCTGGTAGATGAAGAACTGTCAGAAAATGCCAGCTGCTGGCTCAGGCGGTGGTTGGTCCAAGCTGATGGAAGTGGTTGTTCTCTCCTCGTCAGCAGGGGAAGGTGGTGTACAGACCCAGCTGTCCTGGCTGCCAGTTCTGAACTGAAGTGGTGAACCTGGTGTGGTAGGGACTGCTGAACCTTGGAAGAAATCCTATGCAAGAAAAGTGCCGAACATAGGAGTCCTGCTGGAGTTTGTGTAATTCTCAGCAGTCAGCCACTTTCTGCAGGAGCAGTTGACTGATATAAACTGTTACAGATAGTCTTCTGTCAGAACTGGGGAGAAATAAGGAACTGAAGTAGGAGAGACATTGTGTGTGTGGTCAGGAAGAAGCTGTAGGAATAGATTTGGCTTCTGTCTGGGCTACTGAAGCTGGGGTTGTGGTCTAGCAAAGAGCAGTGGTGGTTCTTGCAAGCGTCCCAAAAGGTCAGCAGGACTTGGATGTCCCTTTGCAGAGTGCAGCCCTCCCCTCTGCAAGCCCAAGTCCTGTGGGTTGTTTTCGGGGTGAGTACCATACTGTCTGGAAGCTGCTGTGGTTATCCTTTCTATAAATCCTCTCTGAAAGTGGTTTAGGTCTTTGTTTCCTGATTTGGGATTGTTCTGAGAGGTTCACGAGGGGAGCAGTCAGTCCCTTGCTTCCCCACTCCTGGCTCACAAAACTGAGTTGTGGAGTTTAGGTGTCATTGTTTGGGACTCCAGGATATTCTGCTTTCAAGACTGCTTCCCCTAGCAATTAATAAAACTGCAAATTGGGCTGTGGGGTTGTGGCTGGGCAGTGACTGGCTGGAAAGCAGCCTTGAGGAGGGAGACTTGGGGGTGCTGGTGGACGAGAAGCTCAACAGGAGCTCTCAGTGTGCACTTGCAGCCCGGAAAGCCAATCAGATCCTGGGCTGCATCAAGAGAAGTGTGGCCAGCAGGTCAAGGGAGGGGATTCTCCCCCTCTACTCTGCTCTGGTGAGACCCCACCTGGAATACTGCCTCCAGTTCTGGAGCCCCTATTACAAGAGGGATCTGGAGGTGCTGGAAGGTGTCCAGAGAAGGGCCACGAGGATGATCAGAGGGCTGGAGCACCTCTCCTATGAGGACAGACTGAAGGAGTTGGGGCTGTTCAGTCTGGAGAAGAGAAGGCTCTGAGGTGACCTCATTGTGGCCTTCCAGTATCTGAAGGGGGCTACAGGAAGGCTGGGGAGGGACTTCTCAGGCTCTCAGGTAGTGATAGGACTAGGGGGAATGGAATGAAGCTGGAGGTGGGGAGATTCAGGCTGGATGTGAGGAGGAAGTTCTTCCCCATGAGAGTGGTGAAGCCCTGGAATGGGTTGTCCAGGGAGGTGGTTGAGGCCCCGTCCCTGGAGGTGTTTAAGCCCAGACTGGATGAGGCTCTGGCCAGTGTGGGGTGTCCCTGCCCATGGCAGGGGGGTTGGAACTAGATGATCCTTGTGGTCCCTTACAACTCTGACTGATTCTATGATTCTGTGATTCATGAGGTATTGGGTGACAGGTTGTACTTGATGATCTTTGAGGTCTTTTCCAACCTTATTGATTCTGTGATTCTGGGTTTTTCAGTGTTGTGCTGCTGTGGTGGTCAGCAGAGACAGAGCCTGGTGATTTCCAGAGCACGTCAGTAGTTACTCAGTCGTGATGACATTACTCTTGCTTTGAGCAAGGTACAGCTGTAGCATTTGGCAAGGATACTGCTGATCAAAACAAAGTGGTGCCCAAGCTTTCTAAGGCAGCTCTTTAATGAGCAGGATTATGGCCAATTCCTCCAAGCAGTTTCTCCTCTTAACTTGGGCTGTGCCTGCCTGCCCAACCTGTTGTTTTTGGTATTAAATAAAGCTTGTTAAGCCCCTCGTGTGTTGGCAAAGCTGCCGAGCGTGATGCTTATTTCAAAGGGATGATTTGGAACAGATGTTTTGCTGTTTCATAAGCAGTATATTCTCTGCTCATCTCCAGCAGTATCTTCTCACTTAGATTAGTAAATCTGATTTAATTCACCAGCTTCTTCAAGCTATGGGATGGTTCTGGAATTGAGACTTGGGACTGCAAAGTGCTGTTGGATCATCTTTGGTTGTGTCTGATACTTGCTGTTACAGAGCAAGTGCCTTCCAGTGTGAGCAGCTGGAGTTTCCACATCAAATATATTTTAGGAGTATATTCCAGAACTGGAGTATATTCCAGTTCAATGTATTTTAGGAAACAAATCTTACACCCTTACATACTACACCCCCAGGGCAGTAAGGTCACTGCCTGACTTGAGTCCTGTCATTCCCTGAGGATCTGAGGTTAGAAATCTGGTGAAATGAGTTTGTAATACCTTAGATTTTCTTCCAGTCCAGATTTTACTTTCAGTGGCACAGGCTTTCAGAGCTCTCTGAATTTGTACTGCCCACCAGCCTTACCTGTCCAAAGATCACAGAAATCTTAGTAAGTAACAATCACAAAAATGAAACTAAATTGTCCCAAAGTAATTTTTAGTAGTGAGAAAAAAGTAATCCTTGAATTACATCTTGCTTTGAAATGTATTTAAAATTTGATTGAAATGCAGGGACAAGCAGATCTTGATGCCACTCTTGGGTCAAGTCTTGAAGTTTATGTCAGTGTCATACCCTAAAAAAATGCCATTTGAAGGGAGATGGTGAGGAAAACTCGAGTCCCACGTGAAGTCAAGTCTCTTGTGCTTTTAGGGTGGAATAGTTGAGTTGCCAGCAGTGAAAAGGAGCACAGGTTAGTGTAAGCTGCTGTACTCTCTGTGGATTTCATCTTGGAATGGCCTTCTTGGCACAGGATAATCTGAACTAACTGGAGTGTGGTGAAGTGAAGTCACCTTGGCCGTGGACAGTCCAGCAGAGGTCTGGATTTGTCAGCACCGAACAAAGCTTCTGTTGCAGGGAGTAGGGTTAGTGACTTGGTTGGCCTAAAGAGTGGAGTCATGCAGATAACAACCATTCCACTGGAGCACTGAACGTGGTCTGGTTCTCCTCTGAGCTCTGAATACTTCTCAGAGCTGTCCCTGAGCAGCCTTATTGAGAGAAAGGCTTTACAGCTGCTGTGTTGGTTGGCAGTGCTGGTTTAGTGGTTGGACTCCATGATCTTGAAGGTCTCTTGCAACCAAAACAATTCTGAGATTCTCTCCCCTTCCAAAGCTGTATGGCAGGTTTCCTTGGCCAAACCTTTCCTAACCCTGGACCTCCAGGCACCTTCATACTCATGAGAGCTGCAGGCCATGTGCTGCACCTTGAGAGACGGAGCCGAGGGTGGAATATTTCATGGGAAGGAGAGGACAACAGCCCTCTGGGGGTTCTGCTGCTCCAAGGGACTTCAAGAGGCTGAGCATTCTCCCATGGCCCAAGGCAGGGCAGGAAGGTTTTTTCCACTTCCCCCTTGCAATTTGTATCTCCTGGCCAGCAGGAGATATCTTGGCCTTCCCCAGCAGTGCCTGTGCCAGCTTGGCTTTTCTCCTGAGTGTGAGGTGCAGCTTTGCATGGAGAGGTTTATGCCCCTTCCATTGTGTCCTAATCTCATAGTGAAAAGTGAGAAGGTGTCAATATCCATGTTTCTCCTGATCTGCAGTAACAAAGAACCTCCAAGTGTTGCATCATCATCATCAGAGGGCATGGGTGTGGGTGTTTGTCATCTTGACTCCTGTGCACAGGGCTCCTGGCTGAAGGTCTGGGGGTGGCTGCTGCAGGGACAGCTCTTGTGAGCTCTGACTGCTGCTGAACCTCCAGCTGCACAGCCATAGGAAATGAAGCTTTATTAGTTTTGTTGCACACAGAGCTATTTGCTTCATTAATAAGCATCCTTCAGGCCTACATTTGTGGGTCTTCAGGGTCAGAGGCTGGCTGATGGTGGTCTAGGTTATGTAACACAGCATGGTGCAAGAGAGATGAGACAAGGAGAAAAGCTGGAGAGGTGCAGGACAAGGAGCAGGGTATTGTCCTGAGGTGCCTGTGAAGTGGAAGGGGAAGAGTAGTTGCTGAAATATGGGCAGAGGCAGGGCTGTGAGGATGCCTGGAGGAAAGTTTGCATTTGATGTGGAGGGGGCTGCAGAGTCAGGGGAAGCCTGACTAGCATAGGGTAGAGGTTTTCCTGCCTGACCAGAAAAAAATCTGTTGCTGGCCTGGAGCCACTGGAGTCGGTGAAATTACACCGAAGGATAATTTGGCTACTTCCTTCTAACTGATCTATGTCCCAGGTGATGTTTCAGTAACTGCTGTAGCCATTGAAGGTAAAAGAACACAATCAAGGCAAAGGGCAAAAAATGTAAGCAAAAAGCTCCAGAGCTAGTGTCACCCAGGAGAATTTTAATTGCTCCTTCAGATTTCTAAGCAGCTGCACTGGGAAAGGTGAAGGTTGTGAGGAAAATCAAATGTTTCTGACTGCCAGGAGCACCTGAGGTGATGCTGACAGAAACCAAGAGTTGGAGACAGCTGCTTTGCACAAGTGTTTGGGGACATGATTTGAGTGCAGCACTGCTTTGAGAATCTCAGAAACATAAAATCAGCAGCATCCTGGCCTGGATCAGCAGAAGCAGGGCAGGAGTTGTGCCCCTGTACTGGGCACTGGTGAGGCTGCAGCTCGAATACTGGGTTCAGTTTTGGGCTGGGGAGGAGATTGTGGATTCAGGAAGCTTGTTTCGTGTGGAGGTTGTTTAGTGTGGAGAAGAGGAGGCTGAGGGGAGACCTCACTGTTTGTGATGAAAGATTTCTCTTTCAGCAGCTGGAGGTGCATCAGGCTGCTCCTTAGGCTCTGTCAGCCTCTGACCAGTCTGTCAGCTTGGGGAATGTTGATACAGCGAGTGCCCAGTGCTGATGTGAGGAGCTGGCACAACAGAGTTGTATTTAATTCCATCTGAAATAACCTCTCCTTAATTAACTGCAGGATCTCTCCAGAGGTTTCAGACTGAGCTGCATCATTTTCCAGAGCTGGGCAGTTCACATTTATCCTACTGGGAGCTACTTGGATATTCTGAAGTGAACTGGTAGCAGCTGTTGGTTTACTGATTATCCATTACCTCATTGAAGCCATGCTTTCTCCTTTTTCCTGCTTTTCTGTAAAGGTGTTCTTGGTAGAATCTTAGAATCACAGAGTGCTTTGGTACAACTCCCCCCAGCCCAGGTTGCTCAAGGCCTCATCCAAGTCCTCCAGGGCAGGGGCATCCACAACCTCATTGGGAAACCTGTTCCAGTTCTCTCCCCGCCCTCACTCTCAACAATTTCTTCATCTCTGGTCTCAAGCTCCCCTCTCCCAGCTCAAAGCCGTTGCCCCTTGTCATGTCACTACAAGCTCTTGTCAAAAGTTCCTCCCCAGCTTTCCTGGAGCCCCTTCAGGTACTGGAAGGTTGCTCTAAGGTCTACCTGGAGCCTTCTCTTCTTCAGGATAAACAGCCCCAACTCTCCCAGCCTGTCCCAACAGAGGAGGTTCTTCAGCCCTCTGGTCATCTTGGTGGCCTCCTCTGGAGCCTCTCCATCAGCTCCAGGTCCTTCTTGTGCTGGGGGTCCCAAAGCTGGAGGCAGTGCTGCAGGTGGGGTCTGAGCAGAGCAGAGGGGCAGAATCCCCTCCCTGTGCTGCTGCTTTCCCTCCTCTGGATGCAGCTCAGCAACAGCTGCCTGCTGGGCTGCCAGTGACCATTGCTGGCACCTGGGGAATTTGTCACTAACTGACACCCCCAAGGCCTTCTCCTCTAGACTGCTCTCAAGCTTCTTCTCACCCAGCCTGGATCTGTGCTTGGGATTGCAGGACCTTGCCCTTGGCTTAGTTGAATTTCATGAGGTTGGCTTGGGCCCATGTTTCCAGTCTGTCCAATGTCCCTTTGGATACCATCCTTTCCGTCCAGCATGCTGGCTGGGCCACACAGCTTGGAGTCACCTACAAGCTTGCTGAGGGTGCCTCAGTGCCACTATCTGTGTCACCAACAGAGATGTGAAACAGCTCTGGTCCCAGTACCCACCACTGAGGCACACCACTGGTCTCCATTAGCACATTGAGCCTTTGACCACAGCTCTCTGAGTGCAGCCTTGCAACCCATTTAGTGAGCAGGATGTCAGGTGGGACAGCGTCAAACAGTTGACTCAAGTTGAGGGAGATGACATCAGTTGTATTGAGAATAGTAGATGGTTGGTGAGCAGAAGCTGCAAGAATCCTTGCACTGAAGGGACAACAAAGTCCTTATTTTCCACTGAGTGACTGCTGTGAAGTGGCCAACTTTCAGTGTAGGGATTCTACCTGGATTTCAAGTGGTAGTGTCAAAAATCTGTTGCTGTGGTGTGCTTCATGTGCGTATTGCATAACCTGCTGAATTGTGTTGAACCTTCTGAATGTGAAAAGAGAATCACCTAAAAATGGTTCTAGAATGAAATATTGTCAGCTGCTGGTCTGTGAGAAGATGTCTGAAAAGTCAGGATTGATCTGAAGATTGAACTTGGCTTTTCCCCACTAGTCTGATTATTGGTCCTAGATCTCAGATGTTACAAGTGCTATCTTCTAGGGACTTTTATGAGGGTAACTCTAATCCCTTAAGCTTAAAACTAAATGTTTTCTTCTCCCTGTGTAAAGGAAGGTAGAGTATCCCCAAAATTTGTGTGTGGTGGACTTAATTTATTAAAACTCACAATTAAATCACCTTTAGTTCAGTGTGAAGTGTTGTTTTACATGGAGTCTGTTCTGCTCAGGGGCAAGAGCAGTTTTTGTTCCACACATTTCTGTGATGTTGAGCTGATAACAAACCACAGCAAGCACAACATAAAATGATCCCCCCTAAGTCCAAGGTGCCAGGTCCTTCACCTGGCTTAGGGCAGTCCTCAGTATCAATCCAGGCTGGGAGTAATGAGACTGAGAGCAGCTCTGCAGAGAAGGACTTGTGGTGCTGGTGGGGGGCGAAGATGGACAGGAGCCAGCAATGGGCACTGGCAGCACAGAAGGCCAAGGGTAGCCTGGGCTGCATCCAAAGCAGTGTGGCCAGAGCTGGAGAGAGGGGATCCTGCCCCACTGCTCTGCTCTGGGGAGACCTCCCTTGCAGGGCTGTGGGACACCAACACAGGAGAGACCTGGAGCTGATGGAACGGGTCCAAAGGAGGCCACAAATGTGATGAGAGGGCTGGAGAACCTCCAGGGGGACAGGTTGGGAGAGTTGGGTCTGGAGAAGGTTCCAGGGAGACCTTAGAGCTGCAGTTCAGTATCTGCAGGAGTCTACAGGCTGAGGGAGCTGGGGTTGCTTAGCCTGGAGAAGAGGAGACTCAGGGGTGACCTTATTGCTCTCTACAGCTACCTGAAGGGAGGTTGTAGCCAGGCAGAGGTTGGTCTCTTCTCCCGGGCAGCCAGCACCAGAACAAGAGGACACAGTCTCAGGCTGCGTCAGGGGAGGTTTAGGCTGGATGTTAGGAAGAAGTTCTGTACAGAGAGAGTGATTGCCCTTTGGAATGGGCTGCCTGGGGAGGTGGTGGAGTCACCTTCATTGGAGGTGTTCAGGAGGAAACTTGATGGGGTACTTGGTGCCATGATCTAGTTGTTTAGGTGGGTTGGATTGGTTGATGGGTTGGACATGATGATCTTGAAGGTCTCTTCCAACCTGGATTTATTGTGATGTAATTGTAATTGTAATAACAGGCAGTCTGGGGAGGGACTGTTCAGAAGGGGCTGTAGGGATAGGATGAGGGGCAATGGTTTGAAGCTGGATCAGGGTAGGTTTCGGTTGGATATCAGGAGGAAGTTCTGCACAGCGAGGGTAGTGAGACACTGACACAGGCTGCCCAAAGATGTGGTGGAGGCCCCATCCTTGGAGACATTCAAGGTCAAACGTGATGGGACTCTCAGCAGCCTTCACTAGTTGAAGATGTCCTTGCTGACTGCAGCAGGGTTGGACATGATGACCTTTGAGGGTCCCTCCCAACCCAATGCATTCTCTGATCTTTTGGTTCTGTTTTTCTAACCACTGACACCATTAGGATGCTCTATAAAACTTGGTACCAAAACAGCCTTTGCCACACTGCAGCGTTCCACTGTTTGGTCTCCTCATTCCATCCTATTTTGGGGAAGTTCTGCTGCTGTTTCTCAAGAAAATGGTATTGAAGGATGAGTCATGAAATGTGATGCCAGGCAGATGAGATGGGGTTTGTTGGAGGAGGGCTGACTGCTGCTACATAAGGGAGCTGGCTTGCTGCTGAGTGCCAGGCTCACTGCTATGGGGAGGAAGCCATTTGGTTCTGATCTGTCTGGTGGCATTCAGTTTGCTGTCTCCGCTGTGCTTGTGATTGGGTGGTCTTGCTAGGCAAAGATGAATAATCCTTGGAAGGCCTTGCTCACATTGGTGAATAAGACCAAATCAAGGTGCCTTACAGATCCTAAGTGCAGTACATCCAATTAAAGCAGTGCAGTTAATTAATATCTTTATTGGTTAATGAATATCCTTACTGGAGGCTCCACCCTTGGGAATTGTTCAAAGCCAGGTTGGCTGGGGGCTTGAGAAACCCGCTAGAGTAGGAAGTGTCCCTGCTAATGGAAGTGGGGTTGGATATAGGTAATCTTTAAGGTCTCTTCCAACCCAAACCATTCAAGCATTGGAACAGGCTGCCCAGGGAGGTGGTGGAGTCCTCATCCCTGGAGGTGTTCAAGAAACCTGTGGACATGGCACCTGGGGACATGGTTTCATGGCTGTGGGTGTTGGATTGATGGTTGGACCTGATGATCTCAGGGGGCTTTTTCCAACCAAACCAATTCTATGGTGCTGTGATTTCCCACCTTGTGTCAGCTGCTCTGTTTTCCATCTCTCATGGAAGAGCTGCAGGTACTGGTGAGACACTTGTTTGCTGCTTCTGATGTGTGGTACTAAGTCAGCAGCCACACTGCCCTGGAGCTAGTGATAGCTTATGGAATTTTTTTAGGCAAATACCAAAATCTTCTGTGTAGTGCCAGAGGGGTGAGAATCCAGACACTTTTTTGTTGTCTCTGTTTGGTTAAGGTGGCTCATGGTTCATGGATTCGTAGAATGGTTTAAGTTGGAAGAGACCTTGAAGGTCATCTTCTTGTTTCCTGTTGTCACAGGAGAAGGTGAGCTCTACAGAATCACAGGGTGCATTGAGTTGGAAGGGAGCTTCAAATATCAGTTTATCCAACCCACCTGCAGTCAGCAGGGACACCCCCAAGTGGAGCAGGTTACTCAGGGCCTCATCAAGTTTGACCTTGAATGTCTTCAGGGATGGGGTCTCCACCACATCTCTGGGCAATCTCTTCCCGTATTTAACCTCTGTCATTGTGCAGAACTTCATCCTAATGTCCAAATTAAATCTCCCCCAACTCCACTTTCAAACCATTTGCCCTCATCCTATCACCATAAGCCCTTGTAAAAAGTCACTCCCCAGATGTCCTGTATGTCCTGCTCTAAGGTCTCCCTGCTGCCTTCTCCAGGCTGAACAGCCCCAACTCTCCCACCTGATAGGTACTCCAGCCCTCTGCATCTTTGTGGCCCACCCCTGGAGCCTTTTCGTCGCAGATCCATGTTCTCCTTGTGCCATGCTGGTCATAGTATTGCAGGTGAGGTCTCACCAGCGCAGAAAAGAGGGGTGGAATCCCCTCTCTTGGCCTTATATACCTTATGCTTTTGTTGTTAAGTGTGAGCTGAGTTCTCCTTCCATGCCTTATCTACCCCGTTCTGGAGCCCCAGAAGAAAGCAGGTGGCAGAGGTGTCTGAAATGGAGTTTGGTCCTCTGCTGGCTCTCTGTATCCTGGCAGAGCCAAGGCATGGGACAGAACTTGACACTCTTTCCAGAAAGTAAGTCTTGTGCAGTTTGGACAGGTTTTCATTGTCAGCTGTAGAGAATCTTTTGTGCTCTGTCCAGAAGATGGAACCACCTGCCAGGAACTCTTAGATCCTACACGTAGAAAATTCTACCAATTCAATTAAGCATTGGCTCATAGAAATATGATTGATTCTGTCTGACAAACGTCTCTGAATTGTTGGAAAGGGAGGGCAAAACTTTCCAGCAGCTCAAAGCAAATGGTGTCCTCCTGCTGCTGTATTTCCTGGATGAGGAGTGGTCTTCAAATGAAAGCTCCTTCACAGCAGAGAGTCTGGACTTCTAGGAGACTTGATGGAAGGTAGAAAGAGTTGATAAACTCTGTTAATTGAAGCTAAAAAATGGATCTTCCACCTCTCATTTTTTGGCTATCATTACTATTGCAATTAAAGGCTTATTGCCCTCCTTATTGCACAGACTTGTATTTTCTGTTACGGGCTTAATAAGTCCATTTTTCAGTTCTGACTATTACTGTTGTTAGTTAGGGTGTTTTGATGCCCTGCATTGCTGTAGTCAGTATGGTAATAGCATGAAACCTGTTTTACCAGAACTGGCTTCTGCAATTTGGTTTTAATTTTGATGAAAATAATGGCAATACCGTGTGGGAGTCAGCTGGAGTCCAGGAAATGTGGAGGCATAAACAGCTATTCACAGTGTAACCCTTGTATGATGCATAAAGATCCCTCTCTGAGCTGCAAGGATTGGGAATGTTGCTCTTTATCGTCTTTTAAGATTCATCTCTAAGGTACAGCTAATAAAATGTATTTCAGTCTGCAGGGCAACCATCTTCTTGTGAGCTTTGCATGGTTCTTTGTTTTTAGGGGTCTCCTACACAGGTACTATTTCTTAGTCACCTAAAGCAGAAGAACTAAGCAACTTCACTCTTTGCAGACACCTCCTTGTGTTAACCAAAGCTAGAAAAATAAAGTAGGAATCATCCTAAACATTTCAGATGGGATGGAAAAACGTATGTTTGTAGTATCACGAATCTGACATCTTTCTGCTTTTCCCAGTAGATTCTTTTTAGCACTGTGCCAATGTTCAGAGAGATGACTTGTTTTGGTTCCAAATTAATAGATTCATAGACTGGTTTGGGTTGGAAGGGACCTGAAAGATCACGGAGTTCCAACCCCCCTGCCATGGGCAGGGACACCTCCCACCAGCCCAGGTTGCTCAAGGCCTCATCCAGCCTGTCCCTGAACACCTCTAGGGCAGAGTCATCCACAGCCTTCCTGGGCAACCTGTGCCAGTGTCTCCCCACCCTCACTCTCAACAGTTTCCTCCTCATCTCCAGTCTCAATGTACCCTCTCTCAGCTCAAAGCCCTTGCCCCTTGTCCTGGCACTCCCAGCCCTTGTCCAAATTCCCTCCCCAGCCTTCTTGTATTTCTTCCTTTGTTTCCTAATTTCTCTGAAAACTTGGGAATTTTGAGAAATATTCTGTTCCTTTCCTGTGAGTATAAAGTGCTATGGAAAATGGTCTCCTAAACAATAACAAGGGCACAGAACTGGATTTATTCAAGACATTCAAGGTCCCCCTGCCCCCTCAACAGTGGTATGTTGAAGGACAGGATGTGTCTCAAAACTTGGTGAATCCTTTCAGACATTTGGAAGGCAAATATTACCCAGAGCTGTGCAGTTTTCTGTCCTTTCTGCTGGTGCTGTGTTGTGCTGTTCCTTCCAGACGAGCATTAACTTCAGGCCTATTTGTAGCAACACTGTGAATAATACAAGCTGTAGTTAGTCATGTGTTGCCAGGAGCCTCAGTCAGCGGTGAAGCTGCAGGCTAACACTGAATTGACTTGGTCTTTTCTGGCTGGTCTTTTAGCTACATGTATCTTGGAGCTAAAGACCTGCCATGCTGTAGATAAACTGCATGCCACCAAAACCAAAGTGAAACCCTAAAACCTGATGCTTTTGTCAAAATCCTGGTGCCAGTTGCTTTGGTTACAGGAGGAGCAGCTGCCTGTAGTACATGAGAACATTGCAGTTTTTACAAAGGATTGAAAATATCTAGAAAAGGAAGAATTTTTCTGTGTCCCTGTGTCAGAGAGCAGGTGCATGGGCGTGTCACCAAAAGCAGTCCAGGCATGGTAGTCCAGCACTTGGCAAGAGGATGCACCGGGGTCATTTCTCCCTGTGTGGCAGAGAGCTGAGGGTTCAGCTGCGTGTCACGGAAAGTATGAGGATGGCAATGCAGAGAGGTACCAAAGAGTTGTGGTGAATGGGGTGAAATCTCTTAAGTAGAAGTTCTGAGTGAACTGGGGGGGTCCTTCTCTGCCCCAGATGTTACCGTCATCACCATTTAATCTGTTTTATAGTGGGTCCATTCTGGACCATCTATTTCAGGTTTTATTTGACTGAACTGGCTAACAACAGAGCCCAGTGGGGTTTGATCAATGGTGGTGTGGTGATCAATGGTGGGGTGGTGATCAACGGACTTTTAGCTAGTGGTGTTCCCCAGGGGTCAGTGCTGGGTCCAGCCTTGTTCAGCATATTCACCAATGACGTGGATGAGGGGGCAGAGTGGACCCTCAGCCAGTTTGCTGATGATACCAAAATGGGAAGGGTGGCTGACAGACCAGCAGGCTGTGCTACTGCCCAGTGTGACCTGGACAGGCTGGAGAGTTGGGCAAAGATGAACATAATGAAGTTGAAACAAAAATAAGTGTAGAGTTCTGCACCTGGGGAGGACAACCCCCTGCACCAGTACAGGTTAAGGATTGACCTGTTGAAGAGTAGCTTTGCAGAGGAGGATCTTGAAGTCCTGGTTGATAAGAAGTTCTTCATGGGATAGCAATGTGCCCTGGTGGCCAAGAAGGCCAATGGTATACTGGGGTGCATTAAGAAGAGTGTGGCCAGTAGGTCAGGGGAGATTTTCCTCCACCTTTACTCAGCCCTAGTTGGACCACATCTGAAGTGTTGTATCCAGTTCTGTGCTCCTCAGTTCAAAAGAGAAAGGAAACTACTGGAGAGAGTTCAACAGAAAGTTATGAGGATGGTTAAGGGACTGAAGCGTCTCTCTTATAAGGAAAGGCTGAGAGACCTGGGGGTGTTCACTCTGGAGAAGAGCAGCCTCAGAAGGGATCTTATGAATGTTTACAAATATCTGAAGGGTGGGGGGCAAGAAGAAGGGGCCAGGCTCTTTTCAGTGGTGTCCTGACAGGACAAGGGGCAGTGGACACAAACTGGACCCTAGGAGGTTCCTTACGAAAAGGAGGAGAAAATGCTTTGGTGTGAGGGTGTTGGAGTCTGGAGCAGGCTGCCCAGAGAGATTGTGGAGCCTCTTTTTTGGGAGACTTCCAAGACTCACCTGGATGTGTTCCTGTGTTACCTGCCTTAAGTGGTCCTGCTTTTCAGCAGGGGTTGGACTGGATGATGTTGGTCCCTTCCAACCCCTAGCATGCTCTGGAGACTTTCAAACCCCACCTGGATGCACTCCTGTGTGGCCTACCCTAAGTGATCCTGCTCTGGCAGGGGGGTTGGACCCGATCATCTCTCGAGGTCCCTTCCAACATCTAATATGCTGTGATACTGTGATTCATCATCACTTTAATAGTCTTGCAGTGGTCACACAGTGCTGTAAAGCATGAGTAGCTCCTCAGTCTGCCTATTTCTGCCATTCTCACATGAACTGTTGGTGTTACACGTTGTGGGTTTCCATGCATGCCCTGCGCTTCAGTTGCTTGGTAAGTCAGATCTGTAGGTCTCAGTTATGAAGGCAGTGGCAGACTTCTGCTGCACAAGGGTGTGATGACAGATGGCAGAGTGATGCCAGATTGCACTACTGTGTCACTGTCATGTTGTTTGGGTACAGCCTTCAAAATCCACAGCTCTCTTCCCTTTCACTGCCTGGGGTCTGCATGTTGTCCTTTGGAAGGTACCTGTGGAAGGAGACAGGAGAGGTTTTCTGTCATTGCAGCTTTCTAGGGCATCCTGGCTGAGGGAGGGAGTTAGCTTTTGGGCTTTATGAATTCATCAGGGAATGAAGTGGTTTTCAGCTATATATAGTGCATGATGAAGTCAATATTTCAGCACTTTGAGGCTTGGCAGGAAAAAAAGGATTGACATCTTGTATTGACTGAATTTGTTAGGAGCAGTACTACAACCCATGACTTTATTTTTAATATATGTAAAGGTTTATGACTAGGTTCCTGAAACCCTTCTTGATGGGCATGAGACTGGGTAACAATGCTGGATGTTATCCTTGCTCCTGGGGCTGAAAATGAAAATAATCACAGAATCACTAAGGTTGGAAGAGACCTCAAAGATCAAGTCCAACCTGACACCACAGACCTCGTGACTAAACCATGGCACCAAGTACCATGTCCAATCCCCTCTTGAACACCTCCAGGGATGGTGACTCCACCACATCCCTGGGAATGTTTGAGATGGTAGCAATGTGAACATCCTTTTATTTTTAACCAATCCTGCTGAAAAATGTCTTCCTGGAGTAACTGGCTGCTCATGGCTTGGATGGGTTCATGTTGTGGTGGGTGAAAAACTGGCTGATGGCTGGGCCCAAAGTGGGGCTGGGGAATGGAGTTAACTCCAGGTGGTGGCCAGTCACCTGTGGTGTTGCCCAGGGCTCAGTGCTGGGCTTGCTCTCTCCTCACAAATCACAACTGATTGAACAAGAGGAAATGGCATCAAGTTATACCAAGGGAGGTTTAGGTTGGATCTGAGGAAAAAACTCCTCTGCCAAAAGGATTCTCAAAAACTGGACCAGGCTGCTCAGGACAGTGGTTGAATGACCATCCCTGGATGTGTTTAAAAGCTTTCTAGGTATGGTGCTCAAGGATATTGTGTAGTAGTGGCCATGGTAGAGTTAGATAATGGTTGGACTTGATGATCATGAAAGTTTTTTTCCAACAACTGTGATGCTGTGATTCCCTTGACAACATGCTTTAACTTTTGGGCTTGAGTAACATGCTTGAACTTGTAACTTCAGCTTATGGTGAGACTCAAAGTGGTTGGGCAAGTGGACTAGGTGATTGTTGCAGGTCCCTTCCAGCAGAAGTTCCTTCTCCTTCTCCCTGCCCTTCCCCTCCTTCTCCTTCTTCTCCCTCTGCTTGTCTCACATTAAAAAATGAGGAAAATTGCAAAAGCACTGGTGACAACCACAAGCAAATCAGAGTGCCAGTTGTATGGCAAGATTATGGCCTTCACTGTATTTGTTCATCAGAAAAGGAACATTTTAATGAAGCTTTCCACTTAGACTGTCAGAGGAACTGCTTTTCTAAACAGAGCTAAATGTCAGCTGGGCTGAGATTCCCAACCCTCTATGTTTCAGCTTGTGTAGACAAACAGAAAATCAATGTCTCCTTTCCTGTTTGGGAATCTGCTGCTGTGTAACCCATGGGAGACGAATAAACTAGCTTTACTTATTTATTTAACATCAGAAAGGACCAACCTGCTCTAAGTAACACATTTTATTTGTGCTGCTTGATTGCCTGTAATGACAAAATGCCTTGGGGCCTAAAATACATTAAAGTGTTGTGTTGCTTTTTTATTTCTCAAAATGACACTGTGGATTCCAATAAAAAGTAAGAATTATTGAGCAGAGTTCCAGAGGTCAGTTTTTTCCCCTATGTGAAAGCTCATGAGCAGTGCCTAGTGGAAGTGGTTACAGAAAGTGGAAGACTTGATTACTGGACTGGCCATTATAACAGTGATCAGGAAGAGAAGTCTCATGTGCTTCTTTATGGCAGATGTCCACTCCAGCAGCTCCCAAGCCCTCAGAGAAGTTTTGCAGAACAATTAGTTCCAAAACATGAAAGATCCTTGCTGAATAACCCAGTAAAGGTAACATGGCATTGGTGTGTCCTGCTTCTAAGCAGGAATCACAAACTCACACAGAATGGTTGGGATTGGAAGGAACCTCTGGAAATCATCCGGTCCACCCCACTGCCAAGGCAGGGTCATCTACAGAAGGTGACAGAATCATAGAACCATAGAATCAATCGGGTTGGAAAAGACCTCAGAGATCATCAAGTCCAACTTGTCACCCAACACCTCATGACTTACTAAACTATCACTTCAAGTGCCACATCCAATCCCTTTTTGAACACCTCCAGGGACAGTCACTCCACCACCTCCCCGGGCAGCACGTTCCAATGGCCAATCTCTCTTTCAGTGAAGAACTTTCTCCTCACCTCAAGCCTAAACTTCCCCTGGTGCTGGCTTTTGCCTCTCTAATTTTTCTCCTACATGATCTAACAACATCCTTAAACATATCTTGAGTTGCCTCCCCCTTGTCCAAAGGTGATAGAGCCTCTTTTTTCCCCTTAATTCCCTCAGGAGATGCTTGCCCATCCAGGCCCAGACCCCTTCCCCTCTGGCTCATCTTTTGGCACGCGGGCACAGCCTGTTCCTGTGCCTTCAAGAGCTTCTGTTTGAAGTAGGTCCAACCAGCCTGGACCCCTTTTTTATTAACTGCTGCTGCCCAGGGTACTTTCCAAATTAGTTGCTTAAACAAGCTGAAGTCTGCCCTCCAGAAGTCCAAAGTGAGGGTTCTGTTAGTGCTCCTCCTTATTTCCCTGCATATTGAATACTCCACTATCTCATGTCGCTGCACCCTAGACAGCCTCCTACCATCACATCTCCCACCAGCCCTTCTCTATTTGAGAACAGCAGGTCAAGCAGGGCCTGACCCCTGGGAGGCTCACTTAGCAGCTGCATCAAGAAGCTGTCCTCCACACACTCTAGGAACCTTCTGGACTCGCTCCTCTCTGCTGAGTTAAGTTCCCAGCAGATGTCTGGTGGGTTAAAGTCTCCCACAAGGACAAGGTCTGATGATCTTGAGACAGCCTCCAGTTACTTATAGAAATATTTAATCAACCTCTTCATCCTGGTTAGGTGGATCTATAACAGACTCGAAGCAGGATGTCAGTTTTGTTAGCCCTCCCTTTGATTTTAACCCACAGGCACTCAACCCTTTCCTTGTCTGCCTCAAGTTCTGTGGCATCAAGAGATTCCCTAATGTACAGGGCCACCCCTCCTCCTCTTCTCCCTCGCCTGTCTCGCCTAAAGAGCTTGTACCCATCCAGTGCAGTACTGCAATTGTGTGAATCATCCCACCATGTTTCTGTAATGGCAACTACATCATAGTTTTCGTGGTGAGCCAAGACTTCCAGTTCCTCTTGTTTGTCACCCATACTGGCTGCATTGGTGGACCTGTACTTTAACTGGGCTGCTGATTTCTCATCTAACTCTAGTTTGTGTCCCTCTCTCTCTTCTCCAGAGAGACTGGTTTCATCACCCACCCCCTTCAGACCTAGCTTAAAGCCCTCCCAGTGAGCCCTGCTAACTCCAGTGCTAGAGCCGTCTTGCCCTTTCTAGATAGATTCAGCCCATCAAGGTCCAGCAGGTCAGATATGGTTAAAGTTGCCCCTTGATCAAAGGGCAGCCTGCTCCATTGCTCCATCACCCTTAAATTAGAGAAGTTCCTTCCCATGTTCAGATGGAACTTCTCATGTTCCAGTTTGTGCCCCTTACCCCGTGTCCTGTCACTGGTCACCACAAAGCGTGGCCCCATCCTCGTGATACCCGCCCTTGAAGTATTGATCAGCATTGATGAGATCCCCCCCTCAGGCTGCTCTTTTCCAGACTAAACAGCCCCAATTCTCTCAGCCTTTCCTCATCAGAGATGCTCCAGGCCCCTCAGCATCTTTATAGCCCTTCGTGCCCTCTCTAGCATGTCCCTGTCCTTCTTGAACCTCAAAGGAGGTTGACCTGTGGTTTGGTATGGTGGGGTGAGAAAGTTCCCTCCCCACACACAGGGAAAGAAACCACAGCTAGCTCAGTCGGAAAAGCAGATGAAAGCTATATTTACAAGCATAAATGGAATGCAATGAATATGTATACAAATATACAATATTTACAATATATACAGGAAAATACAACAATGAACACAATGCAGAAAAACCTTTTCCCTCCTGCCGGCCAGGGGGGTTCCCTGAACCCCCCTCTCTCCCTCCCCACCTCCCCTTTTTTCCCAAAAAGGGTAGAGAGAGAGAGAGAAAGGCAATTAAGAAGGAAAAAGTCTGTTAGCTAAAAAGCACATGCAAAATTAGTTTTCTTATCTGGTTAGCTGCTAACTCAAGGCCGTTCCTGCTTCAGCAAGAGAGAAAGAAGCACAGACTGCACCCAGCCTGAACCCAGACCAGACACAGACTGAACCAACAGAACCCAAACTCCAAAACTGAACCCCACAAGCACCAATGAAATTCGTTTAGACTATCTTGTTTTTGTTCAAATATCAAAAACATTCAGCCAGAGTGTTCAGCAACTGTCTCTTTCTTAAAGGCATAGCATCAACCGGTCACATTTGGGAAGAAAAATATTTGTGCTTCCTGAAGTATATGGTTTGAATAGTGATAAGACAGAAATAACCAGTCACAGAGTTAGTTACTGGTCTCTTTAGGGGAGAGAAATTCTCTGATAATTGGTGGTTTAGCCAATAGGCTAAAGAGGTTTTCTCAGCAGATCAATACAGCCAATTGAAAAGCTTTTATTTGTTTCAGAAGTGCACCAAGTAGTTTGTTTTCAGGTTCAAACTGAAATGATCCATTTTTTTGTGTGTTAGAACCTAGGGATGGTAAAGCACAAGCAGGTACGGAAATAGAGGGTTTTGTGCACAGAAGTTTATGGTGAACTGTAGTCACAATCAAGCAGCAGAGGAGAGCAAGAGAGGAAACAACTTTCATCTGCTCTCTTCAAGTAATAGCTATTTCTGAGGAAACTACTTAGAAACTGACCTATGTGATATAATTATGTAAAACTCTTGATTAATTTGTTTCCTTGCCTGTCAGTGGAGGGAGGTGTATGGAAAATATGTCAGGCTTTTCCTTCAGGATGAGGAAGATACTGCTAAGATAATGATGTGTTCCTAAAGCAAGGAAAAGTGGATTTTAATTTGAATTAAAGGTGGGTTTACTTCCCACAGTGCTCGTTTTCCAAAGCTGGAACATATAAAAGGGGGCTTCAACCAGTAAATTCCTGGACCTATGGGTGAGGTTGGGGTATACTCTTCACTACACTTCCTCATCTGCCTGCAGGTCCTGAATGCCTTCTGCAGGATCCACTTTGTGCCAGCAGGGTGAGGTAATGGACTTGAGCTGATGGAAAAGGAATCACTTTCACTTAGTGCTCACCAAATTGCTCGATCTGATCCACGGGAAGGAAATCTTTCTTCAGGGATTGAGAAGGATCCTGTGTGACCACAGCCTGGTGGGGAAGGCATTTAGGTGGATGTTAGCCAGAGTTACTGAAGTCCAGCTCCCAGTTTGGCAGAACAAGATGCTTTTGAACTTGTCATAGCTACCTTTTAAGATTGTTCTGAAATGAGATACTGTGTTTAAAGTGATGTATTACCTCCTTCTGTTCACAGAACCATTAAGGTTGGAAAAGACCTCTAAGATGATAAGCCCAACCTTCTAGCCAGCATCTCCATGGCCACTAGACCACATCCCCAAGTGCCACGGCCACACCTTTCTTGAGCACCTCCAGGGATGGGGACTCCACCACCTCCCTAGTCAGCCTGTTCCAATGCCTGACCACTCTTGCAGCAAAGACAGACATTCAGTGAATAAATTCTTCTGTCTGATGCCCAGCAGGGTAGGCATGGACCAAGCATTCCTGCCTCGTGGCTCTCCTCAAGGTGCCCGTGTGAGAGGATTCTGTGAAATTGCTGAGAGGGTTTGTACAAGGGGTGAGAATTTGAGTACCTGAAACCTGAATATCTGAAAGGCATTGCTGGTGGGAATCAAAATGTAGGCTTCAGTGTTACTACATTTAGATAGCACTTGACCAAGGATGCTGAGAGTCTTGATGGCAACATTGGATGAGTTCTTCTCATGAAATTCCTTCAGTGCTAAGCTTTTAAGACAAGACCGTGAGTCATAAGACTTTCAAGAACATTGTTTGATAAAGAAGAGAGTAATTTGTTTGGTTGTGTTGAGGAACTTGTGACCTAAAAAGAAAGAAGAGGTACAACCAGGAGTAGCATCAAATCCCAGAGCCTCTCACACTTGAGTGTAACTAAAGCCTGAGTGCCTGCAGAGATGTATGGGACACACAGGTCACACCTGGCTTACACTGCCTCCATCACCCAAAGGCCTTGCATAGTCAATGTCCTCTTTTGCTTTGTGCCATGAATTTGAAATGACCTGTCCTACAGAAGACTTACCAAAGTTTGGTATCTGCAGTCTTTCATCAGCTGTTGCTCTTCTGTTTTGGCCTGCTGCAAAATAACATACCCTACCCATGCCCTACCCCACCCCCTACCCATAGTGTCACATTTCTGACCCAATCCTGACAGGAAATGCTTTTGTAGATAACTGAGGTCTTTGCTTTTATCTGATGCTGCAGTGTCTGGCATCTTCAATGTTATTGCTAGTAGTGCAGTCAGTGTTCTGCTAAAACTTTCAGAGGTATGTCAGAGGAGAATTTAGGAGGCTTGAAGTGGAAGGCTCATTATTTTTCTGCCCCAAATGGAATGGATTATCTCCAAAAATTAGCTACTCAGCCTTTCCCTTGTGATCCAGCAGCAGCACAGCAGTACATGTGTGTAGGTAATGCACAGAGCCTATTCCAGAGCCTTTCCACCCAAATCACCATGGCCTAGGCTGCATCCAGAGCAGGGAGAGCAGCAGCACAGGGAGGGGATTCTGCCCCTCTGCTCTGCTCAGACCCCACTTGCAGCACTGCCTCCAGCCCTGGGGCCCCCAGCACAAGAGGGACATGGAACTGTTGGAGAGGAGGCAGAGGAGGCCATGAAGGTGGTCACAGGGCTGAAGAATCTCCCCATGGGGACAGGCTGAGAGTGGTGGGGCTGTCTGGCCTGGCCAAGGCTCCAGGAAGTCCTTAGAACAGCCTTCCAGTACCTGAAGGAGGCCGGCAAGAAAGCTGGAGAAAGACTTTAGGCAAGGGCTGGGGGTGACAGGATGAGGGGCAATGACTTTGAGCTGGTAGAGGGGAGATTGAGACTGGAGATAAGGAAGAAGTTGTTGAGAATGAGGGTGGGCAGAGACTGGAACAGGTTGCCCAGGGAGGCTGTGGCTGCCTCCTCCCTGGAGGTGTTGAAGACCAAGCTGGATGAGGCCCTGAGCAACTTGGGCTGGTGGGAGGTGTCCCTGCCTGTGTCAGGAGGGGGCTGGAACTGAATGATTTTGCAAGTCTCTTCCAACCCACAGCAGTCTGTGGTTCTATGAAAAGCTGGCAGGCCTGTGACAATGGGGGAGCACTCTTGCCCCTGAGCTCTAATATTCTGTCACTCTGTTGCAGTGATTCATTTCCCTTGCCTCTCCTCCCCACTCACACATCTGTAGTTCTGTTTCCATTGTGTGGGATTTGTCTTCATTTGCTTTACTTTCTGAGTTTGTTACTTCACTGTGGGTTATCTGAATGAAAATGTGGTGTATGGATTGAATGTACAGGATCACAGAATTGTGTAGGCTGGAAGAGACCTCTAAGATCATCCAGTCCAAGCTTAGCCCGGCACTGCCAGGTCACCATGCTCCTCTGCACCACATCTACATGGTTTTACAGTCCCTCCAGGGATGGGGGACTCGACTATCTCCCTGGACAGCCTGGTCCAGGCCCTGGCGTCCTGCAAGGGGAAGAAATTGTTCCTCATGTCCAAACTGAACCTCCCTTGTAGCAACTTGAGGCTGTTTGTTCGTGTCTTGTCACTTGTTCCTTGGGAGAAGAGACCAATCCCCTGGCTGCAGCCTCCTTTCAGGGAGTTGTAGGTCTCCCATCCTTTTCTCCAGTCTAAATGACCCCAACTTCCTCACCTGCTCCTGACCAGCCCTTTTCTCCAGACCCTTCCCCAGGTTTGTTGCCCTTCTCTGGGCCTATTCCAGCCCCTCAATGTCCTTCTGGAAGTTAGGGACCCCAAATTGAAACCAGTAGTCAAGGTGGGGCCTCACCAGTGCCCAGTACAGGGAAACAATGGCTGCCCTACTCCTGCTAGCCACACTCTTGCTGATCCAAGTCAGGATGCTGGTGGCCTTCTTGGCCAGCTGGCAATGCTGGCTCATCTTCATCTGCTGTCAACCCCCAGGTTTTTTTCTGTTGGGCAGTTTTCAGCCACTCTGATGCCAACCTGGAGCATTCATGGGGTTGTTGTGACCCAAGTGCAGGACCCAGCCCCTGTCCTTGTTGAACCTCTTCCTGTTGACTTCAGCCCACATGTGTGCTTATGTTTAAGGTGAAACTTGCTTAACATATATGGTTTGTATTTTACCTTTTCCCCTCCTGCTTATTTTTCCTCAGTAGAAGTAAAAAGTTTCATTGACAGTGCACCATTCAGACTGGGACATGGAAATTGTGGTCTTCCTGTGTCAGAGTGGTGCTGTCCTGTTCTGCTCCTGTGCACTTGGAGATTTGCTGCAGGTCATCTCCTCCTGGTCTGCAGCTGCAGACTGACTTGATTTGCACTGGGTTCTGTCTGTATGTTTTCATTTCCTCCTTCCCCATGTGGCTGGTCTAGGCAGAGAGGAAGATGAAATGGAGTAATATCATTTCAGCAGGCAATTGAAGAAAAACTAATTAGCACTTTAATTGTTTTGAATTTTAAGTGTCTCCTAGCTCTTCACTGTGGGTTGAAGAACTCCCTTGTACACCTAACCTGATTCCATTAATTACTATTCTTAGTGCAGACTGCTTCTATTACTTGGAATTGTTTTCTGTGTAAGGTAGATGAGAGGTGTTAATGAGCTTATTTCTGTGATAGCCAAGGCAGAGGATCAATTTATGCCTGCTCAGGATTTGGTCTGGGTTTGATATGATTCAATGGCCATGCTCAAGGGACACATGTACCATGAGCAAGGATGAAATGTGTAGTTGTGGATGGGAGCACACTGCATTGGGTTAGGAACTGGCTGGAGGGCCGAGCCCAGAGAGTGGTGGTGAATGGTGCCACAGCCAGCTGGCGGCCTGTCACTAGTGGTGTGCCCCAGGGATCAGTGCTGGGCCCCATGCTCTTCAACATCTTTATTGATGATCTGGATGAGGGCATCGAGTCCATCATCAGTAAATCTGGGGACGACACCAAGCTGGGGGCAGGAGTTGATCTGCTGGAGGGTAGAGAGGCTTTGCAGAGGGACCTCGACAGGCTGGACAGATGGGCAGAATCCAAGGGCATGAGATTGAACACATCCAAGTGCCGGGTTCTGCACACTGGCCACAGCAACCCCATGCAGTGCTACAGGCTGGGGTCAGAGTGGCTGGAGAGCGGCCAGGCAGAGAGGGACCTGGGGGTACTGATTGATTGTAGGCTGAACATGAGCCTGCAGTGTGCCCAGGCAGTCAAGAAGGCCAATGGCATCCTAGCCTGCATCAGAAACAGTGTGGCCAGCAGGAGCAGGGAGGTCATTCTGCCCCTGTACACTGCACTGGTTAGGCCGCACCTTGAATACTGTGTCCAGTTCTGGGCCCCTCAGTTTAGGAAGGATGTTGACTTGCTGGAGCGTGTCCAGAGAAGGGCAACAAAGTTGGTGAGGGGTTTGGAACACAAGGCCTATGAGGAGAGGCTGAGGGAGCTGGGGTTGCTTAGCCTGGAGAGGAGGAGACTCAGGGGAGACCTTCTTGCTCTCTACAACTACCTGAAGAGAGGTTGTAGCCAGGTAGAGGTTGGTCTCTTCTCCCAGGCAGCCAGTACCAGAACAAGAGGACACAGTCTCAGGCTGCGCCAGGGGAGGTTTAGGCTGGATGTTAGGAGGAAGTTCTCTACAGATTGCCCATTGGAATGGTCTGCCCAGGGAGGTGGTAGAGTCACCTTCATTGGAGGTGTTCAAGAAGAGGCTTGATGGGGTGCTTGGTGCCACTGTTTAGTTGTTTAGGTGGGTTGTA
The DNA here is from genome assembly GCA_015227895.2 of Colaptes auratus. NCBI lineage: Eukaryota > Metazoa > Chordata > Aves > Piciformes > Picidae > Colaptes > Colaptes auratus. The sequence continues at coordinate 10,907,040 of CM026897.1, read as the reverse complement.
TTGTATTATATTGTATTGTATTGTATTGTATTGTATTTAGGTGGGTTGGATTGGTTGATGGGTTGGACGCGATGATCTTGAAGGTCTCTTCCAACCTGGTGTATTGTATTGTATTGTATTGTATTGTATTGGACCAGTCAGGAATTGCTCTTTGAGGAGCCCATTCCTAGTAGTCACTGAAACCCATTGAAGGTACCCCTGTTTGACCTCAGACTTCTCCAGAGGCACTGAGTCTGCTTTCTGCTCATCCACAGGCTGAGCAGCCCCCTGCAAAGTTTCTGTGGAACTGTGTCTGAGTGCCCTGAAGAGCTCATGTTGGTGGACTGGCAGGCACCGCCCTGCTTTGAGATTGCAAGAAACTTGGAGAAGCTCTCTTTTGCATCATGTGGTGGAAAAGAATGTGGTTGGGTCTGCTTCCTGGAAGAGGGAAAACCTGTTTTCTAGGAGTTGGGAGACCTTGGTTGAGTACCTTCACATAGAGAAACTGCTGGCAAATTCATCCCTTGCATTCTGTCAGGCTAGAGTCTTCCCTTGTCAGTTCCTTTGCTTACTGTTAGAGCTATGCTGCACTAAAGGGAAAAAAAATTAAAGATCTAGTGCTTGAAGAATACACATCACTAAATTCATGGAATGGGTTGGGTTGGAAGGGACCTTAAAAATCATCTAGTTCCCTGCCATGAGGAGGGACGTGTTCTACCAGATCAGGTTGCTCAAAGCCTCATCCAACCTGACCTTATTCATGAATCTGTCACCTGGGAACTAAGAATGTAGATGCTAATACTTATTTACTTCTTTCTGGTTTGTTTTTCTTTCTCAGTTGTTGGTTTGGCCATTTTTGTTTGTTTGCTCTTTCCATAAAGATTGTCTGGTATGAAATGAAGGGAGAATTAGCCTAGGGGAGAGACTTCACCTTTCTGTGCACTATGATACTGAAATTTTTAGTGTCCTGCAGGACAGAAAATAGAGACTGCTGAAGCTTGGTTGCAGGAAATAGCTGCATTTCCATTTCCTTAGCAGTTTGCAAAACAGGGGAAAGAACCTGTCAAGAGGGTGGGGCCAGGCTTGTCAGTGGTGCCCAGGGACAGGACAAGGGGCATGGGACACAAACTGGAACCCCAGGAGATTCCACCTCAGCAGGAGGAGAAACTTATTTGGTGTGAGGGAGCTGGAGGCCTGGAGCAAGCTGTGCAGAGAGGTTGTGGAGTCTTCTTGTGTGGAGAGATTCCACCCCCACCTTGGCCACTGTGATCCTGGGCAAGGTGCTCTGGGTGCCTCTACTTTAGCAGGGGGGGTTGACTGGGTGAGCTCCAGAAGTCCCTTCCAAGCCCAAGCATGCTAGGATTCTGGGATTCTTGAATAGTCAAAGCTACCAGGTACTTAGACAATAGGTTTTTTCGTGTGAGTTTATTCCTGTGTTAATGCTGGAGACTTGCCCACTTTGTTTATTCAATCAAATTGTCTTCATTAAGAAAAAAAAAGTACTCATAGCCAGGGTTCAATGTTGTGGTTATCAGTTTTATATCAAAGTGTTGAAAAGTGAGGACTTTTGCCATGCATCACAGAATGTTAGGGGTTGGAAGGGACCTCTGGAGATTATCCATTCCAACCCCCCTGCCAGAGCAGGGTCACACAGGGCGAGTCACACAGCAACACATCCAGGTGGGTTTTGAAAGTCTCCAGAGAAGGAGACTCCACAACCTCTCTGGCAGCCTGTTCCTGGGCTCCAGCAGCCTCACAGTGAAAACGTTTTCCCTCATGTTCCCATGGAACCTCCTCTGCTCCAGCTTTCCCACATTGCCCCTTGTCCCAGTGTCACAGTACCACAGGACAGTAGAGGTTGGAAAGGACCTCAAGAGATCATCCAGTCCAACCCCTCTGCCAAAGCAGGATCACTTAGGGTTGTCCACACAGGAATGCATTCAGGTGGGTTTTGAACGTCTGCTGAAGAGGCTCCACAACCTCTCTGGGCAACCTGCTCCAGGGCTCTGTCACCCTCACTGTGGCTCCATCCTCCCAACACTGCCCTGCACATTCTCATCAACATGAATGAGGACACCCCTCAGACTCCTCTGCTCCAAGCTCCAAGCCCCAGCTTCCTCAGCCTGCCCTCACAGGGGGATGTTCCACTGCCTGCAGCAACTTTGTGGCTCTGTGCTGGACTCTCTCAAGAAGTTTCCTGAGGTCCTTCTTGAACTGAGGGGCCCAGAACTGGACAGAATATTCCTGACATGGCTTTACCAGGGCAGAGTAGAGGCGGCAGTAGAACCTTTCTGACCTACCCACCACACCTCTTCTAAAGTACCCCAAGATACCATTTATCTTCTTGGCTCTATGCCACGTTGCTGGCTCATGGGCTTCCTTCTATGCACCAGGACCCCCAGGTCTCTTTCCCCTTTCCCTGCTCTCCAACAGGCCAGTCTGCTACCTCTGCTCTTCCATGGGGCTGTTCTTTCCCAGATGCCAGACTCTACCCTTGTCCTTGTTGGCTTTCATTCCATTTCTCCATGCCTGTCAAGGAGAGATATCCATATCATATAGGAATATAATTTTTGCCACTTTTTACCTATTTTCCATGTAAATGCAGGGAACTGTAAGCTGTTCTTACGTATTTGGTTAGGAAGGGATGCCTCTGATGGTTAAATATTTTTTCCTGTGTGTACAGTATCTAAAAGCAGACAATTTAAGTAACAAACCCTGTTCAACTTAATAATCTTTGCCATCAAGTGAAGCTTGTCCTGTCGTGGATGAGTAGTTCCCTTTTCTAAAGGATTTTGCTGAAGGCAGTCTGCTTAAGTTGTCATTTTCATGTGTTTCAGCTTGGTCTTTGTAAGAGGTGAATGTCTGCAATAAAACTCTATTTTTCCTTTTCTTCTTTTTTCCCCCCTTCCACTTCTGTGTTCCTCTGCCCATTTGGATGAGGCACTTTTCCTTTTAGCTTCTAGCTTCTCAGATTTTCATCTGTTTGGGGTTTGTGTTGTGTGTGTGTGTGTTGTGTTTTCCTGGAGAGAACATATTGCTGTCTCCTTGTTTAGACTGTCAGATTGCCTCTCTTACCTGTGTCATGATTAACAGCCTTATGGCAGTTTCAATTGCTTGCACATAAAAGACAATATTTGTAACATTTGTATTTATCTCTGGTTTAATATTTAGCAGTGGAAACTAGGGGGGGGGAAGGGGAAAAAACCCAAAAAAGCAACCAAACACCTCAACAAACTCTTCCCCCTCCCAGCAATATGTGACAAGCCAGCTGCTGACTGACAGACTGTAAAAGACTTCTGAATTGCCAGGGATTTATTTTTAGAGTCCATCTCTTCCTCCTCTTGGAGAAACTTGGAGAGAGTCACATTTATTTCTTTCTTTTATTTTCTTTCTTCTTTTTTTTTTTTTTTTTGGTGGGATTGTGTGCTATTCAAGGCCTTTTTGACCCATTTATATCCTGGCAAAGTGTCCAGTAGATGCTCAAGGCAGCCCAGATACAGATTTTCACATTGCCTGTGCTGCTTTGCACCTCTGACAATGCCAGAGGAGCACTGAGCAGCTTGAGGTACCTGAACTCTGTGTTGAGGTGTCTGCAGCCTGCCGCTTGCTCTTGGGCAGCTAGGCCAACTGTTCTGGCCATGCTTACCTTTCAGTATAGCTATCAAATACTGATTCCTGAGTGAAATAAATGAAAATAAAATAACTCAAAAGAAGGATGGCAGTGTAGAGTATCTCAGTCACTCTGCCTTTGCACCATGGGACAACGCCATTAGTGTTCCAACTAGTGGTTTTAGCACCTCTTTGCACTTCAGATGCTGGAGCAAATTCCTTGTTCTGGTGTTACTGGTTGTAGAAGTGCAGGTGCTTAGGCTGAGACAAACACATCTCCTTTAACTTCAACTCCTTTTTCTTGGTGTGAGTCCAAGAAGTCATCTCCTGTGCCTCCACCCTTACACATGAGTTGATCATTCTAGTCCTGAGGTCCTGTTTCAGTATGTGCCACCAAACCTGGAGGAGAAAATTAGTTCAAGAAGATCTCCATCTGCCTGTGGATTTTTCCTGTGGCAATTCTGCTTCCTTGGCCCTGGGCAGCCTGTGCCAGAGTCTCACCACCCTCACACTGAAGAACTTCTTCCTCAGGTCCAGTCTAACCCTGCTCTGCCTCAGCTTCAAACCATTCCCCCTTGTCCTGTCTCTAGACACCCTCAGAAAAAGCTCCTCTGCAGCCTTCCTGGATAATCCCTTCAGGTATTGGAAGGCAGCTGTAATGTCCCTCTGGAGTCTTCTCTTCTCCAGACTGCACACCCCCAGCTCCCTCAGCCTGGCCTCACAGCAGACCTGCTCCAGCCCTCGGATCATCTTTGTGGCCTCCTCTGGACTCCACCAGCTCTGTGTCCTTATGCTGGGGAGTACAATGGTAGATGGCCTTGGAAATTTGGAATCAAGCTAGCATTTTGGGTTTGACTTAGGGTAGATTTAAGTGAGGATTTAAAGAATAAAAATGACATCTATGGTCAGGCTAAAGCCACTGTGTAGTGAGACACAGAAGGCATGTAGAGTAGGACTTCTTTTATTTTATCCAGTGGCCTATGAGGATTTGTTCTGGAGGCTGTACATTTATTTCACCTCAATAAAGTAAAAATCATTGCATTTTTAGGTCAGAGCTGAACTGTAGAGTTAGATTAATCTCCCTAATTTATTCCTTTGTGAATGTTCATTGCAAAGCTTTAGGAAAAAGGCTTTGGCTTGTAAGTAAGATCTGAACTAAAAATACCAGAGAAGCACTTCAGTCTCTTGTAGATAACTTGCACTAGATAGCAGATGTCTGTTTCCCCTCCCCAGTTTCAGAGTTATTTAAGCATCAGGAGTTTCATGTAGCTTTATTGTACCACCAGTTATAAAGTTCTTTTGTTCCTCAGAATTGCAGTATCTTGGAGTTTGAAGGAACTCTGCGTTCACAGTCACAAAACCATTGCCCAGAGATGTGGAGGAGGCCCCATCCTTGGAGACATACTTGATGGGGTCCTGAGCAACCTGCTTTAGATGGAGTTGTCCCTGTTGACTGCAGGGTGGTTGGACAAGATGCCCTTTGAGGCCTTGTCCCTTCCAACCTGATGACATCTGCCAAAGTTTTGCCACTCCAATGTCCATGGGTTCTTTAGCTACTTTCAGGGTGTCACTGTTCTTGCTGCAGTGACTTGTTGTGGCGAATGATTTCTTCTCTTTCACATTGCAGTGCTACAGGATGGGGTCAGAGTGGCTGGAGAGTGGCCAGAAAGAAAGGGACCTGGGGGTACTGGTCAATGGTAGGCTGAACATGAGCCTGCAGTATGCCCAGGTGGCCAGGAAGGCCAATGGCATCCTGGCCTGCATCAGGAACAGTGTGGCCAGCAGGAGCAGGGAGGTCATTCTGCCCCTGCACTCAGCACTGGTTAGGCCACACCTTGAGTCCTGTGTCCAGTTCTGGGCCCCTCAGTTCAGGAAAGCTGTTGACTTGCTGGAACGTGCCCAGAGAAGGGCAACAAAGCTGGGGAGGGGTCTTGAGTACAGCCTTGTGAGGAGAGGCTGAGGGAGCTGGGGTTGCTTAGCCTGGAGAAGAGAAGGCTCAGAGGAGACCTTCTTGCTCTCTACAGCTACCTGAAGGGAGGTTGTAGCCAGGTGGGGGTTGGTCTCTTCTCCCAGGCAGCCAGCACCAGAGCAAGAGGACACAGTCTCAAGCTGCACCAGGGGAGGTTTCAGCTGGATGTTAGGAAGAACTTCCCAGAGAGAGTGATTGCCCATTGGAATGTGCTGCCCAGGGAGGTGGTGGAGTCACCATCACTGGAGGTGTTTAAGAGGAGACTGGATGGGGCACTTGGTGCCATGGTTTAGTTGATTAGATGGTGTTGGGTGATAGGTTAGACTCTATGATCTCAAAGGCCTTTTCCAACCTGGTTAATTCTATTCCATTGTATTCTACTTTTATAGTACAGCCAAGTGTTGAGTGAAAAGGCACAGCAGTAATGTACAGAAAAAGGAGGAGTTGCATCAGGGGTTTGGTTCATAACCCTCACATAATGATGATTTTTAATCAGTTACTATCAATGTGTGTGCTTTATATTTAAAGGAAGATGTTATGAGGCAAATTACCTTTGGAGCAGCTGATGCAATTAAAGGCTGGAGAGATTCCAAGCCCACCTGGACATTGTGATCCTTATCAAGCTCCTTGATGATGTTCAGAAGTCTCCAACAACCCCCACCATGCTGGGACTGGGGGAGTTTGTGATGCTTTATTAATCATTTTCCTTATTTACACAGCTCTGTAAGTATGCATGATGAAACCCAGAAAGCCATGTAATAAACAGCTGCATATCTATATCCAGATCTATATCTATATCCATATCTATATCTGTATCTATATCAATATCTATATCCATATCTATATATCTATCTATATCTATATCCAGATCTATATATCTATCTATATCTCTATCATCATCTATATCTATATCTATATATCTCTATCTCTCTGTCATCTATATTTTCTTTGCTTTCATACATAATTTTTGTCCCCCCCTTGGATACAGTTTTGAGCCCCTTGCTCTAAGAAGGACATTGAAGGGGCTGGAGCATGTTCAGAGAAGGGCAGCAAAACTGGTGAAGGGTCTGGAGAACAGGGCTGGGGAGGAGCAGCTGAGGGAGCTGGGGATGTTTGGTGTGGAGAGGAGGCTGAAGGGAGACCTCATTGCTCTCTACAGCTCTTCAACAGGATGTTGGAGACAAGTGAGGGTTGGACTCTTCTCCCTAGTCTCAGGTCACAGAAGGAGAGGAAATGGCCTGAAACTGAGTCATGGGAGGATTAGTTTGCACATGAGGAACAATTTCTTTGCTGCAGGAGTGGTCAGGCACTGGAACAGGCTGCCAAGGGAGGTGGTAGGGCCCACATTCCTGAAGGTGTTTCAGAAAGGTGTGGCCATAGTACCTGGGGACATGGTTTAGTGGCCATGGTGGGGCTGGGTTGGTGGCGGGACTGGATCTTAGAAGCCTTTTCCAGCTGAAACAATTCTGTGATTCTTTGGCTCTTTGATCTGTAAAACAGGGGCTGCCTGGATGCACTGCTGCCTATACATCTCTTATTCCTCTGCAAGCATCTCTACAGACTGAGGGTGCCTTGGGCCTTCAGTACCCAGGAGTTCCTCACATGCAAGGAATTCACCAGGGAGCTGGCACAAATCATCCCAGCAGTCTGATCCCATTACAGCAGTGCAGAGCAGCAGGAGCTGAATTTTTAAAGACTTTAAGTCACTGAGATTCTCAGCCAGAAGTGTGGATTAACTGAGGAATCTAAATCAGGATATGGATTCCTTAAAAAAGATCTACTAACAGGAATGTTCAGAAGTGTAATTAGTAGGATTTAGTAACATTTTGTTTCCATTCTTATTTGGAGTGTGCTGCTGGAGCCATGAATAAACTATCTCACTCTCCTGCTGCCTCATTTCTTCTAAAGATCCATTTCTGGTCACACACATGGAGCAGTTCTGCTGTAGGCTGGAGAACAGCTGAGAATGTACCTAAAGGACTGGAGGGAAGAAACACACAGCTCATTCCTACTGGCTCTTTCTTCTTCTGCCCTTTCCTTTTCTACATTCAGACCCTCCTGCTTCTCCACAGGAACTTCAAAACTTCTTGTGCAGTATTAGAGCTTGTCCAGCTGAACATGTCCCATGTTAGATCTGTGACTGCAGCAAGGTGTTGCTGACCAGTGAGCAGGAATCATAGAATCATGGAGTTGTTCACACTGGAAAAGACCTTCAAGCTCGTTGTGTCCAACTGTTAACCCAACACTGCTAAGTCCACCACTGACCCTCAGCACCACATCTCCATGACTTTTAAACTCTTTCAAACCTATCAGGGATGGGAGCTTCACTGCTGCCCTGGGCAGTCTGGCCCAGGCCTTGGCAATCCTTTTGGGGAAGGGATTGTTCCTCATATCCAACCTAAACCTGCACTGGGGCAACTTGAAGGTATTTCCTCTCCTCTTGTTACCTGGAAGACCAACCCCCTCCTGGTTCTAACCTCCTTTCAGGGAGTTGTGGAGAGCAATGAGATCTCCCCTCAGCCTCCTTTTGTCCTTGGAAGGTGTCAGGGACACTTTCCACTAGACCAAGTTGCTCAAGACCCCATCAAGCCTTGTCTTGAACACCTTCAGGAAGGGGACAGCCACAGCCTCCCTGGGCAGCCTGTGACAGTGTCTCCCCACCTTCTCTCTCAAGAATTTCTTCCTCATCTCCAGTCTCAATCTCTCTTCTTCCAGCTCAAAACCTTTGTCCCTCATCCTGGCACTCCCAGCTCTTGTCAGAAGTCCTTTCTCAGCTCTCCTGTGGCCTCTTCAGGTACTGCAGAGCTGCTCTAAGGTCTCCCTGGAGCTTGCTCTTCAGGCTGAACAGCTGCAACTCTCCCAGCTTGTCCCCACAGGGGAGGTGCTTCAGCCCTGTGATCACCTTCATGGCCTTCTGGACCCTCTCCAACAGTTTTAAATTTTATAGGGCTTTTTGTCCAGTAAAAGGGAAGTTTATAGGGTAAAGGATGGGTGGGTTTTCTTCACACCTCTCTCCAGTGCTCCATGGCTGGATCCTGCTGTTCGCGCACATGAACATAGAGACATCTCCCAAACTGAGTTTAGATGTAAGATGAGAGGATGAAACATCTTGGGGTGCAGGTAGTGAGGAAAGACCTTCTCCTTGCTTCTACACACTAAACAACACTGGTGATTCTTTCAGCTCCTGGAGGATAGGCTGGACTTGATGATCTCAAAGGTCTTTTCCAACCTGGTTAATTCTGTATTCTGATACTGCTACACATAAAAGTGCAGTGGAAGCCAGTAGTAGTGCAGCAGTGAAATGGTGCCCCACTGAGGTGTACCAAACAGAGGGAAGAGGAGAACTGATAATGCTGGGCAGGATCTACCCTGTGGCACAGCCTGTCCAGCTGGCAGGAGCAGTGGTGCCCACAAGCAGCTCCCACCTTGCACCAGCAATTCCACCCCCTGCCTGGCCTTGTCCTTGACAGAGCAGCAAGGAGTTCTCTTGGGAGCATCCTCTTTGTTTGGTCACAGGAATGATAAATAGAGTTGTTTTCTTACAGGAATGTTCTTCAAGGTCCCAAAAGGCAAAAAAAAATCTCACAGGCTTGGGGCAAAGTGGCTGGAAACTGCCCAGCAGAAAAGTTCCTGGGGGTGCTGCTTGAACACAGCTGAAGATGAGCCAGCAGTGCCCAGGTGGGCAAGAAGGGCACCAACAGCCTGGCCTGGATCAGCAATGGTGTGGGCAGCACGAGCTCTGCAGGGATTGTGCCCTTGTACTCAGCCTTGGTGAGGCCACACCTTGAGTCCTGTGTTCAGCTCTGGGCCTCTCACTTCCAGAAGGACACTGAGGGCTGGAGCAGGTCCAGAAAAGGGCAAAAAAGGTGGGGAAGGGTCTGGAGAACAGGGCTGGGGAGGAGCAGCTGAGGGAGCTGGGGGGGGTTTGGTGTGGAGCAGAGGAGGCTGATGGAGACCTCCTTGCTCTCTGCAGCTCCCTGAGAGGAGGCTGCAGCCAGGTGGGGCTTGGGCTCTGCTCCCTATGCTCAAGTGATTGGTCAAGAGCAAACAGCCTCAGGTTGTGCCAGGGGAGGTTTACCTTGAATATTAGGGAAAAAATTCTTCCCAGCAAGGTTTCTCAGGCACTGGAACAGGCTGCCCAGTGGGGTGGTGGATTCACCATCCCTGGATGTATTTAAGAGATTTGTGGATGTGCTGATGAAGGATGTGGTGTAGTGGCAGTGGCTCAGCAGCAGTGGTGGGGCTGTGAGCTCTGGGGAGAGAATGAGAGAACGGTCTGAGCTGGAAGTAACCTCCAGAGCTCATCCAGTCCAACCCCCCCTGCAGGCATCAGGGACACCCTCCAATAGATCGGGTTGCCCCGAGGCCTGTCCAGCCTCACCTTGAATATCTCCAGGGATGGAGCCTCAACCACCTTCCTGAGCAGCCTGTTCCACTGTTCCCTTACTCTTATGGTGCAAAACTTGTTCTTGGCCTCCAGTCTGAATCTGCTCCTCTCCAGTTTGAAGTTATGGCCCCTCATCCTGTCCCTGCAGGCCTTTGCAAACATTCTCTTTCCATCCTTCTTGTAGGCCCTCTTTGGGTACTGGAAGGTTATTATTAAGTCTTCCTATAGCCTTCTCCAGGCTGAACACCCCAAGCTTCCTCAGCCTGTCCTTGTAGCAGAGGTGTTCCAGCACCTCGATAGTTTTCATGGTCCTGCCTGACCAACCTTATCTTCTTTTATGTCCAGGTCAGCAAACAGCCACTCATTGAACCGCAGTGAGTCAGAAATTACTTGTTTGTACATCTGCAAGAAGTGGGAGAAGGAAGAACTGCAGAGCAAGACAGCTTTGCCTGTTGAGTCTGAGGAGTGAAAGATTGCTGATGGAGCAGGAGAAGGCTGATGGAATAGAACCAGCAGCTCTGGTGTGCACTGGGTTCCTTGTGCTTTGTCTTTTCAGTGGAGCTTGCAGAATGCCTTTTGCTGCTCTTTACTGGCGATCAGGAGTGGTGGAAACAGTTGGGCTCAAATAACACCCAAACAAAACACTTCTTCTGTTCCTTTGGCTGTTGGGGTGGAACAACCTCCTGCACCAGTACAGGTGAGGGATGACCTGCTGGGATGCAGCTCCACAGGGAAGGATCTGGAAGTGCTGGGGGACAGCAGGTTCATCATGAGCCAGCTATGTGTCCTTGTGGCCAAGGTGGCCAAGGGTCTCCTGCAGTGCATGAAGAATAGTGTGGGTATCAGGTCAAGGGAGGTTCCCCTCCTGCTCTGCTCTGCTCTGCCCTGGTGAGGCTGCACCTGGAGTCTTGGGTCCAGTTCTAGGCTCCCCAGTTCAAGAGGGCAGGAAATATTGGAGTCCATCAGAGACTCCGAAGATACTGAGGGGCTGGAATCTCTGTGAGGAGGAAAGACTGAGCGACCTCATTCTTCTCCAGGCTAAAAAGTCCCAAGTCCCACAGCCTTTCTTCTTCAGACAGATGTTCCAGTCTGCTATTCATCTTTGTAGCATCTGCTGGACTCTGCTGGACTCCAGCAGTTCCCTGGCCTTCTTGAACTGGGGAGCCCAGAACTGGACACAGTACTCCAGATGAGGCCTCACTAGGGTGGAGTAGAGAGGGAGGAGAATCTCCCTTGACCTGTTGGTTGTGCCCTTTGTATGTACTCCAGGGTGCCTTGGGCCTTTGGGCCACAAGGGCACACTGCTGCCTCCTGCTCATCCTGTTGTTCCCCAGGACTCTCCTAGGTCCTTCTCCATGGAGCTTCTTCCCAGCAGGTCCCCCCTCACCTCTACTGATCCATGGGGTTGTTTGTCCCCAGGTGCAGAACCCTGTACTTGTCCTTGGTGTACTTCTTGAGGTTCCCCTCTGCTCAGCTGTCCGTGCTTTCTGGGTGACGCTGGATGGCAGCACAGCCTCAGGGGCTGTCAGCCACTCCTCCCAGTTTGGTGTCATCAGCAAACTGCCTGAGTGTCCCCTCTGCACCTTCATCCAGGTCATTGTTGAGTGCATTGAACAGGGCTGGATTGATCCCTAGGGAGCACAACTTTGCAGACCCTTCCAACTAGACCCTGCCCCACTGACCACAACCCTTTGAGTCCTGTCCTTCAGCCAGTCTTCTACCTTCCCCACTGTCTACTCATCAAACCCACAGTGCCTGATCTTGTCTGTGAGGAAGCTGTGGGATCATATATTCCCCAGATCCCCACATCCTTCTTGATGAACACAGGCACAGTTCCCAAAAGATTGAGTGCATTGCATGAATGCTGACATCAAAGCCTACTGAAATCTCTGCCTGCTTCTTCTGGTCCCTTTCCCCCAGCTTTTCAAGATGCATCTTTTCATGCTGTAGAAGCATCTCTCACCCAGTATGTTCTAGGCAGATCTGACAGAAGGATCTATGACTTAATCTTTCTTCTCTCTTCTGTGCCTGTGGTACAGGGTGGTTGTGGTTTTTTTTTTGGTGCAGACTAATTTGTAACCACAAAGAGGTTACACTTCAGGAATGTTACTTAAAAAACAAACAAACAAAACCCAAACAACCAAGCAGGAAAAAAGAAAAACAAAAAGAAACAAACCCAAACCACACACTCACACAAAAACCAGCCCTGGAACATTTACTCATACTGAAGAATGTAAATTTCTGTGACTCTCTGTAGCACCAGGCAGTGGATTTCCTTTGCCTGTTGGCTCAAAATGTTTGTGTTATTTTTTTTTCCTTTTAAGGCTGAGATCTCTTCAGTCATTAACACTTCTTATTTTTCACATGGTGGGAAAAAAAGGGGAACTAATGCTACCTTTTGTTCTTTTAGTGGTTACCAGCTGGCCATGAGCATTTTTTGGTCCTCTGTATTGCAACTGAAAATAACAAAATAGATCTCTTAATGAGCCAGGTCAGATGGAGGAGCTGGAACAGGTCATGTTGCTCTTCCTGGGTTGGAGCTGTTTCCTTAGCTCATTTTTTCCCTCAGTGTCTTTAAGCAGCTTTATCTGATTTGTACCTTCTGAGGGCTTTTCACTGATGATCCCTACTCACATACACAGGGGATATTGTTGGCAGTTCCTTTATAGGATGCACATTTAATTTTTTTTTTAATGTGTAGCTTGTGCTGCAGAGCAACACAGATTGCCATAGGACCAGCTGCATTCACTTGCTTCCTATAAATGCTGCTTTGCTATTTCCAGCACTGAAAAATAATTCTGATGCTTTACAGGGTGACAGTTGGCTCTGGCTGCTGTGTGCTCATGTGGAGAGCATGGAAGACATCTGTCCTGGATCCATGACTCATTTGCCTGAGTATAAATTCAAGGGGTCAGCTCTTGCTGTAGTCTGTCCATCTAGGAGAATCACAGATCACAGATTGTGTCAGCTTGGAAGGGACCTTCAGAGGGCATCTTGTCCAACGCCCCCATGCAGTCATCAGGGACTTCTCCAACTAGAGAAGGTTGCTCAGGGCCTCATCAAGTTTGACCTTGAAAGTCTGCAGGGATGGAGCCTCCACCACCTCCCTGGGCAGCCTGTGCCAGGCTCTGCCCACCCTCCCTCTGCACAACTCCCTCCTGAGGTCCAGCCTGACCCTATCCTGCTCTACTTCCAAACCACTACTCCTAGGCCTATCCCCACAACCCCTTCTGAACAGTCCTTCCCCAGCCTGCCTGCAGCTCCCCTGCAGATATTGTAGTGCAGCTCTAAGGTCTCCCCAGAGCCTTTTCTTCTCCCAGCAGAACACTGCTGACTCTCCCAGCCTATCCCTGTAGGAGAGGTACTCCAGCCCTCTGAGGTAAATTGATGTGTCTTGTACTACTCATTAATGGTAGGCAGGCTAAGGCAGTAACTGATGGAAATACATTTTTCTGCCTTAAAACTGAAGCTGATTGTTTAAATCAGCAAAGCATGAGGTGATGGCATTTGGGTCAGTTGAGAATTACTGATACAGGTAGATACCATGCAGTTCTTGCAGGTGAAGCCCAGAGGCTGTGGTGACTTCTTAAAGATGAGTAGAGATACAATTTCTTCCTGTCCAGTGGGACACAGGACAGACACCCCCACACCTGGAATGCTGTGAGACAGTGGAAACATCCATCTACCCTGGTGCTCGCATCTGGGAGGAAAAAAGTCCTGATAAAGGACTTGTTCATCACATTCTTTGTTCGTAGATGACTGTATCCCATTCTGGAGCTGGTGTAGTCATAGAACCCCAGAACTCCAGGGGGTTGAAAGGACCCTCTGGAGATCATTCAGTCTAAGCCCCTACTAAAGCGGGGCATCCACAGCAGCTTGTCCAGGATCACAATAGTCAGGGAGGGGTTGGAATATCTCCAGAGAAGGAGACTCCACACCCTCTCTGGGCAGCCTGTTCTGGGGCTCCAGCACCTTCAAACCAAAGAAGTTTCTCCTCCTGTTCAGATGGAACCTCATGGGTTGTAGTTTGTGCCCATTGTTCCTTGTCCTGTCATTGGGCACCACTAATACCCTGGTGAACCCTTCTGGTTTCCACAGACTGCAGTTTGAAATTCTCCCACCTGTTTCTAGTAGGCATTGTATGGAATTCCAGGTATTTCAGGCATTTCTTGTTGTGGATAAATTCTTCCTCTTCTTCTCCTTCTCCTTCTTCTTCTTCACAGGCTGCCCATGGAGGTGGTGGAAGCCTCATTCCTGGAGTTCTTAGGGCCAGGCTGGATGCGGCTCTGAGCAACCTGCTCTAGTTTGAGGTGTCCCTGCCCATGGCAGGGGCGTTGGAACTGGCTGATCCTTGAGGTCCCTTCCAACCCTAACAATTCTGTGATTCTGTTAAGAAAAATCATAAGTAGGTCTGCATGGCACAAACCAGAAAGAAGCAACTTCCTGAGCCAGAAAATAGCAAAAAATGCTGTTAGAGTAATAATGAATCAGCATTAAAAAGCTCCAGATACTAGTGAAGAAATCAAGGCAGAAAGATGCTTGCAAAATAGAAGTGTTTGTCTGTCCATCCACCCCTCAGACTGCAGATGGAAGCACAGATGGAGCCTTCCCTTGCTGGCTGATGCACTTCTGTCATCTGTCTTCACACCTTGTGCCCTGACAAAGTGCAGAAAAGCAAGGCTGAAACCAAACAAGGACGTGGCTTTTAGCAGTGATGCTGTTGCTTTTCTCTCAAGAAAATAAAGCTGTGTGTGGTGAAGGATTTGCTCATTATGCATTGGAAGATGATACAGGACAAAGGGGTCAAGGCACCCTTAGCAAGTTTGCAGATGACACTTGGGCTCCTGGGGGGCATTCAGAGGAGTGTGTCCAGCAGACCAGTGAGGTTCTCCTCCCCCTCTCTCTGCCCTCCTGAGACCTCACTGGAATATTGCATCCAGCTCTGGGCTCCCCAGTTCAGGAGGGACAGGGATCTGCTGGAGAGAGTCCAAGGGAGGGCTACAAGGATGTTGAAGGGGGGAGTGGATCATTGCCTGGGGAAGAGAGGCTGAGAGCCCTGGGACTGCTTAGTCTGGAGAGGAGAAGGCTGAGAGGGGATTTGATCAATGTCTATCAATACCTGAGGGCTGGGGGTCAGGAGGGAGGGGACAGGCTCTGCTCAGCTGCACCCTAGGATAGGACAAGGGGCAATGGAGATAAACTACAGCACAGGAGGTTCCACTTCACCATGAGGAGGAACTTCCCTGAGGGAGACAGAGCTCTGCAGCAGGCTGCCCAGAGAAATTGTGGAGTCTCTGGAGGCTTTCCATCCCCATCTGGATGTGTTCCTGTGTGACCTGTGCTGGATTCTATGGTCCTGCTCTGGCAGGGGGTTGGACTTGATGATTTTCAAAGGTTCCTTCCAACCCCTAGCATCCCATGAGCCTGGATGGATCCTATGATCTGGGTGGCAGTGTTGATGTACTGGTGGGTAGGAAGGCTCTAAAGAGGGATGGGCCAGGCTGGGACTGTGGATCGAAATCAGTGGGATGAGGTTGAACAGGGCCAAGGGCTGGGTCCTGCACTTGGGTCACAACAACCCCATGAATGCTTCAGGCTTGGGGCAGAGTTGCTGGGAGCTGCCCAGCATAAAAGGACCTGTGGGGGCCGACTGACAGCAGCTGAAGGTGGGCCAAGAAGGGCATCAGCTGCCTTGCCTGGAGCAGCAATGGTGTGGGCAGCAGGAGCAGGGCAGGGACTGTGCCCCTGGGTTGAGCACTGCTGAAGCTGCACCTAGAGTGCTGGGTTCAGTTCTGGGCCCCTTACTCCAACAAGGATATCAAGATCCTGGAGCACGTCCAGAGAAGAGCAACAAAGATGGTGAGGGGTCTAGAGAATGGGGCTACTGAGAAGCAGTGAAGGAGCTGTGGTTGTTTAGTGTGGACAAGAGGCTGAGGGGAGACCTCATTGCTCTCTACAGCTCCTTGAAAGGAGGTTGGAGTGAGATAGGGGTTGGGCTCTTCTCCCACAGAACAAGTGATAGGATGAGAAGAAACTGCCTCCACTTGCCAGGCCAGAGACTTTCTGCACCCAGCCTTTGGCAGGAAGTCTGCCATCAGCGAGAAGCAGCCCCTGGCTGTGCAAACCTGCCCTGAGCTGCAGAAAGTGCCTCAGTGAGCAGAGCCTGGGCTGGGAACTCACAGCACTGAGCAGAGCCAGCTCTGGTCTGCCTCACAGCAGGAGTTAAAAGACTTCTTTTTCTTACAAACTCTGAAACCCAAAATTTATGTTTGATGAAGATCCTTCTAGAGTGAAGAAGTGGAGGAAGAATAGGACAAAGATGTAGAGGCTGAGCCCTCTAGCAGTGTGAAGCACCAAGAAGGAGGAGAGGGTAGCAGTGGAAAGTATTCCCTTTTGTCTTTGCCAAGGAATGCAACCTTTGGGTGATTGTCAGGGTGCCAGGGGAGTGCTGTGTGCCTGGGCTTTAGATGGTCTCTCTGGGAACAACTTTTAGCCTCAGGGCCCCACTGCTCCTTTTGTTTCCCCTTAGATGTATCTCCTAATGACAGGCATTGGTTTCATCTGCCTGGTTCCATCACCTCATGATCCTTCTGTCCAGAGAAGTAGAACTGCTGAGCAAGACTTGGCCTGGCTGGGGGGTAGCAGAGACATTTTGCAGCCACACATGGTGACCTTTTCAGAACAAGCCAACGATTCTTAGTCAGCCTGAACACAGCAGGTTATGTTCTGGAGCTGCAGGCCTAGAGGAGAAATTTTTTCTGTGCTGGCAGGTTTACCTGCCTCCCGCAGGAATGGATGGGGTTTTCTTTGCCTCAGGAGGCCTGGAGCAGCTGAAACTTCAGAAGGCAGATAGGTGTTGCATGTCTTAAAATCTGTTTGCATGTTCTGTCTTGGAGGAGGGGGTAAAAAGTATGGCTTGGGCAGCTGTGTCATTATGGTTTATAAAGATGTGCAGGGCAGTGTTGAAAGGATAGAGCCAGGCTCTGCTCAGTGTTGTCCAATGATAGGACAAGGAGCAGTGGGTGCAAGCTGGAACAGAGCAGGTTCTACAGGAACAGAAGGGAAAACTTTTTCACTGTGAGGCGACAGAGCTCTGGAGAAGGCTGCCCAGAGAAGCTGTGGCGTGTCCTTCTCTGGAGACATTCAAAACCTGCCTGGGTGTGTTCCTTTGTGACCTGCCCTAGGTGACCCTGCTTTGACAGGGGTTTGGACTGGATGATCTTTGGAAACCCCTTCTAACTCCTAACATTCTGTGTGCAATAGCCTCAGGTTGCACCAGGGCAGGTTTAGGTTGGACATAAGGAACAATTTCTGTGCTGCAAGAGTGGTCAGGCATTGGAACAGGCTGCCCAGGGAGGTGGTGGAGTCCCCATCCTTGGAGGTGCTCAAGAAAGCTGTGGACATGGCACTTGGGGACATGGTGGTGTTGGGTTGATGGTTGGATTCGATGATCTTAGAGGGCTTTTCCAACTAAAGCTGTTCCATGATTCCATGATTCTGTGACTAGTTTAATAGACCAGCTAGTTTGTGTCAGCTGGGACTTGATCTCATGGGTGTTGCCCACTGCTTTTTTTGTCCTCTGTTGTGGGGGAGGGATTTCAACCCTTCTAAGCAGTGTATTGCTGTGTGGATAATCTGAGTGCTAGACACATTCCATATCTGCAACTGAGACATTTCCACTTTCAATATGGGTACCTGTTGAGCCCCAGCTGGACAGTGAAGACCAAACACTGACCATCAATGACTCTTTCCTTGTGGGTGGAAACTTTTAAGTAGTGTAATTATGGAGATGTTTTGTGTGATGGCTGAAGGTGGAATGATCGTAGACTCATGGAATCCCAGAATCATAAAAGCATAGAATCATGGAATCATAGAATGGTAGGGGTTGGAAAGGACCTCTGGGGATCCTGAAGTCCAACCCCACTGCTGTGCTGCAAAGAAAGGATA
>CM026897.1:10854444-10888649 GCA_015227895.2 Colaptes auratus | reverse complement strand
GAAGAGATAGAAGCTCTTTAAATTGTAAAGCAGAGCTCTGCTTTGAGGTGAAAGTTCCCTAATTTCTTTAAATGCAGCCCAGGTGCAGCCAGTGATTGTCCCAGGAGCCAGCAAGGGCATGCTAGCACCCCTCCCTGGGACCCAAAGAAGGCAGCTAACAAATGAGTGAAGAGGACAGGGTAGGAAGAGACTGGGGGAAGGGTTCATAGAGTCATAGAATGGTTTGGGTTGGAAGGGACCTGAAAGCTCATCCAGTTCCAACCGGCTGCCATGGGCAAGGACACCTTCCACCAGCCCAAGTAGCTCAAGGCCTCATCCATCCTGGCCTTGAACACCTCCAGAGAGGAGGCAGCTACAGCCTCCCTGGGCAACCTGTGCCAGTCTCTCCCCACCCTCACTCTCAACAATTTCTTCCTCATCTCCAGTCTCCATCTCTCCTCTTCCATCTCAAAGCCATTGCCCCTTGTGCTGTCACTTCCAGCCCATGTGCTGCCACAGATTTCATCATATTTGACTGAATTGCCTTCAAAGTAATTCCCATTTTGTTTAACACTCTTCCTCAAAGGGGTTAATCCACGTGGAGAAGCCATCAAGCTGCACACACATAGCTAGGCCAGATGAAGTCTGTCTGCAGTGGTGGGAAAAAAAAGTCTTCTCCTCTGGGAGCCCACTTACATCTCAGACAGCTCTAATGATCTAGGAATATCCATGGGATTTCTAGCAAGCTGTCTGCTTCTGCAGGAAAATCGATTCTCCTCCTTGCTCTGCTGTGCTTGGGCATGTGCCAGTCCACTTGGACTGAAGAACTTCCTAGTCAGCAGTGATGAATGAAGCAAACCTGGAGCTACCACCTCCAACACTGATGCTTTAGGAGAAGGAGTAATTCCCAGGGTAAGCCAAAATTCCTTCCAACAGCTGCAGCCTGAGCCAGAGCACTTCCTTACTGCACTTGTCCTTAAAAGTCCTTAGCACTCAGCTGATTCCCTTATTTCATTATTTTCTATTTTCAGTGGTGGCACATTAGCAACAATTTTGTCCCCAAAAGGGTTGTCAGGCCCTGGACCAGGCAGCCCAGGTCAGTGAAGGAGCCAAAATCCATTGAGGGGTTTCAAGACTCTGTAGATGTGGTGCTGAGGGACACCCTGGGCTGCATCAAGAGAAGCATAGCCAGCAGAGTGAGGGAGGTGATTCTCCCCCTCTGCTCTGCTCTGGTTAGACCCCACCTGGAGCTCTGTGTCCACTTCTGGAGCCTCTGTTACAGGAAGGGTCTGGAGGTGCTGGAAGGTGCCCAGAGAAGGGCCACGAGGAGGAGCAGAGGGCTGGAGCTGCTCTGCCATGGAGACAGCCTGAGAGAGCTGGGGCTGTGCAGTCTGGAGAGGAGAAGGCTCCCAGGAGACCTAATTGTGGTCTTCCAGTACCCGAAGGGAGCTACAAGACAGGTGGGGAGGGACTTTTGAGGGTGTCAGGTAGTGATAGGACTTGGGGGGATGGAGCAAAACTAGAAATGGGTAGATTCAGATTGGATGTCAGGAAGAAGTTCTTCCCCATGAGGGTGGTGAGACACTGGCCAGGTATTCAGAGGATCTCCTCCCAAGCTGCTCTTTTCCTTGATGCCTTGTGTGGGTCTTGTCACTTGTTTAAATCCACTTTAGCAGAACTGCTTTGTTGGTGCTGGGCCATGGCATTGTCACAAGTCCTGAACTGGGGAGGATCCTTATCCTATCCCAGTGGTGCTGACTCCACACAAATGTAATTTTCATCCTCATTTTCTGCTGTTGTCCTTCCCCATTTAACTTCCCCAGTTGTCATGATGCTGACTATTTTGGCACTCTCTCATTATATTACTTCCAGAAATTTCTCAGTCACTATGCTGACTCTCTTGTTTTATTCAAAGATGCTGAAACAAATTCATCTTTTGATAGTTATGCATCAGACCAGTCTCTACAGCCACCTGAAAGGAGGTTCTGGCAAGGCTTGTGTTGGCCTCTTTTGCCAAGTAACTAATGACACGACGAGACGAAATGTCCTGAAATTGTGCCAGGGGAGGTTTAGGTTGGACACTTCACAGTATCACAGTATCACAGTATCACTAAGGGTGGAAGAGACCTCGAAGATCCTTGAGTCCAACCTGTCACCACAGACCCCTTCTGCATAGCTCTCTTACCCTCTATCAGATCAACAGCTAGGGGCAGGTGTTGATCTGTTAGAGGGTAGGAGAGCTCTTCAGAGGGACCTTGACATGATGGACAGATGGGTAGAGTCCAAGGGCATGAGATTGAACACATCCAAGTGCCGGGTTCTGCACATTGGCCACAGCAACCCCATGCAGTGCTACAGGCTGGGGTCAGAGTGGCTGGAGAGTGGCCAGGCAGAGAGGGACCTAGGGGTGCTGGTTGATGGTAGGCTGAACATGAGCCTGCAGTGTGTCCAGGCAGCCAAGAAGGCCAATGGCATCCTGGCCTGGGTCAGGAACAGTGTGGCCAGCAGGAGCAGGGAGGTCATTCTGCCCCTGTACACTGCACTGGTTAGGCCACACCTTGAGTCCTGTGTCCAGTTCTGGGCCCCTCAGTTTAGGAAGGATGTTGAGTTGCTGGAACATGTCCAGAGATGGGCAACAAGGCTGTGGAGAGGTTTGGAGCACAGCCCTATGAAGAGAGACTGAGGGAGCAGTCTCAAGCTGCACCAGGGGAGGTTTAGGCTGGATGTTAGGAAGAAATTCTTCCCAGAAAGAGAGACTGGCCATTGGAATGTGCTGCCCAGGGAGGTGGTGGAGTCACCATCACTGGAGGTGTTTAGGGAGAGACTGGATGGGGTGCTTGGTGCCATGGTTTAGTTGATTAGGTGGTGTTGGGCGATAGGTTGGACTTGATGATCTCGAAGGTCTTTTCCAACTTGGTTAATTCTATTCTATTTATTCTATTCTATTCTATTCTATTCTATTCTATTCTATTCTATTCTATTCTATTCCTGGAATGCATGGAGGACAGCTTCTTATCCCAGGTGCTGCGTGAACCTACCAGGGGTAAGGCTCTGCTTGACCTCCTCTTCACCAACAGGGAAGGGCTGGTGGGGGATGTGGTGGTCGGAGGGTGTTTAGGCACCAGTGACCATGAGATAATTGAGTTTTCGGTATTCAGCCAAGCCAAGAGGGGTAGCAAGAAGACCTCCACTCTGGACTTCAGGAGGGCAGACTTCAGGTTAGTCAAGGAACTAACTCAGAAGGTTCCTTGGGATACAGCCCTTAAAAATAAAGGGGTCCAGGAGAGCTGGAGCTGTTTCAAAGAAGAACTCTTGAAGGTGCAGGAACAGGCTGTGCCAGTGTCCCGGAAGATGAGCCGCCGGGGCAGACGGCCAGCCTGGTTGGGTAATGAACTCTTAATAGAACTAAGGGAAAAAAAGGGGGTGTACCATCTCTGGAAGAAAGGGGAGGCAGCCTATGGAATGTTTAGGGATGTTGCTAGGACATGCAGGAAGAAAATTAGGGAGGCAAAAGCCCATTTAGAACTTAGATGGCCTCTGCTGTGAAGGACAACAAAAAGTCCTTCTATAAATACATCAATAGCAAGAGGAAGGGTAAGGACAACCTCCACTCCTTGGTTGACACGGAGGGGAACGTTGTAACAAAGGATGAGGAAAAGGCAGAGGTACTTAACACTTTCTTTGCCTCAATCTATCCTAGCATGGCAGAACATCTTCCAGAGAGCTGGCCTGCAGAGCTGGCAGAAGGAGCCAGGGAGCTGCATGGTTTCCCGCTGCTCCAGGAGGTAGTTAGAGATCTTCTGAGCCGCTTGGACCCCCACAAGGCCATGGGACCAGATGGGATCCATCCTAGGGTGCTGAGAGAGCTGGCAGATGAGCTGGCCAAGCCGCTCTCCATCATTTTTCAACAGTCCTGGCTCACTGGAGAGGTCCCAGAAGACTGGAAGCTGGCCAACGTGGTGCCCATCCACAAGAAGGGCCAGTTGGATGAGCCAGGGAATTCTAGGCCTGTCAGCCTGACCTCAGTGCCAGGCAAGATTATGGAACAGGTCATCTTGAGTGCGATCACACAGCACTTACAGGATGGCCAAGGGCTCAGGCCCAGCCAGCATGGCTTTAGGAAGGGCAGGTCCTGCCTGACCAACCTGATCTTCTATGACCAGGTGACTGCCTGGTGGATGTGGGGAGGCCTGTGGATGTGGTCTACGTGGACCTCTGCAAGGCCTTTGACACTGTCCCCCACAGCAAACTCCTGGCCAAGCTGGCAGCCCATGGCTTGGATGGGAGCACACTGCGTTGGGTTAGGAACTGGCTGGAGGGCCGAGCCCAGAGAGTGGTGGTGAATGGTGCCACAGCCAGCTGGCGGCCAGGCACTAGTGGTGTGCCCCAGGGATCGGTGCTGGGCCCCATGCTCTTCAACATCTTTATTGACGATCTGGATGAGGGCATCGAGTCCATCATCAGTAAATTTGCAGATGACACCAAGCTGGGGGCAGGAGTTGATCTGCTGGAGGGCAGAGAGGCTTTGCAGAGGGACCTCGACAGGCTGGACAGATGGGCAGAGTCCAAGGGCGTGATATTGAACACATCCAAGTGCCAGGTTCTGCACATTGGCCACAACAACCCCATGCAGTGCTACAGGCTGGGGTCAGAGTGGCTGGAGAGCGGCCAGGCAGAGAGGGACCTGGGGGTGCTGGTTGATGGGAGGCTGAACATGAGCCTGCAGTGTGCCCAGGCAGCCAAGAGGGCCAATGGCATCCTGGCCTGCATCAGGAATAGTGTGGCCAGCAGGAGCAGGGAGATCTTTGTGCCCCTGTACTCCGCACTGGTTAGTTCACACCTTGAGTCCTGTGTCCAGTTCTGGGCCCCTCGATTTAAGCAGAACATTGAGACACTTGAATGTGTCCAGAGAAGGGCAACGAGGCTGTGGAGAGGTCTGGAGCACAGCCCTGTGAGGAGAGGCTGAGTGAGCTGGGGTTGTTTAGCCTGGAGAAGAGGAGGCTGTGGGGAGACCTTCTTGCTCTCTACAACTACCTGAAGGGAGGTTGTAGCCAGGCAGAGGTTGGTCTCTTCTCCCAGGCAGCCAGTATCAGAACAAGAGGACACAGTCTCAGGCTGCACCAGGGCAGGTTTAGACTGGATCTTAGGAAGAGGTTCTATACAGAGAGAGTGATTGCCCACTGGAATCGGCTGCCCGTGCAGGTGGTGGAGTCACCTTCATTGGAGGTGTTCAGGAGGAGACTTGATGGGGTGCTTGGTGCCACGGTTTATTTGTTTAGTTGTTCAGGTGGGTTGTACTGTATTGTATTGTATTATATTGTATTTAGGTGGGTTGGATTGGTTTATAGGTTGGACGTGATGATCTTGAAGGTCTCTTCCAACCTGGTGTATTGTATTATTGTATTATTCTATTCTATTCTACTCTCTACTCTACTCTACTCCACTCCTGTGCTGCAAGCAGCTGGAACAGGCTGCCCAGAGAGGTGGTGGATTCCCCATACATGGAGGTGTTTGAGAAACCTGTGGCCGTGGCACCTGGGAATGTGGTTTAGTGGCTGTGGAGGTGCAGGGTTAATGGTTGGACTGGATGACCTTGGAGGGCTTTTCCAACCTTAATGATTCTATGACTGATTGGGTTTTGTGATAGTGTCCCTGATCTGCTTTAAGGAAGGGAGTGTCCTTTTTTCCATGGTATAAATTTCATGTGAGAAGGTGGTGTGCAGTTGCTTCCTGCAAGATGTCAGTCACCTTTTTTTTCTGTTGTTTTCTGCATTCTGGGAAGGGTTTCTTAAACTGAGAGTAGGTAAATATGACAGTGGTTCATGTCTGCTTCATTCCTGCTGCTGTAATTTCCAGCACATGCAGAGGCTTGGGTCTCCTTGGGCATGGCTGTAACAAGAGACTATCATGAAAGGGAAAAAGAAGAAAGAGGCTCTGTGCTCAGTGCTGATCTTTAACTGGAAGTAGACATTTCTAAGTGATGATAACAAACCCTCAAGGAGTAAAAATCCAAAAAAGACCAAAAAGCATAGCAAAAGGCCCAGTGTTGAGACTGGAATCTGCAAACAAATGTTAATCATAGAATAGAGTCATAGAATCATTAAGGCTGGAAAGGACCTCTGAGATCATCCAGTCCAAACCCCACCCAACCCCACCATGGCCACTAAACCATGGCCCCGAGTACCATGGTGTGGTGGTTTGAGCCTTAACTGGAAGGTAAGAGCTCAGGTGGGGGCAAGGCTGAGAATCTCTCCCCCACTCCCCCCCTCCTCCCTCCCAACAGAGAGGGGAGAAAAGGAAGGAGCAAATCCACCAAACAATAATTTGGAGTCGGCTTGGATGTAGAGAGGTAAAGAGTTGTCTTTAAGCAATATATATATATATAACAATAACAGGAAAAAGGTTCACAAGGGCAAGGAACAAGGCTGGATGGGAGGGGGACAAAACCAAGAGAATAATACAAAACCAGCCTTTCTCTGAGGAAGCGTGGAGGCAGCAGGGAGAAGGATCAGGTCTGACCACGTGGCAGAGGAGCAGGAGGGCAGCTGCAGTAGCTCTCATCCAGCAGAGGTGGGAGCCAGAAAAGTGCAGTAGAGCAGGTTGCTCAGAGCTTCATGGTGTCTAGTTGGGCAATATTGTAAGAATTTAATAAACTGAGAGGAGAATGGTGATGTTTCCTCATGCACCCACTAAGCAGCTTTGCTCTGAGACTCTGAGCTGCCCACGTGTTTCACTGAGGATCTCTTATAATATGTCTCAGTGACACTGTTGTAGGACCTTCTGGGCTCTCTACAGCTCCCTGAAAGGAGTATGGAACCAGGTGGGGCTTGGAACAAGTGAGAGGACAAGAGGAAATGGCCTCAAGTTTCCCCAAGGGAGGTTTAGGTTGGCCATTAGCAGAAACTTCTTCACTGAAAGGGTTCTTGCAGACTGGCAGAGGCTTCCCAAGGAGGTGTTTGAATCCCTATCCCTGGAGGTGTTTCAGAGAGGCAGAGATGTGGTGCTAAGGGAAATAGTTTAGCCCCAGCCTTGGTAAAGTTAGGGAATGGTTGGACTGGGTTGATCTTAAAGATGTATTCAACCAAAATGATTCTGTGATGAGAAATGACCTTGACATTAACCTGCAAAAGATGCGGCTTGATCTAGTGGAGAATGTCCCTGCTTACTGCAGAGGCAGTTGGACTAGATGACCTTTGGAGGTCCCTTGCAACCCAGACCATGCTGTGGTTCTGTGAAGCAGCCCAAGAGGGAGCAGTCACTGCTGGTGTTCAGCACAGACTGCATGAAAGATATCACCCAGGAGGGTCAAGGCACAGCCTTGGGTTCACAGACCTCCAAGAATTATCTAAGGTTAGGCATCGATTCCCTGACAAGAGCTTGGGCTTTGCTATATGGACTTTGCTATAATAAAATCCTTTCTAGATGAAGAACCTCTCACTGGAAATTAATAGAAAGAGAAGTAGCAGTCTGGAGAAGGCTCTGAGGAGACCTAATTGTGGCCTTCAGTATCTGAAGGGAGCGACAAGAAAACCGGGGAGGGACTTTTTAGGGTGTCAGGAAGTGATAGGACTGGGGGGAGTGGGACAAAACTAGAGATGGGTAGACTCAGATTGGATGGTAGGAAGAAGTTCTGCCCCATGAGGATGATGAGACACTGGCACAGGTTGCCCAGGGAGGTAGTGGAAGCCTCATCCCTGGAGGTTTTTAAGGCCAGGCTGGAGGTGGCTGTGAGCAACCTGATGTAGTGTGAGGTGTCCCAGCCCATGGCAGGGGGATGGAACTGGCTGATCCTTGAGGTCCCTTCCAACCCTGACAATTCTATGATTCAGTGTAAAGTGTGAGGGAAGTCTCCACATTTCCTAATGTCTCACCCCAGCAGCTTTGTCCTTGCTTTACTGGCATTCTGCTGGGAAGCTGCCTGCATTGTGCTTTGTATTTTACTGGCTTTTGATAAGTTATTTTTAAAATCAGGGATTTATTCTGGACCTGGGAGTTGTCTTTCTCACTATGATGCTTGACAGAGACACACTGCCCATAAGGAAGTGTGGCAGGGGGGGTTTGGAACTAGATGATCCTGGAGGTCCCTTCCAACCCTAACAATTCTACAAGTCTGTGAAGTGCTTCCCCACCTACTCTGCTCTGCTCAGACCCCACCTGCAGCACTGCCTCCTGTTCTGGGGCCCCCAGCACACGAAGGACCTGGAGGTGCTCCAGAGGAGGCCACCAAGATGAACAGAGGCTGGAGCACCTCTGCTGTGGGGACAGGCTGGGAGAGTTGTGGGGCACCTAGTCTGGAGAAGAGAAGGCTCCAGGGAGACTTTAGAGCAGCCTTCCAGTACCTGAAAGTGCTCCAGGAGAGCTGGGGAGGGACTTTGGACAAGGGCTGGGAGCGCCAGGACCAGGGATAATGGCTTTGATCTGGGAGAGGGCAGATTGAGAATGGAGAGGAGGAAGAAATTATTGAGAGTGAGCCACTACCCACAGAGGGCTCATTTAGGAAGTCAGTGTGACTCTGGTGCTTCTCTCTTCTGTTTGCAAAAATGCTTTTCCCCGCTCTGATATCCAGCAAATCGATTGGAGATTCAGGTGGGGGTTTGAGGGCATTGGTACAGCCCAGTCCCCATTGTCACAGGATTTCAGGACCTGTTGAGAAATTCCCAGGTTGCTTTCTCAGTGTTTCCTCTTACAGCAGTCAGTGGTGAGTCTGAAATGTGAACAGTTTGTCAGGTGTGATTGTCTGTGCTGGGTGTAGACCATGCAAGATTGGATTTTGCCATCAGAGGACTGAGCCCCCCCACCTTCTCCAGGTGGAGAACTTGCAAACTGTGTCCCACCTCCCAGCTCTTGTTTCCAGGGATGTGTGTGTGTGGATGGGAAGGTTAAGGAACAGCAGCACTTCCAAGCTGGTTACAAGTTTTTCTTGGAATAGCTTCAGTTGGAAGAGACCCTTCAGATGATCAGGTTCACCACTCTTATCTCAGCACCTCTGTATCCACCCTGGAACTTTTAGTTTCTGCCATCCCCAACTACTTCACCAATACAGGTGAGGGGTTGATCTGCTGGAGGGCAGCACTATGGAGAAGGACCTGGGAGTGCTGGGGGCAACAAGTTCACCAGGAGCCTGCAATGTGCCCTGGTGGCTAGGAAGGCCAATGGTGTCCTGGGGGTGCATGGAGAAGACTGTGGCCAGCAAGTCAAGGGTGTTCTGCTCCCCCTCTGCTCCACCCTGGTGACACCATGTCTGGATGCAGGGTCCAGTTCTGGCTTCCCCAGTTCCAGAGGGACAGGGAACTGCTGGAGAGAGTCCAACAGACCCTCTGAAGCTGCTGAGAGGCCTGGAGCATCTCTGTGAGGAGCAAAGGCTGAGAGCCCTGGGGCTGAGAGCCTGGAGCAGAGCAGCCCCAGAGGGGAGCTGAGCAATGCTCAGCAAGAGCTAAAGGAACTATGGGGCACAAGAGGCTGGGGCCAGGCTCTTGGCACTGTTGCGCAGGGACAGGTCAAGGGCCAAGGGGCAGAAAGTGGAGGCCAGGAGGTTGCATGTGAGCAGGAGGGGAAAGTTGTTTGGTGTGAGGGTGCTGGAGGCCTGGAGCAGGCTGCCCAGAGAGGTTATGGAGTCTCCTTGTGTGGAGAGCTTCCAAACCCCCTTGTCCATTGTGATCCTGCTGTGGGTGCCCTGCTGGAGCAGAGGGGTTGGACTGGATGATCTCCAGAGGCCCCTCCCAACCCTCACCCTGCTGGGGTTCTGGGATTTTTGGTGACCCCTGTACTAATTGTTGGTCTTTAGATTTATCTGAAAGCTATTAAAACCAAATGCTGATCTTTAGCATCGAACTGATGACTGCCAACAGCTTGCTGTACTTCCTTCTGAAAAAAAAAAGTAGTGAACAGATGAAGGAACATTAATAAAGTATGTAAGTGTGACAACATTATGGAAGTTTTGGTGTTCAGAACTGCACTTCAGATCACTTTCTGCATCTGAAGCAGCAGCTCTGCTTTGGCAGAAAAAAAACAAAAATCAAACAAATAATCAGTATTGACAAAGCAATCAGATGAGATTCAGACAATTTGTCCCTCCTTCTGTCTGCTTCCATACCCTGGTTTTGGCAGTTTGCTGCCCACTTAGTCATTCAAATGTACTTCAATTTATTTCTGCAGCACCACTTACAGAGACTGAGATGGTGGAGCAAACAGAAAATGAAAAGAAATTATCCTTTCTCCACCAAGATGATAAATTAATTCTTGAGTAAAGCAACCACAACTTCCTCCTTCCCTTTGCTACCCTCCCTCCTGGCCTCCCTGCCTTCCCCACCATGTCATTAGCCTCCCTTGGTACATCACAAATTAAAAGCTCTCCTCTGCAAAAAGCAGCTGCTGTCTTCATGCCAAATCCTCCTGGGGTTTGTCAGTGCCTCTCACAGGCATGATTTCACCTGCACACCACCAGCTGTAAGCACAGGATTTAGGCTGCGAGCCCTTCGGAGCCTGCAGGAAGTCTTTGTTTTCACATCTGAGTAAGGGCAGATAATTCTTTGCTGCCTTTCCCCTCTTCTCCCCTCCTCCCTCACCCTCCCCCATCTCTTTTCATCCTGGAAAGTTTTTTTTCCCCATATTTAGCAGCTTCTGTAACTGTTAGTTTGAAAGTTCAGCTGCATTTCACCACTGTGCCCTTTGTCTGGTACTGCCTTGATTAAACTCAATCTACTCTTTAATCTGCTGTTGATGAGCAGGGTTTGCTTTCTTTTGTTGTGTTGGTTTGGGTTTTGTTTGGTTTGTTGTTGTGTTTTTTTTTTTCCAGAAGACATGAATTTAAAGCTACTACATTTGGTACTGCAACTCCTGAGTTATGAATTTGCAGCTAGAATTTGATCCAGTACAGAAATACCAGTCCTTAAAATTACCTGTTTCTGCCCAGCACTCCAGGATAGCTACAGCTTTTGGCTGAACATCTCTCTGCTAAAATATTCAGCTGCTTTGACACTTTAATTTTACTCTGAAAAAAAAAGAAGAAGTGATTTCTTACAACTTTATTGGTTTGCTCTGGAATAATTTCTTTTTGCACTTTATATTTTGTTTTCAGTGATAGGTTTTCCTTCATTAAATCAGGAAATAGCAGATGCAGAGCAGGTTCTTCTTCAACAGCTTTAGTGGTGGAGGCTGCTGTAGAGAAACCCAAGTGTCCTTACCAAGGCTGTTTTCTGCAGAAGATACAGAAGCACGTCCCAGCATGGTGGGAGTTGAAAAAGGGTCTCTGGAGCTTACCCAGTCCAACCTCCCTGCTCCAGCGGGGCACCCACAGCAGCTTGCCCAGCAGTACAATGCCCAGGGGGGATTTGGAAGCTCTCCACACAAGGAGACTCCACAACCTCTCTGGGCAGCCTGCTCCAGGCCTCCATCAGCCTCACACCAAACAACTTTCTCCTCCTGTTCAGACAGAACTTCCCAGGTTCCACTTTGTCACAGTCTCAGGCTGCGCCAGGGCAGGTTTAGGCTGGAGGTTAGGAAGAAGTTTTATACAGAAAAAGTGATTGCCCATTGGAATTGGCTACCCATGGAGGTGGTGGAGTCACCTTTATTGGAGGTGTTCAGGAGGAGACTTGATGGGGTGCTTGGCTGCATGGTTTAGTTGTTTAGGTGGGCTGGATTGGTTGATAGGTTGGACGTGATGATCTTGAAGGTCTCTTCCAACCTGGTGTATTGTATTGTATTGTATTGTATTGTATTGTATTGTGCCCCTTGTCCTGTCCCTGGGCAACAGTCCCAAGAGCCTGGCCCCAGCCTCTTGCCCCCTACAGTTCGTTTAGCTCTTGCTGAGCATTGCTCAGCTCCCCTCTGGGGCTGCTCTGCTCCAGGCTCTCAGCCCCAGGGCTCTCAGCCTTTGCTCCTCGCGGAGATGCTCCAGGACCCTTGGATCTTCGTAGCCTCCATTGGACTCTGTCCAAGAGTCTCTTTTGAACTGGGTAAGCCAGAACTGGACTGGGGTGCCCAGTACTGTTGATGTGGCCTGATTAGGGAAGAGTGGAGGAAGGGGAGAACCTCTCTTGACGTATTTACCACATTTCTTCATTCCTGCTTTGGCGGGGGGGTGGGACTCTATGATCTCTGGAGGTCCCCTCCAACCTCTAATATTCTTTATTCTGTGATTCACCTAAAATATTCCCATTGTTTTGCACACATACAGAACTCTGCATAATTCTTCAGGCTTTCTTTCCATAAGCAGATAAAGAGCAGCTCATGGCCACAAAGCTCAGGAAAGAGGTGGAGTCTCTCATGCACTCAAGACTCTTTATTTGGCCACAGTATCACCGTACATTAGAGGTTGGAAGTGACCTCCAGAGATCATCCAGCCCAAGCCCCCAGCCAGAGCAGGGTCACCCAGGGCAGTCTGCCCAGGAATGCATCCAGGTGGGGTTTGAATGTTTCCAGAGAAGGAGATTCCACAACCTCTCTGGGCAGCCTGCTCCAGGGCTCTGTCACCCTCACTGGAAAGAAGTTTCTCCTCATGTTGAGCTGAAATCTTCTATGTTCAAGCTTGCACCTGTTGTTTCTTGTCTTATTGTTGTGCACCATCCAAAAGAGCTTGGCACCCTCCACTTGACCCCCAGCCCTCAGCTATTGGTAGACATTGATCAGATCCCTCTCAGCCTTCTCCTCTCCAGACTAAACAGCCTTGGGGCTCTCAGTCTCTCTCCACAGAGCAGATGCTCAAGGCCCCAAATCCTCCTCCTGACTCTCCTTGGACTCTCTCCAGCAGGTCTCTGTCTCTCTGGAACTGGGGACCCCAGAACTGTACACAGTATTCCAGGTCTGGTCTCAGCAGAGTAGAACAGAGCAGGAGCAGAACCTCCCCAGCCCTGCTGGCCACACTTTGCTTGCTGCCCCCCAGGACCCCATTGGCTCTCTTGGCCACAAGGGCCCTTTGCTGTCCCATGAAGAACTTGCTGCCCACCAGCACCCCAAGGGTGGAGAAAGCTCTGTGGAGATGCTCTGCAGCAGCGCAGCCCCAACCTGTCCTGGAGCCCGCTGTTATTCTTCCCCAGATGCAGACCCTGCACTTGTCCTTACTGAACTTCATGAGGTTTGCCTGCACCCAGCTCTCAGCCTGTCCAGATCTCCTTGGGTGGCAGCACAGCCAACAGTGTGCTTTCAGGCACTGCCAACCAGGGAGTCCCACTCAGAGCATACCCACATGTGTAAAAGTGTGTGTGTGTATGTATGTGGTAATGCTAGCTTTGAACGTGTCTGTATTCTGCAGAAACATCCTGAATTCATAGCTCTTGGTCGCTCAGACTACATGTATGCACTGTTGCCATGATGCAATGAAAGAGCACAGAAGCAAAACCTGCAGTTCACCACAGTATCACAGTATCACTAAGGTTGGAAGAGACCTCAGAGATCATCAAGTCCAACCTGTCACCACAGACCTCATGACTAGACCATGGCACCAAGTGCCATGTCCAATCCCCACCACATGGTATCCACTCAAAAATCTTCGCCCCAGCAACTGGGGCTTCTCACATTTGTTGTAAAGACTCAGGTCCAGAGGAAGGCCATGGAAATGATCAGGGCAATGGAGCACCTAGGCAGGCTAAGCGTGCTGGGGTTGTTCAGCCTGGAGAGGAGAAGGCTCCAGGTAGACCTAATAACAGCCTGCCAATACCTGAAGGGGGCTCCAAGAAGGCTGCAGAGGCACTGTTTCAATGGTTTGAAATGAACAGTGGTTTGAAATGAGAGCAGAGCAGGTTTAGATTGGATGTGAGGAACAAGTTCTGCGCTGTGAGGGTGGTAGAACACTGGAACAGGTTGCCCAGGGAGGTAGTTGAGGCTTATCCCTGGAGACAGGCAAGGTCCAGCTTAAGAAGTCTCTGAGCAGCCTGATCTAGTGGAGGATGTCTCTGCTGACTGCAGGGGGTTAGGATGAGATGATCTTTGGAGGTCCCTTCCAAAGCATTTTATGATTCTGTGTCTTTTCTAACAAGCTCCTACAGACAAAGCTGTCCCTTCCAAAGCAGACCTGTGGCTAATGAAAACAGTGCATTATTAATACTGATTTAATCCTGGCAAGAATTTCTGCACATTTCCAGCAATATTTAAAATGCCTGAGTGTTCTTTTGTGTTGCTATTGTGATAGGATTGGCATTAGGGAATGAAAAGTGTGCTGTGTAACTGATGTACTCAGGGGTTGCACAGCCCTCCCTGTCTTGCCACCAGCCACAGCAGTGGTGTACACAGTGCTGTTTGGCACATGATGATCATCCAGGCTGGATAAGGCCTGGAGCAACCTGGGCTAGTGGGAAGTGTCTCTGCCCATGGCAGGAAGGGTTGGAACTGGATGATCTTTGACTCCCCTTCCAAACCAAACCATTCTATGAATCTATGAAGCACTCATAAGGCAGATGAGGTGAAATTTAAAATTGCTTGCCACTTGGCTTTGCTGTGGTGACTTTCAATCAGAGACTCACAGAATCACAGTATCATAGTAGTATCACAGCATCAGTCAGGGTTGGAAGGGATCACAAGGATCATCTAGTTCCAAGCCCCCTCCCATGGGCAGGGACACCCCACACTAGATCAGGCTGGCCAAAGCCTCATCTAGCCTGGGCTTAAACACCTCCAGGGATGGGGCCTCAACCACCTCCCTGGATAACCCATTCCAGGGCTTCACCACTCTCATGGGGAAGAACTTCCTCCTCATGTCCAGCCTGAATCTCCCCACCTCCAGCTTCATTCCATTCCCCCTAGGCCTGTCACTACCTGATAGCCTGAGAAGTCCCTCCCCAGCCTTCCTGTAGGCCCCCTACAGGGGCTGGAAGGGACCTTGCTCATCCAGTCCAACCCCCTTGCCAGAGCAGGAACACCTAGACCAGATCACACAGGAAGACATCCAGGTAGGTCTTGAATATCTCCAGGGAGGGAGACTTTACAACCCCCTTGGGCAGCCTGTTCCAGTCTTCTGTCACCCTCACAGGGAAAAAAAAATTTCCTCCTGTTTCCATGGAATTTCCTATGCCTCAGCTTCCACCCTTGTGCTGGCATTGGCCATAACCCAGAATACAGAATTAAGCAGGTTGGAAAAGACCTCTGAGATTGTCAGGTCCAACCTATCATCCAACACCATCAAATCAACTAAACCATGGCACCAAGTACCTCATCCAGGCTCTTCTTAAACACTTCCAGTGATGGTGACTCCACCACCTCCCTGGGCAGCCCATCCCAAGGGCCAATCTCTCTCTGTGTGAAGAATTTCTTCCTAACAGCCTAAACCTCCCCTGGTGCAGCTTGAGACTGTGTCCTCTTGTTCTGGTGCTGGTTACCTGGGAGAAGAGACCAACCCCCTAACTGGCTAGAACCTCCCTTCAGGCAATTGTAGAGAGCAATAAGGTCTCCCCTGAACCTCCTCTTCTCCAGGCACCCAGCAGAGCCTGGCTCCATCCTCTTGACACTCACTCTTCACATATTAATAAACATTAAAGAGGTCACCTCTCAGGCTCCTCCTTTCCAAGCTGAAGAGCCCTCAGCTCCCTCAGGCTCTCCTGGCGAGGAGAAGCACAGTCAGTTCCCATTAGCTGCACCAAGGAGGAGCTGACAGCCACTGGGATGCCCAGAATGGCTGAATTCCTTGTGGGCAGGTGTCCCCAGCACATGGAGCTCTGAGAAAAATGGAAGTGATCTGAAGAAAACAGTTTCAGCCAGGCCAGTAACTGGAGTGGAAAATTCTGCTTATGCAATATTGAAGACACAGCTACATTATTCCAAGCTTTCTGGTATTATTGTTCTGTGTGGAAGCTGGTAATGTTTCATGTCGTGCTGTGAAACCTGCCACTGCTGCTTCCTCCTTGCTGTGACACTTGGATTTAATTTCATCTCTTGTATGCAGCCCTGAAAGGAATGCTCCTTTATTGCACCTGACAGGGACCCAGGCACATGGACAGGCAGCTTCCTTTGCCACTCCTGGCCTGTATCACAAAAACAGTGTGGCCAGCAGGAGCAGGGAGGTCATTCTGCCCCTGTACTCAGCACTGGTTACATCACACCTTGAGTCCTGTGTCCAGTTCTGGGCCCCTCAGTTTAGGAAAGATGTTGACTTGCTGGAACATGTCCAGAGAAGGGCAACAAAGCTGGGGAGGGGTTTGGAACACAGCCCTAAGAGGAGAGGCTGAGGGAGCTGGGGTTGCTTAGCCTGGAGAAGAGGAGGCTCAGGGGAGACCTTCTTGCTGTCTACAGCTACCTGAAGGGAGGTCGTAGCCAGGTGGGGGTTGGTCTCTTCCCCCAGGCAATCAGCACCAGAACATGAGGACACAGTCTCAAGCTGCACCAGGGGAGGTTTAGGCTGGGTGTTAGGAAGAAGTTCTTCCCAGAAAGAGAGATTGGCCATTGGAATGTGCTGCCCAGGGAGGTGGTGGAGTCACCATCACTGGAGGTGTTTAAAATAGACTGGATGAGGCAGTTGGTGCCATGGTTTAGTTGATTAGATGGTGTTGGGTGGTAGGTTGGACTCGGTGGTCTCAGAGGTCTTTTCCAACCTGGTTAATTCTGTATTCTGCATTCCTTTTATACAACTCCAGTTATATTTTCCCTTTTCCTTGACTTAGGAAGTATTGATGCTGATCCTTTTGCTTTATGCTGGGGGCAGGGGTGGGGCAAGTACTGTTTTCTTATCTTACCATGACTTTTGGCAGAGTACTGAAGTGGAACAGCAAATCAACAGAGCTGTCACCCCATGCTCCAATGACTCAGATATCTAAGAACACTACTTCAATCTATTTCCAAAATACACTTCTAAGCATAATACAATGGGGGGTGGGGGGCTGGGGGGTGTGCTGTTGAAGTGTGTTGCTAAATATTTCATTTGTTCCTTTTTGTTTAGCTGTATTGATAAAGGCCTTATGTATTCCTTTTTGGAAGGAGGAAAGTGTTAACAGATGTAGGGGGTTTTATTGTTTATAAAAGCCACTGAATATATACATTTCTTCTGACATTAAACTGTGCCCACTTTAGGATGTGTTCCTCTGAAGTAATTGTTTTCTGAAGCAGAGTGTTCTTCTTTACATCTTACATCTTTACATCTTCTCTTACATCTCCTGAATTGCTGGCACAAGGTCATGCTGCCTGTGGTATATAAAGTACAGGAGAGCAGCAAAGCCACTTGATTTCAAAATTCTTGAGAGTGAGGGTGGGGAGACTCTGGTACAGGCTGCCCAGGGAGGCTGTGGCTGCCTCCTCTCTGGAGGTGTTCAGGGCCAGGTTGGATGAGGCCTTGAACAATCTGCTTATGGGAGGTGTCCCTGCCCATGGCAGGGGGTTGGAACTGGATTGTCGTGAAGGTGCTTCCAACCCAAACCATTCTGTGAATCTATGTTTCTGTGATTTTTTGATGTCTTTTCTGACTGCTTGTTAGAGATACTATGTTTTGAAGGAGAGTGTTGGTCTCAAGCTGCACCAGGGGAGGTTTAAGTTGGATGTTAGGAAGAGTGATCATAGAATCATAGAATTGTTAGGCTTGGAAGTGAACTGAAGGCTCATCCAGTTCCAACCCCCCTGCCATGGGCAGGTACACCTCTCACTAGATCTTGTTGCTCAGAACCACGTCCAGTCTGGCCTTAAAAACCTCCAGGGACAAGGCTTCTGATTTGCCATTGGAGCAGGCTGCCTGGGGAGGTGGTGGAGCCACCGTCCCTGGAAGTGTTTAAAATGGTCTGGATGAGGGACTTAGTGCCGTGGTTTAGTTGATTAGATGGTGTTGGGTGATAGGTTGGACTCAATGATCTCAAAGGTCTTTTCCAGCCTTCTTAATTCCATGATTCTGTGATCATGGTGATATAAGAAAGGTGGTAGATAATTATGACTGGCAAAATGTGGTGGCAATCTTCAGGGTCTCACTCTAGAAGAAATAACTGAGTTAGCCTGAAACTTCATGGTTTGTGAGCAGATTATAGCAGAAATTATGTTACTGATTGTCATCTTTTACCCAGAAATTGATGGATCTGACTTGCACAGATTTAGCCCTGACTTGGGTAATGCCTGGTGACCAAGAGCCATCTTTTTGTTTCCTGCTGTGTTTTTAACAAACTGAGAAATTAGAGGATATGGGAAAGGTGGTGATTGTAGCCATCTGTCACTTTCAAAGTGGCCTCATTTTTTCTTGCATGCTGAGGTGGAATTGGATCCTTACCAGTAAACACCTCCTATGGTGGAAGCATTTGATGTGCAATAACTGGAGGCAGCTTTTTCCTTTACTATTTCCTAGCAATCTGTGATCACTGGAAAATGATAAAGGAAATATTAAATCCTACCCATTAGATACCTAGCAGCCCTGTGGCATGCTGCTGAAGACGCTGAGTATGAAAACCACAGTGAAGTGCCTCTCAGGGTGTGAGCAGCAGAGGTGGGAGAAGTTGCTTAGCTTTTCATCCTTGTGAATCACAAAGGGTTCAGCAGTGAACAGCTTCATGACATAGAGACTTAGAATGGTAGGGTTTGGAGGGCACCTTTGAGTCCCACCCCAACACAGCTGCAGCCAGAGCTTGCAACTGCTCTGTAATTATTTTCTTCTTGAGAAAATGGATTTTTTTTCTATGTACAGCAGAAATGGGACTTGGAGGGAAAAAATTACAAACAAACCCAACACAAACCAAAGCAACAACAACAAAACCAACAAGAACACCTCCAAAACAAAACAAATGCAAACAAAAAAGTCCACCAAACAAAGCAAACCAAAGCAACAACAAAAGCAACCATAAACCTCCAAACCAAACCAAAAACAAAGGAAAAAACAAAGGGGAAAAAACAAATGAAAGCAAAGCAAGGCCTATGACACTGTCCCCCACAGCAAACTGCTGGCCAAGCTGGCAGCTCGTGGCTTGGACAGGAACTGGCTGGAGGGCCGAGCCCAGAGACTGGTGGTTAATGGTGCCACATCCAGCTGGCAGCCAGTCACTGGTGGTGGCCCCCAGGGGGACCAGTGCTGGGCCCCATCCTGTTAAATATCTTTATTAATTATCTGGACGAGGGGATTGAGTCCATCATCAGTAAATTTGCAGATGGGGGCAGGAGTTGATCTGTTAGATCGTGCTCCCCAAGCATGGAGCACTGAATTCATATTTGCACTTGCAGAGGAACCTCGACAGGCTGGACAGATGGGCAGAGTCCAAGAGCATGAGATTGACCTGGGGGTACTGGTTGATGGTAGGCTGAACATGAGCCTGAAGTGTGCCCAGGCAGCCAAGAAGGCCAATGGCATCCTGGCCTGCATCAGGAACAGTGTGGCCAGCAGGAGCAGGGAGGTCATCCTGCCCCTGTACACAGCACTGGCTAGGCCACACCTTGAGTCCTGTGTCCAGTTCTGGGCCCCTCAGTTTAGGAAAAATGTTGACTTGCTGGAAGGTGTCCAGAGAAGGGCAACAAAGCTGGGGAGGGGTTTGGAACACAGCCCTGTGAGGAGAGGCTGAGGGAGCTGGGGTTGCTTAGCCTGGAGAAGAGGAGGCTCAGGGGAGTCCTAGCTGTCTACAGCTACCTGAAGGGAGGTTGTAGCCAGGTGGGGGTTGGTCTCTTCCCCCAGGCAATCAGCACCGGAACATGAGGACACAGTCTCAAGCTGCACCAGGGGAGGTTTAGGCTGGATGTTAGGAAGAAGTTCTATACAGAGAGAGTGATTGCCCATTGGAATGGGCTGCTTGGGGAGGTGGTGGAGTCACCATCATTGGAGGTGTTCAGAAGGAGACTTGATGGGGTGCTTGGTGCCATGGTTTAGTTGTTTAGGTGGGCTGGATTGGTTGATGGGTTGGACGTGATGATCTTGAAGGTCTCTTTCAACCTGGTGTATTGTATTGTATTGTATTGTATTTGTTACAGCAACCTCTAGGCTTAATGGCATGCTTCAAAGAGTGCAGAAATGCTGATTTTACTTTCTAATACTTAGGGGAGGTTAATATATATTTGCTTTTTATTCCATTTGTGTGCCTGTGTATGTCCTGTGGGTTGTGATATGGCTCACCCAAGTATTTCTAGAGTCTTCGGGGAGTTCTCTGAAAAACTGGTTAAACATTACAGAGAAAGTGAAGTTAGAAAGAAAGGGAAGTTAGAAAATGAAGTTAGGAGGTGATATTCGAAAAAAAAAAGTGCAGTTAGAAAGTGAAGTTAGAAAGAAGATGAAGTTATACACAAAGTGAGGTTAAAATGAAGTTATAAACAAAGTGAAGTTAAAATGAATTTAGAAAGGAAGTGAGGTTAGAAAGAAAGTGAAGTTCTGATGCAAGGGAAAAAAAGACATTGAAAAGTAGGTAAAAAGCAAAGGGAACAAGATGGCATTGTTCAAACTGAGGAACTGTGGAGTAGAGCCTGTGCTGTACCTGAGAGGGAAGGCAGAGGGGGAAGGTTCTGTTGGCAGACACCAGGTTTCTTTTGTGCCTGCAGGCTCCTGCAGGAGGGCAAGGGAAAGGAAGGAAACTTTTAGTGTTTGTTGTTTACTTCAAAGCAGAATTTCCCTCTTTTGCATAACCCTGGGTGTTGGGTTTTTTTTTTGATTAGATGATCTCCAGAGGTCCTTCCCACCCCCTGCCAGTCTGGTGAATCTTGGGGACAAGGATTAGGATCAGTCCAATGTTCCTTGTTTCTGGCTGGGCTGTGTGTAAAGCACTGCAGAGGGAGGGTGGAAATTCACTGTTGTTCATCTTGTATCCTTCTGTGGTCAGTGTGTTAAAAAGAAAGGGGAAAAAAAACACCCAAAAACAACCCAAAAAGAGATGAGTCATTTAAAGGAAGGTGGTGGGTGCCTTCTGTGAGTCTTGCCAGGCCTCTTGATGATTTCAGGCACGTCTCAGCAATTACTTCGCAAGGAGAACATGAGGAGGTAAATGCTGAGAGATTTCAAGAGGAACACCCCCACCAAATCAAAGCACATCCATCTCACCACCCTCTCTGCAGTGTGCCTGTTCTGGCCATGATGACAGCCATGTCACAGCGTGGGTTAGCCAGCAGCACACCTATGAGGGCTCAGAGCTGGGGCTGGAATAGAGAGAATAAACCATGGGTTAAAATGCCTTTATAGTTGTGACTGGTTGGGTGAAAAAAGCTGACTCATGGCCAGGCCCTAAGAGTGGTGGAGAGTAGAGTGGTGGCTGGTGGTGGCTGGTCACCAGTGGTGTCCCCCCAGGCTTCAGGGCTGGTCCAGTTCTCTTTAATGTCTTTATCAATGATCTGGGTGAGGAGATGGAGGAACCCTCAATAAGTTTGCAGAGGACACCAAACTGAGTGGCAATGTTGGCCTGTTGGAGGGCAGGAAGGCTCTGCATAAGGATCTGACCAGGCTGCATCCATGGGCTGAGGCCAATGGGGTGAGGTTGAACCCGGCCAAGGGCTGGGTCCTGCTCTTGGGGCACAACCACCCCAGGAAGGCTGCAGGCTGGGGGCAGAATGGGTGGGAAGTGCCCAGCAGGAAAGGCCCTGGGGGTGCTGGGTGGCATCAGCTGGAGCTGAGCCAGCAGTGCCCAGGGGGGCAAGAAAGGGCAGCAGCAGCCTGGTCTGGAGCAGCAATGGTGTGGGCAGCAGGAGCAGGGCAGGGCTTGTGCCCCTGGGCTGGGCACTGCTGAGGCTGCAGCTTGAGTGCTGGCTTCAGCTCTGGGCCCCTCACTGCCAGAAGGACACTGAGGGCTGGAGCAAGGGCAGGGAAGGGCAAGAAAGGTGGAGAAGGGTCTAGAGAAGAGGGCTGGGGAGGAGCAGCTGAGGGAGCTGGTGGGGGTTGGTGTGGAGCAGAGGAGGCTGAGGGAGACCTCCTTGCT
Organism: Colaptes auratus; assembly: GCA_015227895.2. Taxonomy (NCBI): domain Eukaryota; kingdom Metazoa; phylum Chordata; class Aves; order Piciformes; family Picidae; genus Colaptes; species Colaptes auratus. The sequence goes on along the minus strand of CM026897.1, from coordinate 10,866,897 downwards.
CTCTGCAGCTCCCTGAGAGGGGGTTGCAGTGAGGTGGGCTTGGTCTCTTCCCTCAAGGAGCAATCTGTAGGATGAGAGAAAATGGCTTCAGGCTGCACTGTGGGAGGTTTAGGTTGGGCATGCCTAAAGGGTGGTCAAAGGCTGGCTCAGGCTGCCCAGGGCCATGTTGGAGTCCCCATCCCTGGAGGGGTTTCAGAGCTGTGTAGATGTGGTGCTGAGGCCATGGCTTGGTGCTGCCCTGGCAGCGCTGGGTGAAGGGTTGGACTGGATGATCTCAAAGGTCTCTTCCAACCCAAAATGTCCTGTGATTCTACGTGGCTGCCTTTGTGCTTGAGCTTTGTTAGTACCTTAAAAAGTAAAAGAGGCAGCAAGAAGAGAAACTGCCAAAGGTTCCTGTCTTAGTGCACATCTGGTCTGGTCTTTGAGATGTTTCTGTCATACTGCTGGGTTGTTTTGGTTTGGTTTGTTTTTTTTGCTTGAAGAGGACCTGTAATCTCTTAATAAATTATTAATAGCACTGATCTTAAAACATTTAGCTCTTAGCATGAGAAGATGTAACCTTGGTGCTCAGTGTGTGTAATATATGAAGCTCCTCTATGTGCTGTCAGTGGGTGATGGACACAGTTGTGGTGCTCCAGGCCTGCTACATAGGGACAAATGTCTTTAAAATTATTTTGCAGAAGCTTAGACATAGCAAGAAACAAAATTTCTGTCATTTAGGACAGAAATGTGGCCACTGTTCATGCAGCCCTGAGAATGTCTTGCATTCTGCATTCCTTTATTATCCTTTATTATTCCTTTATTATCTCTCAATTCATTATGTTACACTTTATTCAAAACAACTGCTCTTGAGAACCTTTTCTTTGCCCTGGCATACAGGCAGAATAACAGCTACAGCCACAGCTGCATTTGATGTCTTTATATTTCCTCCATCCCTCATTTCCCCCATAACTCTGTGGGAAAAACAATAACCACAATATTTTTTACTGCAGTAGCTGAGAAAATCATAACTCATTATTCAGTGTCTAGACTGTTCCCATGAGGTGGTGAGGCACTGGAACAGGTTGCCTAGAGAAGTTGTGGAGGCTCCAAGTCTGGAAGTGTTGAAAGCCAGGTTGGAGGAGGCCTTGAGCAGCCTGGGCTGGTGGGAGGTGTCCCTGCCCATGGCAGGGGCTTGGAACTGGATGAGCTTTAAGATCTGGACAGCCTGATCTAGTGTGGGGTGTCCCTGCCCATGACAGGGGGGTTGGAACTAGATGATCCAACCCTGACTGATACTATGATACTATGGTCTTAAGACCATTAAAAAATAACTTTCTTTTGTGTGTGAGGCCTGGAGCAGGCTGCCCAGAGAGGTTGTGGAGTCTCCTTGTGTAGAGAGCTTCCAACCCCCACCCCCCCCGGCATTGTGCTCCTGGGCAAGCTGCTGTGGGTGCCCTGCTGGAGCAAGGGGGTTGAACTGGGTGAGCTCCTGAGGTTCCTTCCAACCCCACCATGCTGGGATGCTGGGATTCTATGATTCTAGATCATCACTGTTGGATAAATCCAGGTTTCAAGGGGTACTGTCAGTGATCCAAACAGGTCTGTAAGGTCCAGCTCTGCTTTGCCATGTTCTGCTTTTTGTGGGGCAGGAGTTTGTGTGAATGGAATTTAAGATGGAGATTGTATAATAAACACTGGTATCCAAGAACTAATTTTTTAATAAAACTTTAAAGAGTAAAGTTAACTGTCCACGTGTCAACCAGCTTTTAGGTTGTTCTGGTTTAAAATAGGATGCTCTTTCAGCCCAAAAGGCAAATCATGTGCTGGGCTGCAGCCAGAGGAGTGTGAGCAGCAGGGCAAGAGAGGGGATTCTGCCCTTCAACTCTGCTCTGCTCAGACCTCACCTCCAATCCTGCCTCCAGTTCTGCTGTCCCCAGGAGGAGAAGGACACAGAGCTGCTGGAGAGAGTCCAGAGGAGGCCACAAAGATGATCCAAGGGCTGGAACAGCTCTGCTGTGAGGCTAGGCTGAGGGATCTGGGGGTGTTCAGCCTGAAGAAGAGAAGGCTCTGGGGGTACCTTAGAGATGCCTGCCAGTACCTGAAGGAATGCTACAGGAAGGCTGAAGAGGGGCTTTCATGAGGGTGTCTGGAGACAGGATAAGGGGGAATGGTTTAAAGCTGAGGCAGAGCAGGGTTAGACTGGAGCTGAGGAGGAAGTTCTTCAGTGTGAGGGTAGTGAGATGCTGGAGCAGGCTGCCCAGGGAGGCTGTGGATGTCCCCTCCTCCCTGAGGGTGTTGAAGGCCAGGTTGGATGAGACCTTAAGCAGCTGAGTCTCGTTGAGAGGTGTCCTTGGGCATGGCAGGGAGGTTGGAGCTGCTAATCTGTGAGGTCCCTTCTGAACCTGAGCCATTCTGTGAATTGTCACCCTGATGACAAGGGTGGTCTCCTTCCTGTTGAGGTGTGAGCTCTGAGGTGGGTGAATGGGACCTGGCCTTGTCTTTGTTCAGCAGGATAGTGATGCAGCAGAGAAACACATCTTACAGGAAACTTTCAGTAACACTTCTGAATTTTTATTGCTTTTCCCCTCCAGAGGACAAATTCTGTTGGAACAAGTAATGAAGATTTACCCTCTGAGGACCCCGGAATGTACCAGCTGGAGGTCACTCTCAGAAGAGGACAGCATCTAGCAGCAAGGGACCGTGGAGGTGAGCATGCTGGTGAACACTGCCTCAGTCTCTGGCAAGGGACATGCCTGTTGGGTAAATATGTGAAGGGATTAAAGATCTGAATTTTGAGTGTCTTGCTTAAACCCTGCCTAAAACCATCTAGAGGTTCAGAGGTTCTCTGACTCTAAACCAGGGAGTAAAAGGGGCTGCAGCCAGCTAAAGCCACACAGGAAGGGAAGTAAGACTTAGATAATACTGATTTAATTCTTCTGCTAGTTAATTGTGCTTTTGTTCACCACAGCAGGGTCAAAGGGAGCAGCTGAGGCAGCTCATGGTGTCAAATATTGGGGTAGTCCCAAGCACAAATCCAGAGAATGAGTAGAGAGCAGCCCTGAGGAGAGGGACTTGGGGGTACTGGGGAGATGAGCTCGCACTGAGTTCTGCCAGCCCAGAGCCAGCCCTGTCCTGGGCTGATCCCCAGCAGTGTGGACAGCAGGGGCAGGGAGGGGATTCTGCCCCTCCGCTGTGCTCTGCTGAGAGCCCCCCCTGCAGTGCTGGGGCAGCTTTGGAGTCCCAACACAAGAACATGGAATTGTTAGAGTGAGTCCAGGGGAGTCCACAAAGATGATCAGACGGCTGGAGCACCTCTGCTCTGAAAACAGACTGGCAGAGTTGGGGTTGTTCAGCCTGGAGGCTCCAGGGAGACCTTAGAGCAGCCTTCCAGGACCTGAAGGGGCTGCAGGACAGCTGGGGAGGGACTTGTTACAAAGGCATGGAGTGGCAGGACAGTTGGTGATGGCTTCAAACTGGATAAATCTGGATTTGGACGAGACATTGGGAAGAAATTTTTGACAGTGAGAGTAGTGAGACACTGAAACAGGTTGCCCAGAGAACCCCAAGCCTCAGGGTGTTCAAACCCAGGCTGGAGGGGACCTTGAGCAACCTAGGCTGGTGGGAGGTGTCCAGGTGTTCCAGGGGATTGGAACTGCATGATCTTTCAGGTCCCTTCCAACCCAAACCATTCCATGGTGTAGAGGGTGTTTTGTTTAGGTGGGTTGGATTGGTTGATGGGTTGGACGTGATGATCTTGAAGGTCTCTTTCAACCTGGTGTATTGTATGGTATTGTATTGTTTATCGGTGCCTGCTCCTTCGGCAGTCTGTGCTTTTGGCCTGTGTTTGAGTAAAGATGCTTGAGATTTGGGATCCCAGAGGCTACAGGAGTGTTGTCTCTCATTGTTTGGTTTTTTTTCTGCAGAGTGGTTAGCTTTGGTTAAAGGAGATCCATATTTCATTGTCATTGTCAACAACTGCAGTTGCCCTGTGTAAAGTATAGAGTGGGGAAATACTTCTCTGTTCCCTTCCTGCTCTGGCCAAGCTGTGCTGCAATGGATTTGCTCTCTGCAGCAGTGTGGTGGAGTCTCTTCTCCTTGCCTCCTGCTGCCCAGTAGCTCTGGTGGTGACAGCCAGATCTCATGGAAGGTAGCCAGGTCTCATGCAGGGTCCTGGCAGCAGTGATTCATACCTGGTGGTGATGGAGAACCTTTGTCCTGTGATGTAGAAAACCAAGGAGGAAAGAGCAGAGAGCAGAGGCACAACCTGAGGCTGTTTCCTCTTGTCCAATCACTGGTTGCATGTGAGCAGAGCCCAATCCCCACCTCACTGCAGCCCTCTCTCAGTTTGCTGTGGTGAGCAATGAGGTCTCCCTCAGCCTTCTGTTCTCTACACCAAACACACCCAGCTCCCTCAGCTGCTCCTCCCCAGTCCTCTTCTCCAGACCCCTCCTCAGCCTTGTTGCCCTTCTCTGGACCTGCTCCACCCCCTCAGTGTCCTTCTGGGGGTGAAGAGCCCAAAACTGATCCCAGGATTCAAGGTGTGGCCTCACCAGCGCTGAGGTCTACATGCAGTGATTTTTTTTCTCTAATGTGGCTTTCTTTGTCACAGCCAGGAATTACTAATAACTCCAGGATATCCTCACCTGTTTGTAGTACCCTACTGTCCCCTTGAAAACTTCAGAGGGAACAGCTCTCCCCTTTGCATGAGGAGCTGGAAAGAAAACCAGTGCATCATTTGCACCCTACTGATCTCCTGTTCTGACTGGTGTTTCAGTAACCATCAGACCTGTCTGTGTTTCTTTTACCACACTCTGGCCCTTGGGTTCTTTTCCTCTCGTTTCTCCTTCCCAAGAAGAAGGGAACACTTGAGGAAACTGCATGGCAGCTTTCTAAGAGGTTGTCTGAATGCCCTTACCTAAGGACTTCAGGGGGAATCCATTCCCATAGGAAGGTGAAGTGTCTCAAGTAAATTGTGAGATGATTAAGCAAATTGAGAGCACAGCTTAGCAGCCATTCCTTGGCATTTTGCAGGGAAAATTCCTGCAAGAATTCCAAAATAAACTCACTGATGATACCTCTGCAGACAGCAACAGTTGCTGTGAATTTCCCCATGGCAAGGTCTGGCAGAAGCTGCCTGTGAGAGTTGGCTCTGTGCCACCCTCAGCAGAACCTGTCAGGAGCAGGAGTTTTTCCCTTGCTGCTGTCAGAAGGCTCATGCACACTTTTCCAGCTTCCTCACAGCCCTGCTGCTCAGGCATCCAAACAAAAGGCTTTTATTTGTATTATTTCTTGGAGCTGCAGAGTGCTTTCATACAGAATCACAAACTGGTTTGGGTTGGAAGGGGTCTGAAAGCTCATCCAGTTCCAACCCCCTGCCACTGGAAGGGACACCTCCCACCAGCCCAGGCCCATCCACAAGAAGGGCCAGTTGGAAGAGCCAGGGAATTCTAGGCCTGTCAGCCTGACCTCAGTGCCAGGCAAGATGATGGAACAGGTCATCCTGAGTGCAATCACACAGCACTTACAGGATGGCCAAGGGATCAGGCCCAGCCAGCATGGATTTAGGAAGGGCAGGTCCTGCCTGACCAACCTGATCTCCTTCTATGATCAGGTGACTGCCTGGTGGATGTGGGACAGGATGTGGATGTGGTCTACCTGGACCTCAGCAAGGCCTTTGACACCCTCCCCCACAGCAAACTCCTGGCCAAGCTGGCAGCCCATGGCTTGGACAGGAGCACACTGCGTTGGGTTAGGAACTGGCTGGAGGGCCGAGCCCAGAGAGTGGTGGTGAATGGTGCCACATCCGGCTGGTGGCCAGGCACTAGTGGTGTGCCCCAAGGATCAGTGCTGGGCCCCATGCTCTTCAACATCTTTATTGATGATCTGGATGAGGGCATCGAGTCCGTCATCAGTAAATTTGCAGACGACACCAAGCTGGGGGCAGGAGTTGATCTGCTGGAGGGCAGAGAGGCTTTGCAGAGGGACCTCGCCAGCTGGACAGATGGGCAGAGTCCAAGGGCAGGAGATTGAACACATCCAAGTGCCGGGTTCTGCACTTTGGCCACAGCAACCCCATGCAGTGCTACAGGCTGGGGTCAGAGTGGCTGGAGAGCAGCCAGGCCGAGAGGGACCTGGGGGTACTGGTTGATGGTAGCTGAACATGAGCCTGCAGTGTGCCCAGGCAGCCAAGAAGGCCAAGGGCATCCTGGCCTGCATCAGGAAGAGTGTGGCCAGCAGGAGCAGGGAGGTCATTCTGCCCCTGTACACTGCACTGGTTAGTCACACCTTGAGTCCTGTGTCCAGTTTTGGGCCCCTCAGTTTAGGAAGGATGTTGACTTGCTGGAAGGTGTCCAGAGAAGTTCTATACAGAGAGAGTGATTGCCCACTGGAATCAGCTGCCTGTGGAAGTGGTGGAGTCACCTTCATTGGAGGTGTTCAAGAAGAGGTTGATGGGTGTGCTTGGTGCCAGGGTTTTAGTTTTTAGTTGTTTTAGTTGTTAGGTGGTTGATTGTACTAATTGTACAGTATTGTACTGTATTGTATTTAGGTGGGTTGGATTGGTTGATGGGTTGGACGTGATGATTAGGTCTCTTCCAACCTGTTGTATTGTATTGTATTGTATTGTAACAAAGTTGGTGAGGGGTTTGGAACACAAGCCTATGAGGAGAGGCTGAGAGGTGCTGGGGTTGCTTAGCCTGGAGAAGAGGAGACTCAGGGGTGACCTTCTTGCTCTCTACAAGTACCTGAAGGGAGGTTGTATGTAGCCAGGCAGAGTTGGTCTCTTCTCCCAGGCAGCCAGCACCAGAACAAGAGGACACAGTCTCAGGCTGTGCCAGGGCAGGTTTAGGCTGGAGTTTAGGAAGAAGTTCTATCCAGAGCGAGTGATTGCCCACTGGAATGGGCTGCCCGGGGAGGTGGTGGAGTCAACTTCATTGGAGGTGTCAGGAGGAGACTTGATGGGTGGCGTTGGCTGCATGGTTTAGTTGATTAGGTGGGTTGGATTGGTTGATAGGTTGCACGCAATGATCTTGGAGGTCTTTTTCAACCTGGTGTATTGTATTGTATTGTATTGTTGCTCAAGGCCTCATCCAGCCTGGCCTTCAACACCTCCAGGGAGGAGGCAGCCACAGCCTCCCTGGGCAACCTGTGCCAGTGTCTCACCACCCTCACTCTCAACAATTTCTTCCTCACCTCCAGTCTCAGTCTCCCCTTTCCCAGCTCAAAGCCATTGTCCCTCATCCCAGCACTCCCAGCCCTTGTCCAAAGTCCCTCCCCAGCTCTCCTGGAGGTCCTTCAGGTACTGGAAGGCTGCTCTGAGGTCTCCCTGGAGCCTTCTCTCTGCAGGCTGAACAGCCCCATCTCTCCCAGTCTGAGGAGAGCAGAGCAGAGGGGCAGAACCTCCTTCCTGTACTGCTGCTCTCCTGCTCTGGATGCAGCTCAGCACACAGCTGCCTGCTGGGCTGCCGGGGCCCATTGCTGGCTCCTGGGGAGTTTGTCACCAGCTGACACTCCCCAAGGCCTTCTCCTGCAGGCTGCTCTCAGCCACTCCTCAGCCAGCCTGGATTGGTGCTGGGGATGGCCCTGAGCCAGCTGCAGGACCTTGCACTCGGCCTTGGTGAACTGCATGAGGTTGGCTTAGGCCCAGCTCTGCAGCCTGCCCAGGAGCCTCTGGATGGATCCCTGCCCTCCAGTGTGTCAGCAGGGCCAGAGAGCTTGGTGTCACCTGCAAACTGGCTGACACCAACAGAGATGTGGAACAGCACTGGTCCCATTACCCACCCCTGAGGCACACCACTGGTCTCCACTGGCACATTGAGCTGTTGCCCACAGCTCTCTGAGTGCAGCCTGGCAGCCAATTCCTTACCCAGCCAGAGACCACCCCTCTAGCCCATGCTTTTCCAGTTTGGTGAGCAGGATGTCAGGTGGGGCAGTGTCAAACAGTTTACACAGGTCCAGGTGCCATCTGTTGCTCTTCTCTTATCCACTAATGCTGTAACTCCATCACAAATGGCCACCAAGATCATCAGTCAGGATTTGCCCGTGGTGGAGACAGAGAATCTACATCTGTGAGGAAACAGTGAAAATTTTAATTAAAACCCAAAGCAGCCCAACCCTAATTGCCTAATTAGAGATTTATTTATCAGCATTGTGGAGAAATACTGTGTATTCCTATGACTGAGTGGATATTAAAGAGGAGGCCTGAGCATTTTAGATACACTCCAGACTTTGTGGTTACTTATTGCTGATGCACTGAAGTTGGTGTTAGAACCTCCATCTGCTTGAGTGGAGCAGAATGTCCTCTCCTCCAGCAGTCGTGCATAAAATGACAAGTACAATGTAATAGGAGTTCCATTAAAGTATCATAGAAAGAAAATGATAAGATAATCCTCACCTTCCTGGGGAAGAAATTGCTGTCCATGGGCTCCTCATTATTTTTTTTTTCCACAAAAGCAATTTGAAGGGCTGAGCCTGTACAACTGAAAATGGAAACTGAAGAAACTCTCCAGCAGGCTCTCAACAAAGAGCTGTTCAGTGCTGATATTTGGGGCATTTTCTTGAGCTTTTGGGTAGAGGGAAGGAAATTCCAAGGAAATTCAAAGCATTCATACAAAGTGTAACATAAACTGTCAGGACTCATGCACCCAGGCACAGTGGTGCACCTTGGGGTGGCAAAATGTTGGTGAGACTCTGGCTCAGGCTGCCCAGAGAGGTGGGAGCTGCACCATAGAATCATAGAATCAGTAAGGTTGGAAAAGACCTCAAAGATCATCAAGTCCAACATATCACCCAACACCTCATGACTACTAAGCCATGGCACCAAGTGCCACATCCAAGCCCACTTGAACACCTCCAGGGATGGTGACTCCACCACCTCCTGGGGCAGCACATTCCAAGGGCAAATTACTCTTCCTGTGAAGAACTTTCTCCTCACCTCCAGCCTAAACCTCCCCTGGCACCGCTTGAGACTGTGTCCTCTTGTTCTGGTCCTGGTTGCTGGAGAAGAGACCAACCTCTGCCTGGCTACAACTTCCTTCGGAGTTTGTAGACAGCAAGGTCTCCCCTGAGCCTCCTCTTCTCCAGGCTAAACAACCCCAGCTCCCCTCGGCCTCTCCTCACAGGGCTGTGCTTGAGGCCTCTCCCCAGCCTTGTTGCCCTTCTCTGGACACATTCCAGAGTCTCAATGTCCTGTCTGGCATCACTGCAGGTCAGGCACCTTGGGGCTCTGAGCAACCTGCTCTGGTTGGGGATGTCCCTGATGGCTGCAGGGGGTGGCCTGCAGGACCTTAGGAGGTCCTTTCCAGCCCAAACCATTCTGTGATTCTGGGGCTCCATGATTCCTTTCTCCCTGCCTTTACTGGCAGCACACAGATCCAGGGAGCAGTAGGAAGGTGAAATGTTGACTCCCGGCCTGGGAGAGGCAGAGTGCAGCTTGCTAGAGCTGAAGGCACCGAGATCTCTGCAGGGGAATGGCACTGGCCATGTGGCCTTCCTTCCCCAGCAGGACTTGCAGCTGAGCTTTGTCTTGTGGCTAAGAGAGGCTGAACAGCATCTGAGCAGACATCCAAGCCCCTGTGTTTCCAGCCAAGCTCAGCATCCCCTGCCCTCCCCAATGACAGCCCCTGTCCTCAGCTCTGCTCTCATCTGGGCTTTCTTGCAGGGAGTGAAATAACTACATGAAAAGGTTGAGATTCCAAGACAGCAGATGGAGAATGGGAGAATCAGATGCTTGCACATCTTGGAGATCTTCCCTCATCAACTTCCCTCCACAGTGTGAGGCAGGTGCAAGATTTCTGGGTACTTTTTGAGGTATCCAAGCAACCTTCTGTAACCCAACCCACAGAGACAAAGGGAGATTCAGAAGGGAGGCTGTGAGCATAAGACAAAAGGATGAGCACAGAGCTTCCCAGGTTTCTCCTTTAAAAAAATAAATGAATATTTCTTATGAAACATTGAAACATTGGGTTCTTAGATGACTGAGTTCCTCCAGAAAGCAGCACACTGCACCCTGGCTTCACTCTTATGCCACACACAGTGAAAAAAGAACATGAAGAAATTGTACAGTTTACAATCTCTCTGGGAACAGGACTTCTGTGATGTTTAGGTGATCTCAGGATGCTCTGCAAGGAAGAGTAGAACTGATGAAAGAAAGACCAAAATTGATGAAGAAAGCAGGAGTAAAACTGATGTTCAGGTTAGTTTTGTGAGGATGTGCCATGACAGTGCTCTGATCACATTGCTGCCTCTCTTGTTAATCACAGCTTTGGAATGCTTTGGGGTTAGCACATCAATGCAGGGACAATTCAGAGCAATTCAGGTTCATCCTGGTCTTAGCTGAGTGCTTAGCAAATACTGTTACAATTAAAGGGGAAATAATTACAGCTGGGATTAGAAACGCTGTGCCCAGCAGGAGCAGGGAGGTGATTCTCTCCTGGTACTCAGCTCTGGGGAGGCCACACCTTGAGTATTGTCTCCAGTTTTGGGCACCTCGGTACAAGAGATATGTGAAGGTGCTGGAGCTAGGGCAGAGGAGAGCAAGGAAGCTGTGAATGGTCTGGAGAATAAATCTGATGAAGAGAGACTGAAGGAGCTGGGGGTGATTAGTGTGAAACAGAGAAGGCTGAGGGCAGACCTCATGGCTGTCTATAACTACCTGAAAGGAGATTGTGGAGAGGTTGGTGCTGGTCTCTGCTCACAGGGAATCACTGATAGAACAGGGAGGTGGTGGAGTCACCACCACTGGAAGTGTTTAAGAGAAGACTGAATGAGGCACTTGGTGCCATGGTTTAGCTGATTTGATGGTGTTGGGTGATAGGCTGGACTCAAAGGTCTTTTCCAACCTGGTTTATTCTGTATTCTGTATAGCAAGAGGGAGCAGCCTCAAGCTGTCACTTGATAGGTTTAGACTGGACAGTAGGAAACATTTTTTCCCAGCATGAGTGGTCAGGCACTGGAATGTGCTGCCCGGGGAGGTGGTGGAGTCCTCAAGCCTGGAGGTGTTTACAGGTGGTTTGGATGTGGTGCTTGGGGCTCTGGTTTAGGGGTGACCCTTGTAAAGTTGTAATAAGTAAAGGGATGAATTATTTGTTAACCATATAAATGATCAATGCTGGAGTTGTGATCAAGTCAGACAATGCCATTCAATGATAAGACCATGTAACATCCTGTTTTGAGCAGTATGTACTTAGTTTTAAGCTTGTTAGGCAGAAATCTACAGAAGTTGGGCAGCTGGATCGACACCCACTGCTTCCTGCCAGAAACCAGGTTAAAGATAAGGAAGACTATCAACATCCTCACAAGAGACTCCAGACCAGGATGTTGATCCCTATCAGGAACTCACACTGGCACAGCCAGAAGGGTGCATTGTATGCATGAGGAATTGGCTGTCACAGTTGCGACATACCTCCACCTTAAAAGAAGAGAGTGGATCCTTATTCGGTGTGTGCTGTTGTGGAGCAGGAGGCCCCCAGCCACCCAGCGCGCTGCTTTTGCTTATTTTACCCGCAATAAAATTTCTTATACTTAAACTCTCGATTGGCGTGGAGAGTGTTTTTAACAAATTCAATGGTTGGACTTCGTGATCCTGAGGGTCTGTTCCCACCTGAATGTTTCTATGAGTCTGTGATGCATTGCAGGAGGATGAATGAGACAAAAATCCATCTCTCCTGTAACCTAGCCCTGTTTTCCTTCTGTGCCTTCTCCTGCCTGTGCTCCTTTTCTAACAGCTGAATGCTAAAGCTGTTTCTTGACCTATTGTGTGTCTGATTCCACTCCATACAATGCTGCGATCTCACAGCAGTATCTCACTCTGTCACCTGGAGTCACAGATTTGTTTAGGCTGGAAAAGACCTCTAAGATCAAGTCCAACCACCAGCCCAGCACCACCATGGCCACTGAAGCATGTCACAACATGTCCCTGGTTACACTTCTTATCACCTGCACTTTAAGGCATAAAGAGAGGTGGTTCTGAGCAGCCTGGTCTAGTGTGAGGTGTTCCTGCCCATGGCAGGAAGGTTGGAACTGGATGATCCTTGAGGTCCCTTCCAACCCTAATAATTCTGTGATTCTATGATTCTAGTATTTCTAATTGTAAAATATTTCTTCCTATCTTCCTATGTTGAAGAAGATATTTTTTAAGTGGAGGACTGCCACCCATTAATCTCTGTTACTCCACTCTTTGTGGGCTCATTTCTTCACTGATATCCCACTCACTCCACACTTCATGGGCTGATTTCTCCACTGATACCCTTGCAAAATGCATAGAAAATCAAAGAAGGCAAAATGACAAGCAGGGCAGTTACTTTTCATTGGGACTATCAACTAATCTTAGTACCAGAATTAAGAAATGATCCTCATTTCAACCAGAATACTCTATCTTGACAGTTGATGATGTTTGCCTTTGGTATCCATTCCCATCTGACTTGATGCAGTCATATTCTTGGGTGGCTCTCACTATAACAAGCACATTGGTTT